>CM016619.1:102044430-102713732 GCA_005393395.2 Gossypium australe | reverse complement strand
CCTACGAGGTCTTACATATAACCAGATAACGATGCCTACGTCCCAGACGAGGTCTTACCTATAATCAGATAACGATGCCTACGTCCCAGACGAGGTCTTACATATAATCAGACAACGATGCCTACATCTCAGACGAGGTCTTACATATAATCAGACAACGATGCCTACGTCTCAGACGAGGTCTTACATATAATCAGACAACGATGCCTACGTCTCAGACGAGGTCTTACATATAATCAGATAACGATGCCTACGTCCCAGACGAGGTCTTACCTAATCAGATAACGATGCCTACGTCCCAGACGAGGTCTTACCTATAATCAGACAACGATGCCTACGTCTCAGACGAGGTCTTACATATAATCAGACAACGATGCCTGTCTCAGACGAGGTCTTACATATAATCAAATAACGATGCCTACATCCCAGACGAGGTCTTACATATAATCAGACAACGATGCCTACGTCTCAGACGAGGTCTAACATAATAAAACAGAACAGATACCTTTGTATTCCTAAGTTCATAAAAACTTCTTCGACTTATCACTATGTCGATCTTATCTCAGAATTCATATACATATCATCACAAATGCAATCGTTATTATTGATAGTCATGTAAAAACTCAATTCAATACAATTACATTTATTAGCAAATGACTTACCTTGGATTCGGCTTATCGGAATAAAAACGGCTACTCGGTTACTTTTGCTTTCCCACGATCTAAGTCTGTTTCCTTCGGTTCTTAATCTAAACATATTCAGAATTAATCCTTTTATTCATTAATTCATTCAATTCAATCCATACACACATATTTTGGGCTATTTACAAATTAACCCTCATATTTGCACATTTTATCAATTTAGTCCATTTTTCTCAAAACATCAAATTCACAAAATCCATACATACACATGCTTAGCCGAATGGATATACATCTCACACAAGTCCATATTTTCCATCAAATTCATAACTTAGTCCTCCAAAATAATATTTTCAGAATTTAGCCCTATTTAGCTAAATTTATCAAAACTTCAAGAACAAAGTATGTTCATCTAACTCCTATCTTTCATTTAACACCAAAAATCATTAAAAAGCTTGACATATCATCAATGGCATCTCACACAAACATCATCAATTCATGAAATTAAAACATGGGTTTTGTAGCTCTCAAAGCAACGATTGCAAAAACGTAAAAATTATCGAAAACAGATCAAAACTAACCTTGGATTTAAGCCTGTAATAACAAAAAAATTTGAAAGCTTTTGTTCTTTCTTTTCTTTCCCAAATTCGGTGGAAATATGGATGAGAATATGTCTATTTCCATGCTTTGTTTCATTAAAAATATCTTAATAACATAATTCCTATTCTAGCCTTTTAAAATAAAATTTTATAACATAATTAACAAGGTCATTTTTTACCAAAACCACACACTAACTAAATAGTGGTTCAATTGCCCCTTAAGGCCATAACTTCAAAAAGACACAACACATAGGTACTTTAATAAATAGCAAGCAACTTTCACATTTAATGCAATTTAATCCTTTTGTCAAATTAAACACACAGACTGTCGAATTAGCTTACGAAAATTTAGCACATGCTAATTCACGTATCAATGGCACAGAAAATAATATTAAAATATTATTCAGACTCGGATTCATGGTCTCGAAACCACTATTCCGACTAGGGTATAAACCGGACTGTTACAACCAAAATAGAGTTCGATAGTGTGGTGATGATCCTCGACGATCCCCAAGCTCCCAGTAGCTTCGATAATCTATAAAACAATGCAAACACACACAAAGTAAGCTTTCAAAAGCTTAGTAAGCCATATACTGGTAAACTTATCACATAGAACAATTATAAACCATTTCATACATATGGTTCATGGCATAACACAATCACAAGTCATATTTCTCTTATATCTCAATTGATCATATTCACTTGCTCATAATCATATATCATGTAATGTAGCTCACATATCAAATGACCATATACATACATACCTTTCATTGCCAAATTTCATATACATACATGCGTACCGAAATTCGGATGCACATTCGTATACTCATTCATTTCTTGAAATGCCCGTTGAACCATTCGGAATCAAATAGGATACTCGAATAGCTCAGAAAGCTCGTACAATGCCAACGTCCCAGACGTGGTCTTACATATAATCAATATCGATGCCACTATCCCAGACAGGGTCTTACACGAAATCAAATACGATACCGATGTCCTAGACATGGTATTACACGTAAATCACAAATCGATGCCAACATCCCAGATGTGGTCTTACACGATAACACATATCGAAATCTTATGTCATGACATACGTATCCTAACTATTTGCTAAAGTTCGTACGGGACTTTTCGAACGTTGTCACATTATCGAAACTTTCTCGGATTTCACATATTCAGCTCAAAAGTCATATATCACAATTCATTCACATATAAGCAAATAATTCAATTCAAACACATTATTTGTATATCGACTTACCTCATACGGATCGGATGGAAATAACGATTACTCGACCACTTTAGATTTCCCCTGATCTAATTTCGTTTTCTTTGGTTCTTAATCTATACACAATCAAATTTTAGCTTATTCATTCAACAAGTCAATCAATTAAATCCATACACATATTTAGGGCATTTTACAAATTAGCCCTCACGTTTCACAATTTGACATTTAGTCCCTATTTCATAAAATCACAAAATACACATAACTTAACAATATCATAACTTGGCTGAATATTCCTTTAGCTCATATAAGCCCACATATTTCATTTATTTCACATTTTAGCCCCTCAATTTCTCATTTTCACAATTTAGCCCAAAATACTCAAATTCATCAAAAATCTCAATACAAAATATATTAATCCAACACATATCTTTCATAATTCATCAATTACATCATTAAACTCACAAATTCATCAATGGCTTAACTTACAATCTTCATCAAAATTAGAAATTGAGGCATGGGCTTAATAAAATGCTAAGCAACAATCACAAAAATATAAAAATTGTCAAAAATGGATCAAAACACATACCTTAATCACCAAATATCAAAGCCAAACCCTAGCTTAGTATTTTTCTTTTCTTTTCTTGTTATTTTCAGCCAAAGATGAACATAATGGCCTATTTTCATACTTTTGTTTTATTATTACATCATTTAATTATCAATTTCCATTTTTAACCTTTACAATATCATTTAAAATCCACTAAGTAATGTCCAACTTTGTCATTTAATGCATTCAATGGTTAAATAACCACATAAAGACCTCCTCTTTATAAAGACACATCAATTCGGCCATTATCCAAATAGAAGGACAATTTTGCATTTTCTGCGATTTAGTCCTTTTTACAAATTAAGCACAAAAACGATCAAATTAAATCACAAAAATTTCACACATACCAATTCACATGCTATAGGCTCAGAAAATAATATTAAAATATTTTTCAAACTCGAATTTGTGGTCCTGAAACCACTATTTCGACTAGGGTCTAAACCAGGCTATTACAATGAGTTTAACCACTTATTTGGTTATGTTTTTGCTTTGAAAAGTGTAGATCCAAATGGTAACTTTGACTTATTAGTTGTGAGACCAATTCCTACTGAGAACCTTAAGTTTAGGAGGTTATATATTTGTTTCATTGCTTTAAATGGTGGATTTAAAAACTTTTGTAGACCTGTTTGCTCTTTAGATGGTTGTTACCTTAAAGGGTCGTTTAAGGGAGAACTCTTAGCTGTTGTGGGTAGGGATGGTAACAACCAAATTTTCCCTATAGCTTGGGTCATTGTAGAGGTAGAGAATAGGGAATTCTGGGCTTGGTTCTTGAAACATCTTCAATCAGACTTGGAAATGGGAGATGGGAAAGGCTTCATTGTAATAAGTGATATACAGAAGGTTGGAAATTTCTATATATTTTTTCTTTATTTGACCATTGTTATGTGTATAATAATATTATAATAATAAATTTTACTTCTTTTAAAGGGTTTGTTAGAAGAAATGCCCTTGATGTTACCACATGTTGAGCATAGATTCTGTGCAAGACACATATATGCAAATAGGATGAAAGAGAATAGGGGTGGTGATTTACATAAACTATTTTGGGCTTGCTGTAAGTCAATAATTGAAGGTCTCTTTCAAAAATATACTACAAGAATTAGTCTGTTAAAAGTTGTTTTGGAAAGTTTGATGAGGAAAGAATCAAAACATTGGTCAAAAGCTTTTTTTCAAAACTCATTCAAAGTGTGATGCAATCGATAACAACTTCGGTGAGGCCTTCAACTCTGCAATTGTGAGAGCTAAGTTTAAACCTATCATTTCTTTGTTTGAGGATGTTAGACACTACGTCATGAATAGGGTAGTGCAAAATAAGAAAAAGTGTGAAAGTTGGTCCATTGATTTATGCCAAAAAAATAAGTAAAAAATTTGAAGAACATAAATATTTAAGTTCTTTCTGTCATGTCTATTGGAATGGACAAGATGGTTATGAGGTCGACTATAATGGGGATACTTATGTTATAGATATTAGGAGCTGGAAATGTACATATAGGTCTTGGGATCTAACAGGCATTCCATGCCCACATTTTGTATCTGTAATTTTGTTTAGAGAACAAAGAGTTGAAAAATATGTAAGTGATTATTACAAAAAGGATATGTACCAAATGTTGTACAATTGTACACTTCCTACTATCCCAAGTGAGAATTTCTGGAAGGACACTAGAATGGGGCCGAACGATCCCCCTTTGAAAAGGAAGCTTACTGGAAGATCCAAACATAAAAAGAGAATGGAAGAGGGTGAGACATCAAACAAAAGGAAGCTATCCAAAAGAGGAATCACAATGACTTGTTAAAGGTGTGGGATAGTTGGTTGTAACTCTAAAACCTATCCAACTCAAAACATATCAGTAAGCTTATTTAAAACTTCTTATTTTCTTTTATACATGTGGTTCTCTAATCTTATTAGAAATTACTTCAATTACTCTTACATTTTTTTGTAGTGTCAAAATGAAGGAACTGACTCACAACAGCATCCCCCAACAGAGTCATCGATAGATGAAATGGTATTGAATGATATAAACTCTACAATTGTTAATTTTTCACATTTATTCAACTCTTTTGTTGATTTGTTCGTAGGTACCTCAGCGAACAAGTAAAAGGAAAGTTCGTGCCTCAAGGATGGATACATCAACTACTATCACTCACATCTTGAAAATGAAGAAATGAGGAGTAAACCCTTTGGTGCGAGAGGGAGAACAAGAATGCAAAACATAGGCATCTACACCAATAATACAACAGGAATGCAAATTCTTAATGTAAATGTCCTTAAACCCTCAAAACTTAACTGTTACCACTTTGATATTGGTTTGTTTGATTTATAAATGTTTCTTGGAAAAAATCCTTTTTTGCCAACCTGGAAGATGAGGGCAAATGATGATAAATAGGCCTCCTCATTAATCGCACTAGCATTCCCCCAATTTGTTGCCTTCTCAACACCTACATCCTCTGCTACTTCCTTAATATCTGAACCATCTTAGCATGTAGCCTCATCAAGACTTGCACAACCATCCTCATCAAGCCATTGCCTACTTGAAAGAGACAGTTTGTTAGTTAGATTGCAGTTGTGACATGCTCAAAATTTGAGATTTTTGGTGTTATGTTCTTTTTGTATTATTGAAAAACATCAATGTCAACATGTCAAACTTTGAGATTTTTTATATTATATTCCCTTTGTATGCAATGTTATTGACAGATTCTAATGTTTTTGTTGCCATGATTTATATCTTTTGGCTATTACTTCTTAGGGTATCTGTGCCAATAGAAAGTAGTGTATGATTCTTTTTTTTACTATTATACTTAATTTTGTTTTATAATCAATTTTTTAAAAAAAAAAATCATAAAAATGGTGTAATGACCCAAAATTCACAGGCATCAGAAAAGTGCAGTATCGAGCCTCCGTCTTAGTAAACCGAGTCCGTAAATAATTATTAGAAGTAATTATAAGCCTAGTTGTGTGTCTAATTATGTTTTTATTAAGTGAATTTATCTTAATTAAGAGTAATTAGAAAAAAATGGACTAAAGTGAATAAAGGGTAAAAGTTGAATTGTAGATTAAAAGAAAATAAAAATGACTAAAAAGGCAATTAGGCCAATCCTCATAAATGAGGCGGCAAACCATGCTAAAAATCTTAGATACTTTATTATTTTAATTATATAATTGTATATGATTTAATTATAAAATATTTATTAAATTAAGTTATTATAAATATTATTATTATGAAAATAAACTAAATTATGCCAAATGTATGGTGATGATAAAATAATTGTAATGTTTGTATTTATACATGTGTAATGTAATACAAAAATATTTATATATTTTCTTAAATAATAAGTAAAAGATATTTGTATATTCCATTATATTATAAGATTTTTATATGATAAATAAATTAAAATAAAGACAAATGTATGGTGATTAAATTATACATGTGTAATGCGTATATTTATACACTTGTAAAATAAATAAATAATTACTTATAATTTAAGGATAAAGATATTTATTAATTAAATAATTATTATTATTATTATAAACTAATAAAGTAAATAAAACATAAAAGTATCATAAGAAACAAAGCATAAAAAGAAACAGAGAGTGAAACGAAACAGAGAAATGAAGGGAGAAAAAGAAAAGAAAAAGGAAAAACTAGGGTTTTAAACTTGGAGCTTATTTTGGTAAGTCAATTAAGTCATTTTCTTTTAATTTTGATGTTTTAGAAGCTTTAAAATAAAGTTTTGTTGAAATTAAGTTGAAATCTTGGAAGTTCATAGGTTTTTAAGCATGGTTCATGTTGGATAAATTGTTGAATTAAGGATTTAATTGAATGAATTTCAAGTTAGGATTGATAAATGGATTAAATTGTAAAGGAAACTATAAGTTTTGTGATTGAGGGATTAAATAGAAAGAAATTTTAAATTAGGGTTTTATTATGAACACTTGATAGTTAGGTTGAATTTGATAGGAATTTGAATAAGAATAAAGTATGAATTAAGTTAGTAAAGTGAATGAGTTAATTAGGACCTAATTGAAAATAAGGTGTAAATTGAATAGAAATTCAATTATTTGTTATAATTAGTGTTGAAATTAATGGTATAATTATTTTAATTTTCGTAGCTAGCAAAGAACCCGAAGCATCGGCATCGAAAGGAAAGGGAAAAGTTATCGAGGAGTAATCGAACAAATCCGGGTTTGTATTATTATAATTCAAATTACTTTTTATTAAATATTCTATATAAATTTACTCAATAAATGAGTATAAGGTAAGTATTAATATTTGAGTTGAATGGTAATTGGATTAGGTGGTGAATGTGTGTATTTGTATATTGATTTTAATGTGAAATTGAAATTGAATAGTGATCTTAAATTTGATATGAAAGTGAAAATTTAGTTGAGAATTGGAATACCCTATTAACTCGTCGGGCTAAGTAGGATATAGTTGGCATGCCATAGGATTTGAAAGAGTACGGGATTTATCGGCTTTGCCAATCAGGCACTTTATGTGTCGTATTTCAGGCACCTCGTGTTTCGTATTAGGCACTTCGTGTGTCCTTTCAGGTACTTATGTGTCGTATACTGATCAGGTACAATGTACCGTTTTAGGCACAATGTGTCGTACTGGTGTGTGTGGGTTGGAATTCGTGTATCCATCAAAGTCCGGGTTCGTTAATAGGGTGAATAACTGAAATGGAAAAAAAATTAAATGAATTTGATCGATAATACTATTGAAAATGTGAGAAAGTTGAATTGTGGATTGAAATTAAGATTGGAAATGAAAGGCATGAACTTAATGCTCATGTAATGATTGAAATTGAGACATATGATATGTGAATGAAATTGAAGGATAGCTAAAATATATATATATATATATATATATTGTTATTGTTGATTAATGAAGTTTAAGAATGAATTGATATTTGAGAGATTGGATAGTTATTTGCTGATAATTATATTCCATTATTATTATTATAATTTGAATTATGGTAATACCACTGAGTATGAAGTACTCAACGTACGATTGTTTCCGTGCACAAGTTAATAGGAGTCCAGAGTCCCGGTCCAGCATCCAAACGATCCCGACTCCAGCACAAATATTTTGGTGATGTTTTCTTCCTTAAATGAAAGTGGCATGTACATAGGTGTTGTAATGGTCACTGTAACATCCCAAAATTGGGCCTAGGAGAATTGAGCCCAATGGGCCTTAGGCGTAGTAGCGTTTAAATTTTTGGAGAACAAGAGATCGGCTTAAATGCTAGTTAGACCCATTGGATAAGTGATTTTGGAAGGTTAGAGGGCTTCTATGAAGTCCCGGGATCAAATATTGGCTTTGGGGAAATTTTGATTTTAGGTGAAAAAAACCCTAGAAGTTGGCAGATAGGCCTTAAGAATAAAATATGGAGGAAAATAACACAAAAGGAGTGTGTGGTGTAGTGGCAAAGTGACGCCACTTAGGGGAAGGGAGTGACGCCACAAGGGAAGGAAGGAGGTCCAAGGTTCAAGTCTTGGCTTTTGCATTTGGTTTCTTTTTGCTTGGACCTTAGAATTTGGCCCATAGTTTATATTTAGTTGCGCATGGTTAAGACACAAGAGGAGCTTGTGGCCAAGTGGTTAGCAGCGTGGATTATGTTGCAAGGGAGCCTGGGTTCGAATCTCATGACAAGCAATGGAGTTTATTTTGCGGATTGAACGGCAAGAGTTTCAGTTGAATTTAAACTCTACTGACGAAGGGATCCCACATCGGAAAGACACAAAGAATGAAGGTGAAGAGCTAGCTATATAAAGAGCATTCCAGGAGGAGAGTTAACACATCTTGGAGGGCGTTTGGGCACAAGAGTGGTCGGAGCGCGGATTAGCCCGGAGTCCTATCAGGTGTGTAACTCTCTCTACTCTAGTTGTAGAGCGGCAAATGCCGAAATGCCGGTCACACGGCATTAGTAGCCACACGAGCGTGCGAGCGCACGTGTGGGGCTTCGACGCGATAGTTGAGGCCATCAGTAGTATTCTCGTGGGTTGGGGCTGCTTGGGCCTCGATGGGCCGAAGTGGGCCCAATGGGCCCGTGGGCCCATATGAGTAAATTGCATGATTGGTTAGTATATGTTGAACTAGACTGGTGGAAGTTATATACGTGGCTAGATTCGTGTTAGGTGGGCCACACGAGCGTGTGGGCCCGAATGGGCCGAAATCGGGTTTTAGGCCCAATCGTCCGGTACAACCGGAAGTGGTAGCTGAGTCGCTAGTGGCGACATTAGGCCTTCAGAAAGGCCATTGCAGGTGTGAATTTACGAAAATACCCTTAGTAGGTAAAATTACGATTATACCCTTAGAGGTTGATTAGCATGATTATGTTGTTTAGTTTTGGCCGATTGTAGGGGAAGGCTTGATCTCGCATATCTCGGGTTGTGGCTAGTGCTCGAAAAGTGTTAAGGAAGGGGGATCTAGTGCGTTAGATCTTGATCTACGGGATTTGATAGTCGCATTAGTAACCAGGTGTGTAAACTAACACACTTCTTGCTTTGTATATGTTTGATAAACTGATTGATTGGTAAAACCGAAACAGTATGGTTGAGTGATATGATACCCTATGGGGTATGTGCACGGATTCAGGTAAGTCCGTTTCATTATGAGTACTGTTATTGATACATGATGTCATGATTTATGATGTATGTGCTATGAGATGCAACGTTAAACATGTTTGCATGATTTTGAATACTATACATGAGTTGGTATGATGATGGGTGATATGAGAGGAGGGGGCAGTGATATTTTGTGCTGACGAGCACCAGTGTTTTGGTAACACAACTTTGTGACTTTGGGTCACCAGAGGTTTGGCACCTCTAGAGGTTTGGCACCTCAGCGTCTCGTCCCCGTGGTTTCGCACCACAGTGGGTTGGCCCCACAAGGCGGTATTGAGGGATTGACGCCAGTGATTTGGTATCACACGATGGGTTGGCCCCATCAATTGTTTTGTGACTTCGGTCACCAGTGTTTTGGTAACACACTTTGTGTCTTCGGACACCAGAGGTTTGGCACCTCCAGTGATTTGGCATCACATCTGTGACTATACGTCACCAGTGGTTTGGCACCACCAGTGGTTTGGTACCACACGGGGTAGAGAAAGGTGTTGTGGATGGCTAGGTTGGGTGCATATTAATTGGATGCATGATGATCACGTTTGTATATGATATTTTGCTAATCCGGGAAAAAGGGTGGCACACTGAGTCTTGGTGACTCACCTTTTTCCTTTAACCATTTCAGGTAGTGCATAAAGCTGGACCGGGATCGGAGAGGACAAGGTGGCCCATGCCGAAGATGATGTTCAATTATTTCATGCTTGATTTTGATATAAGTACTTTATTTGAATTGTTGGGTTGTAATAAAGGCCATTTTATGTTTTGGTATTACTTTAACTATGGTTTATTTAAAATAAATTGCTATGTGAAAATGATGTTAATCCTAGCAACCTATTTATGAAGAATATGTTTAATAAAGTTTTTTTCTAATTCAGCTAATTTATAACTTCAAAGTTTCTCATAAGGTAATAAATAAACAAGGTTTTCAAAAGTTAATTTCTTCAAGGTTTATTCAAAAGTGAAGAAGATTTTCAACCGTCTTTTTTTTCCAGTGACATAACCAGATTCGGTCGTAGTGAATGGGCCGGGTTTGGGGATGTTACAGTCACTTTAAAATGTTATATAATTTTTTGTTGTAATGAATGATATTTGGTGTTTTGGATACTAAGTTTAATAAAATGGTATGACAAATTTGGTAAGTTTGGGCAATAAACTTGGAAAGAAAAATGAATAAAGCTAATTAGTAAAATTTTATATGGTTTTATGAATGTAATTTGATTATATGGTTAAATTAAAGTTTATAGACATAATTTAGGTATATTAAGTGTGCATATGTATTGGTTGAAAGATTGGTTTTGGATTGTATTCAGTTTGAAAATTGCAGGGAAGGTTAGATGTTTATAAAGAGGTTATATTGAGTTTTAAAAAAAAATTACGAAAAATTTCTAGAGTACTTGAATAAGTTTCATTCCACTTCTAATATGTGTTTTTGGGCCTCGAGGGTCCATCTAAGGGACTTTTTGATTATTTAATAATATGTTCGATAATTATCTGTATATTACTTGTAAGTTATTCGATATGTCCTGTAATGCCTCTTAACCCTATTCTGGCGACGGTTTAGGGTTAGGGGGTGTTACAGATGGACTGTTGAACTTTCATACATTAGGCAATACATTAAAATCTATTAATCAATTGTTCAATTTTTTAATATGGTTTTTTTTTCTAGGGTATGTTTCTGTCTTTAAAATAATTACAGTTTGTAATTGGAAGCCTATGCCTTTATTAGGGCAATATGTTGAACTTGCTTCTCATTTCTTGCGGGATTTTGGTTGTTTCTTATCATCACATCTGCAACAGGGCTACTGTTAAGTATTTTGGCAACTACATCAACCATACTTGATCATTACTTGCAATGTAATCCAGCATCTGCAAGAAGCCTATGCCTTTCAATAAGGTTTCATATCAATTGTTAATAATTATAAGTGCAATTCTAAAATATTGTTTGTGTTGTTTCCTAGTAAAAGAATATGTCAAATTTATGTAATCCAACATTAATCTGCTCATAAACGTACTTCATAAACATATTTTTAAAAGCTAAATCATCTCATTACATTTCATAAGTCCCATAACTTCCATTCTATTCCAAAGTCAATAAACAATGCAAAAGCATTACAAATAATTATTCTACACTTTAGACCACAAATTTAAGGACAACAAAAACTATCTATGATGCAATGAAAGAAACCTTATAGAAGTACACATCATTCTTAGTCTTTGTCACCAACAATTTATACCCTCTTAATTTCTCTTTTTTTTTTTTGCAACGTTCCTCACTAACTTCTCTATTTCATCCACCTTCATCATTTTCTTCAATTCGGTGTTCTCAATTCTAATTTCTCTATTCTCAATGAATAGCATTTGGATCTGCTCTTTCAATTCATCAAGATTTCCATTACCATCTTGCTTTTAAAGAAATCACAGCCACCCTACACCATTCGAATATAGAAATCAATTTAATTCAAAAATCAAATCTCTCATTTTAACTAAATAACATCATCAAACTAAACTTCATATCAAACAAAACTCATTTAAAAAATCAACCCTATAATATTAACAGTAAGCATTCATTAGCCAATTTTTAGTACATCTCAAATTTAGATCAAAACTAAATTCCTGTCAAATTAAGCCTTCAATATAAAAACTCATAGATATATACAATTACCCAACATTTATTTATGCCATATATGGTGTGAAACAAAAATAAAAAATAAAACAAATTAAAATACATCTTTATACTTTGGACAACCATAGCAGTTCTTCCTTTTTCCCCAAGGGGTATTTGAAGTATAAATCGGTGCTCTTAATCCACAAGAACAATGGACAACCCTCAACCCTCAACCCACCATTAGTTTTTAAGCTTACAATCAACATCTACTACATCCAGCCAAGTAAGAAAGAAAGAACCCTAAGTTTTTGCTCTACACCAAAAAAAACTCTTCAGTCAAACAAGGGTTTTAATAAAAAATTAGTTCTTCAAACTTACCCTCCTATTAATTCTACAAGGGATTAAAGGTTGTAAGAAGATAATTCAAGGGGTTGATGAAATTTTTGAAGTAAAGAGAGTTGTTGAAATTTTTTAAACCAAATAGGGTTCGTGAAATGTTTTGGGGATATATTGAAGAAGTAAAATTTTACTTACATTTAAAAATGTTTTAATTTTTTTAACTATTTTTAAATGCATTTATGAATTTTACTAATATTTTGATAAAAATAAATAGATGTCTATGTCGCAAGTTGGGATTGGCTGAATTTTTTTTTCTAACGGGACTAACAGTTGGGGTAAAATGGGTAACGATTTAATAGTTTAGGTACCAGTTTTGACCAAAAAAATTTAAGTACCAATTTAGGAAAACTAGTATAGTTTAGGTACCGTTTTGTTGTTTAAGCCTTTTAAAATTTGAAAAGTACATGATTAATGGCCAATTTAGAATACAAGGACTAGATTCACAACTTACATGTAGTACAAGAACTAATAACAAAATTGATGCAAAAAGCCAAAACAACCCGAAAACATTTAAGAATATTGTCAATAAGTTGAATTAATAAGGAGGAAAAGGTTGATTATGTGGTGGTTCACCTTTGGTTAGGGCGGAGAGCTACTGGGTATTCAGCTAAGGAAATTTTTTATGACATGAGAAGGTGAATGAGGGTGGAAGGAGGATGATATTTATGTGTCTTGGCCTCTTTCAGGTATTGTGATGAGTATATATATTAGGGGAAAAAGATGCCCACATCCCTTGAGCTCACTGACACTTTTTGCAGTGACAGTGATGTGACATCCTATGATATAACCCCTTAGGATATCTGGATAATCAAGAAGTTTGAATCTCCATATGCATCCATTTACATCTAATGAGAATATTTTTATAGAGGTTCACATTCTACTATGGTTTGAGTTTCGCCAGGCTCGCCCAATTAAAGGTTCACTCGATGTAGACATGTTAGGTAGTGACTTGCATGTTGAAGACACATGGAGGGACACATGGGGGAGGTGCAACAATTGCCCCCCAAGTAAGGGAAGATTATAAAGTGACATTTGTGAGTCTGTCAAGGTTGTTCAATAAAGTTGGTGAGGTTGTGCGGTTCCCTTATAGGGGTTGTAGCTTGGAAAAGGTCCACACATTTTTTTTTTTTTTGGAAATATGAAAATTATGTTTATGGGACATTTGAAATATACAATTTGGATATTGAAAATATTTTCAAAATTATTTAAACTAAAATTTGAATTTTAACATTTAAAGTGGGATTTGATTTAGACTTGTGGAGGAAGTTTTAAAAGCATACACCGAATTGACGACGCTGATTAACCAACGATATCAAAGGAAATGGCATAATCAAGCCACGTGTTTTGTTATAAGTGGATAAGTTATACTATTTATGGAGAGAAGTGCGGGAGTGAGGTGCATGTTAACTTTGCCGCTATGTCTCATGTAAACTGAAGAGTCAAACATTCCTATATAAATAGGTGACTTTAAAAAAAAAATTGGTTTCTTTATTTTATTGTTTTTCTACTTCTCTAAATTGCCTTTGTGTTTTTAAATTATTTTGTGTTTTCATTCTATCTTTCTTCTTCAATTCTTGTTTTAATCTTCCAATAGATGGCTTGAAGAGTCTAATCCTTGAAGTCATAAAAAAACTTGAGGATATTCTTACTATGAGTGAAGAATTTGAGTGTTTATCCACTTTAAAGGAGATGTGAAAGTTGTTGGAGGGTAGGGGAACTCAATGTTTTGATAATTTTAAGTAAATATTTTTCAATTTTTAAGTGAAAACACCTATTGAATGAGGTGGGGTTGAGGGAAATTGAATCGCCCTATTTTTTATTGCCTTTGTATATGTTTGAAGAAGGTTTTCATCTACCTTTACATCCATTTTTCGTGTATGTTTTTGTAACGACCCGAAATTGGGCCTAGTAGAATTGGGCCCATTGTACCTTGAGCTTATAAGCTTTTTAAAAATTTATGGGAATTTGAGAATGGCATTATTTCAAGTGGGACTTATTAGGAAGGTGATTTTGGAATGTTATGGAGTTCTTTGAAGTTTCGGGTTCAAGTTGGACCTTAGTAAAAGTTTGTGTTTAAGCCAATTAAGGAGAGATAGTAAGAGGCATCAAAGGTTATGGAAATAAGAGAGTAAATTGTTAACATAAATGAACTATTGGTAAAGAGGTTATGGGAGGGTTCAAATCCCATCTTTTGCAAATTTTGGATTTTTTTTTTTGTGTTCTCTTCCAAGTGTCAACCATGGCATTATTAAAGGAAAGAAATAAAAGAAAAATGAAATGATGACTAAAAAGATAAGGTAAGGAGGAAAATAAGGAAACAGAAAGGAAAGAAATAAAAGAAAAATATAATGATGGGATTTGAAAAATAATGGAATAGGTGAAAACAAAATATAATGATAGGATTTTAAAGGTAATGGAGTAGGTGGATGAAAAAGAAATAAAAGAATTTGGGGAGTGAAGTAGGTGGATAAAAAAGAAATAAAAGAATTTGGGGAGCGGAGTAAGTGGATAAAAAAAACTTCAATGTGACACGCCAGATTTGGGCCTAACTTCTAGGCCGGGTTTGAGGTGTTACATTTAATGGTATCAGAGCTCAGTTTGCAAAATTCGGCTGTGGTTTGGGTTCGAAAGCGTTTTCCAAAGCTGTTTAGAATTTTGATTTATAAATATATGTTCTAAAGGAAGTATGGTACCACGAGTATTCGGCACCAAGTCAAGTAAGTATTTGTTTTCATTTTATGATTATTGTGTTATTACTGTGGTAAGAAAATTCCACAAAATAGAATACTCTAGAACTGTTAGCTTTAGAAGTTGAAACTATAGAGATTGAAACTCCAGGATGCGGATTTGACTCTCGAAAACAACTTTTCTACTCATACTCCATAAAACATCATTTAATAAACATCGAATAGTATACCGATTCATAAAAATTGTTATAAGATTAAATCGACTTAGTGAACATGAGCGTTAGAAGACGTGGACGCGGTAGACGCGGACGTTGTAGAGGCTGAGGTGCTAGGGCTAGATTTCGGCACCGAGGCATGTGCCCGAAAGGGAGGTGCTGGCAGCGTCAGTGGCTGAGACGGGATCTCATGATCGAACTAAGGTTGATGAGCTGACTCTAATAGTTAAGGAGGTATTGGAAGAGGTTAAAGGAATTGGTGAAGCACTTCGAGTTGGGAATGTGGACTGTAGGAAGAAAAGAGATCATGATTCTTTTGGGTCGCAGTGTCGTTCCGTAAAGCATGTCAAGACACGTCCAAACTTTCCGGTTTGCGATTATTGCAAAAGGCGTCATCTTGGAGAATTCTAGAGGAGGTCAGGAGCATGCTTGAGATGCGGGTCTAAGGAGCATAAGGCTCAGGATTGTTTCATCACCATTAAGTCAGGTATGTTTTGGTTGGATGTGATGATTGATTGTAGAAAAATTTTAAGCATAAGTGGTAGATGACTGCTTGCTTCTGTGGTTAGATGTTTGGTTGTGAAAGAGGATTCAAGATTTTGTTAAAAGTACATTAGTGTTATTAAGATCAGAGTGCGCAGCAAAAGCATTGTGGTATGATTTAAGCGGTGCGGTTAGTAGTTGGTTGGAAAATTTCGAGGACGAAATTTCTTTAAGGAGGGTAGAATTTTAACGACCCGAAATTGGGCCTAGTAGAATTGGGCCCATTGTACCTTGAGCGTATAAGCTTTTTAAAAATTTATGGGAATTTGAGAATGGCATTATTTCAACTGGGACTAATTAGGAAGGTGATTTTGGAATGTTATGGAGTTCTTTGAAGTTTCTGGTTCAAGTTGGCCCTTAGTGAAAGTTTGTGTTTAAGCCAATTAAGGAGAGATAGTAAGAGGCATCAAAGCTTATGGAAATAAGAGAGTAAATTGTTAACATAAATGAACTATTGGTAAAGAGGTTATGGCATCAAGTGGAAAGCATGGAGGGAAGGGGTTCAAATCCCATCTTTTGCAAATTCTGGATTTTTTTTTTTTTGTGTTCTCTTCCAAGTGTCAACCATGACATTATTAAAGGAAAGAAATAAAAGAAAAATGAAATGATGACTAAAAAGATAAGGTAAGGAGGAAAATAAGGAAAAAGAAAGGAAAGAAATAAAAGAAAAATATAATGATGGGATTTGAAAAATAATGGAGTAGGTGAAAACAAAATATAATGATGGGATTTGAAAGGTAATGGAGTAGGTGGAAGAAAAAGAAATAAAAGAATTTGGGAGTGGAATAGGTGGATAAAAAAGAAATAAAAGAATTTGGGGAGTGGAGTAAGTGGATAAAAAAAAACTTCAATGTGACACGCCAGATTTGGGCCTAACTTCTAGGCCGGGTTTGGGGTGTTACAGTTTTAAAATCATTTGAAGTTGCCCATAGTTAATTAATGGGGGCTTCTTTTTTATGTTGGTAGCTCACAAAGAAACTAAAGTAATACTGGATAATTTAAAGAACAACGCACTCTTAGTAAAGGAAAAATACATAATGATTGAGTAGAAATACGATGGTGATTTTCCCTTCCCAATTTTTTTGGTGCAAGCTTAGCAATAGCAAAAGCACCTTGAATTCGGATTAACAAACAAATGAAAAAGAATTTCAATTCAAACGCTTACCAAACTCAATCTGATAAATCGGATCCAAATCTTGGGCGTTACCGGTTTTATGCAATTAAAATTTAGTTCTACTTATACTAATTGCAATTGAATACAACTGATCAACTTTAATATATCTTTAAGTAAATGCGTAAGTATAAACCATGAAGAAATCTTATTAACAAACATCGAGAAATTGTTACAATTATGACCAAATTGAGGCCTCAGCCTAATATAGCTAACCAACGAAAAGGTTTATATATATATATATATATATATATATATATCAACTTAGACTTGATCTCGCCATCAAGCTCATTCTGTATGTATAATAGCCAAATATGCCACTTCTTCGGCATAGCCTTGGCATTGTCCCTTTAAGCAAAGACCTTAAAACCCACTTGAAACATAACACATAAAGATAAGTTCAACGGAACTCGGTGAAGCAAACACTATTTACTTGAACCATACTTGCACGCCACATTTAATGTTTCAAGAACCATCTTGCTGCTCTTATTCTTCCTTAAGTCTTTAACAAAAGTTGCCTCCATTTGTGTTACTTTATTCATGTTTGTTACCATACCTTACTCTGAGACCGTTCCCTTCTCTTCAATGCCTTTGAGACCTTATGTACAATCTCCATTCACCAAGCCATAACTTCCTCAAACTTCAAGAAAAGATCCATACATAGGTGATTGATACTTCCTTTTGATTGCATCATGTTTACGTTTATTTCCAGAATACATTCTCATTACTTCATTATATCTCTTAAAATGTCCACATCTGCACCAATCTTAATCATATTATGTACCTTACCATAATACCCAAAGATATGTTTCGTACTTACTGATCTCACTGTTTGCCTTTAGAAATAATAAGAAATATGTTTATCATTTAGTATAGAGTCCACACACAATGTCCTTCATGGTTTATTCTTGGAAGCCTTCCTAGAACATGCCATAAGAGTAGCTCATTTGGTGCATGCTGTGAAAACTTTCTCTATAGGATTCGCCATAGAGGATAGTCCTTCGTAACCCACCGCAAAGGTATTTCTTTTATTTTTTGTCGCGAAGGCTTTAAGTCTAGAATCCACCTTTCATATTGTTCCTTCCTTATTCATCAAGAATTTCATCCCTTCAAAATACGTCATAAAAATCATTTCTTTCTTTCAAGGTCCGCCACAAAGGCATTTCTTTTAGAAGGTTGCCACATGGGCCATTCTTTAGAGTGCGTCATAAAGGCGTCATTTCTTCATTTGCCACATGGTTTCCATTTCTTAGATCGCCACAAAGGCTTTCATCTCTTAGATCGCCATGAAGGCTTCCATTTCTTAGATCGCCACAAAGGATTTCATCTCTTAGATCGCCACAAAGGCTTCCATCTCTTAGATTGCTACAAAGGTTTCTATCTCTTAAATCGCCACAAAGGCTTCCATCTTTCTGGCATGTTTACGATAGGGATTCGCCTAGACTCACATTTGGTGAGGTTTGTCCCTCATCTTTTTGGGTTGCGTAGAGAACCCCATTAACAGCTCATCATCATCAATAGTAGAACATGAAGTTAACCACAATATGATAACACAGTACTGATATATATATCAAACAACCACAGAGAGTTTGAGTTTAGAACTCACCAACAAAATACCTGAGTTGATACAACTTACACCTGTTTAGCCTTTTCTTTATCACTTGGACCTTTTCTTTCTTGGTCGGCTAAATATACAATAATATAAAAATCAAAATGAAGATATACATATGTAAGAAACCTTAATCCATATGCATGCAGAAGAGTTATAAATGATATTTATGATTTAAACATTACAGTTCAAAATAAACTATGCTGAAATCCCCTGACTGTTCTTCCTTTACTTAAATCGAAAGATACGTAAGAGTTAAAAAGAATACTAGATTGCTAAGTTCTCAAGTATTTATGCTAACATCTTATATTCTTCCTGTAACACCCCCGACCCGGCCTAGGAGTTTCGGCTAAGTCAAATGCATTACATTCGATCACCGAAGTGATCCCGTAAAGCCATTCTTTTTACATTGATTGAAAATCACTTTTTAGTTTTTAGGAAAAACATTCTTTAATTTAAACCGAATTTACCTAGTAATTGAATTACAATAATATTAATGCGAGATTTTGAAAAAAAAAATGGTTTAGGTTTTGAGGAAAAGATTTTTTCAAAACTTTCAGTATTTTATAAAGCAAAAGATAGTTTTCTAAACCGAATGACATGCAAATATTAGAGTAATATTTAAATGTCATGTATAAATAAGGTAACAAATTCCAAACTTAAGATTTATAAAAACGAGAAAGTACTAAATAATTACAAACTCAAAATAAACGATTAAGGAAAATTTTAAATAAAACCTAATAGTAGAACTTAAAAAAAAATGGCTTTCTAATCCGAGGGTCCTCTGATGCTGATTCGAATCCTATTTTTTGCATTACTTGAGAGGTAAGGAAAATGGGGAATGAGCTTACAACTGCTCAGTGTGAGACTAATATTAAATCATTATATATAATCAATTGAATAGTAAAATATTTAATTCATAGCATAATAATAATTTAGGCATAATAAGAGGAACATATAATAAATCAATACATATACAAAATATAATTATGATGAACATGTAATAGATCAATACATATAATAAATCGAACTGCCCTTGAGCATTGCTCGACACACCATCTCGCATAAAACATAACAATAACTGGCCATCCCGAATTTGATTTCCGACGATGATGGTCGTTTACTAGTCATTTGTGACGATGTCTAGTACTACCACCCCGATTTGGTCCAATTTTGATGGTGTTTTAAAATGACCATCCCTTCTTATCCAGTTTAGATGGCATTACACATAAACTATCATCTCGGTTGACCTAGTTTGGTGGCTTTTTAGCTTACCATCTTAGCTTATCCATTTTGGATGACATTTCCGCCTACTTTGTGCAGTACTCACTTTCGGTGTGGACTTAAATTGCCACTGTCTCCAATGGAACTCCTCCGTCCTCCATTCCCAATTTCATTTAATATGCACATATACTCATCATATCATACTCGTTATCAAATTTTGATTCTATGCTTATTTAGCACATTTATTGTCACAAATTATTATCAAATGCCATGCAATCATGTATTCAATCAATCTCACATATAGACATATATTTGGTGTGTGTACAAAGAATAACAATGATGCATATACAAGGGTTCGCATAAAACATACGTATAGTTCGCATATAGCATGTATAGGGTTCGAATAATTAAATATGTATAACTCACCTATTAAGCAGTTAAGGTTCCCATAAAATTTCTATGGGTTCACATATAACTTCTACGTGTTCACATTACATTTCTTATAGTGTTCGCATGATATTTCCTCTAGGTTCGCATATTATATTGTTCGCATAACAACTCTTTCAATTTCCTAACACTACAATTAATCACACATAATGTTTTAAGTTTAGATACCACACCTGATTTGGAGACTTAAAAACCTTAGCTTTAGAGAGATTAATGATCTACTCGAGAAAAGAGAGATGGTTTTAAATTCCTTGATTGAAAACTGATTTATCAATGGAAGAGAAAAAGAAAGAACCCAAGAATTTGAAAGAATTTTGCAATATGAGTTTTGAAGGAAAAATAGAGAATAAATAGAAGGAAGTAGGATAATTTTTATTAGGATTTGAAAAGGAGCAATTTGAATTCTAGTTAGGATAAAAAGATAAAAAAAAACTATGGGCTTCTATTTCTATTTGAATTTATTTAAAAAATAGATATAATTTCAAATTAGGATAAAAAGATTACAAAAAAATATATGAAATTTTAATTCTATTTAAATTTTAAACAATGATAAGATATGAATTCTAATTAGGATTGGAGTGAATTTCTAAGGTTTAGAAACGTTTGGGCATTACTGCAATTTTCCGAAGCTGGAAGTTGGTTGAGTTAAAAGGAGAGCTAAAGGGGGAGACGCAACTCAAACACAAGTTTAATAAGAGGGTTGGCACCTTAACCAAAGGGCTATTGTTCAATTCTTGTTTGATTTTTACGCTTAATTATTCTTATTTCTTCTTGCTAGAGGCTTGTTCATTTTTCAAAATAAAAAGGAAGGATAGGATTTGAACATGGGATCACAAGAGGAAAAGGAGAATGCTTTACCACTTTAACTATATCTTATTTCATGTTTATTTTAGTCAATTAATTATACATATCTATTTAGGGCTCAACTTACCTATTCTCTATTAGTTTATATAATTACTCAATTTTTTTCTAGTTTATTTAACTATTATAGTTTTTTTTAATACTCCCCTATTTTAGTTCATATATAATTATTAATACACATAGTCGGGGACTCACTATTAATATTTTATTTTACCTCTTTTCTAATTAGGTCCTAATTCAATTAAAACTCACTATTTCCAAATTAAACCTCGTAGTCAAGTTTCGTTCTAATAAAATCTGATTATATTACCTTAATACTTTAATTAATTTTTATTTTATATTTTTTTACCTTAGTTTTTTTATATTCATTTCGACCCCATAATTTTGTAATCTGATTAATCTAACTCCTTATATTTTGGGATGTACACTTCCTTTCATGCAACCCATTTCTTAGTTTTCCTATCATATAGAAAGAACCAAAAAAAAAAGATAGAAGTACAAAAGAAAAATGAATATCAGTATGAAAAATCCTTCCTATATATAGTCTTTCCACCACCGCTTCCCCTAATTCCAAGTCAGTCAGTATTATTAACACCCTTAATCATAATGTTTCCTACTAACAGAAACTCTTAGTTCTAATTTGACGAAACTAAATTTAAAATTTAACTATTTACCCAACCAGCCCGTAAGGTTCACATAATTACATTAGAACCCGCTTAAATAGAAAATTTTTTGATTAAGTACTCATAATTTCAAATTTTCCAAACCTTTAACATTTCTGGGTGTGACAAATAGTATTTTTTAAATGGAGAATTAGAAGAAGAAATTTATATAAAACAACTTGAAGGTTGTGTTGTTTTAGGTCTAGAATTTAAAGTTTGTAAACTTCTCAAATCCTTATTTGGTTTAAAACAAGCTCTTAAACAATGACATGATAAATTTGATCAAACTTTAGTAAACGATGGTTTGTCCTTTGTTGAAGTTGATAAATGTGTTTAGACATAGTTTGTTAATAGTGATTGTTTTGTTGATCTTTAGTACTAATTATGAGTTAGTACTCAAGATAAAAAGGTATCTTGCTTCCAAATTTGACATGAAAGATATGGGGGAAGAAAATGTTACATTGGATGTCAAGATCACAAGAAAATGTCATAGTTTGATGCTATCACAAGAACATTATATTGAGAAACTTCTAAATAAGTTTGGACACTTTGATGTCAAATCAGTGGGTCCTCCTTATGATATTAGCTCTCAATTGGAAAAAAAATAAATGTAAGCCTATTGCTCAATCAGAATATGCACAAACTATTAGAAGTTTGACTCATTTAATAAATGTATGTCGACTAAGCAAAACTCAAATCGTAAGCAATAGGCTACTATAGTTAGACATGTGAAATATATAGAGGCTGTCGTGAATTATGGTATCTTATTTAGTGGGCTTCCCGATGCTTACTAGATTTCAAATTCAGATGAATAAAATCCACTAGTGGTTATATATTCACCCTTGGTGGTGGTGCAATATTGTAGAGATCAGCCAGACTATTATAGCAAAATTTATCATGAAGTTTGAGTTTCTTACTCTGGAGTCAGCTTTTGTGTCCATGCATTATGATTGTCAATCAGCAAGAACCATTACAAAGAATAAAACTTTCAATGGAAAAAATAGACTTATTCATCTAAGACATTATGTGATTAAGCAAATACAAAATGGACTAATATCAATTATTTATGTGAAGTCAAAGTTGACTTTGGTCGATCCTTTTACTAAACCCTTGGGAAAGAAACTAATAAATGAAACATTGAGGGGAATGGGACTACTGTGAAAGGATGAGGTCAACAATGATGGAAACCAACCTATGTGATTGGAGATCCATGAATTAGGTTCATATGGGTAAGAACGAAGTCATTAGTAGACCTGTTAAGCACTATAAGATTATGTCTCTCCTATGGTGCAAATAGTGCTAAAACAAAAACTACATGAATGGTAAGGATGAGTAAAAAAATCTTAATCAAATTCATATAATTTATATGCGGTGTATTGATATGCAGAATACACTTGATGGATTAATCTGTACGAGTGTGAAGTAGGACTGCTTCTATGAGATTTATGACAGAATTTCTAGAGCACTCATGAAAGCCAGGCACGCGCATGACCTATTAGCACACAACTACGCTGAAGAACGAATCATAGATATAATGTGATAAATGGAAATGTTAGTTTACATAATGGATAATTGGTTCATACAAACTTGTTTCACCAATTATTTAATAAATTATATCTCATTTGTCAAAAGTTTTAGTTCATAGTCTAAAGGATACCAAGATTATTGCATTGCATCGAAATACGCAACTAAAATTCTTTCATAATTCTTTGAAATATGTGAAGGATTGTTGGAAGCTTTTATGTATTTCAAAGAATTCCACAATCCCAAATCCTTTAAAGAAACCTCTTAAGATGATGTTTTATAGAATTGTTTTACATTGGACTTATAATAGCTAAAACAAGTAGATGGACACGTGCGCACGAAAGGTGAGCCGAAAAGCTCAATTCAAATTAAATAGGCCGATTTCCCCCTGCGCATGATACTAGGCCCAAGTATGGCTTTGCACTTCTAACTCACTCAAGTTCTAATATCTTTCCTCTTTTCTTCCAACACTGTGTTTTCCTCTCCTCTCTTAACACTCTTTGTCTTTTTAAAGCTTTTTTCTCCCTCTTTCTAGTTTAGTATTTAATTGATTAGTTCTTCATGCTCTTTATTTTCCAACGATTGACAAAAAAGGTTGCTGAATCTTGGGGGAAACACTACATAACGAAATATCCTTAAAGAAAGTGTTCAACACGTCTCAAGTTAATCAACTCATATTCTTGGTTCCTTAAATTGATGAATATTTTACAATATTTTTCACACATTTAGTATATGAGTTAGCGATAAACTAATTACAATTAGTAATTTTTAGCTACTCACATGACTTGTTTCTAGTAAAGAGAAGGAAATTTTTTTCACTTATTTTGAAGAGGTCTTATTTGTTACAAAAGTTTTATTCATTCTTCTACTTTCAATTTTTTTTGAACATTAATCTCATTTTAGGTTTTTATTATATATGTTCTTTTTTATATAATTCCTAGAACTAGCCATAACCCCTCATCCCTAACCCTTAAATTATGCTTTAACGCACTCGAATTTACATCCTCCTACACTGACAACAATACTGATGCCAATCGAGTTAAAACTCAATCGACTTCTATTTTCAAATTTAAATATGTACTAATTATTTATTTTATATCTAGCTATTTTAATAGCTATGTATTAAATAAGTTTTTTTACCGTAATAGGTTCTTA
Source organism: Gossypium australe (assembly GCA_005393395.2). Lineage (NCBI taxonomy): Eukaryota > Viridiplantae > Streptophyta > Magnoliopsida > Malvales > Malvaceae > Gossypium > Gossypium australe. The sequence continues at coordinate 102,688,942 of CM016619.1, read as the reverse complement.
GTGAACTTTATATGTAGTAAGTCCAAAAAAACTAATATCGTAAACTTTAATTTAAGTATATGAATCTAATTATATATCACTTTTTATTACTGATAAAACCATGCAATACAAGTATATTACATATATACACTTCAGCAACACGAGAGAAGATGGGTTTCTTCTTTTAAGTGTCATTGTTGTTCTATCTTCGTCTGCAATTTGTGTTGTTAGGGTTGGTAGCCTAGGATGGGGACCATTTTAATAAGCTCCCATTCTCATGATGTGCATGCAAATCAGTCTGTCCATTTAAAAAAAAAATATTTTTCTAACTTTCTTGTTGAAAAAAATATATTATCTCACTTTCCTCACTAATCTATCCCTTATCCATTTACAGTTGGGTGCATGCACGAATCTGTTGCACCATAAAATAATATTTACTTGATATAGAAGTGTTGATACAAGATGTCGCGTCGGGGGTTGGAGGAGAATTACACAATGTGTTGAATGACGCAAATGATTGTTTAGCAATGGAGTGAAAGCTTGGAGTCTTATTAATGATGGAAAAGATCGCACCTTCTAGACCAATGTCATACTATGTAGGGTGATTAAGAGCTCTATTAACATGTAATGGGATGTACCGAGTTATACTTTGGTAATAGAATTGTGGGGTTTTTATTGCACCTAAATTTGAATGTAATAACAGTCATCTTTGGATAAATATTAATATAATTTAACGGGAGTCTATATGATAAATATGTAAAATTTTCAATTAAGAGAATCTTTATATGGACGAACTCTTTCTTAATTAAAGTGGTTAACCTAATGAGATATCACGGATGGATGATATAGATATAACATGAAGCAATAGTACTATATTACTCTACAAGTTGATATGAAGAAAGGTTTTGTTTTAAAATAAAAATTGATGGATAGAAATGCTTCCACGCCTGCCTCTCTCTATATAAAACCTTGCAAGCATTGAATCCAATGGCATTGTATATTATATAAAAATTAGACAGTGAAGGGTGCTCGTGAATCCTCACGGGATTGCAATATTCCATACCTTCTTCAAACAGCCAAAACACTGTCTCAATATGGATTGGCCATCTTTTTATTTTAATAATATGCTCGTCCTTCCTCCTCGTGCATGTATTCTTCCCCCCCATATATAACATTTGACATCGCTATCTTCCCTTTTCCAAATCTCAGCACAACCATTTCCCTCCTAGTGGTACAATTTGCTAATTAATTTATCAGGTTATGATGAGAAAAGAAGTGATTCAATCTAAAAAAGAAATAAAGGGAAATTAGATTACAGATATTTTAGACCGTATAGTGTAAAATTTAACAGCTACACGCTCTATATATAGTCTGCCAATTCAAAACTCTCCTCACGGTTCTTTTTTCTATTTTTATTTTTATTTTCCTTTGATAGCAAATTTCCAAACCATTAAAGAATTGTCAAATCCCTTCTCAGCCATGGTATGTTATATTACTAGAACTATCAATTAGATAAGTGGAGTTAGTTTTGGGTCACATCATTTTAACCAATTTAAAATTTTTTTAAATAATTTCGAGTTTGAACAATTCGAATTTTAATTATTTTTTATACTGATGATTTGAGTTTAAATTTTCTAATTTTCAAGTGAAGTCGTTATAAATTTGAACCATTTTAGTTTTAGATAATTAAAATCATTTTAAGTTCATCAATTCACAAACTCACTCACTTTTTAATTGAAATTTAAATTAATCAAGATCAAGAGTTCAAATGTCTTCTTCTTATAAGTACATTCAAATTAAGCTTAATTTTCCGCAGAATACTGAGCGAAGGCATCTCAGAAAGGTGGTATCTGATGTTACTTTGGAAATGGAGAGGTATATAAAGACAGCATCTTCTTCAACAGAAATTGACGATGAGGTGAAGCAAGCCGAATGCGAATGTTGTGGGCTCGAAGAGGATTGCACCGCCGATTACATCAGGAGAGTGAAGGGTCGGCATTGCGGGAAATGGGTGTGCGGGCTGTGCTCGGAAGCTGTGAACGAAAGGCTGTACCGAAGTCCCATGGCAGGCATGGAAGAGGCAGTGAGGTGTCAAAGGGAGTTTTGCCAGAGATTCAACAGCACCACGCGGCTCAATCCCAAGCTGTCCCTCACTTGCGCCATGAGGGATATAGCTAAAAGAAGCAACCAGAATCGAAGCTCCAACACACCAAAAAAGATTGGCAGAAGCAATAGCTGTGTCCCCAAGATCAATCTTAATAACCATTCACTGGTTTAAACATCTTCCTTGCTTACACAATGTTTTTAAACTTTATCAACTATAATAGTACCGTCAATAAATCATATATGGGTTTATTTTTAAAAATTTTGGATTTTAGTTTATTATAATTTACTTACTAAATTATACATCCTTAATCAATCAAGTATAATTTCTCATTATATATATCTTACATTTTGTGTTTATTTTTACATACATAAATAAAATATTTTATATTTTACACACTCCAAAGGGTTTACATATATATATATATATATATATATATATCCTTCCTATTAATACACATTTAATAGTATCAATTTTGTTGAAAATTACTAAACCTTGCATGTAATTTCCTTTTCTGGTGAATATAATTAGTAAGAGATAGGAGGGGTTTAATGATTGTTTAAAAATACCACAAAGTGATATTTAAGTAATTTTTGAATCCAGTAGAGCTTTCATTTCTGACTCAAATAATATTAAACTTCAACTGTGGGTCAGTGACTTATAGGATGTAAATGCATAAAAATAAAAAAAGTTATGGTTAGGAATGGGAACCGGGATGATTTTTTGCATGCCTTAATCTTCACCTAATTTTCACTTACAACTACTTGAAAGTGTCTTCTCACAAATCTTATTATTTGTATATTAGCATGAATTTAAAATGATTTCCTCTATCTTAATTCGAAATTTTACAAAATATTCATATTATGCTGATTTTATAAAATTAAATCATATAAAAGTAAGAAATGGTAATAAAAATATATATATCAAGGGCTTCAAAATTTCGAATGCAGCCTACCCAACCCCCAATTCACAAAATAAAACTAACCCCATAGGATTGGAAAATTCTACTCTCTGCTTACCTAAATTTTGATATAATTTCTTTTTCCCAGCAAAGTGGAACCTTTTCTCTTTTTCTCATTACTACTTATGGGGTTAGGATTTTAAAACAAATTTAATGGGCTTCGCTACTCACACATCCCATTTACTTTTATATTCCCATATTTAATTTTTGCTTTTCAGATTTACAATTTTAATTCTAATTTTTATTACTGTTAAACTTATGACTGTGAGATTTTGAAATTGATGTGCCTTTTTTTTTTTTTTTTTTTTTTTTGTCCTATAGACGTGGGAACACACTTTTGGAGGGATGAGAAAAAATATGGGCAAATGAGTATGTTTTAGGATCACGATATGGCTTGCCTGCACGTAAGAAAATGATAGCTGCTAAAAATGCCTGCCTTCCTACATTTTCTGCTTTTTGCTTTCGCACTTAACAGACAATGGTCAAACCATGTTATTCTTTTATGTAATCAATACTTCATATATGTATGTATGCCTTTGTATATGTTCAGGCAACTTCTTTGGTTTCCACTTTCCAACCATGGCAGCGCCTGACCATAACCTTTCTTCTCACTTCGATGCAGGTTTTTAAAATTTTTGAATCATTCTAGGGTTGAAGTCATTCTTTCGAGTCCTTTCAGTTTACGATCACTTCAAATTTTAGTTATTTAAAATTATATTTTCCAATTGTTTTGAGTTTGTGGTTGGTTGAATTTGGATTGTTAGTTTTGTTTAAATACAACACTTAGAACTATTCATAATTTTTCACTAACCCTTAAATAGGAGAATAAACAATACCATTAATGTCAACTAAGTTAAAATTTAGACGACAAAAATGTTAACCTTTATAATTGAATCATATTGGATTAGATTTATATTCAATTGATTGAATTGTATTTTCATATTCTAATCAAAATTGAGAGGTCTACTCAACCACCACCCACTTAAAATAGCTCATGTGTTAGCGAATTATGTTATATGTCAAATTATACTATTAATCTCAGTACTATGTATAAGTAGTGAATTTAGTTCTTATATTTTAAATTTAGTTATTTTTAATTCTTGTACTTTTCAAATTGATCAATATAGTTCTAGTGTTTTTTGTTTAACTCTAAAATTTCAGTCATAGCAATTAAATTTATTTAGTTAAATTTCATTATTAGTCTTTGACCATGCATAAGTTTGTATATTTAGTCCATATTCTTCAATTTGATCATTCTTAGTCTTTATACTTTTTCAAATTTTAAAAATTTCTACAAACAATAATTGTTAAATTCATTAATTAGATTTTTTAAAAGTAAAATGTAAATTTAGTAAGTAAACATGATAATAGTTTTTATACATAATATTATGAAAATAACAAATGTTTTGGTTATGATAAAATTTGAAAATTACATCAACTAATAATAACCAAATTAAATATGGAACATGGTGTACAATTGCAAGAAAGGAAACTAGGTTTCTGATATCAAAATATGAGCTTTGGTTGATTTAGGGTGAGAAAATATAGCAAATTAATGAAAGTAGACGTCATAGGACATAGAGCTTTGTTAATGACAGTACCTGCATGAACCAACTGAACTCAGCTGTCCATTGCTCAACTCCATGATTAACTTACAATAGTGATCGATCAATTAAGGAGGCAGCAAATACAAAAAAAAAAAAAAAAAGGGGTAAACCGAAATCTAGGCCCCCCATACCATTTTGATTCGATATCCCTGTAAAACAGTATCATATCACTTCAAAGGTTTCTCCAAACTACAAAAGTCTTGGGAAAAAAATGGAAAGGGAGCATCTTCTGATCTAGGTTGATATCTAAATCCTATTTTCTCTTAGAATTTTCATACAAAAGACCAGTTGATGAAAGTGAAACAGATACAATGAGCATTTTCTTCATCATTTACCACTTTCCATGCAACAGCTCTCTCGTACGAGACCGGCCTCCCCATGCTTGATAAGCAGATACCACCTTGAAGACACATAAAACCCTGATCCACCCGAACACAGAGCATAAATGAATCAATCATATATTTTTTGCATTGGTTTCCTTTAGATATTCCAGATATCTAATGCATTCGATTGTTATTTTTTGCGCTTATAATTCAACATTCATTTCAAAGAACATGTATCATACCTGCTGCATTACTTGTGGGAACTCAGCAAATAGGGTTTTTCGTCCGTTCTCATCGAAAATTTTCTCCAAACTAATGTCTTGAAGTGATACCAAAGTTGTTTCGAGCATGTCAAGTCCCGCTTGATTTGCAAATGTGAAAACTGGTAGTGCCTACATATATATTACCAATAATCAATTGTAGCTAACTAAAGCAGAAAAGCAGCTAGGCATAAGGAGACTCGTATTCATGTGTTACAGGGAAGGCTAAACCTGGGACAAGGCCAACATATAACTTGATTCAAAAACATGATCCTTTGACTAAATACCTTCAAAGAGCAGCACAGAACCGCATCTGTGTGATGCCAAAGCACTTTTAGAATGGATTCACTTCCTTCATGTTTGAGCAGCTCGTCCCCCATATAGCACCTGTGAAGAGATAAACAATCCGAAATATATCGGTTAACACAAATCCAAATGGCATAAATAATGTTAACAACAAAGCGTTACATGTGAAACGAAAAGGAATAAGACATGGATTTGGCTGACAAACCTATAGCTTTGACAAATCCAGCGAGCAAGTGTTTGTGCTTCAGGAGTACCAGGGGGTGACCCTAAACCTGCATGAGAACCGAAGAAGGAAGGAGAGAGTGCTAATGCTACCCTTTGAACCGAGGCAATAATACTCCGGACATATTGTCGAGCCATGATTGCCACATTCTCTTGAAGTTGCATCTCATATACAAACTGAAATGCTATTGTCATCACAGATTTTGTGCTCCCACAACTAGATTTATCACCAGTTGCTCGGTTTCCGGCAGCTCCAACTTCAAGAGTAGAGGCAAGATCAAGTGTACGATTTGGACTGGATGCATCCTACATTAGATTTATATATTTATCCGGTAAGAAACTAAAAATAAAATAAAATGAAATATAATGAAAGAATCTTAGAACACTAACCATTCCAGAATCAAGGGGGATGATGCGGAAACCAGAAGGGATAATAGGCGCATCCTCAGAGAATGAGCCATCAATGGGAGCAAAGATGAGTTCAGCACAGGTGCTGACTGCATTCTCATCAACTCCAGTACAAAGCTGATAGATTCATACAAGGAAAAACATAAATGAAAAGTGTTAAATGAGAACTAAACGCTGTAAAATAACACCGGTTGGAGGATAGTTGGTGAAACTTTACACTTAAGTACCTGCAAGAGGAAGATATCACTTGGCATGATCATGTCCTGATAGTGGCCCACATTTTCGAGCTTAACAACCTCCATGAACTGTAACAAACAAGTGATGGTGATTTGAAGGATACATTTTATCAATTGATGCCAAAATTCGGTATAATATCACTTACCTCTTCATGCTCAATTGTGTGAGCCAATGGAAGAATGACTTGACCCCCAAAACTTCCCCCTCGAGGCACTGGCAAGCTACACGGTCCAGCTTTGACAGCAGCAGCAGAGTAAGCATCAATACCACTGTCTGCCCACTCGGATCGATGTTCCCTCAAGAATCTGAGAAGTACTGCTGGCGGCACATTCTACAAAAAGAATGAAAGCATTGGTTTATAGAAATAAAATTTTGTTTGACAAGAGTAAAAGCTGAGAAAGCTATAAGATGGTTCATTATACCATAAATTTAATATCGAGGCCATTGTCACAACATTGGGAAGAAAAAACAGTTTTTCATTGTTTAGTATTTGTAAATCTTCTGATGGAATTGATATGCTTGTAACACATCTAGAAACTGACCTGTAATAACATGGATGCTTTGGCACATAGAACCGCATTTCCCATTGAAGGAAATCCATTACTATAAGAAAAATTTATGTCCATCATCTTTCCAGGAGACGAGTTCACAAGGAGGGTAACGTCATCAACGCCGTCACTTTCCAGCATCGACCATCCTTCATCAGTAAACCCATTAACAGCCTCATTAAATCCCCTGGAGAATAGAATATGTTAGACTGCCATCGATCAAGAATCTACCTACACTGACATAGATGGTGAATTACTGAAGAGAAGAATGAACATACTTGCTCAATTTGTGACTAAGTGCACGCAGAGCTGCAGGTCTTCTCCCCCAACCAGTAACATTCGGCTGAGATATTTCCTGAGAAATCTGCCTCAAATGACGCAAAGCCTGCACTAACGCCAAGGTTATACCATGAGACATTTAGTGTCTTGGTTTAGCTCCTAGCTCTACATTCAAAGTATAGATGCAAGGAATAGTCTTACCGCCATTGTTGTCTTCTGAGCAAGCAAAGTTGAGGACTCGTAAAGGGGCCGCAACACTTCAGGAACACTCCAAGGCTACATATAAGCAAGAAGAAATTTGAAACCGTTGCCTTGTACAATAAAAAGTTTCTATGTTTCAAAACGGAAGCAAGGAGATTTATATACCTCCAAATCCATGTGATCAACTATGTGAATGATGGAACCACCCCCTTCACAAGGTCTAATCAGGTAACCACTAGGCAGCAATTCCGCTCTCACAAAATTTACTGCTGGCGGCATGCTTGGACCATTTTGAGTGTTGTTAAGTGATCTTTCACATACCTAAGCACCATATCATTATTATAATAGTCGGGCTATAACAAATTTCTGACAACATAAAGGCAAACAAATAATAAAAGCTCCATAGGAAACATACCACAAGACTACCATCCTCCATAACAGATGTGTAGCGCAGCAACCAGAAGTCGCGAGCTGGTGCCAATGTTGTAGGCGCGTAGAGCTAAAAGAAGGCAACCAAAATTTGAAACTTTTACCATAAGCTATTGCACCATTAATTCAAACCTTCAGTTGCAAATTTAAAGGGGGGAAATGGTAGTCTACCTGCATATAAAGCAGTTCGATGGTTCCACCATTAGCAGTGGACAACATGTTTATAACATCCACAGCTCGGCAATCACGGTACCAAGAAGGCCGGTCTTTAAGGATTTCAGCAACCTACAGGGGAAAAAACACCATTAATTCCACCAAATTTGAACAAAAAAAAAAAAAGTCCCTCTCGCCAGAAAGCAAACAACAAACTTACTCTTGTAGGATCTAGTCCCACAAGTCCACATGCACGTGCCGCAACTCCAGTGCAACCATGAGAAATAGCAACGATTCCAATGGAATCCGGACCAGGCTGCATAGATAAGAATTGATATTAGTATATAAAAAAAGGGAAAGCATTGAAGACAACTACTACTATTCAAACAAGAAAGTTTTGGAATCCCTCTTTTGCTAATTACCATATTCATATTGGATTACTATTAATTCAAGTAATGTTGCTCCATAACGGGAAAATAAACAGGAAACACCAAATTCAACTAATGAAAAGATTAAAAATAGTAAAGGGAAACAGAAAATATCACTATATTAGTAACCAATGGAGAAAGTAGGATAATGAAGGGTTCCCTAGATATTGACATAGCAGGCATGGACTTGAAGGTTGCTTAGAAGATTAGCAAGGTATTTTACTTTATTATAGATATTATCGATAACATAAAGCATAATGAAAGATAATGACATAAGAGAGAAAGAGAGAGGGCCGTAACCTTCATCCCAGGCATTTGGACCCACTCCACAGCAGTTCCAGTGGCCTTTGAAAGAAACTCTGTTAAAGTTTCCTCTGCAATGGACAAAAGTCTGGAAAACCATACAAAATCACATAAGCAATAGGGCAAAGGTTTAATTTTATAGAAAAACTAGGAAAGAAAGGGACACAAACAGCAAAGATATTCCCACTAACCCTGCAGGGCTGGCATCCTTTGGAGGATGCTGAGGAGTCAAATGGTGTTGACCACTCGTCACCGCCGAGTCACAGCTTGTATCTGTGGTGGCAAGGGTCGTCTGCAAAACACAACCACCGCAATTAACTCCAACCATATGCATATTACCTAATAATACTAACAAGTCAAAGCAGGTCAAAGACTTGCAAGAAAAGGGTTCAATTATTATGATAAGGATTTTTATATTATACATTGAAGACAAGATTTTAAATACTTCATATAGGCCATGGACTGTGAAAAGAAAGGGAAGATGAAGATTCTTACATTTTGAGTCTGTTGGCGGAAATAGCTGTTTTCATAAACAAGGTGAGAAACTTGTTTTTGTAACCTATCATTCTCCTCCATTAACAGTTTATTCATAGCAGTCAACTTCCTATTCACAGCTTGGAGGCGTGATGCCTCTTTCCTTTGTTTTTCTCTACATCTGTTTATAAAAAGCAAACAAAATTCAAACCCCCCTCCCCAAAGTCAGCAACCAGTAAAAAAAGGTTGGAATATTAGATGGTTAGATGTTGGGGTACGGACCTGCGATTTTGGAACCAAACTTTGATCTGTTTAGGCTCGATGTTGGAGAGGATGGGGCACTCACGAATGAGCTGTTGGCGACGCATGGAGCTTGGCTTGGGGCACTCATGGTAGAGCCGCTCTAAAGCTTCCACTTGCTCCGGCGTGTACCTCACATACTTGCCATTATCCATTGCTATCTTGGTCCCTTCTTTGCAGGCTGAGGTCGCCGCCATCATCTCGTCTCTATGCCCCATCAAAACAAAACATACATACATATGTATGTATATCAAAAGCATACGTATAGAACATATAGTAGTAAAAATTGGAGTAATGGATTAAGTTCAATTATACCGTTCAATCTCTGGGGAACCTTGAAAACACAAAGATTACAGGCGAGAGACCTCAAAAATTCATCAAAAAATCTCTACTTTGGGGGTACTTCAGCTTTGGAGATTTTGTCTAGAAATGAAGGAAGATCTTTGTATAACGAAACCTTTGAAACATGTCCAAAAGAAAACATCAAAAACAGCTGTCTTTGTTGTCGGTCTGGGTCTGGGCAAGTAATCTTAAATATATGAAGATGGGGGTTCTTTGTTTTTTTAAGGCAAAAATGAAGGAAAAGAAACAGGGTGAGGAAAAAAAGAGAAAGGGATTGATTTTGATATTGGGATTGATTGAGAAGGGAAAGAATGGTGTGGTGTTAAAAAGGCATAAAAAAAAGAACTTTAAAAGAAGAGAGACTCCTTAATACCAGACAGAATATCAGACTTGTTTGGTTTTCACATCATAATCATAACACTGTTCCATTTCTCTAATTTTTGCCATTTTTTTTCAACTTTTGCAGTTTTAAGCTAAGTTCTTTTTTCTTGTTTCTTTTGCCGCTGCAAGTAAACTAAATTTTGATAGCTTTATCTATTTTTATCATATTTCATATTTGGTCAAATTGCGAGTGTCAGCTCTGTACTATACTTGATTTTGATATTTAGTCCTTTTTCTGTTCTGTTTAATGATTTTTTTATCTAGATCATATGTTTATTTATACTATTTATTAAGCTTCTTATTGGTTAGTATCACCCATCAACCAATATCAACTTGACAGAGGCGAATCTAGGGCTGGTGGGAGCCCTGGCCCCTTAAAATAGAAAATTATTTATTTAGACCTTGTAATTTTTTAAAAATTTTTAAATTAGTAAAGATAAAATTACACTTTAGCCCCCTAAAATTATAAAAATTCGATTTAATCTTTTAAAAATTATAAAGATATAGGCTATAAAAAATTAAAATTTCATTCAACCCTCCTAAAATATTATTTTGGCTTTGCCCCTACAACTCGATTAAAAAATTATCAAAAAAAAATCATTTTATTTTTAAACTAAGTATATGATTAAGTGGGTGTTTTTATCTTAATTTTTATATTTTTTATAAATCAATTGTTTTTATATAGATTCCATTTTCTATTATATATTATTTTTAAGTATACACTTAGTAGTTTTTATATAGAGCGTGTGATAGAATTTTTTAGTATAGTTTTTTGTGCGATTTCAAATTAGTTATTTTTATTATTTCATCATTTAGAAAGGAAATTAGCTCAATCTTATGAAATGGATTATTTATATATTTTCACTTCGCTTATTAACATAATTTTTTAATGATATTAATTATTTATATTTAAGCATGATATCAATAACAAGAGGAGGAGGAGGACTGAATCCCCTAATTGAGTATAGTAAGAAGAGACCAATACTTTAATCTTCGTATTTTATGTTTAAATTTGTTATAAATCTTGATAATTAATAATTTAATTTTTTTATGTGTTTTGGTGTGTAAAATATGCAAATAACTGTTGTATATTGGGAAAAAAAAAAAAAGAGAAAAGAAACTATAGTATAATGGAGGATGGATTCACAGTCTCAGTTTCAGCGCGTGTTCATCCACTTCGTTTTGGACGAAATTACCCTCTATGTATTCTATAACGTATTATGCATGCATGCCAACTTGAAATTAAGACTAATTTCTTAAAAAAAAAAAATCACTTCAATAATAGTCCTGCCTTGTTCATAATACTAATCGTGATTTAATGGCAACGAGAAGTTTACGAGGGTTCAGGTTTGAATTATTTAAATTTCACAATACCTATTCAGATTTATTTTAATTAAAAATTGAATATATTTTAATTATTTAAATATATTGATTGTATAATTTCTTTAAAAATTTTATTTGAATAATAAAAAGTTAAATTAAATAAAACAATCAACATAACATTTTCCAATATTGAGATATAGTAAAACAAAATATTATGGAATTATCAAATTTTAATATTTCTATCTTTGATATTTTGAACAACAAAAAATTATTAAAGTGTAATTTTGTTATTTATTAATCTAAAAACTCTATTTTAACATTTTAGAAGAGCTGTCCCTAATCCAAGCATAGCACAACTATAAAGTAAGATGTAAAAATAACATAAATGAAGTAAACATTTATCTAACTCATCTTACTAATGGTACTACATTTATATCATATTTAAGGGATTGATGTCATCAATCAACTAAACATTAATTCAATTAGAAAATTACTAAAAACACATTCTTTTTTATAAAATATCAATTTTTTTAAACAAGTAGCCATTATTATAGGAGGTTGTTTTTGTCCTTCTCATATGAAACCTACAAAATCAAGATAAATATTTATGACCTACGAGGTTTCCAAATAAATGAAATGTTATCAACTTATATGCTTACCCATTTTAAAGAAATTTTACAAGTATTGTAGGGATATTAGGGGCAAAGTGGCGTGAATATGTGGTAATTTAATTTAAATAAAAGAACCAATTAAATGCATGGGTTGACATTTGGGAAGAAACAAGAGAAGCAAAATTATGAAGGAATTTGCATGCGGCCTCCATTTCTCATAACATCTTGTGACATAATAATTATTAAATGGGTCCGCTCTAATTTTTTTTTAAATTTTTACTCATTACTATTTATATAACTTTAACTATCCTCACTACACACTAATTAACATTACCCTTTACCCAACGCTCAAATTTTTACTTTATATAACTTTCATCTCACCCTTGCTGCACCTGCATACACTTATATAATTTCTCAAAGTTAAAAAAAAAAACTATATATGTTTAGCCTGATTTCAATCCATTCCAACTGCCTTTTCTTTAACTGCCATTTACTTATTTCATAGCTAGTACGAGGGTGAGCTTCGAGTCAATTCAAGATTTGTGTGATGCATCTTTTTTTTTTTTTAATGGAGACTTCAATTTAATTTTATACTCTTAGAGAGGCCAAAAATAAATTATTTCTATTTAATAAAGAGGCTATAAGGGATATAATAATTGAATTGTTAATATTTTAAAGGATTAAAGTTGAATTTTACTATTTACCGAGAAGGTCAAGGTCAAGAATATAGCTGAATTCAATCATTTATATATTGGTACCCAAGTTATACCCTTTTTTTCAATTTGGTGCATAAATATTTTTGGTCAAAAGTGGTATTTAAATTACATTTTTATTATTATTCAAATTACTCAAAAACATTTTGGTTAGAACTTTTTAACAAATTTAATGTTTTTAAGTGATTTAGAGTATAAGAATATGGCTTCTAATAAAGAAATTTTGATATCAAATTAAATATATATATATATATAATTTACATACCAATTTATCATTCAAGAATATATACGTGTTATATATATTCCTTAGTAATGTTAATAGTTGGAGAAAAGCCATTATCAATGACCTAGAATTAATCGATTCCCATTTTATCGTGATGAATGACTCTATTCATGTTCAAATGTAGAAAGACCAACTCTATTGTTGGCCTACCTATTACTGTTCTAAGTATGAAGCGTTGTTTTATACATGTAAGGGTGAAATAAAAAATTTTGCATTAAGAAATACAAATTAATTATAAATTCTTATGATCAAAATAAAAATCGTATTGGAATGTGGTTTAGATTTAACTGTTAATTTCTGCAAGTCAAGGACCTCCTTGGATCCGCCCCAAGTTTTATATGTTTTTTTAAGAGCAATCTTAAGTAATAGATTTATTTTTTATTAAATTTAAGAAAATAATAAATTAAATATAAAATTGTTGATACTAGTGTTCAATAAGGAAGGAAATAATCGTAGATATAAAAAAATGGATTCACCTGAGTTAAGTGAATAGCAGTAATAAGCAAAAAGTGAAAGATGATGAGAGGATGTTGTGATGCTAAAGTATAAAGCTTAAGGGAGTTGAGAATCAAGAAAGAGATTCTTTCCTCATCATGCCCCAAAGTATATATAGGGGAAGTTCCCAAACCTTGTAGTACTACGTCACCGTACATTAAATTTAATTAAGTATTTTTCATATGTTCGAAATAAGCCAACTATACATTGACTAAATTGACACATCATAAAAAAAACTAGCACAGTTTGTATATTGGAGATAATTTGTATAACAGTTTATAAGTTGAGGTAGTAAATTGAAAAAAAATTATAAGGATTAAATTAAAAAAATATTAAATTCAGATACTAAATATTATATTAAATATTAATTTAAAATAAGTTAAACTAAATTTATATAAATTTTGATATTTATTAATTTTGGGTTTGTTTAATTTCATTGAATTAAAATATTTTCAAATTTAATCAAGTCACCTCATCATGTTAAAAGTCACTTAAATTAGTATTAATTAAATAATATTATTTAATTGAAAATGTTTTTTTAAAATAAAAGAATAAACTAATATAATTTTTATCATATTGTGATTATATAAAATTATTACAACATCAAATATCAATCTTATATTGTTTGCGATGGAAATGGAATATAAAATTATTAGATAAAGACTTAGAATTTTTAGAATAGTAAGTAAGTTAGACAGGTGAGGCAGAGGGCAGCGGAGCATATCCAAGGGTGTGGACCACACGAGGGAGACACCAGGTGTGGCCCCCGCACGCGTGAAGATTCCCGTTTTCGCTTTACAACGTGCTACTTACCAGCCCCAGGTGTACCCTCTTTCTTTAACCCCTCACGCGCTGCGCAATCCACCTGCTCTCAACCATTTCGATCAAATTAACTACTTCCGAATTTTTGAAGTGAATTTTTCTTTAAAAAAGTAGATGAGGTGAGGGAAATTTTTTAGACAATAAATGTGGAGGGATTATGAATGTCACTTATTTCATCTTGTTCCATCCCCTCCCACTTCATTATATAATTATCATTTATCTTCAAATATATAATTATAAAAAAATTCACATGTCCTATAATCTTTTACAAGTAAGTGGTAAAAATTAAATTGAAGTAAAGTGGTGGGATGAGACGTGAATAGATACATCCATAAACATGGTAATAATTTTTAATATTTTACATTCATAATGAAACATGACAAATAATGAAGCACAACATATTAATTATAGAGCGATGATAGATTTAACAACTATCCTGCTTCTCTTCATTGACCTTTGAAGAAAATGATCTAAAAAAAAATTTCCTAAATTTTTTTTAAAAAAATAGAGAATTTTCTTTATGTTTTGCAATAAAAAAAAATATAAGTCCCTTTTTTTCCTAAATTTTTAATAATGTAAATATAAATATAAGTTTTGAAAACGTATTTCTGAATAAATATTCAAATTGAATTTGAACAAATAAATAATCTTCTTTTACTTAAAATTCTTTTTATTAAGATCCACTTAGTATTTTCAACTTAAAATGTGCATACCTCAAATCTTTTAAAAGAAAAAAGAAGTTAAAATATAATCTCAAATAATAATTTTTCTGAGTGGTAAAAGTATTATATTATAAGCATAAAATTTGAGATTAAATAGTAAGATTGATGTTTTGAGAATTTTTTAAAATTTTAGGTTCGAACTATATAAATTATTTTTCATATATTAATTAATTTAAATTAAATCAAATATTAATTATCCAATTTAATTTTATTGAAACGAGTATAACATTATACATAATTAAATCAGAAGCCAAATCGTCAAAATTCTAAAACTTGAAAACATTTATTGGTTCCCATCTCTTTGGGGGGTAAAAGAGGTGTTAATTTTAGGTTGATTGTATAAATAAGGAGAGCAGTAGTGTGTGTGGGGGAACAGTGACCATTCAAAAATAGTACGCGTGTTGGCATCTTTCGGCGTGTCAGATTTAGGCACTCACTCTCTTGCTCCGCTTGGAATACCTTTGTGTTGCGTCAACGTAACTCTCCTTTTTTGTCATTCACTCCCCCTGCCTCTTTTATGCTTGCTTTTATTATTATTATTACGGAGCAGTAGTCTTTACTTTTTGTATCACATAATTAGTAATACGTTCTTGAGCCAGTAATATGATGTTACTATTTGGTGATATAAAAATATAATCTCACTATCCTTTTTCTCTTATATAATCTTACATTTTTTTTTATATTTTACTTGCATTATTTTAGGAGTTTTAGCTATAATGAACATTTGAACTCATAATGTCTATAGCATTTCCATCTCATCCATAAATAATTTTATTTTGTTATATTGGTCATGCATTCACATTTTTCACCTCGCATAAAACTCTTTGGTATTCATATATTTGTAGATTTTTTTATGGTAGAGTTAGGATCACGTTTGAGTCTTGATACTAATATTTAATTCAACAATCCTCCATCAACCAAAAAAGATATTTTATACCCTTTTTAGAGATTGTAGACAAAGTCTTGAGAATAAAACCTAAACATTTTAAGAATCCCAAACAAGATAGAATATCAAATGTTATCAAATTATAGGGATGGAAGGCACAATTTAAGCATAAAAATGATAAGGATTATCACTTTTTCGACTTCCTCATTTAATATTTATCCCGGCCTCTTTCTTCAACCGTAACTCCCCATATCACAAGTGCCCACCAAGTAGCCAAATTTTATTTCTACTAATATATAAGTGAAAAAAAGAATTAGAGTTCCCATAATGGGATTAAGATTGGATGATTATAGCTACCATGTGTGGTACAAATAACAAACAGAGAAGAAGAAGAAACGTGTAATGTAAGCATGTAAAATGATAGCACTTATTGTTCTATTTTTGTTGTAGTAAATATAATTTGAAGCTTTAACTATCTTTGTAAACAAGCAAGGGCAAGGCAGGCCACGCGACGCCAAGCACAAGTAAACATGCCCTGGCCCGCCATGGGGAAGTGAGTATTATTTATTTAAAAAAAAAAAAAAAAGTAGTTCCAGTGAGAGGCTAAGAGTGGGCCGACAACAAAATGGTGGGCCAACTTACGGCGCGAATATAGAGGATTAGGCCCATCTGCTTTGTAATGATTTTGACTTCCTATTGCCATTTATTTTATCATTCAAAATAGAGAGAATAATCGGCGGCGGCATATCTTTGTATTTATGAATAAATCTTTAAATTAGTGGAGCCCACCTGTAGAGTGCTAATTGGTGTTTGATTAATTAGCTTTTTGGATCATTAGTAAGTGCTCAACTACTATCTTTTCTTCTTAAATATATCTCCTAAAAAGTAATGAAAAAATTTTAGATGGATAGTCAAATCGATTAGTTTGATCGGCCCCAACGGTTCATATGAATTAATTAAATAAATTATTTTAAAATTAGTTCAATTTGTTCTTAAGTCAGTTGATCTTATACATCAATTTCCTATCTTACCCATCAATCTGATTCATTTAAAATACTAATTTTGTTTCATTTTATTCAAGAAAGAAAGAAAATGCATGCCTCATGGATTAGCTTTTGAGAAGAGAGTGAAGTAAATTTGATAGTTTAGATATCAATTCTCATTATGAATTTTAGTACAATGGTGAATAAAGGGAAAATAGATATAGAAAGGAATAATAAATATGGGCCATAAAGCCCATGAAATCCTGGAAGACTATCCAAGCCTGAATTTTGTATTTTATATGGATCAGAATTTATGCTTTTGTAGTTTAAGTGTTTTTGGAATAAGTTTGACGTCTAAAAAAGTTATATGAAAGCAAATGGGCTTTGATTGAAGCCTGCTGCTGTTTATATTATTTGATGAACATTATAATAAAAGGTTTCATATCCAATGTATATAAAACAAAGCACTTAAATGGTGAGCCAATACCAAGAGGGTTAGGTAACATTGTGATGAAGCAATTCAAGTTTATTTTCCCAACCTTGTCCAAATAAACTAGCAACAACATTATAGTTTTTCTCATTAAATTTAAAATCCAGATGGGATAAACCTCTCTCAACCTCATTTTTTTCATCAACAAAATTTAAATTCAAAATCACCATTTAACCCAAAAGGAGATGTTTGGGTGAATCCTTAATGAGTAAAAGAGGTACAACATTTTTGGTGTAAATAATTGAACATATAATTGTTATTGTCAATAATTTAGACTATTTCAACGTTAATCTGAGATGAGTGGTGGATGATGTTTCATTTGACTCAAATTTTTTAATAAAACTGCATTTATTGTAAAGAAAATGCAATGACAATTTACTATCATTTAATTCAATTTATTAAAAATATAATGAGATACGTCAAACATGAATACCTAAATTGTTAACCATATTAAACATTTTGCTGCTTCTTCTTCTTATTATTTTAACCATACTCCATATTATTTTTTAATTATATAGAAAATAAAATATAAACAATTAATTTTGATCGGTTAATTTATAATTAAACTAATTTAAATAAATAATGAATTATAAAAATTTCCATCATTTCTTGTACATCCCCCCCCCCTTTTTTTAATCAATTCATTTGAATACTTTTCATTCCTTTTTCCTAATTTCATATTTAAATATAAAATTTCTTTCTTTCTTCTTTTTTTTTTTTGAAAAAATTCAACTAATAATTTTAATATAATCATTCGTAGACCTAATCATGTGTCGAGCCAAATTCAAGCCAAGCTAATATAAAATTTTAGGTTTGTTTTCTAGGCCCGAAAATGGGACTTAAATTATGTCCAAACCCGACTTAAATTTTATGTCTGAGCCTAACTCAGCCTACCCATATTAATTTTTTAGATTATTTTTTATAAAAAATAAATTTAAAAAGTATAATCCATCAAATAAACTAAAAACATTAAAATAAATATTTCCCAATAAATTGAAAATACATTAAAAAAATTTTCATACTTAAATAATACTAAAATAGTTGCAACTTAGCAGGCAAATACCTCTAAACTAGTAGCAAAATTAACAATAAAATAAGAGTTATATAATATCCAAACAATAACAACAAAATAGTAATCAATATAATAACAAAATAGTAGCAAAATAACTAATTCAGGTTCCTTTCCAAAACCCTTAGCTTTGAGAGTGAGACAGCGAGATAACGTTTTCTCTTTTCCAAGATTGTGCTTCTTGTTTTCTTTTATATGTCTACCTAACTCTTTTGAAATTATGACAGTTTGTGGTAGATTTGGGGAGTATTGATGATCGGGGAACTTTTAGTTTTAGTTTTCTTTTCTGTTTGTTTCAGTGGTCGATAAGGTGATTTTGATTTGATGTGACTGGCTCTGAATTTGCGTGCTGCAGATAGGGTCATTTATTGCAGGTCTATCGGTTGGAAGCAGACGGTGATTTCTGACATTTTCTTTTGTTTCTTTTTTGATCTTTTCTTTTAGTTTTTTTGCTATTTTATTCGTTTTATTAAGTTTTGTGGGGTACGCGTTTTATTGCATGGGTTTTCTTGGGACTGATTGCTGAATGCTTTTTCGATGGGTCCCTTGAAGGTCTGCAATATCCATACCTTTTGACTTTCTACGTTTCTTTTGTTTGTTTTGCATGGTCTCTTGGGCTTGCTAGTTGTTTTTACGTTAATTTTTGCGTAAACTTGCATGTTGTTACCTTTCTAGTCTGCTTTGTTTTTATGATTTCTATAGGTAACCTTTACTTTTTGGTTTTTTATCTTTTACTCGGTGTTTCGGGCTTTCTTGTTTTGCTTCCTTTTCTTTTTCGTTTGTTCTTTTTCTTTTTTTTTCTTGGTTCTTCTCTCTCCCTCTACGTTCCCTGCAAAGTTCTTTTCATTTTTCTAGGTTTTGTTTGTTTTTCTTCTTTAGTTTAGGAGCTGCGATGGCAGAGGATATAAATGTTCTTTTGGAAAGACTGAAATTTTCGGACGAAGAATCTTCCCAGATTATCAGATCAAATGAGGAACAGAATATCCAAGGTTTTGAATCTTGGGCGGTGGGCAAAATAATGGCTAAAGAAAAACCAAACAGAGAGGCGATGTATAGGGTTCTCAAATCGTTATGGTTCACAAAAGAGGAGGTAAATTTTGTTGCGATGAATAATGAGGTAATCATTGTGAAGTTTGGCTACTTGGAAAACAGAAGTCGAATTCTCAATCTTATGCCCTGGAACTTTGACAACTGTTTATTCTCAATGGTGCCGTTTGTTAAAGGAAAGGCTATTGACTCATATGATTTTCATATGTCTCCCTTCTGGCTAAGGGTTTTTAATATCCCTTTGGAGTTAATGAACCGCAAAATCGCCCTGGATTTGGGTAAGGCGATAGGTGAGTTTGTGGCGATCGATTGGGAAGATAGAAATGGAGGTTGGACCGAATTTATTAGAATAAAAGTGAAGATAAACATCTTAAAGCCTTTGAAGGGGATTGTGAAGCTAATTGACAGTGATGGAATAGAAATAATATGTGTTTTGAAATATGAAAGATTACCAGACTTCTGCTACTCATGTGGATTGATAGGCCATACTTTAAAAAATTGTTAAGAAAAAACTAATAGCGATGAGGAAAATGTGTCAACCCTCCAATACGGTAACTGGCTAAGGGCTGTGATTGCACCACCGGATCAGGGTCAGGGTATTTGGAGAAATGGTGTGGAAGTCATAATGGATAAGCCTATAGGAAATGGCGATAGAGAGGGTAGCAAAATGGATACGAGGGAGGAGGGTGAGCATCTTGTTCAAAAAGAGAAGGATAGAGACTGTGTGGAGGACTCCATGTCGACATCCCCTCGGGTAAAAGGTTATTATAGGTCCATACGTGATGGCATGGGAATACCAAAAAGCAAGAAGAAAAGACAAAGAGGATTAAGTGGAGAAGACACTGATGGGAGTCCCTTAAAAGTTGCTAAAAGAAGTTTATCGGATAGTATTTCACCTTGCAAGGCGGTGGCTGGCTACCAGCCCCACCAAGAGCAATGAAGATCCTTTGTTGGAACTGTCGGGGGGTTGGTAACCCCGCGATAGTTCGCAAATTGAAGCAACTTCTTGTTGCTAATGATCCTGATATTGTGTTCTTATGTGAAACAAAATGTCATTCTAACAGCCTATCTCATGTTCGTTATAGGTGTAAGATGGATGGATGTTTGGCTGTTGATGCAGAAGGTAGAAGTGGAGATCTAGCCTTGATGTGGAGGGAAGGTGTGAAAGTTACTGTCCAAAATTACTCTAAGTATCATATCGACTCGCTGGTGAACATGGAAGATAGCGAGACCATTAGATTTACTGGTTTCTATGGTCAATCTGATCCCATCCTTAAAAAACAATCGTGGGATATCCTTAAAAGAGTTAAAAGTACGGTTAGGGAAGGTTGGATTGTGGGGGGTGACTTCAATGCTATTCTTAACAATGAGGAGAAGGAAGGTGGCAGGAGGAAATCGAGGAGCTCGATAGATGAATTCGGCGAGATTCTGGAGGAGCTTTCGTTAACGGATATTAAAACAAAAAACAGGTGGTTTACTTGGAGCAACAACAGGGAATGGGTTGATCTTGTGAAGGAGAGATTGGACAGATTTATTGTTTCCGATGATTTTATCAATAAGATGCCTTTTATGAATGCTATGGTCATTCGTCAGTCTAAGTCAGACCATGATGCTATTCTTATGGATACTCTTGGTAACAAAACGGGAGATAGTTGCAGGGATCCCTATTTTGGGTTTAGATACGACATTTGCTGGGCTAAAGATAAGGAAGCTAAGGATATGATCACTCGTATTTGGTCCACCAAAGATAGAAATTTCCTAGACAAAGTTGAAGATATTCGCAAGAACCTTAGTACTTGGCAATTCCAACGTTATAAAAGAATAAAGTTTAAGACAAATGATTTGGAAAAGAAGGTTAGCAACCTTATGGATAGTCCTAATAGTGAGTGTTCGTCTAGACTCCTCAAAGTTGCTAGGGGTAACCTGGGTCATCTCTATGAAGTTGAGGAGAAATATTGGGTTCAAAAGGCCCGTATTCAGTGGCTTCGTGAAGGAGACAGAAACACCCGTTATTTCTATATCAGAGCTACTAGTCGTAGAAAGAAAAACAGTATCGATAAGCTTAAAGATATGGATGGTAGATGGCATGATGATAAATCTGAGATATGTTCTATTGCCTGGAACTATTTCAATGATCTTTTCAAGTCCACCAGTGTTGATGACGAGACGGTCGATTTACATTTTATTCCGAAATGCATTACTGAAAGAATGAACAGGTCTTTGAGTAGAGAATTCATTGATAATGAAATCATGGCTGCGTTCAATCAAATGGATCTGGGAAAAGCCCCAGGTATTGATGGCCTTCCTGGTTGTTTTTTCAAGGAACATTGGCAGACTGTGGGAGACTATGTTATTAGGACGTGTCACGAGACTCTTAACAACACCAATGATGTCTTTAGATTAAATGAAACTTTACTTATTATGATCTCTAAAGTTGAGAATCCTTGTGATATGACTAACTATCGACCCATTAGTTTGTGCAGATTTGTTTATAAGATGATCTCCAAAGTTCTAGCGAATAGAATGAAAGAGGTTCTGCCTGTGTGTATTAGCTTGAACCAAAGCGCATTTGTGCCGGGCAGGATGATCCATGACAATGTGCTTATTGCACATGAGCTGATGCACCATCTTTTTAATTCCAGAAATGGCCCAAGCAAGGGATGTGTCGTCAAGCTCGATATGAGCAAAGCCTACGACCGCGTGGAGTGGAGTTTTCTCGAAAATGTTCTTTTAAAATTTAGTTTTTCTAATGTGTGGGTTAATAAAATCATGTGCTGTGTGCGAACCATTAGATATAGGGTCAAATGCAACATGCAGCTTACTAATACTATCACTCCGGAAAGGGGTCTTCGCCAAGGGGACCCTTTATCCCCTTACCTTTTTCTCTTTTGTATGGAAGCCCTTTCTCACATGTTGATTGACGCCCAAGAGAACCTTAAAATTAGGGGCATCTATGTGAGTAGGGACGGTCCTAATATCAACCATCTATTTTTTGCTGACGATGCTCTCTTGTTTATTAGGAATCAAAGGGAGGAAGTGGAAGCCCTAAGTCAGATTTTGAATAACTTTCAAAAACTCTCCAAACAAAGAATAAATCTTGATAAGTCGATGGTTTGCTTAGGCAGAATACATCTACGTCAAAATGGACTATGATGAATGGGTGGCTCAACATAAAGGTGGTTGATAGTCTAGACGGTTATCTTGGACTTCCTATTCCGATTGGTAAAAAAAGATCAATTGCTTTTAAGAACATAGTGGACCGCATTACTAAGAGAATCAATACCTGGTCTAAACGCCTTCTGTCATATGGTGGCAAGGAGATCTTCATTAAGTCGGTTCTCCAGGCAATCCCCACATATGCTTTCTCGGTTTTCTTGGCCCCTAATACTGTTCTTGAGGAGATTCAAACCTTAATGAAGCGGGCTTGGTGGGGGTGGTGATAATAATAGGAAATGGAACATGCTTGCATGGGACAAGATGTGCCACCCCAAAGGTATGGGGGTCTCGGTTTTAGAGATCTTAGGCTTTTCAACATGGCTCTTTTAGGCCGACAAGTTTGACGCCTTTTAATCTACAACGATTCTTTGTGCTATAAGGTTTTGAGTTCCAAATATTTTCCAAATGGAGACGTTTTCCACCCCGTTAAGGTTGATAGACCTTCTTTTACATGGCAGAGTATTTCAAAAGCAGTAAGTTTATTGTATGAGGGTTTCGGCTGGTGTGTGGGGAATGGTAGAAACATCGATTTATGGGAAGACCATTGGGGTGTCGATGGTCTTTCGGGATCGGCTATTCGTATTGAAAGGAACATGGTGTATGAGAAAAGAGTTTCGGATTTAATAAATACGAATTAGGATGATTGGAAAGAACACAGGATCTTGGAGCTGTTTGGTGATTTTTTGAGGGACCAGATTTGTAAAATTCCCATTATTCATGATGGTCAAGAAGACCATCGTATCTGGATCCATAATCCTTGTGGTATTTTTTCATCAAAATCTACCTATTCATGGCTGATTCTTAAACAAATCGGTTTTGGAGGCTCTTCTGGAGATCATGAGCGGTTCTGGAGTATGGAGGCTTCAATAATAGACTTCTCGAAGGTGTGTTCATTAATTGTATTGACTGGGTGGAAGAGGTGGCTCGTGTATTGGATAAAATGGCAATTTCTAACTTTATGACGGTCCTCTAGAACATCTGGAATAGCAGGAATACTCGTATCTTCCGGGGAGCTGAGGTTGAAGCTAGAGTTATCTGGGAGAAAGCATCGGCTTTAAGCCAAAAGTTTCGGATTTACAATTTAATGGAGGTTCCTATGCTTCCTAAATCTAGAATGGATAAAAGGTGGAAGAAGCCTGCTCCTGGTGTTATTAAGATAAACTTTGATGCTTCTGTCAAGGAGAAGATTGTCTCCTTTGGCTTGATTGCTAGGGATAGCGATGGTTTTGTTCTTGGTGGGCGTATGGGAACAAGGCACAAAAATATGGATGTGCTTTGGGCAGAGATGAGTGCTATGAAGGAGAGTATTAATTTCGCTAGCCTTAACAACTGGGATAAAGTGCAGATTGAAACCGACTGTATCAGTCTTGTTAATAGTACTGCTGATCAGTTGTGTATTTTAGCTAGGGATAAAAATTGTAATATGGATTTTAATATGGATTATCCTTTAGAAATCCATGATTTGATTCTGAAAGATGCAATAAAGTGACTGTGACCTTTTTGGGTCATTTGTATATAAAAAAAAAAACTAATTCTGGTAGGCCCAGTAAAAAAATTCTACCCAAAGCCTGATCCATTTAAAAAATTGACATTTTTTATCCAAGACTATTTTTGGGCTATATTTTTTTCCCTAACCCGCCCACTTTTCAAACAAACCTTTGAACTTAGGCAGACAACTTAGCCCATGATCAGGTCTATTCATTCGCTAATATTTTACATTCATATAATAAAAATTAAAATAAAATATTATGAATTCATATACCACAAATCTAAAAATGTGATTTGGATAATTGTTAAATTATTTGCAATATCAATGATAGTTCTTACATTTGAAAAAAGGGTGCAAAAGAATATATATATATATATATATTGCAGTTCATTGTTGTTGCTATGTTTTTTTTTTTAATTGTAATTATAGTATAATTTTCTCCAATAGCATAGCTAGTTGTACTACCTAATAAATATAGAATGCATATGTAACATAAATATTAATAAAAAATACATAACGTTAATAAATAATCAAGTTAAAAATCAATGTAATCGATTCGAATATGGATTAGAATAAGGAGTTTCAATCTTACTACACTCCTATTAGAATATGGCTTTATAAGCCTATAAATAGACATGGTCTATTCCTCTTGTAATCGATTCGAATTCGACATAGTAAATTTTCTTCTCCTCTGCCCGTGGTTTTTCCCGAAAGGGTTTCCACGTAAAATCTGTGTGTTCTTTATTTCTATTTTTTTTCTTTTGCGATATATTGTCATTACCGACGTTATTTTTTTTTACAAATTGTTATCCGAGCTTCCGGGTTTTTTTTTTCATCTCGATCACGGTAATTGTGTCTTTAAAGTATGAAATTCCACTGTTGGATCGCAACACCAGATTTGTGTTGTGGCAGATAAAGATGCAGGCAGTTCTTGCACAGATAGATTTAGAGGAAGCCCTGCTAGGGGGTAGATAAGATGCCTTCGACATTGACGGAGGAAGATAAGAAGCGCAAGGATCGAAAGGCGTTAACACAGTTACATCTGCATTTATCTAATGAAATTTTGCAGGATGTGATGAAGGAGAAGACTGCCGCAGCATTATGGAAGAGGCTAGAACAAATATGTATGTCGAAACTCTAACCAGCAAGTTGCATATGAAGCAACGACTTTATGCTCATCGTTGGAGGAAGGTGCGTCTGTGCACGAACACTTAACAGTGTTTAAAGAAATTCTCTCACTTGGAGGCCATGGAGGTTCAGTATGATAAGGAAGATCTAGGTTGATTCTACTTTGTTCGTTGCCCCCGTCTTATTCAACCTTTTGAGACACGATTTTATATAGCCGCGAGTCTCTCAGTTGATGAGGTTTATGATTCTTTGACCTCGTATGATAAGATGAAGCATCTTGTGGTTAAACCCGACTCCCAGGGAGAGGGTCTTATTGTTCGTGGGAGACAAGATCGGAATGCTGATGATGATCGTGGAAGGACACAGGAAAGGAATCGCGGTAAATCTAAGGGTAGATCAAGTCTTCAAACAGAGGTAAAACTTGTAACTTCTACAAGAAGAAAGGGCACATTAAATCTGAGTGCTATAAGCTACAGAACAAGATTAAAAGGGAGGCTGCGAATCAAAGGGAAAACAACCAGAAAATTCTGGTGAAGCTGATATTGTAGAAGACTACAGTGATGGTGAACTTCTAGTCGCTTCTGTCAACAATTCTAAAGAGAGCGAGGAGTGGATACTTGATTCAGGCTCACCTTTCACATGAGTCCTAATCGGGATTGGTTTACAAATTACGAAAACGGTGTCTGAAGGTGTTGTTTTGATGGGAAATAATGCTTCGTGTAAAATCGCAAGTGTTGGAACAATTAAAGTTAAGATGTTTGATGGAGTTGTCAGAACACTTAGTGACGTACGGCATGTTCCAGAATTGAAGAGAAATTTAATTTCGTTGAGTACTCTTGATTCAAAGGGTACAAATACACAGCTGAATATGGGATGTTGAAGATTTCCAAGGTTCCCTCATTGTGATGAAAGGGCAGAGAGAATGCCAAGTTATATGTTTTGCAGGGTTCTACTGTTGAGTACTCTTGATTCAAAAGGGTACAAATACACAGCTGAATATGGGATGTTGAAGATTTCCAAAGGTTCCCTCATTGTGATGAAAGGGCAGAGAAAGAATGCCAAGTTATATGTTTTGCAGGGTTCTACTGTTATTGGTGATGCAGTTGTCGCTTCCTCTTCTTTGTCAGATGATGATATTACTAAACTTTGGCATATGCGCCTAGGGCATATGAGTGAAAATGGCATGGCAGAATTGAGCAAAAGAGGACTTCTTGATGGGCAAGGAATTTGCAAACTGAAGTTCTGTGAGCACTGTGTTTTTGGGAAACAAAAGAGAGTTCGATTCACCAGAGGAATCCATAACACGAAGGGAACATTGGAGTATATTCATTCTGATCTGTGGGGGCCATCAAGAGTGCTTTCGAGAGGTGGAGCTAATTATATGCTAACTTTTATTGATGATTTTTCCAGAAAAGTTTGGGCATTCTTCCTGAAGCAGAAAAGCGATGTGTTTTCCGCATTTAAGTCTTGGAAAACTATGATTGAAAAACATACGGGAAAACAAATAAAATACCTCCGCACAAACAATGGCTTAGAGTTTTGTTCTGATGAGTTTAATAAACTGTGTAAGTCAGAAAGAATCGTGAGACACTTGACAACTCCACAACAAAACGGCGTTGCAGAACGAATGAACAGAACGATTATGGAGAAGGTTCGATGCATGTTGTCAAATGCCAACTTACCAAAGTCGTTTTGGGCCGAAGCAGCCTCTACTGCATGTTTTTTGATCAACCGATCTCCATCCGTTGCCATTGAGAAAAAGACTCCACAAGAGGTATGGTCTGGTAATCCTGCTAATTATTCTGATTTAAAGATCTTTGGGTGTCCTGCGTATGCTCATGTTAATAATGGAAAATTGGAACCAAGATCCATTAAATGTGTTTTTCTTGGTTATAAAGCTGGTGTAAAAGGGTATAAGTTATGGTGTCTTGAAAATAGAAAAGTAAAGAAAATTA
Source organism: Gossypium australe (assembly GCA_005393395.2). Lineage (NCBI taxonomy): Eukaryota > Viridiplantae > Streptophyta > Magnoliopsida > Malvales > Malvaceae > Gossypium > Gossypium australe. The sequence goes on along the minus strand of CM016619.1, from coordinate 102,661,465 downwards.
AAAGCAGGTGGAGCATCAGATTAATACAGAGTCAACTCCTCAAGCCAGTACAAAATTGAGAATAGAGTTGCTTCTTCACCACAATACTCTATCGCCAAAAACAGAACTAGAAGAAATTAAACCCAAAGAAGTATGCTGAGGCTGACCTAGTTGCTTATGCTTTAAATGTGGCTGAAGATATAGATGCAAACCAAGAGCCGTCAAATTACTGAGGCGGTTAGCTGTGAAGACTCAGAAAAGTGGATGTTTGCTATGCAAGAGGAAATAAATCACTCCACAAAAACAAAACATGGGATCTGTGAAACTTCCTAAAGGTAAAAAGGTTGTTCGCTGTAATGGGTGTTTAAAAAGAAAAAAGGGACTCCAGGAGTTGAAGAACCCAGATATAAGCAAGGCTTGTTGCAAAGGGTTACAGTCAATTCCAGGAGTGGACTTTACAGATGTTTTCCCCAGTTGTGAAGCATAGTTCGATTCGAGCTTTGCTTGGTATTGTGGCATGCAAGATTGGACCTTGAGCAGTTAGATGTAAAAACTGCATTTTTTGCATGGAGAGCTTGAAGAAGTATTTACATGCAACAACCAGAGGGTTTTACAGTCTCAGCAAAAGACTATGTTTTCTGCTGAAAAAAGTCTCTTTACGGTTTGAAACAGTCACCAAGACAGTGGTACAGAGGTTTTTGCTTTATGACTTCTCATGATTTTAAAGAAGTAGTTTAGACAGCTGTGTTTACTTTAAGAAAAACAGTGATGGTTCTTTTGTGTATCTACTTCTTTATGTTGATGACATGTTGATAGCAAAAGATAAAGGAGATAAAAAGGTCAAAGCCTAACTAAGTGAAGAATTGAGATGAAAGATTTAGACCAGCAAAGAAGACTTGGTATGGAGATTCTTAGAGATAGAAAAGCAAGTAATTGTACCTAAGTCAGAAGGGGTACATTGAGAAAGTTCTTTGCAGGTTCAATATGCAGAGTGCTAAGCCTGTTAGTACTCCTTTAGCAGCCCATTTTAGACTTTCATCGGCTTTGTCTCCACAATCAGATGATGAGATTGAGTACATGTCATGTTCCATACTCTAGTGCAGTGGGATCTCTCATGTATGCTATGGTTTGTTCACGTCCAGATTTTCATATGCAGTCAGTGCAGTTAGCAATACATGACGAATCCCGGTAAAGAACATTGGAAAGCAGTTCAGTGGATTTTAGATACTTACGAGGTACTACTAATGTTTGCTTACAGTTTGCAAGAACTAGAGATGGAGTCATTGGGTATGTTGATGCTGATTTTGTTGGAGACCTTGATAGAAGAAGATCTCTCATTGGTTATGTCTTTACAATCGGAGGTTGTGCAATCAGTTGGAAAGCTACTTTGCAAACTACAGTCGCTTTGTCTACTACTGAAGCTGAGTACATGGCGATTACTGAGGCTTGTAAAGACTATTGGTTGAAGGGACTCTTTAGTGAGCTCAATAAAGACATTCAAATCAGCACAGTATTTTGTGATAGTCAGAGTGCCATCTCCTTACAAAAGATCAAATGTTTCATGAGAGAACAAAACACATTGATGTTCGGTATCATTTTGTTCGTGATATATTGCTCGTGGTGATATTGTTGTGAGCAAATTAGTACTCATGAAAATCCTGCAGATATGACTAAGTCATTCCTATAATCAGTTTAAGCATTGCTTAGACTTGGTTGTGTTCATTGTTGAAGTTAAACCCTTAAGGGTTTTTATGGAAGAGGTGGAGACTTGTTCGTTGAGAGTTCGCGAATTCGTGTCAAGGTGGAGATTGTTAGAATTAAGTGACCCAAATTCTTATTTAAATAAAATACAATGGTAAATAAAATAAAAGAAGAATCCTTATAGAATTACACTTCTTTTATTTTATTTTACCATTGTATTTTATTTAAATAAGAATTTGGGTCACTTAATTCTAACACAAATAAATAATAACAATCGATGAAAACTAAGTTTAATATTATCAAGACTTGTTGATTTGAGCAATAAAAGATTTGTTTATTAAGTAATGTTTAAATCTTATACATAAAATAATATTAATGTTGAAAACCTTTATCTTTCATTTAAAGGTTTGATTTCAATTTTAATGGAAAGTTAATATAAATTTAGAATTTAGAATTTAGTTAATTTGTTTTATTTTTAGGAAATTAGTTTATTTACTATTCAGATTTTAAAATTTAAGTTCGATTATTAATATTATTAAAATTATTTTGTCAAATTCAAATTTATTACAATATCTTTTTTTAGTTATTATTACAGAGTGAATTTTTCTTTTTTGATTCTGAATTTTAAAAGATGAAAAGTAAAATGATTACCTTCCTACAATTAAAAATATAAGGATTAAATTCTAAATATATAAATAGTTGAGATACCTATGACATATTTTAACCTAATACTAACGTATCAAGAGACTGCAATGCAAGATTTGATTTGGGTTGGTGGAGGTGAGGAAGCATCCGTGGCATTGACCACCGCCCGTTTAAGCGCTCACATGGCTTATAGATACCACACCATCTCTCCCCTCGCCTCTATCACGTGCACATTGGACCCCACCCATGCAGCCCCTCCAACTTTAACTTTTTTTCTTTATTTTTTTTTAAAATAGCACTAGTTCTTTTTCCCACATATATAAAATACAATTTCTTTTTATGAATTACATCCTCAATTGTTTAGTAAATTAGGCGATTTTTTACTATGTACGTGTAGGATTTGCCCAATTTATTTGAAATTTGAATTAAAATTATTAAAATTTAAAATTAATTTTTTTATCTATTATAGATTCCTGTTTCGTATAAAAAAATATGTTTTTTATAAAAATAAATATTTTTAAAATATGAGTCGGATTTTAATATATAAAATTTAAGCTTACCCCGCTTTACTCATTTTTAGATTTGTAATATGTTTTTTTTTTCTTTTAATTATTTTTTTCAAGAAAAAAAATTTAATCATATAAAAATTAATTATTAAAATATATGTTAAATTGTTTATTTAAAAAATTTAGTAAAAATATAATGTTAGTAAATATATTTAATTAGTAAAATTAATAAAAGTAATTATATTATTAAATAAAAATGAATATGGGAAAATGCATACATGCTTTGATTAATATTTACAAATAGGATTAATATGGAGTTTACCTTGAACTTGTTTAAAAATATCTAATTGGTAGTGAACTTGTATTATGCCACCTAGGTTGGTACCTCTGTAGTAATACCGTTAGTTTATGTTGATGTGGCATTGATGGCCAATCTTATAGTGACACGTGACAATCTTTCAATATATCACGTAGTAGACATAAATTAAAAAATAAAAGAAATTTAAAATATAAATTAATTTTAAAAATATATTATTTTTTAGACAAGTTTATGTACCAAATTAAGTACTTTTTTTTTGACAAATTTAGGGGGTAAACTACATGTTAACCCTTAAAAATTTAACTTTGATAACAAATTGAGACAATATGTGTAACAGAATATAAATTTAAGTACCAACTAGATAAAAAGAATTTAAATACTAATTAAAAACTTTTTAAACATATTAACCCTTATAATGAGAGTTGGGGTGAGGTTGAGTTTAGTGTGCATGATATGCGTCCATCGCCTCGTAACTTTCCTATGCCTAAAAGTGCACCCCTCCAAATTCTATGTTTTAACCCTAAGCCTCCTAAAAGCTCACACACAACCACCTTTCATAAAAAGAAAACATGTTTAATCAAAATGTAAGTCAATAAATGTTTTCCCCTCCTGCTGTAATCTGTAATGCTTCTTAATTACAGATTACATTGACTGGTTTGTAAAAAAAAAAAAAAAAGTGGGAATAAAGTTGGTAAAATCCTGGCCCTCCAACTCATCAAATTGAGCTGTAATAATCGTGCTTATTAGTGGGGGTCTTAAATATAATTCACCAATTAGCAGGAAAATAAAATAAAATTTAATTTGAAAGTGCGACTCCCCATAGTAAAGCATAAGCCTCAGCGACAAACCTGCTAGATCGGATTGAATTTCAACATAATTATATTATTATTCGCCTAATCATTGAGTATATTTAATTACCCAATTTTATTCCTCAGTTTAATTAAATCTGACAAATTAACTTTACATTATCTTTATTGCCCATGTTCCTCACTGCAGTTTTCATTAACCAAATGAACTCATGATTCTGTGCGGTACGTGGTGTGATCATTGTTGTACGCTTGAATCATCATCGCCATTAAATTTTTCCTATCCCAAAAACAATACTGTAATTATGGTTTTCAGATAAATTAACATTATTTTTGATAGGATGTTTAGAATTATACATATCTCTTTCTCAACCCATAAATAAAAAGATAATACACTTCAACGCACTCGAACATGCCAATCTAACTCAATGGGCTAGTAACTTTTCTTTTCCTTTTGTACTTTGATTCTTAAGTTTTTTTTAATCCATATTAATCTTGAAATTTGACAACATTTTTTAAGTTGGTCCATAAATTTGTATTCTAGAAAAGTATAATAACATCATGAGTAATTACGTCACATCATCACTTTTTTTTTTATATTTTTAAATTTTATATAAAAATCTTAAAACTTTCAAGTGATGATATGTCACAATTTTAAAGTATCACATTATTACACTTTAATGAAATCTAAATTAATGAACTAAATTAAGAAAAAAATACCTAGTTCCATAACAAATAATGTGAATAAAAAATTTTCAATGAAGAAGGAAAAGTTACAAAAAGTTTTGGGTTAAATTATGCTTTATCCAAATGATTTAACCCTTGCATTATGTTAAAATTTAAGATTCAATTTTTTAGAGTTACAAATACAATCATAATAATAGATGATTACAGTAATTATACAAACAAAATTAATTATTGAACATATATAATAAACTACAATAATTCCAGGCTAGAAATAAGATTAAACACTGCTCACAAATGGTTTACATAGGATGAGACTCAAACCTAGACATACAAAGTCTTAAAATTTATTTTTACCAACACAGTCGAGGTTCCAAGCTCAATTTCACTTCTTTAATTTGCCAGCCTATCTATTTTTACAATATTATTAATATATCTAAATTCATGCATTGCTAATTGTTGTTATTCAAGTTGTGGAATGATTTTGTAAAATAAGAAAAATTTGCATGTTGTCATTTTTTTATTATCAAGTATGTTTATTTTATGATCTATGTTCGGGGTGTAATGTTGCCTCTTTCAACAATATTGTTTTCGAGGCTCAAACCTGCATTTCCCATTGAAAATGAAAGTGTAATGTACTTTATTACTACACCCGACACTTGTTGATGGCATATTGTCACTTTGACAACAACTAATAATATAAAGAAAATAAAGTAACCAAATTATAGGTGACAATTATAATGATAACTTTTGTAATGAAAACCACGAGGAATCAAAATATTATCAACCATTGGATCAAAATGAATATATTTAAACAATAGATTTATTATTTACCTTATCAAGTTAAAATAAAATACTCAACACCCAAAAACAATTTTCTTATTCTTTTTATTATTTATTTAAATAAGAATATGAAAAAAATTACAGAACTCTAAATTCAAATAGAGTATAATTTGGAAAAAAAATAGTGTTTATGTGACTGTTTTACTCTTAATTATTTTTTATTTGAATAGTTACTGTTTATTTTATTGCTAATTTTTAGGATTATATATGATGTGTGCTCTAAAATTATTAGAATCGAAATAGATTAATTGGTCGGATCGATTGGATCAAGAATTAATCGATTCATTGATATGTAGAAAGAGATTGAATTAGTTGATCCGCGAATTGGTATGGATGGGTGAACATGATTTTTTTTAATAACTTTTTTAATAATTTATTTAATTAGACCAACCGATCCAATATGAAATTGATCACCTAACTAATCCAATTACAAAAATATTAATGTATTTTGTTTTATTTATTTTTTTAAAGAAAATTTAATTTTGGAGGATAAAATTTTTCATAAAAACAAGACGATTAATGGAAATTTGTAATTCTTTTTGCAATTTTTTATATCCTTATTTAAACAATAAAAAAATTGATTGTTACACATTATTTTAATGTAATAGAATAACAATGTATAATAAATTGTGATAGAATAATTGATAAATTTATTTATTTTAATTCAAATATGGGTGATATTTTGATTTTCAAAGTTATCACCTAAATTATATTAGATAAATTAAAATTTTTAATTTCATTGCAAAAAAAAAAAAAAAAAAACACAGTAAAAAGATGTCGGCCCTCTTAAATTTATAGCCCCTTAGATTTGTTAATCCTATGTGCCATACCTAACTTGTTCTATTGTCCTTTTCAACTAATCTTGCTTAAAAATTATATTAAGATTATTTTTGTTAGGATTTGGGAACCGATATTCCAAGTGACAGATAGGATCTGGATCTCCGACCTGAATGAACTCGACCCGGAAGAAGAATGTTTGCCTACAAGCATAGTCAGCTAAGGACCTCGCGGGAATGCAAGATGTGCGCAAAGATAGCTCGCGCGGGGGGAGCTCACGTAAGCCTTGCAGGGTCGAGGCCGTGATCCATGTTTGTGAAAAGGACCTCTACTCGTGACTGGCAGGTGTGAGGTTTGCTAGAAGAGTCAGTCCCAGGGTCAGAAAGGACTGAGTGCTCCATAGGCAAGCATCCAATAAGCTGAAAGAGATCCAAAAAATGTCAGCACCAGGGACAGGAATGTCAGTACCCTCGGCCCAAAGGCCGAAACAAAATAGTGGGCCCTATTGTGAGCTATAATAATAGCAGTATGAATGTGTATAAATACCCCATTGTGTTTCCCTTAATACAACATGAGAAAACATTACTCAACAATTGGTGCGATGAACATGGACTACTTTCAACCAGCAGATTTTCTCCAGTTTGATTCAGTTCTCTTCAACTTAAAGCAAAAAATGACCCACCCCGACGAAACCTTTCCTTTTATCCCCACTTTGGTCAAGTAAGAGCATCGGGTCTTGACCCTTGACATTATGAGAAAGACTTGTTTGCCGCCTGGTTCGCTGACAGTTCCGAGAACCCTGACAACGCGGTCTATCGAGGGCCTTCTCCTTCCCTGGATCTTAATCTCTCCTCTGGTTAGGGAATGTCGCCTTCCTTCAACCAAGAACCACCTCGTCGCATCTCTTGGCCCTCTAGGAGTAGGTGAAGTTCATGAGGGAGCATATGGCGACGCAAGAAGTACGGTTTGTAGAATAGCTGTATAATCAAGGTTCGTAGGCGAAGAGCCATGACCACTAAAGCAGTTAACGAGAGTAAAGCTCTTAGCTATAAAATCAAGGTTCATAGGTGAAGAGTCGTGACCTCTAGCACAGTTAACGAGAGCAAAGCTCCTAGCTTTAAAATCAAAGTTTGCAAGCGAAGAGCCACGACCCCCAACAGTTAGCGAGAGAAAAGCTCCCATCTGTAGAGCCAAGGTTCACATATAAAATTTTTTTGTTAATCTTATGTGTCATACCTAACTTCTTCTATTGTCCTTTTTAACTTGCTTAAAAATTATATTAAGATTATTTTTGTTAGGATTTGGAAACTGATATTCCAATCGGGTTTGGACCTCCGACCTGAATGAACCCCACCTGAAAGAAAAACATTTGCCTACAAGTATAGTCAGCTAAGGACCTCGCGGGAATACAAGATGTGCGCAAAGGTAGTTCGCGCGGGAAGCCCGCGGGAGGGAGCTTGCGTAAGCCTTACAGGGACAAGGCCGCGAGCCATATCTGTGAAGAGAACCTCTATTCGTGACTGGCATGTGCAAGGTTCCCTGGAAGAGTCAGTCCCAAAGTTAGAAAGGACTGCGTGCTCCGCAAGCAAGCGTCCAATAAGCTGAAGGAGACCCAAATAATGTCAGCACCATGGACAGGGAATGTCAGTACCCTTGGCCCAAAGGTCGAGACAAAACAGTGGGCCCTATTGTGAGCTGTAATAGTAGCAGTAGGAATGTGTATAAACACCTCATTATGTTTCCCTTAATACAACACAAGAAAACATTACTCAACAATTGGTGCGGTGAACGTAGATTACTTTTGACCAGCAGATTTTCTCTAGTTTGATTCAGTTCTCTTCAACCTAAAACAAAAAAATAACCCACCTTGATGAGACCTTTCATTTTATCCCTCATTTCGATCAAATAGGAGCATCGGGTCCCGACCCTTGACATGATGAGAAAGACTTATTTGCCGCCTGGTTCGCTGACAGGCTTGAAAACCCCAACAACACGGTTTATCGGGGGCCTTCTTCCTTGGACCTTAATCTCTCCTCCAGTTAGGGAATTTCTTCTTCCCTCAACCAAGAAATACCCCGCCACATCTTCTGGCCCTCTAGGAGCAGATGAAGTTCATCATGTAGCAGATTGCTATGCAAGAAGCACGATTTGTAAAATAGTAACACTTTCAATAGAAGTTGCTAAGACAAAATGAGGAACTGCGCCGAAAGGCACGTAATGATAACTCGAGATCTGGGGGAAACGCTAACCCCCAAGATGAAGCCTCGAGCACTCAGGTGAAGGAGTAGATGAATGAGATGGATGAGCTTTGTCGCACATATGAGCCTTACACCCTGAGTCACGAGACATGGACTGGTTGTTCTGTTCTAATAACCCACTAGCTCCCAAAATCGTGGCAATAAGCCTACCCCGCGACTTCAAGGTGCCTAAGGACATGTTTGAGGGAATAAGGGATCCGCAAGCCTATCTAATACAATATAACGACTACATGAACGTGTTGGAAGCGTCAGACATGACCAAATACAAGACCTTTTCTACGACGCTGAAAGCAAGTGCCAATGACTGTCATCTACCCCTTCTATAAGGCTCAGTTCGTAACTTTTCATAATTTGGATAAATGTTCTCGAGAAGATTTCGAGCCCACCGAGCAATCATGAATACACCCATGGGTTTGATGTCGGTGAAACAGCGAGAGGGTGAATCCTTCCAATACTATATAAAGGGGTTTCACGCAGATACACTCAACATAAAGAACTTAGAAGTTCAATGGGCAATAGATGCCTTCATTATTGGGGTGCAGAACGACTCTGTGCAGTACTCGTTCACAGAAATTAGGCCATAGAGCCTAGCTGACCTATATGAACGGGCTCATAAGTTCACGGAGGTGGAGGAAATCAAGAGATAATCACAAGTCAGTTTCCAAAAAGGAGGATAGATAACCTAGGAATAGAGAAGGGCAACGCGTTAGGCAACCTTCCAACAACCAGTCCTTACGGGTTATGACCGACATGTTGCACAGAACCTTAGCCCAAGGCAATGCACTTAGAAACCTGCAGGGTCACCAGCAAGAGTACGTGAGGCATTACACCCTCTAGGGTAGGTTCAAAGCTTACACCCCATTGTTTGCCACGCGAGCTTACATCCTTAACCAAGTGAAGAGCTTAAGCATCCTTCCCAAGCTACCCCCGATGCGAAGTACTGGTAGAAGGAGAAATTCTAGAGACTGGTGCGCCTTCTATGTTGATACAGGACATAAGGTCGATGATGGCTTCACGCTAAAGGACACAATAGAAAAAACTGTCCGAAATGGAAAACTAGTTGAGTTCATAAACCGAAGAGGTCCGTAGTAAGGCCAGAGCTCCTAGGGACCAGACCTTAAGGGAAAGAAAAGGGTACAAGGAACCATTCATGTAATAGTAAGTACAAGCGACGAGTGGATGTAGTTAAACACAAAGAAGCGAGTTCACATAGGGGTGTGATGTCACTCAATGCCTCGAAGAGACTACGACACCAGAAAAAGTGGAGTGTGGAGTTCAAAAAAGATGACAATGAGCTAATACGCGATGAAGAAGGGAACGACCCAATGGTGGCTTCGATTGAGATTGCAGGCTTCGAAGTTAAGACGATACTTGTTGATAGAAGCAACGCAATAAAAGTTCTATCTTGATAAGCGTATAAGAAAATGAGCTTAAAAGAGTAATCCTTATCCACAGTCAGCCCTGTGTACGGCTTCGTAAACCATCATATTGAAGTAAGGGGCACCATCACATTGCCGGCCACTCTGGGTAACGGCAAACATACGACCACAGAGTATGTCTAGTTCTATGTGGTCGATCACCTGATGGCATATAGCATCAATCATGTGAATGGCGAAGATGGTAATGGCAACTTATTGTATGAAGATCAAGTTCCCGACAAGTACTGACATTAGCTTCTTACGCTCCAACCAACTCAAGGCGAGGTAGTGTCACATGCTGCCAATGTGTCGTAACCATTTTTTTGAAGAAAACAGGAATCGACTTTTCAAATAAGGAGTCGCCACCGATCTTTTATTCAAGGTGTGATCGGATCACCTTGTTTTAATAAAACATTTTGGTTTATTAAAACAAAGCTTTTGGTCTACGAGTGTTCGAGAAAACAGGTTCGAGAGTCAGTTACGTACGAGGAAGGATCAGCACCCTCGCAACGCCCAAAATCGATACCAAATTGATTGATCAATGTCCTAATGCTGAAAAATTGAAAACATTTAGGATAAAAACTAAAAAAACAGAATTTGTTAAATTGGGATTGAATCTCAGGATCATCTCGTTTCAAAGGAGTAAAAGTATCATACCCAGCACGTTAGGATATAATGCCTTTATCCTCTAACACCAAGGTCATCTTTGATATTCAAGACATACGACTAAAAAGGGTATCAGTTTATTTGGTTGGACAGAAAATTGACACCCAGTACGTTAGGGCATCATTTTCTGATGTTCCCAAACACACAAACATTGCCTTATTTTGGAAAAACAAAAACTTTTTATTAGGCTTAAAATGCATTTAAATAGAGTGAAATCAATAAAAAACTAGAACCCGTTAGAATTTGAGAAGTAACAGAAGTGGAATGCATAAACGTTAATCATGGAATATACGCTAATCGAAGGTCATATTAATAACATGCTATAAAATGGAAGTTTTCTTAAAGAACTAATTTATATTGAACCTTTAAACTTCAAGATTAGCTCGTTTCGAAAAAATAAAAATGTCACATCCAGTACGTTAGGACACAACACCTTTATACCTCAATTCCGAGATCATCTTTGATATTCAAAATATTTAATCAAAAAGGTTATTTGGCTATTTGGTTGAATAGAAAATTTACACCCAGTACGTTAGGGCATAATTTTCTAGACTCCCAAACACACAAACATTGCCTTATCTTTGGAAACTTTTAAATAAAATGTTAATTTTGTAAAAAAAAGCATTGTTTATTTTAAACCATAATCTATGAGACGATATTGCATTAATCATTATCGAACCTAAGTATTAGAAACAATTATAACATACTAACATTTCAAATAGACAATAAGGGAATAATAATAAGAAATACAACAAAAAAATAATTCCTATACTAAAACGATTACAAATATATGACGAAGTATAAACAAATACAATGAACAATGAAAACAAGTGGGAGCATATTTCATGCAAGTTTAAATAATAGATAACAAGACATACACATGATGTAAACAATATAAACAACGTATAAAATAGTATATAATGATTTTAAATAAAAACATATAACAATATAAATAAAAACGTGTTTTGTTTTTTTTTTATATATATAAATGTATATTCTATAAAAATATGATACAATGGAAAACTGTACAATATATAAAGTTTTTAAAAATACATAACATAATAACGGATATATGAAAATAATCTGTAATGAAAATAATATTAAACAAAATAAAATAATGGATAATAAATATATCTATATATATACACATATGTATGTATAACACACTAATCATAAAATCATTTACATAATATGAACAATATAAATAAAACAGATCAGATAAGATAAATAAACTAATAAACTTCAGAAATAATACATAATATACGTGATACTATATAATAATGATAATAAATAATAATAATAGCAAGGCAATTAAAAAATAAGGCTAAATCGAAATCCAAACGACATTAATGGGCTAAAATAGAACGCACTATAAAGAAAGAGGGATCGATTGGGGAAATATCCCCGCACTTATGCGCGTCCGTGGGAGGACCTGATCGAAAACTAAATAAAGCTATGTGGCGAAATCTACAAAGACTAGAATAATGAAAAGGGGGGTCGATTGAAGGCCAAAACAGAAGTAGGGGGCCAGGACCGCAAATTTCCCATTTGGGCTACCAAATGCGCGGATCCCTCTAAATCTGGCCGGGTCGGGTCGCACTACTGGCTTGATACGGTGCCGTTTTATTGCATTTAAAAAGCCATCTTTTAGGTTTTTTTTCCTCTTTTTCCAGAAATCAGAAAGCATGTTCTCTCCCCTTTTCCCCTTTTATACTCGACGATTGGGCTTCACCTCTGGCACATTCGCCTGCCGCCGTCACACCGCCTCTAGATCCGATGGCCAACTATGCCTGGGGATGCAACTCTCGTTCCGTTTGCAAGTACGGTCTTACAGGTAAAGAAGAGGCCTCCGACCATGAGGCCACGAAATGATTCCGGTGAGATCCCCCATTTTTCTTTTACTCTCGTTCTTATCATTTTTTTGAAAATGAAAAGGAAACTAACGAAAATAATAAGGAATATGGTGGAATGAACGAATAAAACAAATAAGATAACAGTAATCAGTAATGGACGACAGAAAAAGAAATCAACCTTTTAAAATTTTTTGTATTCGGTATGTGACGGTGTGTAATAGAGTACAAGAATTCTTTTCAGTTTTTCTTTTGATTTCAGGTCATCCGTGAATGAATTGTTTTTCTTTGAATATTGCTTATTCAAAAAACAGAAAAATTCCCCCTTCTTCATCGTATTTCGGACGGCTTTATAGCCGAAGAAGAAGATTACAAAAATAGTTTCCCTCGCTATTGCTTCCGTTGTTGTCGTTTCTCCTTTTTACAGGGTATGGGCGGTGAAGCATGAGGGGTCGTTGGTCAATGTGCGAGTGCTGGTGGGGGTTGTCAGAGGCGTGCGGTGGGGAACGACGCGCGTGGGCGTGGGGTTACTAGTTGGTGGAGGGTTGGCGGCTACATTGGGGCTAGGGTTCCTTGTTGGCTGGAACGTTTTGGGCTAAATGGGCTTAGGTTTCTAGGCATTTGGGCCTGTTGGGACTGGTTGGCAGTTGGGTTTATTGTAATGGGTAAATTGGGCTTGGGTCTTTTGTTGTAAATGGACATTTTGTTTATTTGTATTAAATCTGGGTCTGGTATTTTATTTTGTAATTGGATATTTAAATGGACTGTTTTTTTATTATTATTTTTTTTTTTGGGTTTTTGTTTTATCGGGTATGAGCTGGGCAAAATTTGGTTATTACAGCTGCCCTCTTTGCTCATTGTCGTGTAACGAGAATAGAGCAAAGATACTAGAAGAACCAATTTTGCCCAGTCCTGACCAAGCCTTAGCTTATTGGTCTTCGTCTTCCTCAAACATCCTCAAACTCCACCGTAATCTGTTGCCTTGATCCATTCCGCCGCTGCTTCTGATAGATATGACCCGTAGCTTCAATTCGCTTTTCCTCAATCTTGTTCATTTTTTGAACTTGCTCCAACTAGGACTTCGATGAAACCTAAACTTCTCAAACTGCCTTTTTTATTTTCGCAATATGAGTTGACCTTTTCTTCCTTTCTTTTTCTTTCTTTTTTCTTTCTTTCTTTTTTTTTATTTTTTATTTTTATAGACAAAAATTGAAAAATAGAAATTGAAAATACCTCAGCGTGCGACTTGAGGAGTTGCGAATGGAAATTGAAAAATAGAAATTAAAAAACCTCAGTGTGTGACCTGAGGCTCAACTCACCTCTCGTATTATGAGTTGATTTAAACAGAATTTGAAAGACAGAAATTAAAAATACCTCGGCGTGGCCCGAGGCTCAACTCACCTCTCGTATTATGAGTTGATTTTTTGAACAGAAATTGAAAGACAGAAATTAAATACCTCGGCGTGTCCCGAGGCTCAACTCACCTCTCGATTATGAGTTGATTTTTGAACAGAAATTGAAAGACATAAATTAAATACCTCGGCGTGTCCCGAGGCTCAACTCACCTCTCGTATTATGAGTTGATTTTTGAACAGAAATTGAAAGACAGAAATTAAATACCTCGACGTGTCCCGAGGCTCAACTCACCTCTCGTATTATGAGTTGATTTTTGAACAGAAATTGAAAGACAGAAATTAAATACCTCGGCGTGTCCCGAGGCTCAACTCACCTCTCGTATTATGAGTTGATTTTTTGAAAAACAGTAATTGAAAGCGTATCTGGTGGAACTCGGATGTCTTCTTTCTCCTTGGTTCGGTAAAGCTATCGTCAAAACTTCATGTTCTACTGGTGTACCTGTATATGTCATGCGTGACGTTATCATGATATGCACGTGCTTGTCTTAAATGCTTTTATGCCTACATGATTATGCCATGCGCCCTGGGTTTATTTGTCGTGTGTCTCTTCTTGTTACGACTCTCATGATGACCTGTATTCATTGCTTCGACTCTTGACTTTCCTTTCATGTTTCGTGCCCGTCCTCGAGTTTTATGAGTGATCTACGTTTCGCGTATATCACCCGTTTGCCCCCTGTAACTTCAGGGCTCATCTCATTGTGACCTGAGGGTATAGGATTTGAATATCTTTCATTCATCCCACTGCGACTCTAAAACATAGGGCTTGTCTCTTATTCAGCCCACCCTCTTGTTATTCAAAGGTACAGGATCTATATCAGCTTCCTTCTAACGATCACTCTTTAGGTGACCCAACCCGATGTATATGCGTGATGCTCGCATGAATGCAGAATGTCATTTTTTTTCGAGAATGATTCTGGCTTTGCACTTGGGTTAACAATGCCCATTTTCTGTCAGGATTGTGTCACTGACGCGGTACCTTGTCATTTTGTTCAATCACCTTAATTTGGACTCAGATATTTCTAACCCTTAAGCTCGGTGAATCTTAAGCAATAATCCTGTTTCAGACTCCTGTATTATTTAGAGGTTTCCAGAGTAATATGCGAAACTCCTTTCATGAAAGTATTATTAGTCCAATAATTGTTATTTCAATGCAAAATGCTCAAAAAGGGGCCATAATGATGGACGGAATGGGAATTTATTGGGAGTATAGCTCGAATCAAACAAGTTAATCAAAGCTAGCATATGCAATGAAGAAGCAAATTTATTTAGAGTGTATTTTGAAAAGACAAAGATAGCAGACTCAAAATAGGTAACATGGAAACTAGGTGCCCCAGATATCGCAGCTTGAGCTTCTCTGTTCAAACTTCTTGAGGACCGTTCTAAACTCAATATGTGTTTAGGGGATCCGGAGTACTTTGTCGATGCCCCAAGGCGCAACATTCCTCTTCATTGTTACTTCAAGCGTAGCAAGACTACTGTATGCCCCATTTTTATCAAAATTTGAGCTACCCTTTTCGGGATTTCAACTCAAACCCACTTTTGGTCTCAAAGCGCCCTTTGCGGGTTTTCACTTTGGCCTCTCATTTTCTTCTTTTTTCTTTCCTCTAATTCTTTTTTGTTTTTTTATATTTTTTTGTTTTTTGTTTATTTTTTGCTTTTTTTTTTGAATTCACCTGATTGGGCAGGTCCTTATCGTCTATCTCAGACAATATCCTTTTTTCCCAAGAACTGGCCTTCTTTGCTGCCTAAGGTCCTTCCCGGCTTGGCATCTTCTTTCTTCTGAAGTCTCTTTTGCATGAGAGAATTTTCTTTCAAAGCCCTATTATGAAATTTTCTAAGGCGATCCTTTTTGTTGTAAACTCGCTTCATCTGATCGTGACAGATATATCTCAACATTTTCTTTTCAAATTCACTTGATCACATCGGGATTGGATGCATTGCACCTTATCCAATTTTGGCTCGGCCTGTGCCTCGGGATAAGAGAATTTTAACATCACTAGGAAAAACCTAATGAGGAAAGCGTTGTCTCAGCAGAGGTCCTAGCGAAAGTTTAATGATTAACAAAAGGTAAACGTAACTTCTATATGCCAACATTCCCAAGTTTAGGTCATCTTCCTAACAATCTTTGTCCTGTTGCCCCCTTTTTTTTTTACACCATGACATGGCACTTGATCCTTGAAAAGACCGCCAACTTTTGACATTGTGCGGTTAAATATGACCTTTTCGCCTTTTTTGTTAATATTTTTTCTTTTTTCCTTTTTGGCCTAATGACTATCGACTTTGTAATATTGGCCTATGAAGCGGCCCTCGCCCTCTTAGTGAAGAGATCGACATCCACAAAAATGAATTGATGCAGACCTGAAGCTTTCGAGGAGATTGGCTTGATAACGTCCCTGCCCCACGTGTAGACAAGGAGGAAAATACACATAAGTTCTGTCCTCGATTTGGCGTTTGACGCAATTTTCCTTTCTGGGTAGACCAGTAGCTCGAACCTCTTGATTGGCTTAGTTAGGGTAGAACCATCAGCATGTGATCTTCAAATATCCTTATGGACTTCTTCTGTAGCTTCCTTAGCTTTAACAGCATACTCGTGCCTTAGTAGTCCCGGCGCGATCATACGAAAATATCTTTGAACTCTTAGAGATAACTCAATGACTCCTTGTCTTGTCTTGCGGCAGCCAAGCTTCCATCTTCATCTCATTCGTTAGCTCGTATTGTCCGCTGATACTTCATAGGGTAGGATCTGTCATTCTTAACAAGTTAGGAAATAAGTTGCAATCTCTGTCATCTTCTAAGTTCTTAGATCCCTCTAGACACATATCTCCCTAAAAGGGAGTCAGTAACAGTGTCGCTCATGTCATTGATATCTGGGAACCCCACTGTGAGTATGAAGGCAGAAAATCCAAAGAATAAATGATTCTAAGGATGATTATTCGCATGATGTAGTCATGAATAAAAAATGAAAAAATGTACAGAATAAAATGAAAATGTTTACTGGACGATGCATTTAATTGAAATAAAAATTCTGGACACAAGCCTATTTCACAAAAGGACTCTTATTGCCTCTAGGCTTAAAGCAACAAGCGTGTTTTAAATATTACTCTAGATTAGCTAAAATACAGGGATCCCTTCGCAGTCTCATTGTTCAAAACAAACCCGGGAGGACAAGGGAGTATCATTGAAACCTCTTTAATTGCATCATCCCTTTTGTCACTGCGCCCACTTCCCTTCAAGGTAGTTAAAGGGTGGTTTTCCAACCGTATTACCAGTACCGTCAAATTGTAAAATCCCTACACCAATAAGAGCTTGAACCCTTCTCTTAAAGGCTAGACAATTTTATGTAGAATGCCCCTGGTTCCCAGCGTGATACATGCAACTAGCATTAGGATCAAACCATTTCGGGTATGGAGGCTTCAATGGTGCCATATAATGTGGCGTTATTAACTATTTTTCTAACAATTTCGGGCACAGTTCTCCGTATGACACAGGGATAGGGGTGAGTCGAGGTTTTTCAGGATTGGGTCTCGCCGGTCTTTGTTCGTTTTTGAGTTGGTTTGGAGCAGGCGTGTTATTAGGTGGGAACACGGTGAATGGTCTTTGGTCATCCCTACTCGCACTACCCACTTCCTTTTCCCTTTTCTTAGGGGCCTTCAATGTCCGCTCCCTCCTTTCTTTTGCCTCTGCTTGGACCATTGGTTTAGTTTGACCCTCCCCAGGGTTAAAACATGAGCCCGTCGAGAAGTTCAGCGGGGTCGAGGTATTAGTCTGATATTGAGGCCTGATAGTGACGGGTCCCCCATGCGACCGCGCGTCTGGTTGAGTTGGGATATTTATTGGGGAATAAACAATTTGTTCATATTCCTCCACATTGTCGACCACTTGGCCCCTCCTTGTTTCAAATCCTCCCGCTAATAGCTGGGTTAGATGGCATATCATATTCTCTTGGAACTCTCGCATTTGCTCTCGCATCTCTCGTTGAATTCTGGTTGATTGCTCTTGCATCTGTTGTTGAATTCCGATCAATTGCTCTTGGATCAATATTTGTCTTTCCTCTAATCTGTCCAACCTTTGTTCCATGTTTTCTAGGTTAACGAAATAATTTCACCTAATTAGAGTCTTTCTACAAATTCTAATGCATGTGATACGATGTAATGCAAATGCATGAAATGCAATGCAAATGCATGGGATGAATGCAAAAAGAAAGAGAGGCGTTGATCATGATTTCAATTCCATTAGAAGAACTTTTCCAGAAAATACGTTTCTTTACATTAAAACGGATTGCATAGACGGCCGTGTCCTCATAGTCTAGGTGAAAACACCAATCCTCTCTTTCGTGTCGGGATTTTGTGATTGTGTCCCGTGAACTTTCTCAATAGACGTCTTTTCTAACTCCTTGTCGCTTGGCCCAGGTCGTACCTCGTCATTCGCTTAACCTCCGCAATACTCGTAATCCTCCGATGACTCCCGAACAATCCTTGTCGGCTTGAACCTTCAGGTAAATCCTCTTCTTTGTATCCGGATGTTTATGGATGTGTCCTTTGAACTTTCTCAATAGAAGTCTCTTCTAGCTCTTTGTTGCTTGGTCCAGGTCGATCTTCTGACGACCCCCAAACAATCTTTGTAGGCTTTGAATCTTCGGGCAAGACCTACTTTTGTTGTTACCTAGACTATGTTCGGACGACCGTATTATAATCTACTTCATCAAGTAACACATTTCCTTATGGCAAACTCCTCTATTCAGCAATCGAACATGAAGCGACACCTCCTTTCTAATGATGCAATACAATGCAAATGCATGGAATGAATGCAAAAAGAGAGGTACCAATTATGAATTCAATTCCATTAGAAGAACTTTTCTAGAAAATGAAGCTCTTTACATAAAATGGATTGCATATAATGTTTTGTCCTCATAATCCAAATGAAAACACCAATCCTTTCTTTTGCGCTTGGAGGTTGTGATTGCGTCCCCTGAACTTTCTCCACAGGCGCCTCTTCTAGCTCCTTGTCCCTTGGTTCAGGCTGTACTTCTTCACTCGCCTATCCTCCGCGGTGTTCATAAGTTTCTTTAAGAAAGTCAAGGCGTAACGCCTCTTGAATAATCCTTGTTGGCTTGAATCACCGGGCAAAGTCTTGTATTCTTCCGTGGACTATGCGCCTTCTCTCGTTATTTACTTGGACTATATTTGAGCAACCATATTATAGTCCATTTTATCAAGAAATTCTTTTTTCTCATGACAAACTCCTCAATTTAGCAATCAAATATTAATCGACACCTCTCTTAATGTTTTAATGCAATGCAATCAAGATAGAGGAAAACGCGGTAGCCCAGTGTATATAAATAATCAAAACAGAAAACACGTTAGTGCAAGAAGAATAAACAAACACAGTACACCTACCCAGGTGACCGCCATGGTTTGTTGCAATTCTACCTAGTGTAGGCTCTTGAGTTTCTATGTGGGATTCGGTTCTAAAGAGGGGTACCTGAACCAGGAGATTCCTCAATCCTCACCCATTATAGGCTCATATGGACCGAGTTCGGCTCAGGGAGATACATTTCCCTATGGCCATGCGGAGGTGAAAACCTCACGAAGCACAAGGTACGAATGTATCCCAGAAGCAATCCACTAGCCCATGCGGAGGTGAAAACCTCACGAAAGCTTAGTTTCTCACTCCCACTTAAAGGTACGACCACGACGGTCATGCGATATGATGCCCGTTAGTGAACCAAGTGTGATGAAAATGATATTCAATAAAACAAGATAAGTCAATATTTCACATACAGTTTAAAGCAAACAAGGAATAAAGCACCTACTCGGGTAACCACTAAGCTTTGGCGTGGCTCTACCTACAACGGGCTCTTAGGGCTTGCTATATGAGGATCGGTTCTAAAGAAAAAGTACCCGAACCAGCAGATTCCTCGATCCTCACCCGTTATAGGCTCATACGGACCGAGTTCAGTTCAGGGGAATACATTTCCCTATGGCTGCACAGAGATAAAAATCTCACGAAAACATAGGTACGGATGTATCCCGAAAGTGATCCACTATCTTGCACGGAAGTAAAGACCTCACGAAAGAGTAGCTTCTCACTTCCACTTAAGAGGGTGTGACCACAACGGTCATGCAATGTAAATGCAATTATTACGAGACTCGACATTATTGCAGTTATAGCACAAACGGATGTATCAAGAGAAACATGATTTTTCAAAACAAATTTCCAAATTTTAATCAAAAGGATAGAAAGCAATCAATTTACGGCCTGACTCTCGAGGTCCCCAGCGAAGTCGCAAAGCTGTCGTAACCATTTTATTGAAGAAAACGGGAATCGAGTTTTAAAATAAGGAGTCGCCACTGATCTTTTATTCGAGGTGTGATCAGATCACCTTGTTTTAATAAAACATTTTGGTTTATTAAAACAGAGCTTTTGGTCTACGAGTGTTCGAGAAAACAGGTTCGGGAGTCGGTTACGTGCGAGGAAGGATCAGCACCTTCGCAACGCCCAAAATCGGTACCAAATTGATTGATCAATGTCCTAATGCTGAAAACTTGAAAACATTTAGGGTAAAAACTAAAAAAACAGAATTTGTTAAATTGGGATTGAATCTCAGGATCATCTCGTTTCAAAGGAATAAAAGTATCATACCCAGCACGTTAGGATATAATGCCTTTATCCTCTAACACCGATGTCATCTTTGATATTCAAGACATACGACTAAAAAGGGTATCTGTTTATTTGGTTGGACAGAAAATTGACACCCAGTACCTTAGGGCATCATTTTCTGATGTTCCCAAACGCACAAACATTGCCTTATTTTGGAAAAACAAAAACTTTTTACTAGGCTTAAAATGCATTTAAGTAGAGTGAAATCAATAAAAAACTAGAACCCGTTAGAATTTGAGAAGTAACAGAAGTGGAATGCATAAACGTTAATCATGGAATATACGCTAATCGAAGGTCATATTAATAACATGCTATAAAATGGAAGTTTTCTTAAAGAAAGCTAATTTATACTGAACCTTTAAACTTCAAGATTAGCTCGTTTCGAAAACATAAAAATGTCACATCCAGTACGTTAGGGCACAACACCTTTATACCTCAATTTCGAGATCATCTTTGATCTTCAAAATATTTAATCAAAAAGGTTATTTGGCTATCTGGTTGAATAGAAAATTTACACCCAGTACGTTAGGGCATAATTTTCTAGACTCCCAAACACACAAACATTGCCTTATCTTTGGAAACTTTTAAATAAAATGTTAATTTTGTAAAAAAAAAAGCATTGTTTATTTTAAATCATAATCTGTGTGACGATATTGCATTAATCATTATCGAACCTAAGTATTAGAAACAATTATAACATACTAACATTTCAAATAGACAATAAGGGAATAATAATAAGAAATACAACAAAAAAATAATTCCTATACTAAAACGATTACAAATATATGACGAAGTATAAACAAATACAATGAACAATGAAAACAAGTGGGAGCATATTTCATGCAAGTTTGAATAATAGATAACAAGACATACACATGATGTAAACAATATAAACAACGTATAAAATAGTATATAATGATTTTAAATAAAAACATATAACAATATAAATAAAAACGTGTTTTGTTTTTTTTTATATATAAATGTATATTCTATAAAAATATGATACAATGGAAAACTGTACAATATATAAAGTTTTTAAAATACAAAACATAATAACGGATATATGAAAATAATCTGTAATGAAAATAATATTAAACAAAATAAAATAATGGATAATAAATATATCTATATATATACACATATGTATGTATAACAAACTAATCATAAAATCATTTACATAATATGAACAATATAAATAAAACAGATCAGATAAGATAAATAAACTAATAAACTTTAGAAATAATACATAATATACGTGATACTATATAATAATGATAATAAATAATAATAATAGCAAGGCAATTAAAAAATAAGGCTAAATCGAAATCCAAACGACATTAATGGGCTAAAATAGAACGCACTATAAAAAAAGAGGGACCGATTGGGTAAATATCCCCGCGCTTATGCGCGTCCCTGGGAGGACCTGATCGAAAACTAAATAAAGCTATGTGGCGAAATCTACAAAGACTAGAATAATGAAAAGGGGGGTCGATTGAAGGCCAAAACAGAAGTAGGGGGCCAGGACCGCAAATTTCCCATTTGGGCTACCGAATGCGCGGATCCCTCTAAATCTGGCCGGGTCGGGTTGCACTACTGGCTTGATACGGTGCCGTTTTATTGCATTTAAAAAGCCATCTTTTAGGTTTTTTTTCCTCTTTTTCCAGAAATCAGAAAGCATGTTCTCTCCCCTTTTCCCCTCTTATACTTGACGATTGGGCTTCACCTCTGGCACATTCGCCTGCCGCCGTCGCACCGCCTCTAGATCCGATGGCCAACTATGCCTGGGGATGCGACTCTCGTTCCGTTTGCAAGTACGGTCTTATAGGTAAAGGAGAGGCCTCCGACCATGAGGCCACGGAATGATTCCGGTGAGATCCCCCCTTTTTCTTTTACTCTCGTTCTTATCATTTTTTTGAAATGAAAAGGAAACTAACGAAAATAATAAGGAATATGGTGGAATGAACGAATAAAACAAATAAGATAACAGTAATCAGTAATGGACGACAGAAAAAGAAATCAACCTTTTGAAATTTTTTGTATTCGATATCTGACGGTGTGTAATAGAGTACAAGAATTCTTTTCAGTTTTTCTTTTGATTTCAGGTCGTTCGTGAATGAATTTTTTTTCTTTGAATATTGCTTATTCAAAAAACAAAAAAAATTCCCCCCATTCTTCATCGTATTTCGGATGGCTTTATAGCCGAAGAAGAAGATTACAAAAATAGTTTCCCTCGCTATTGCTTCCGTTGTTGTCGTTTCTCCTTTTTACAGGGTATGGGCGGTGAAGCATGAGGGGTCGTTGGTCAATGTGCGAGTGCTGGTGGGGGTTGTCAGAGGCGTGCGGTGGGGAACGACGCCCGTGGGCGTGGGGTTACTAGTTGGTGGAGGGTTGGCGGCTACATTGGGGCTAGAGTTCCTTGTTGGCTGAACGTTTTGGGCTAAATGGGCTTAGGTTTCTAGGCATTTGGGCCTGTTGGGACTGGTTTGCAGTTGGGTTTATTGTAATAGGTAAATTAGGCTTGGGTCTTTTGTTGTAAATGGACATTTTGTTTATTTGTATTAAATCTGGGTTTGGTATTTTGTTTTGTAATTGGACATTTAAATGGACTGGTTTTATTATTATTATTCTTATTTTTTGGGTTTTTGTTTTATCGGGTATGAGCCGGGCAAATTTTGGTTATTACAGCTGCCCCTCTTTGCTCATTGTCGTGTAACGAGAATAGAGCAAAGATAATAGAAGAACCAATTTTGTCCAGTCCTGACCAAGCCTTGGCTTATTGGTCTTCGTCTTCCTCAAACATCCTCAAACTCCACCGTAATCTGTTGCCTTGATCCATTCCGCCGCTGCTTCTGATAGACATGACCCGTAGCTTCAATTCGCTTTTCCTCAATCTTGTTCATTTTTTGAACTTGCTCCAACTAGGACTTCGATGAAACCTGAACTTCTCAAACTGCCTTTTTTATTTTCGCAATATAAGTTGACCTTTTCTTCCTTTCTTTTTCTTTCTTTTTTCTTTCTTTCTTTTTTTTTTTTATTTTTTATTTTTATAGATAGAAATTGAAAAACAGAAATTGAAAATACCTCAGCGTGCGACTTGAGGAGTTGCGAATGGAAATTGAAAAACAGAAATTAAAAATACCTCGGCATGGCCCGAGGCTCAACTCACCTCTCGTATTATGAGTTGATTTTTTGAACAGAAATTGAAAGACAGAAATTAAATACCTCGGCGTGTCCCGAGGCTCAACTCACCTCTCGTATTATGAGTTAATTTTTGAACAGAAATTGAAAGACAGAAATTAAATACCTCAGCGTGTCCCGAGGCTCAACTCACCTCTCGTATTATGAGTTGATTTTTGAACAGAAATTGAAAGACAGAAATTAAATAACTCGGCGTGTCCCGAGGCTCAACTCACCTCTCGTATTATGAGTTGATTTTTGAACAGAAATTGAAAGATAGAAATTAAATACCTCGGCGTATCCCGAGGCTCAACTCACCTCTCGTATTATGAGTTGATTTTTTGAAAAACAGTAATTGAAAGCGTATCTGGTGGAACTCGGATGTCTTCTTTCTCCTTGGTTCGGTAAAGCTATCGTCAAAACTTCATGTTCGACTGGTGTACCTGTATGTGTCATGCGTGAAGTTATCATGATATGCACGTGCTTGTCTTAAATGCTTTTATGCCAACATGATTATGCCATGCGCCCTGGGTTTATTTGTCGTGTGTCTCTTCTTGTTACGACTCTCATGATGACCTGTATTCATTGCTTCGACTCTTGACTTTCCTTTCATGTTTCGTGCCCGTCCTCGAGTTTTATGAGTGATCTGCGTTTCGCGTATATCACCCGTTTGCCCCCTGTAACTTCAGGGCTCATCTCATTGTGACCTGAGGGTATAGGATTTGAATATCTTCCATTCATCCCACTGCGACTCTAAAACATAGGGCTTGTCTCTTATTCAGCCCACCCTCTTGTTATTCAAAGGTACAGGATCTGTATCAGCTTCCTTCTAACGATCACTCTTTAGGTGACCCAACCCGATGTATATGCGTGATGCTCGCATGAATGCAGAATGTCATTTTTTTTCGAGAATGATTCTGGCTTTGCACTTGGGTTAACAATGCCCATTTTCTGTCAGGATTGTGTCACTGACGCGGTACCTTGTCATTTTGTTCAATCACCTTAATTTGGACTCAGATATTTCTAACCCTTAAGCTCGGTGAATATTAAGCAATAATCCTGTTTCAGACTCCTATATTGTTTAGAGGTTTCCAGAGTAATATGCGAAACTCCTTTCATGAAAGTATTATTAGTCCAATAATTGTTATTTCAATGCAAAATGCTCAAAAAAGGACCATAATGATGGACGAAATGGGAATTTATTGGGAGTATAGCTCGAATCAAACAAGTTAATCAAAGCTAGCATATGCAATGAAGAAGCAAATTTATTTAGAGTGTATTTTGAAAAGACAAAGATAGCAGACTCAAAATAGGTAACATGGAAACTAGGTGCCCCAGATATCGCAGCTTGAGCTTCTCTGTTCAAACTTCTTGAGGACCGTTCTAAACTCAATATGTGTTTAGGGGATCTGGAGTACTTTGTCGATGCCCCAAGGCGCAACATTCCTCTTCATTGTTACTTCAAGCGTAGCAAGACTACTGTATGCCCCATTTTTATCAAAATTTGAGCTACCCTTTTCGGGTTTTCAACTCAAACCCACTTTTGGTCTCAAAGCGCCCTTTGCGGGTTTTCAATTTGGCCTCTCCTTTTCTTCTTTTTTCTTTCCTCTCATTCTTTTTTCTTTTTTATATTTTTTTGTTTTTTATTTTTTATTTTTTTTTTTGCTTTGTTTTTTAATTCACCGGATTGGGCAGGTCTTTATCGTCTATCTCAGACAATATCCTTGTTTCCCTAAAACGGGCCTTCTTTGCTGCCTAAGGTCCTTCCCGGCTTGGCATCTTCTTTCTTCTGAAGTCTCTTTTGCATGAGAGAATTTTCTTTCAAAGCCCTATCATGAAATTTTCTAAGGCGATCCTTCTTGTTGTAAACTCGCTTCATCTGATCGTGACAGATATCTCTCAACATTTTCTTTTCAAATTCACTTGATCACATCGGGATTGGATCCATTCCACCTTATCCAATTTTGGCTCGGCCTGTGCCTCGGGATAAGAGAATTTTGACTTCACTAGGCAAAACCTAATGAGGAAAGCGTTGTCCCAGCAGAGGTCCTAGCCAAAGTTTAATGATCAACAAAGGGTAAACGTAATTTCTATATGCCAACATTCCCAAGTTTAGGTCATCTTCCTAACAATCTTTGTTCTGTTGCCCCCCTTTTTTTTTACACCAGTGGAGTCGCCAAGCTGTCGAAACCATTTTTTGAAAAATGGGAATCGACTTAAAAAAGGGAGTCGCCACCGATCTTTTATTCGAGGTGTGATCAGGTCACCTTGAGATGGATTATTTTAATAAAACATTTTGATTTATTAAAATAATTTTGGTCTACGAAATTTGAGAAAGCGGGTTCGGGAGTCGGTTATGTGCAAGGAAGGATTAGCACCCTTGTCACGCCCAAAATCGGTACCAAATTGATTAACGTCGTCCTAATGTTGAAAGCTTGAAAATATTTAGGGTTAAAAACTCTTGAGAAAAGGTTGTTTAAAGTAGGATTGAATTTCAAGATTTAACTCGTTTCAAAGGGATGAAAGTATCATACCCAGCACGTTAGGGTATAATGCCTTTATACTCTGACATTGAGATCCACCTTGATCTTCGAAACATGTGAAAATGGGTATTTGGCTATTTAGTTGGACGAAAAATCAACACCCAGCACGTTAGGATGTGATTTTTTGTATTTCTAAACACACAAATTTTGCCCTGTTTTTCAAATATGCAATCTTAAAATTGGCTCAATATTTAGAATCGGCTCAAAATGCATCTTATTGAGTCATGAGAAACCAAAATATAATATGGAAGAATAAGATGCGAATACGATAAATGGATGACAAGAATAATAATATACAATTCAATAAAAATCGATGACCTCACAACTCTTATTTTGAAAACACCAACACTTTTGAATGAAGAAATACTGAAAGCTAAAAATATAGCAAAGCGAAAATGAGTTAAACTTGAATATAGTATATTTAGAAAATAATATGCAAATAGCACGTGTCGATTTGAGTAATATATAAAAGAAGCTTAGTTTAACATAATGTACAAAAAAATGATATATGACATGTATATATAAGAAAATATAGTTTTGAAAAAGTAAATTACACGCAAATTTACATTCATAAAATAATACCAAATACATACATAAAAAATAGTTTAATATAAACAACGTGTATATATAAAAAGTATGTATATATAGAAC
Organism: Gossypium australe; assembly: GCA_005393395.2. NCBI lineage: Eukaryota > Viridiplantae > Streptophyta > Magnoliopsida > Malvales > Malvaceae > Gossypium > Gossypium australe. The sequence continues at coordinate 102,634,567 of CM016619.1, read as the reverse complement.
TAATGAAGATGACATATAATTAAAATAGATAATAGCTAAAACATTTTAAATATTTTATACTAAATATTAATTAGAAGAACAGTTAAAGAAACCGATAAACCAATAATTAACTAAATAATACAAGGATTATATTGAAAATCAGCACAAAACTTGGGGCTAAAAGACAATAAATCAAGAGTGAAATCCAAGGGGAAAAATATAATGCGCATGGATTAATAAGGGCCAGATCAGTAAATATTTTGGTCAACTAAACGCAGCGTTTGAGTAAGGCTGCATTGCGACAGAACCAAAGAATCGAGGGACTAAACGCGCGAATATTCCCTTTGACGAAGGAAGGCGTAGACCCGGGTCGCCCAGCGGGTCAACATGCGGGTCTACACCCTCTTAAACGGCACCGTTCCTTTGTTGGCTGTTAACTTTCCCCTAAACAGAATTAAAACCTCCCATTTCCCTCATTCGACCAAAACCCTAGCCTTTTAACCCTTTCTCTCAGCCGCAATCCAGACTCCTACCCCTAGCCACCGAATCGTCGCTTGGTCAGGCGAGAAACGTTTAGTAAGGTCTGATTCAGTCCACCATCGTCCAGCCCCGATTACCACGGAAAGAACAAAGGTGTGACCCGAACCGTGATACTCTCCTAAACTCCGAACGTGACGGGGAAGACCGAGATCGACGGTGCAACCCCGATCGTAAGTCCCTTATCCCTCTTTTATTCTTTAGATTTCATTTATAGAGTTTTTTTTTTGAAACTATAGAAAAATAAAAAAATAAAATAAAAAACAGTAAATAACCAAAAAAAGATAGTGAAATCAACCTCTTAGCTTTTGATTGCTGTTCGTATTCAGGTATTCTCAAAAAAGGTTCCCCCCTTGCAAATTGTTTTGTTTCGGTTTTTATCCGAAAAATCTAGGTATCTGTTGTTGCTTTTTTTTTTTATTTGTGTTATGTTCTGCCTTTCTTCGTCTCGTTTTTTGCTCGCGTGCTATTGTTGTTTTGTTGTTTTCCTTTTCGTTTCCTGTGTCAGCTTTTGTGGTGTGCCTTCATTTTGCAGACGATTCAGAAGTGTACGATGAGGACTTGCGCGGGGAAGGGTGCTGGTGGAGAGGCGCGTGCGTATGGGGTGATGGGTAGTGGGCTGCAGCGCCTAGGGTTGGTCATGCGGCACGAGAAGGGAGAGGGAACCCTAGGGTTCCCTAACTTTGTTTAGTTCCGGGCCGAATTTGGCTGGTCTTTGGGCCATATTGGGCCGCTTAGGTTTTGGGTCAGGGTTTGGGCTCCGAGTTTTGGGTACTTCGGGTTGTAAAATGGGTCGTTCGGGTTGTTGGGCTCTGGGTCTCTTTGTAAATAGACATTGGCCTATTATTATTAATTTGGACTGTTTTTATTGGGTTTTAGGAAATTTAGTAAAAGGACATTATGGTCTATTTGGGTTTTATTGTTTTTGTTTTATCAATTGGGCCTCTAATCTGTATTGGGCCCGGGCAAAAATTGGTTATTACACAGTGCAACAGGCAAAATAGTCTCTGACTGAGAAGTAGAGTTCGCCAGCCTAAGCCATCAACTTGGACGACTTGGATGTGAAGGAAGAACATCGAGAAACAAAACCTAAGGCAGCAAAGTACATTGAGACCTTGCAGCTATTCTACGATAATAAAGAAATGACAATCAAGATTTCAGCGCTGAGTGGAGAGGAAAATATGTTACTAGTCGAATGCCCAAGGGGGAATTCGGACGTCTTCGCATGGTCCACAACAAATATGCCAGACGTAGATCCGCGGGTGATAGTGCACAGGTTAAATATACTCCTAGAGGTGAAACCTGTGAAACAAAAGAAGAGAAAGTTCTCATCATATGTAATTGAAGAGGAAGTTGGTGGACGAATTTATCAGGGGAGTGGAGTACTCAGATTGAATTTCGAATGTGGTGATGGTAAAAAAAGTGACAAGTAAGTAGAGGATGTGTATTAACTTCACCAACTTGCACAATGCATGCCTCAAGAATAGCTTCCTTACCATCGATAGACCGCTTGGTGGATGCCTCCGCTAGGCACAGGTTCATAAGCTTTATAGATGCCTTTTCGGGTTACAATCAGATCCTATTAGACCAAGGCAACCAGGAAAAGACAATCTTCATCACTAATAAATGTCTCTTCTGTTACCAGGTTATATCATTCGGACTCAATAACGCGAGTGCAACTTACCAAAAGTTGGTAAACATGATAATTAAAGAGCAAATAGGTCGCTGCTCAAAGGTTTACGTAGATGATATGCTCGTAAAAAGTGAATCCATGGAGAAACATGTGCATAACCTATCTGACACATTTGCAATGTTGAGGGCTTACAACATGAAGCTTACCCTGAATACTACACCTTCAATGTACGAGTTGGCAAGTTCTTAAGTTTCGTGATCTTAGAGAGGGTAATAGAGGCGAATCCAAAAAAAAAAAATTCAAGCTATCGCAGAGGTGCCTCCACTACGAACTATAAAAGAAATCCAGCGCCTCACGGGCAGGGTGGTGGCATTGAACAAATTTATCTCTAGAATGGTAGACAAGTGCCTACCATTTTTTAGAGCTTTGTGGAAACCATTCTCATGGATCGAAGAATGCCAAATTGGCTTCGAACAACTAAACCAGTACCTTACTTTCCCCCACTGCTAAAGACGTCTCAAATAGGAGAAACACTACATTTGTACATAGCAGCTTCAGAGGAAACAATTGCAACCACTTTGGTCGAATTCGAACGCACCCTCCAATTTCCGGTGTACTATGTCAGCAAGGTCCTTCAATATGACGAGCTTAGTTATAAAAAGAAAAAAGAAAAATGCATATATGCTCTAACCGTTGCAGCTTGCAAGCTACAACTATACTTCTAGGCCCACTCAATCATTGTCGTCACTAACCAGTCAATGAAGTAGGTGCTCGCCGAGGCAGACACCCTGTGGAGGATAACAAAATGGAACATCAAACTGGTAGAATTCGGGATAAACTTCACCCCCGAAGACAGCAATAAAGGGGGAGATATTGGCAGATTTCATGGTAGAATGCTCGTTCGAATAAAGTGAAGACACGACAGGTAACATAGAATGTAATTTGAAACATCAAATAGTGAAATACCTCGCTAATATAATGTAATATGCAAATACTGAATTAGCAATTTAACAATGGCACATTATACAATGAAAATGGCAACTCTAACGATTCTCATATATTACAGAGAAACAATACTCACATTGCATTTTTTTTACTAAAACTGCTTTTTGTTGTTGGACATTACCAATAGTAAACACACCTCAGGAATTGTGTGCACAATAAATAAATAGAAAGATTGAATGGTTTACGTTGATGGCTCCATAGCTAGAACGGAATATAGGGTAAGCGCACTCGTGATAGACTTAAAAGGGAACGAATGACAATATGGAATGTCATCTGGATTCTAAACATCAAACACCACCGCCAAATACAAAATTTTGATCTTTGGGCTATAATTAGCTCACCAATTGGGTGTTAGAAAATTAACCATACATACCGACTACCAGCTCGTGTAAAGAAAATACATAGTGAGTATGAGGTTAAAGAACCAACACTAAAACGGATCATACAAAGGCAATTTCATTTTGGAAGGATTTGACAAAGGTAAGGTCAGACAGCTCCCAAGGAACAACAACATGCGGGCGAATACTCTATCAAACTTTGCATCCTCCATCACCATTGAGCAGAGAGAAAAATCATGCTCGAACAAAAGGAGGTGCCGAGTTGTGACGTTCCCCAAGTGCTTTCTACAACCCAAGAAGAAACATGGATGACCCTTATAATCCACACACTGCAGGATAAAAAGGAAAGCTAAGACTGAAAAGAGCTCACCAAACAACAACACAATGCAACACGATACACCTCCTAGAAGGCGTGCTATATAGAAAAGGGTTTTTGCACCTACTTCTTCCATCCTCTCCCCCTCAGAAGTTGAGTATGTCATGAGAGAAATCTATGAGGACATTTGCGACAATCATCTGGGAGGCAAATTGCTGAGAGACTCAACCTAGACTTAATTGACGAATTTACAGAGATGCTAAGATAAAAAAACACAACTTGTGCCCAACAATTAGCTAGCTACTACAACTCCAAAGTCAGATGAAAGTAGTTTCAAGTAGGTGACCTTGTGCTAAGAAACACTGAAGCCAGTTTACCTGCTTCCTAGTGTGGAAAGATAACCCCGAGCTGGGATAAACCATACAAGGTGGTAAAGAAGATATGCTATAGAGCATATAAGTTGGCAAGTATAGAAGGCGTAATGATACCGTGAACCTGGAATTCCCGACACCTCAAAAAGTACTATTTATAAATACCCATCATATGAATAAAATTTTTTCTTCACAAATTTATCATTTGTAAATTCAAGGTTCGCAAACAAAGAGCCGCAACCTCTAACACAGTAGTGAGAGCAAAGCTCTCAGATGTAAAATCAATGCTCGCAGGCGAAGAGCCACGACCTCTAACATAGTTAGCGAGAGTAAAGCTCCAAGTTGTAAAATCAAGGCTCACAGGCGAAGAGCCGCGACCTCTAACACAGTTAGCAAGAGCAAAGGTCCCAGCTGTAAAATCAAGGTTGCCAGGCGAAGGGTTGCGAACTCTAACATAGTTAGCGAGAGCAAAGCTCCCAGCTGTAAAATTAAGGTTCATAAGTGAAGAGCCGTGACCTTTAACACAATTAGTGAGAGAAAAGTTTTGACTCGTAACATCGAAGTTAGCAAGCAAAGAGCCGCGACCTCTAACATAGTTAGCGAGAGCAAAAGTAGCTGTAAAATCAAAGTTTGCAGGCGAAGAGCCACGACCCCTAAAAGTTAGCGAGAGCAAAGCTCCCATCTATAGAGCCAAGGTTCGCATATAAAAATTTTTTGTTCAAAAAATTCTAAGTATGAAATAGCTCACAAAAAAAAAATAAAGAGAACCAAGCCAGAAATCAAAACTATGTTTATTTATTCAAAAAAAAGAAGGAATACAAGATCATTATTTAACTACATCACCCACCAACCTAATCTTCATCAGTAGGAGCAACATCTTCAACAGCTAGGGTAGCAATCGTAACATCCCTAGGCACTGAAGGAAGAATTGAAGTCACAACCTCACCAACAGTAGATAGAGCCAAGTTCGCAGTACTAAAGCCCTCCCCCTCCTCCGCAAAAAATTCTTTTTTCAAGTGGTCGCGAAGGAATCCCAAGCAGACCTAGCAGGATTACAAACATCGAAGCCCAAGCTGCTCACATATACATCCATAAGTGCATCAAAATCCACATTGCGGATATTAAAAGAGCCGTAGGCAACTTGAGTATGAAAAAGCAGGTTCTCCATGAACCTTTAAAGGGAGCCGCAGATGTTCTAGGATGTTTGCTACTTGAAATCTATCAATGTCTCCCTCTGTTTCTGAAGGGTACTATCCACTTACTCTTGACACTCCCTAATGATTCTTTCCAGCTTGAAGGAGTTCCTCGCAGTGACCTTCTTCAGCTCTGCCTCTACGGTTATGCGCCTCTCTTTTCTACGGCGAGCTCAGCTCCACACTCCTCGCTTTTGTCTCCATCATCGCTAGCCGCTCTGTGAGGACCTTTTGTTGTTAATTTATTATCTCATTTTCCTCCATCACCTTGTTGTATTGCTCGCGCACCCTATCTAGCTTTGCCTGAGTATCAGCGAGCTCCTTATCACGGGTACCGCGTACCTTAGGCTGAGAGCACCAACCTCAGACAATAGGCAGCATAAAGATAAGGGGAAATCTTTCACAACCTCAATAGACACACATTTAGCTGCGAGAACCACTAGAGAGTTCTCACGAGCAGGATGAGGGGGAGTGTCCTCGGTGATAGTAACGGGGGAGTTCGTCTGGCCAATGGTTGGCAAGTTAGCAAAGGGAGAAGAGCGGATGGGGGTGGCCACAGCAGCAGGGCCTCCACAATCAGCTCCATTCTTCTGTCGATGCTATAGTTGACCTTTCCCCTCGCTGGAAGTATTGACACGTGTAGGCCCAGCTGAAGTCCTGCGCCTCTTGTGACCACTGTTTATTAAAACATCAATGTCTATGGTTTTGTTAAGCTCGTATAAGATGCTGTTATTGTCGCTTGAACTACCTTTGCTACCTTGATTGCCCTCTGCACCACCACCAATCCCAGGATTAGTAGAAGTAAGTAACAAGTGAGTACCTCTTCCAACACTCTCCTCTAGCTCGAACTTTGGGAGGGCAAAGGGATGAAGTGCTATCTCACAACAATGGTAGAAGAAGTTCGTATGCTCCTTTAAGTGCCCCGTTAATATCATCCCCAACTGATCGCATGAGTCTTGAGGCCAAGTGTTCCTCGCTTGCTGCCCACCAATAGACCGTGTTACCTTTTGGTTGTCACTAGCCCTCCAATCATCCGAGCTAAGATCCTCCAGACAAAATTTGAAGACGTTCCTATTAGCCAGAACCTCCTCCAGGGTCAATACGCGACCAGTGCGTAACTTCTAAAACTGTGTGATAGCCTCATTGGTGATGAGACTCCTCTGAAAGGCGCGCATGTCTTTGTTAGGGGAGGACCACCTAGTTGGGAATCCAAAGCCTTTACCGAGTAGACTGTGAACTTGGATGTATTTCTCCTATTTCAGGTGAAGATTCTTGCACTGGTTTTTGATAATTGTTCGCGCCTTACGACGGGGGAAAAAATAGTAGAAGCTCACGGATTCCATCACGTCAATCCTCTTCAATGAATACAGATGTTGGAAGATGAAAAGCATAGGGACCTCGCCATGCACCTGTCAATAAAGTATGCCATGACAAGCCACCAGGAGAAACCAGAAAGTTGGCCAAGAGCAAGCCTATAGTTGTTGAGAAGATTGTAGAAGAAGGTGCAAAGGAAGGTGGGAACTCGCTTCCAAGACGTGCAACGGAAGAAGGAAGTTATCCTCTGTCACCTCACACACGCGGTGTGACCCCGAAGGAATAGAAAACTCATAAGTGAAGTGGGGAGTTGGATTCCTTGCACAGCTAGAGCCCATTTCATTTTCTCTGGCATTGTGGTGCAGGCGTAGGGTTTTTCAGTCACGATGATTGGAATCGGGTGAACCAAGACAATTTGGCTATGAGTCCCTCTCATTCTTACCATATGTCGAATAAAAGGAGAAAGAAAACATATATCAGAGTTAAGAAATAGAAAAACTTTTAAGATTTACCTCGGTTCTGATTTGCAGAAAGTTTAAGCAATGAAGAAACCAAAAACCTCCGACTATCCCCTTTTAAAAGGAAACCCCTAAAACCGTTTAAATAACTAAAAACGAACCAACGACCTAGATACGAGCAAAGAAAAATTATTTGTATTTCAACGGCTAGATGTAAGTGCCCAATGTCTGGATTCATATGTGGCAAGTCAGCTGCTATACACTATGGCCTCATGGCATGCCAAGGAAGTTGTTTCTGCAATAGACTTAAGGCTTGCCACTTTATAATGTCCCTTAGGCTCACTAAGGGGGACTAGACTGTTAGAATTTGGGAATCGATAGCCCTAGTGACCAATAGGATCTAGACCTCCGACCTGAATAAACTTGACCCAGAAGAAAAATGCTAGCGTACAGGCATAATCAGTTGAAGGCCTAGTGGTAATACAAGATGTGCGCAAAGATAGCTCGCAGGGGAAGCTCATAGGAGGGAGCTCGCATAAGCCTCGTAGGGATAAGGTCTCAAGTCATGTTCGTGAAGAGGATCCCGCTCATGACTGGCAGGTATGAGGTTCGCTGGGAGAGACAGTCTCAGGGTCAGAAAGGATCGCGTGCTCCACAGACAAGCGTCCAATAAGCTGAAGGAAGCCCAGTGAATGTCAGCACCGAGGACAGGGAATGTCAGTACCCTTGGTCTAAAGGCCGAGACAAAATAATGAGCCGTATTGTGAGCTGTAATAGTAGAAGTAGGAATGTGTATAAATACCCCCTGTGTTTCCCTTTCCCTTAATACAACACGAGAAAACATTACTCAACAATTTTCTAAAGTTAATATAGATTTAATATGTAATTGTATATATGAATTTTAATTTGGTGCAATTATACACTAATTATGGTTCAAATGTATACTTGAAACTTTAATTTTGATTTAATCATACACATTTAAAGAAATGAATACATCAATTTATTTTTATATTGAATTAATATAATTATTTATGTAGACAATATATAAACATAAAATAATGTTTAATCAATAATTGTGTTAATAATTTACAAGAATTAATCAAATCAAAATTTCATGTATATAATTGCACATTAAACAACTTGAACTATGATATAAAATAATTAACTTTTAGTACATCAAAATCCAAGAATTAAGTTAACAAGAATTTAATTAAATTTAAGAAGAATGGACCCAAAATTAGCTAAAGCATTAAAAATTTGAAAAAGCCATTGAAACTTGGAGTTTGATTGAATTTAGATCTATAATTAAATAGAGATTTGAAAATATCAAACATAAATTAAGAAATATTAAATTTTAAATAAATGAGAACTATTTTTTTTTCATCAATTCACAATAGATTTCTATTTTTTTATATTACATTTATATCACCTTTTCTATTTTTTTTATTTTTGGTAACCAAATGTGCATACTTTAAAAATTTAGAACCCAATTTGGCAAAGTATTGTAATATTACTACCTTATATTTGCCTTAAAAAGAAAAAGAAAAAGAAAAAAAATGTAAGCTATGTATTAATGCAACAACTAAACTTTGACATGAACTTGGTTTAAACCATTATGGGTATAATTTAAATTTACCACAGACCTTTGACTTTACCTTAACCAATCCCCCACCTTCCATTTCTTTTAATAATGAAACAAATCCAGCTCAAAAATGTATTTCTTTTTGCAATTTCACTTTTGTTTGTTTCTTGGGTTAATTCCACCAAACTATGGCACAAAATTTACATCTTTCCAACCAGGCCCGCCCTGGGCCAAGGCAGGTGGGGCCCCTGCCCAGGGTCCAACAGAAAATTTATTAAATTTCATTAAAAAATTAAAGAAAATCCAACTTTTCTCACGCGGCAGAGGAACATCTTGCAGAGCAACATCTTCCTTCTTTCCTCTTCCTTCTTTAGACTTTCCTCTTTCAATTTTCCACTTTCCAACACCAAAATTAAAACTTTCCTCTTTCCAATAGCAAAATCCAACTAATCTGAGAAACACTTTGCTCTTTCCTCTTCATCTATTCCAATTTTTGGCTCTTCATCTACCATTTACGCCTAAAATTATGTCACTTAACAATGAAGATAACGGTTATCTCATTCAATTAACAACGACATACTTGGGTTATAGTATAAATTGCTTCATTTGTTATCACCCTTATGTCTCAATTTCAATTACATTGAATTTTCGGCATTTTCACTCTTCAATTTCTCCTTATAATTTCCTTGAGTTTTGCATATTGAATAATAAAGAAAAGCATTTTCGATTGGGATTAATTGAGGTAAGTTTCTACAATTTTAGTCTCTTATTTTGTGCTTAGTTTTTCTTAGTTAATTCTGATTTTCGATTTTTTTTCTTTTGAAGATTTCGATTTTTTGAATGGGAAAAATTGGGAGTTTTTGTTTGAAAATATCTAATTGGGAATTGGGAATTTTCCCTTATAAAAATCTCTAGTTGGGAAAATAGGAATTTTTCCTTATAAAAATCTTGAATTGTTAAATTTAGAATTCATTTTAGTTGATTTATTTCGTTTTTCCTTTCGAAAACTTACTGGATTCAATTGAAAAAATTCTATTGTGGGTATTTCTTGATTTTTCTTTAATGGGTGTTGGATGATTGTTGCAGATATGAAAGGTAGATATTCAATGGAGTTCTAATTTGATTGTCTTAAAGATATGCTAGTCAATTATAGGTTAGCCATTATCTAATTATCGGCGCTTTACATTTTTCATTTTTGAGATGATTTGATTTTTTTTCTAAAAATTGACGATTTGATCTAGTTTTCTGTAGTTTGATTGTGATTATTTGTTTCTGGCTTTGTTTAATTAGTCAATTTTATTGGCAGGAACATTGGCTCATCATTGCAAATTAAGAACGCTAAAGATTAAGCTGATTATTTGTTCAATTCTACAGCCCTATAGGTGCCATTGTTCTAACCTATGGCTTAGTTTGGATGGGCGGTGTGTTTAGCTCCGGTGAGGTTAAAAACAGCGGTGGCGGTGAGATTAGTTACTGTGACGGTGAGATTGGACACTATAGCAGTGAGATTAGAAACAACGGTGGAGTGTGTGTTTGGATTCAAACGCAGCTGTAGCGGTGAGGTGAGAATATAAAATGACTATTAAGTACATTATATTAGAATTGATATATAATAGGAGTTTTTAAATTATTTTACTTATATAAAATTATTAAAATATGTGAATTTATAAATTCATTTAATAAAATATTAAAATGTATCTTCCAATATTTTATTATAAATATTTTAATGAATTATATAATCAATTTAAATTATTTATTAGATAAAATGATTATTATTTTTAATTTTTTTATAGTTAAATATTCTTTTATAACAATGATAAATATTATTTTCGCAAATAGTAACATTATACTTGGATCAAATTTTGAAGTATCTAAAAGTGCAATGTCGAGCCTTGAGCTGGTCATCAATGCTAAAAGGAAGAGCTGCAAATCACATCTGTTGAGATTTTGACAGTAGAGGAAGAAAACAGAAGCAAGTAACCCGGATGATGTAAAGATTAACTTCATTACTTGAATAAGCACTATGCCATATACATTAGTCTGGATTATATGTGTTGGTTTTTAGCAAAAAACTAAGGAGAAAAAGAAAAACGAATACAAAGAAGTTTGAACAAGAAGAAAACTGAATTTGATATCCAAAAATCAGATCTTTTTGAATAAACAAAATGATGCTGCTTCTCTGTTCAGCTTGCATGCTGGTGCTGCTGGTTTCCTGTTGCAGAAAACAAATAAAAACTGAGTACATACATTTCATTTAGATATTGCATACTCCAATCTTTTAGAATAACATTAATTTATTAATTCATGAGATCTAACTAGTATTTTATGATATACATGTAAAATAAGCTGAAATTTTCATGTCATAAGTATATAAAATATTGTTTTGAGAATTGATGCAAAGTGTTTACTTTAAACTAGTATCCCCTATAAGATCCTGCTGATGGATCAGAACCTGAATGAGGCCCCTGTAACATGAACTCAAATAATTAAAATGTTGAAATCCCAAGGAGCAAAAATTTGCAAAAATTGAAAACCATTCACTATAGTCTAATGATGTTAAAATTAGCTCCAAACAAATTGATTACATCATGGAAGCAGAACTTCAACTGGTATAAATCATATAATAATCTAGAACATAATGATAGGACTTGGGAGAGGTATTAGAAAGTAATTACAGAAGAAGAGGTAAAAGTGTACTAGTTTTCCCTTCTGCTTTGCAAAGCACAATCAGATACACTGACAATGGGTAGCATATAAAGGTTATGTCCATTGAGAAAGTGTGGCCATGTATTAATTAATCATAATTTTGGGGGTTAAATCAAATATGCTAATCCAACATCAAAAAGAACCATTCACATAGATGTTTCCACCATTTAACAATATATGCAACAGAAGTACTATTCATGTTTTATAATAAAAAATAATTTAGACCGTATGCCTAGCATAAACTAGGAATAAAATCAAGAAATAGCTTTGCTAATAAAAACACAATAATCTCCATAATGAATAAACCCAAAACACTTAAAGTACCTTGCTTAGTGGTTTGTTAGGCTGAGCGTAAGTAGATTTCGATAGTTTAGTACCAAGGCCATTAGACTTTGTTGAGTTGAAACCATTTGACTTTGTAAAAGTAGAGCCAGAACCATATTTTACATTTCCAAAACCATCAAGGATTCCATTTGAAACATCTCCAGCATATGTTGAATCCCATGAGTAACAAGGCATGGCTTCTGATACATAGGAAACAGGAGGCTGAAAATATCCTGATGAATAATATGGTTGTTGACCAAGGCATTGCCCATCAACACCCATTAGAGCCCCAGTAGCATATGGGTTATAGCCAGGCAAATAGTAGACGAAGGAACCATTTTCCGATTGCACACCCTAGGGCAACAATCCAATAAAAACCAGAACAGTCAACATATGGAATTTGTAATTCCATATTACTGGTAATGTTAAGATGCCATAAAATGAAAACAATATGAAGGGATGATGCCATGAATGTGCAGCGAAAGAACTAGCAAGAAGAACATACTGTAAGTGAACCATCAGTAAAAAAATAACCCTTATCATCAGATTGAGTGAATGACCCATCATAACCTGAAAAAAATCCATTTAATGTTTTTTTTACAAAATTAAATACGCTTGATAATTTTATCTTAAACAACAGTAAGCCAAACTGCAAAAGAAGAAAAGAATGACATATCTGCAGAATAAATATAGAGTCAGGAACTAAAGCCTAAAAGTTTTGTTCCCCTCAAAACATTTATCCTTTTTTGGGGAATATGAATTAGGTAATTTAGGAACACTTTTCAACAATTGCTTTTTCATATTATTTAAAACACCTACAATATCAGTGTGTTTCATCATGACCTTGGCATGCAAATCTTCTAACAAATGGATGGCAACGATGAAAGATAGAATGACAGCAAATCACATTTACAATAAAATCCATGGCTATCCTGATTCTAACATTGTGTACAAATGCCGTGTTTCAACATGAAGGATTGTTATATAATCTAACCTGGGTAGTAATAATTTTCAAAGCAAGTAGATTGATTGAAACCAGGTTCTCCAACCAAGTCTTGATGACTCTCAGCTTTTGCACCAGAAGATTCATATGGTGAAGAAGATATTGTGGAAGTCAAATCAAATGTCATTCCAATTAATTTAGATGAAAACATAACATAAAGTATAACGAAAATTAGAATGCAAAAACTAAAACTAAGCCTCCATTACTTTCTCTTTTGCTTTCGCCTTCAAACTTTCATCTTCTTTAGTTTCATTTTCAACATCAAATCAATAAAACAAATTAAATGATGCAATTCGATGGAGCGAGACACTATCTAATCCTGAATCTATATTTACTAAAACTAAAATCTAACATTATAACTAAGATTTGGAGCTTAAAAAACATTTGAACTCTATTAAAAATCATCAAGAACCATCATAAATCTCAGCACTCTCTCACTCTACAACTCACCTAAAGCTTTGAGAAATCGCTCTTTCTTAAATATGATTCTCTGTTCTAATGTTGTTTTAAACTTAAAAACATTTGGAATCTAACCTAAAATCAATAAAAAAAACACAAAACCGAAGCTCCTCTCTCAAGAATACTTATAAGAGATCTCTTCACTTCTTAGTAGTTGTGAAGATAGGAAATAAAAGAAAACCTTGCACTGCAGCAACTTCCTTGGCCAGTTGGTTGCTGACATGTCAAAATATTAACCAACAGTGAGGAATGAAAAAACAGGGTGTCATTCACAAGGAGCAAATTCAAGTGGAACTAGACTAGATAACTCATGAAAGAAACCCTGGAGGTGCAGTAACTTCACTGCAAAAACTGAAATTTTTATATGGACTATATATAATATGGAAAAGTGACATATTGGTGGCCTATCAGCTAACTCTTTAGTCTGAACATTAACAAACAGTTTCATATTCTTAAGTCTAAACCTGATGTTTAAAGTTCAAAACATTCTCAGTTGTAAGACCCTAGCAGATTGTAGCATTAAATTAGTTAAGACACTAAACTGCCCTGGCATAAAGGTTAAAGAATGCCCATAAGTATAACAAGAATTAAAGAAAATGATTGAAGAAATTTGAGAAAAAATATGACAACCACTGTGAAAATTAAGAATTTGTTTCGTAGCCACAACCAAGACAATCCTAACCATAAACCATGTTATCACACAAGTGTATTGCTCAAAAAGTATTTTCTGGAAATGGAAAAAGATAGTAAGATTCAGTTAAAAAACGAATTGGATTGAGAAAACAATAGGAAATTGAATTACCGATAGGGGAAGAACAAGAAGAGGAAGAAGCGGATTCAAGAACCAAGAAGGCAATTCTAACGAAAAGGAAAGGCAAAACGATCCCCAATACAACACAACCGGCAACAGCGTTCGGCTCGATATCGGCTCGAAAAGGAAAGGCAAAACTACTTGTTGCCACCGTCGCTTCTTTGCTCCCTCCTCCTTCACTCGTGTTCGATATCGTTACTCTCTCTATCCCTGTTGCTGATATGTAGAACTTGTTTATTTTCCGCCGATTTCCTCAACTTCTCCTCACTTCTATTTAATCCAAACAAAGATCCACTCGATCATTGCTCAAAACTAGCATCGAAATCTCAACGTGATGCTGGACCAGTGTAAGGGTTAGGGTTTTTGGGAGGAAATCTCAATAGAATGGAATGGAATTTTTTGGAAGGAAAATGTGAAAGAGAAAAAGAGAGTGGTCAGAGAGGGGATAACCAGTGTAAAGGGTTTTTTTTTCTGTTAAAAATAACTTCAACTGGCTGGGTTCAATTGCTACTCAAACCTTCAGTGAAGTTTCTGGAGATCAGTGAGTTTTAGATTAATTTTGGCTGAAACGTGATGCTGAACCAAACAGCATTTCAGTGAGATTGGTAACCCAATCTCACCACACTGGAGGAAAACGGGCATCCAAAGGAGCCCTATATTAGTTTTATTAGCTATTAGTTATATTGCTAAATAATGTTGCCTAAATATTTGTCTAGAAGTGAGAAAAGAAAGAAACAAAAACAAAGAGATGAGTTAGTAGAATCACAAAGGGGATCTCTTGATAGACTTTTTAAGAAAAAAATAGGAGAGACTTCTGAAGGAGTGGAAGTAGACAATGTGGACCAATCTAATGAAAATTTAAATGATAATGCTATTAATTTGGATGATCTGAATTATGACTAAGACCATGCCAATGTGGTTGAACTTGATCCAAATGAACATAATAATTCTCCAAATCATATCAATGAGGAATTTGCTACTGTGAATGACCCTAATGATGTACAAAATGAGTCAAATGTTGAAGATGTTAGGGATGATTCGCATTTTATTCCTCCTTTAGACATTTACGATCCTAGAAATTGGGGTATCCTTGATAACAAGTCTAGAGATATTTTAGTTGAAAAGGGGCCTTTAAGGGAATTGAATCTTAAATTTCCCTTAGATGGTAATTCTAGGCATTTCTCGTATGCTTATTTTTCTAGAAAGTTGATTAATGGAGAGACTAGCGATAGAAAATGGTTAGTTTACTCTAAACATGTAGATAAAGTTTTTTGTTTTTGTTGTAAGTTATTCACAAAACTAAATAGAAAGAGTTACTTGGCCACTGATGGTGTGAATGATTGGAAACACTTGAGTGAAAAACTCAAAGAACATGAGAATAGTTTTGACCATATGACTAACATGAATGTTTGGACTGAATTAAGAGTGAGATTGAAGACTAATCAGACTCTTGATAAAGACTTGCAACAAGGAATCTCAAAAGAGAAAGAACGTTTGAGACATGTTTCCTTGAGAATACTTGCTGTAGTTAAATGTCTTGGTAAGAATAATTTAGCTTTTCGAGGATCAAATGAGAAACTTTATGAGGAGAATAATGGTAATTTTTTGAGCCTAATTGAAATGATTGCTGAATTTGATTTGTCAATGCAAGACCATATTAGACGCATTCAAAATGAAGTCTTGGTCACAAAATTCAAAATGAGCTAATTTCTATATTGGCCCATAGTGTTAGAAGTTCTATTTTGAAAATCATTCAAGAGGCAAAATATTTCTCTATTATTCTTGATTGTACCCCTGATGTGAGCCATCAAGAACAAATGACTTTAATAATACGATGCGTTAATATGTCAAGTGACAAAGTAAAAATAGAAGAATACTTTTTAGAGTTCTTGAAAGTGGATGATATATCTGGGATGGGGCTTTATAATGAGTTATTAAATGCGTTAAAATCTCTTGAGCTTAATGTTGATAATGTGAGAGGCCAAAGATATAATAATGGTTCTAATATGAAAGGAAAACACCAAGGTGTTCAAAGGAGACTACTTGAATTAAATCCAAGAGCTTTGTATATGTCGTGTGCTTGTCATAGTCTTAATCTCACTCTTTCTGATATGGCACATTCTTGTACAAAAGCTATTTCATTTTTCGGTATTGTGCAACGTATATATACATTGTTCGCAAGTTCTACCAAAAGGTGGAAAATTTTGCGTGATAATGTTTCAGAAACTGTGAAATCTCTATCGGATACTCGATGGGAAAATCGAATTAAAAGTGTTAAAGCTATTAGATTTCATGCTTCCAAGATAAGATTAGCTTTGTCAAAATTATACGAATCTTCAGGTAATGATGCTAAAGTAAAAAGTGAAGCAGAAAGTTTGGCTAATGCACTTCAAAATTTTGAATTTTTACTTGGAATTGTTATTTGGTATGATATCTTGTTTTCAATTAACAAGATGAGTAAAAAGTTACAATCCAAGACAATGTGCATTGATACTACGATGAAAGAAGTGGAAGGTATAATATTATATTTTGAAAATTATAGAAAAGAAGGGTTTGAAGCTAGCATTAGTGTTGCCAAAGATCTTGCGTTTAGTATGGATATAGATCCAAAATTTTCAACTAAACGTCCTATTTTTAGAAAAAAAACAATTTGGTGAGGATGGTCATGATGAAGATTTGCAATCACCTGAGGAATCTTTTAGAGTTAACTACTTTTTGGTGATTGTGGATATGGCAATTACTTCTTTGAAAGAAAGATTTGATCAATTAAAGATTTTTGAAAATATTTTTGGATTTTTAATTGACTCAACAAGGTTGAAGTCTTTAGAAAGCAATAGATTAAGAGATTGTTGCAATAACTTCAAAGATACATTTTCTCATAATAATTTGTCAGATGTTGATGCTGATGACCTTTATTCTGAAATGAAAGTGTTATAAATGACTTTACCAAATGGGTCAATGACAGCAATTGATATTCTTGAATTTGTCAAAAATGTAGATTGTTATCCTAACGTTTCCATTGCATATTGGATCCTATTGACGACGCCTACGACAGTAGCTTCCGCGGAAAGAAGTTTTTCGAAGTTGAAATTATTGAAAAATTACTTGAGATCAACAATGTCGCAGGAGAGATTAAATGGTCTAGCAATGTTATCTATTGAGAGAAATATGTTAGATAAAATTGATGTAGATATGATCATAAATGACTTTGTATCAAGAAATGCTCGAAGGAAATGCTTTTTATAAGTATAATATGTATCTTTCATATACATTTTTTAAATTTATATGAGTTGTAACGAATTTTTATATCTTTTTATATGATTTAGTATTTCAAAGAAGAAGTGCGTTAGGGGCCCTTTTTTTCAGTTAGCCCCGGGCCAAAGAAAATTCAAGAACGGCCCTGTTTCCAACCAACACTATTGTATCAATCATTTAGTCAGCTTTGATGCTAAATAACAGTTCAATTTAGGCATGGACGTACTGCTTGGATTTAATGTGCGAAAAGAAAGGAACAAAGTAACATTTAAACATTGATTTTGAAAAAAGTTTTTAACTTGGTCCACATTAATCTTAAAATTTGATAATCTTGTTTTTAACTGAATTTCATTAAAACATGATAACGTAAAACTTTCTTAGAATGTCATATCATTACCGATAAGTAAAAGAAATAGAAATAAGTAATGATGTGATATAATTTAGAATATTATACGAAGAAATAAAATAAAAAAATATTAATATATTTTTTTAACATGTGAAATTTATATTTATAATTAATCCATGTGTTTGAGAGTTTTGAAGTGTACGGCGATGTTGGACGGAGTTAACTCATTTGTTTAATTTAAATTTTATATATATTGTTTATAGAAAAAGAAAGATATTCACGTCGTCAAAACTCAAAATCCTCCATTTTAGGCTGTCCGCCTGTTCCCTTCAAAACGCAAATAAAAACCACAACACACACACACACACTCACTTATCTCTATCTGTCTCTCTTTTTCTCTTACACTTGCATATAGTTTTTTCCTCCGTATAATCTCCCTTTAACGCTAAAGCTTTGATTTGAGTTATAAACGAAAATAGAAGTTGGAAATTATTATGGAATTCATTCAAGAAAGCAGCTATTGTGGCGGTGACCATTTTATTGTGGAGGACTTGCTCGATTTTTCCAACGACGATGCCGTTTTTACCGACGGTACGTTGGACTCTTCCCTAGCCCTCTCCCATTCGACTGATTCCTCCACCTTCACGCCCGTCGACAGCTGCAATTCTTCGTTGTTTTCCTTTTGCGAACCCAATATTGGGACTGATATCGGTTGCCGAGTTCTCAACGACGATCAGTTTGCCGGTGACCTTTCTCTGCCGGTAATTTCCTCCCCACATGCAATTGTGTGATAGGTTATTAAAATATTTTCTGTGTATGTATACATAAAGCGTTGATCGAAGTTTTGCTCTCTTTTTCATTATTGTAATTTTAGCTTGGGTTCAAATTTCGAGAAAATAAAGCTAGTGAAATCTGGACATTTTACAGTTTTACGTTTTTTTTTTTACTATTTTTTTGATAAATTTTCCCGGGAACCAAAAATGGATAAAGACCCATATGCATACCGAATGTAATGGTGACAATGGTATCTTTTTTTTAACAGTACGACGATTTAGCTGAGCTCGAATGGCTGTCGAATTTCGTTGAGGAATCATTTTCCTGTGAGCACCCGCAAAAGCTCCATCTGATATCCGGGTTGAAAACTCGACCGGAGAAATCGTCGGAAACTCGAGAAACCCAAGCCGTTGACGGTGACAGTGACCACAGTAACAGTAACGGCAGCCCGATTTTCGACCCGGACATGGCAGTACCGGCCAAGGCGAGGAGCAAAAGGTCCCGGGCTGCCCCGTGTAATTGGGCCTCCCGCCTCCTTGCTCTCAGCCTGACAAGTTCATCTTCTGAACCGGGAACGGATGTTGCTGTCCCGGTTCAACAGCCACTAACGAACCAAACCGGAAAGAAGCCGGTCAAAACGACCTCGTCGAAGAAAAAAGACGGTGGTGAAGTGGCGACTAACCCGGATGGACGGAAATGCTTGCATTGCGCTACGGATAAGACGCCGCAGTGGCGGACCGGCCCGATGGGTCCGAAAACTTTGTGCAATGCTTGCGGAGTGAGGTATAAATCGGGTCGGCTTGTGCCCGAATACCGACCAGCCGCGAGCCCGACATTTGTGCTGACGAAGCACTCGAATTCTCACCGGAAAGTGCTGGAGCTTCGGCGGCAGAAGGAAATGATGAGGGCCCAACAGCAACACCATCAACAACATCATCAGAGCATGGTTTATGATGGATCCAGCGGTGATGATTACTTGATCCACCAATATGTAAGCCCTGATTTTAGGCAGCTGATCTAAGTGGGTGGTGCTAGAGTAGGTTCAATTAACGTGCAGGTTCTTTAAAAAACTTCCCCAGGAGTTAGGTTCTTTGAAAATTCTAGTTTAGTTTTTATTTTTTATTTTTCCTTAGGTGTAATTCTTCCAAACTGTTGTTATTTTTGGGAAATTTTTGTAGACTCTAATTTTCCTTTTCAGTTTCTTTTTTCCTGACAAATTCCGCAAAGCTCTTGAAACCCACGTTGTTGTTTTTTTTTTTTTTTCATAACTTGAATTCTTATGAATATTTTGCATGAATTTCTAGAATGGTCAAATTCTAGTTTTCATCCCTGTACGATATTCAACTTGAGAATTTAGTTTCTATAATATGGGATGATTTGAATATCTCCTACTATTAGTAAGGTTATGCCTCAATCCAAATCATAATTGATGTGATTCAAAATTTAAATTTTTTGTTACATTTTAAATGTGATATTATGCTTATTAAATTAATAATTTTTACTAAATTGTCATTTAAATTTTTAGGTAAATCTCATTTTTGGAAGAAACTTAAAACCCAAATTTGTTTTTTTGTTTTAAAAGGTGAAAATATGATTATTAAGTAATTTATCATTTAAAATAAATCAATTCGACTGATTAAGGTACATAATATGAATGATAATAAAAAATATGAAATTAAAATCATAATTTGACGGTTTTCGTAGTTCATATATGCAAAAGAAACATACTTGAAGATCCCATCCCCACCGGGGAAGCTAAATGCAAACCTTTTTCAAGGGCTAGCTGTAAAGGGGTTTAGGTCAAATTTTGAAAGGGAAATTATTGGCCCTAAAGGACAAAGTTGATGTTTTTAAGGTAAATCTGCAAACCCTAAACCCTAAGTGCACCAGCTTTTTAGTAAATGAGGAAATCATGGAGTGGGAGGTGATTATTTAAGTGAAAAATGAAGCTATCAACATAAATTTTAGTGCAAAAGAAATGGAAGGGTAGCTTTTACATGCAGTAGAGAATGTTGGTAGTTCAAGTTAAATGTCGATTCCATAACATTGTTTTCTGCCTTGTACTTGAATCCCCTTTTTGCCCGTATCTTTTCCTTTTTCCACCCTTGCTTTGGGCAAAATGAAGAAACAAAGTTTTCAAAATAATTATTAATATTGATTGAAATTTTAGATTAATCTCAAATTTCAAAACATTCTAAATGAGTAATCAAAGTATCATATCATATTAATCGAGTCCTTCAATTAGTATAATTGTTTGCTTGAGTGTCAAATACTAACTCGGATATGATATTGAGCATATTTTATGCACATGCATACCTAATTACCTACAATATAAACAACTTGGATATGTCATTAAAATTTAGGAGGGATAGTAACAAATCCTAAAAGGATTAATCATCACAGATTGTATAGCGATCATAAGCAAATCTATAAATATTTTTAGGGGAATGAAATTAAATAATAAATTTTTAAAAGATTAAAACATAATTTTATAATGTATTAATTTAAAGGGATAGTAACACAATTGACTTCATTTTAGAAGGTCCAAGTCGACGCTGTTTTTCAAAAAAATGGTTACGGCAGCTTGGCTGATCAGGTCACCTCATAAAACGTCTAAAGTACAATTTTATTTTTAATTAATTTTTAATTTAATTATTTTATAAAGACTTAAATAGTATTTTTTTTATTTGAAGGGACTAAGGTCTGCGCCTGCCTTGCTTCGGTTCATCCCTTTTAATGGACATGGAGGATCCCTTGACTCCACAAAATAAATTTAAAAAGAAAAAGATTTAGGAGAGTTGTTATCTTGATAGATAATTTACATAGCTTGGATTTAAGCTCACATTTAATGCTCAAGCCGATAGCTTGGATTTAAGCTCACATTCAATGCTCAAGCCGATAGTCAATAGATGAAAGAATATAATAAATATAATAATTTGAAGACTCAATTAGAATTTTTTGAAATTTGAGTTAACCCTTATTCTATGAATTAATAAACATAGAATAGTAAAATAGAACAAGGGGAAATCCACCAACCCAAAAAAGTAAACTTTATAAAAAAAATAAAAGACCTTCCTTAAAAAAATCCATTGGGATCCAAGAGATTGTAGTGGGATATATACATAGGCAATGCTGATCCCATAGACCTATTTTAATTGAATACTTGCAAAATATTCCCAATTTCAACCATTATTAATTAGACAAATACTGTCAACACTTCAATCATTTGTTCTCCAAACCAATGGTTTAATTTACCTTTTGTCTTAAAACAAACCAGCTCTGGTAATATATTTATATGTTTTACACTGCAAACTTATATATCAATTAATTTAGTGTGAAAAGAAGCAAAGTTTGCGGTGGTCACATGACTCTTTCTCATTAGATTACAGCGCTTAAATATGCAGCTACTCCCACATTTTATCTTTATTCCATAAGTAAGAATATTTAATTTTTTTTACTTTCTTTTTCTAAACATTAAACACCTAAGAATATTTAATTTTTTTTACTTTCTTTTTCTAAAGATTAAACACCAAACTTTATGCGCCCAGATTGTTTGACAATTCTTATATACAAGTTTCCATTCAATAAGTTTCACTGCGGACCCTATTCGGCCTATTAGTCATGAGTCGCAGGAATTGTTTGCTGTGACTGTAAATTCCATTGTTTTTTGTAATATCTTTTTTACTACTAGAAAAAGGTTATCAAATACATTTTCTTAATAAAATTACTAGAAATATTATTTTAGACGTAGGAACAAATAATAATGGTGCTGTGTGAAATACCATAATGGGGTTTTCTATGAATATTCCAGAAAGAATTTAACATATATATATATATATATATATGGGTTTCCATGCATAGTGGTTTCTTTTTGTTCCCATGTTCAGTTGTAAAGAAGCTGTCCCATTTTCACAACCACTTCAGCTGTACATGACTTGGCAATTGTCAGCACCCTTTTTCTTTAAGATATTAAGCTTACATGGAAACCGATGACTTTACCTTTGGAGTAATTATGTTTATTTGGGATGCGGGAGATTTGGGATTCGAGTTCTTAAGGTCAAATCAAATTGGGTTGAGTGCAGATGGTCGGGCTTGCAAGTTTGAGTTAGAATTTACAGGTTTTGAGGATTTTTTCCATTCGTCAAAATGAGCACGGTTGCTTAATTGGAATCAGGCAGGAAAGACTAAGGATAACCAGACAAGGGACGGTTCCATCATGCAAATTGCTTACACGGATAAAAGTATCATGTTTTGTATTAAGAGTTTAATTGCATTTGATCTCTTTTATTTAAAAAATTGGATAAATTAGTTCTTATATGTTAAATCAAAGAGTAAATTAATCTTCTGTTAAAATTTTTATCTATTTGTATTGTTAAAAATTGGTCTTTATACATCAGCAGGAGATAAAAGTGATATGTCATGTGTTACTGTCTTATTATTCTATCAATTACACCAATTTTTAACAGTATAAATGGATGAATATTTTAAAAGAAATGACCAATTTGCTATATGATCTAACATATAAAGATTAATGTACCAATTTTTTAAGTAAAAAGAGATAAATATAATCTAATTCCTAGTATAAGAGCATTCATTGTAATTTCACCCACTAATATCCTATTTGATGGGCTTATTGCACTGTGTTTGAACATGCATGGTGATGGAATCACATGATTGTCTGTAGGAAATGGTCTACAAGAAAAAATAAAAAAAGAAAAGAAGGTAGAAAGGGAGGGTGTTGGAGAGGCTCCACATGCAGATGTTTTGATAGAGGTGGAGACATGCATATAGACAAAGGCAAGTTTGAAATAAAATGGGAGACATGCATGGGGACATCATATCTAATCCTTCTCTTGTTGTTGCTTAGGAATATAATTTAATGCAAAGTAGTAATCAAAGTAATTATATATCATTGCTTTCTTTGAATATAAAATTTGGGAAGACTTACCTTTCCATTTTTAAAAAGTTGAATGAGCCCAAACCCAAATTCTCAATTTGAAAATATTTGAATTCCCACATATTTAAATTGGATTTGGCTTCAACTTAAAAAGTTTTAGACCTAAAAAAATATAAATTTTAAAAAATTAAACTTAAAAAAACCCAAGTTAAAAAATTCGAACTAACACTTGAATAAAAAATTCAACCCCAATTTTAATCTATTTTTAATAAATTAATTATGTATTTTATATATAATAAAACAATAATATTAAAAATAATATTAATCTATTTTTAATAAATTAATTATATATTTTTATATATAATAAAATAATAAATTTTGAGGAAGTGAGATGGCTAGAGTTGCACGTAAACACAAAAGCTCTATGTTACTTGTTTTCGTTCTTCGTCTTTTTCTCATGCATTTCACTTGCATTATTCTAGCTTCTAGTTCTTGCGACATAAATTTACATCGGATCATTCTTTTTTTTTTCTCTTTGATTTTTTATCATTAAATTTTATTCCTATTGTTTTAATTTCTAAATGAGTAGCTTAAATTTAACCAAAAAAGTGTTGAAGTGCTTGAAATAAATAAGAATATTATGAAAATTTATAAAAAAATTCATTAATTCAATTGAATAGGTTTAACAATATATAATATTTTATACATGTTATATTATTTGAAAAAATGTATAAATTTTTAAAATATATGTATACATGCATTGCATGATATAAGAAACTAGTGTATTTTATTACAAGGTTCTCCTTATAAATGATAAGTTTTTAATGTGTTTACACTTTAAAAAGTTGACATGTGATCATGAGAAATTAAGCATTTGAAGAGGGGAAATTTGCAACAAAAAGTCTCCGCCTTTTGTTTACAATTTTTAATAGTGTTCTACAAGTTATATTTTCATAATAAGTCTTTTTCAGTTTAGACCTACTCATGGGGTGGGCCACTCTGTCCTGGCCTGAAAAATGGGAGAGTTTAGGTAAAAATATAGCCTGAAAAATGGGCTTAGACAAAAAAATCTAAATAGGTCGAGCCACGAGTAAGGCTTTTTTTACTTGAACCTAGCTTACTCCGAATATTTTTTACCTTTTTTTTATTGATTTTTTTGCTATTTTCTTATTGTTTTTTCACGATTTTGTTATCATTTCACCATTATGTTGCTACTATTTTATTGTTATTGTATAACTCTTATTTTATTATTTATTTTGTTATACTATTTTAGATGCATTTGC
The DNA here is from genome assembly GCA_005393395.2 of Gossypium australe. Taxonomy (NCBI): domain Eukaryota; kingdom Viridiplantae; phylum Streptophyta; class Magnoliopsida; order Malvales; family Malvaceae; genus Gossypium; species Gossypium australe. Next base: position 102,609,983 of record CM016619.1, on the reverse strand, counting down.
TTGTTAAGTTGCACATATCTTAGTGTTATTTAAGTATACACAATTATTTTAAATTTTTTTGGAAACATTTATTTTAATATTTTTAGTATTTTTGATGTATTATATATTTTAAAAAAATTATATAAAAAAATAATACAGGATGGTTGGGCCCGAGTTTTAGTATTTTTATTCAGATCGAGCTTAGGCAAAAATTTAGGCCCATTTTTTGAGCAAGGCCTGAACAAAACAAACGGAACTAAAATTTTAGTTGGGCTCGGCCTTGCTCATGAGCACTTCTATTCTAGTTTGTTTATATGAAATAACTCAACTTATATTTTCACATAAAAAGTCACTGTAAATTTTAAAATTATTTGAAAAAGTTTTTTTTTTAATTTCATCGTTATTTTTTAAAAGTTACATACACCAGTAAAATTGAAATAGCTATTTAAAAATATAAATTACAATAAATTAGTTAGCGGTCACAATATTTAAATTTAATTAGTAACCTACCTTCACTAATTAATAGTTAAAATTAAGTTAGAAACCATATAAAATTAGAATTTCACACTATTTGCTATTATAATATTTATATTTTAACAATATATTTAAATGGCATTACCGACTTTAGAAGCCTAACGGTTAAAGTTGAAAATAACCCATCAAACCTAAAATGGCATCAACTTATAAAAGAAAAAGTATTTTTTAAAAAAAACTTTTTATAAAATAAAAGGTTGATTTTTTTATTATTATCTAAAATCGATTTTTGCTGCACCAGAAATTGTGTACCGGTACCTCTCCCGGCAACAGAAACATCCTATTTTGACTTTTTATAAGCTTTTTGATATTAAAACCTACATAATTACTACAGACCTATGATATTTCTAATATTGAAAATTGAAAACATTTGAATTTCCTCACATCAAAAAGATAACAAAATGAAGCAAGGAAAAAAAAAGGAAACTCCGGTTCTTTTATTTTTATTTCCATCTACCCCATTATACATGAAAATAAAGGAAAGAAAATGCCTTTTATATATGGGAAATGCGGAGGGTTATTTACAACAAAACCTCTCAATGTTTTTAATTTATTTTATAAAGGGCTTTCGCCTTTTTAATTTTCTCATTTAGTCCCCATAATTTAAAATATTATCTAATTTTAGAAATATGATAATATTATTAACTATGTTAATCCCTATAATTTTTATATTACATAGGAAAAGGAATTTATCTTATTTAATTTCCATTTTTGAACAATTAACATGTGAGTTATATTTATTAATATAAAATAATTGCAAATTTATGGTGAGTTGTTGTCCTATTTGTCGAGAGGCTGAAGAATCAGTGCAACATGTGTTTAGTGAGTGCCTCAACTATTGCAAGAGTTGAATGTGTTGTTCTTATCCTCCAACAGAGAAGACAGTTGGAAAATATGGTTAGCTAAAGAGGTTATTCATAGAAATCAGGATACATGCAAATTGTGGGTGATTACTTTTTGGGCATTATGGCATAATCGCAACAGTCTCTATTATGAAGGAGTTCATTAAAATGTGTATTGGGTACTAGCATTTATTAGAGCCTACATACAAGAACTGGATAATTTGGATATGGTAAGACTAGTTTGTTAGGGGCCGAATTTTTACACATGGGAACCGCCATCAGGAGATGTCATGAAAGCAAACTTTGATGCCACATTTTATCAAGGTACAAAAAGTGCAATAGCTGGGATTCTAGTTAGAAATAATGAGGGATTTGTGATGGCAACATGCACTTAGCCATTTGAGCATGTGGCGGACTCAACAGCGGCTGAAGCAATGGCTTGTTTGAGAGCCCTAATTTTTATGAAGGAGCTTGGGTTTTGAGAGATTATGGTGGAGGGTGGTCCATTGACGGTTATAAAAAAGATAAACTCTCCTGAGGAAGACAAATCGACAATTAATGTTTTGATTAATGAAATCAAAGAACGAGTCAATAGATTTGTCTCATTTGAGTTTAGGCATGTACCTAGATAGGTGAATGAGGCAGCGCACTTGTTAGCCGAGGAAGGAAGGAGGCTTACATTACCTAGATTTTGGGTAGAGGAAGCGCTGAGGGAGATAGAGGCAGAGGCAGAGGCATAGGCAGAGAAAAACCGATGAGCCATGCTAGGTGGAAGTTAATCTAGGTATATTAACGCCAGATGATTTGAGTGATTTGGGACTCTGATTCTATCACATCAAATGAAACGAGAAAAGAATCAACAAAGATATGTTGTTACTGGAGGGAGGAGGAAGAAGATACATTCTGTTTAGGCTTGTGACCAGTTTTGGATGCTTGAGCTTTAGAGGGGGCCGATTCATCTTCATAGAACTCTGTTGTGTTTTCTTTTATGTTTTAGATTTATTTTGCAATTTCTTTAAAGTTTGTTTTAAGCTTGTTAGGATGTTTTCTTTAAAATTTATTTTGTATTACACAAATAGACAACGAAGTCGATTTAAGAAATCTCATAACGGATGCTCTAGGTATCAACATCCCAACTCTTAATGAGAGTTTTGATGAAGTTTCAAGCAAGTTTTAGAATAATGGTTGGGAGTATGATGCAATGAGACCCAAAGGACTACGGAGAGAGCAACTACTCTTTTAAATGATTGCGATATTCCGCTTTATCCCAGTTGTGTCAAGTTCTCATGCATCTCATTCCTACTTCGGCTTTACCACTTCAAAGCACTTTTTGGATGGTCAGCAAAATCTCTGACATGCTTATTGTAGTTTTTAAATGAGGCATTTCCAGATGAAAACATAATCCCGATTACATACTATAAAGCGAAGAAAAAGATTTCTGCACTAAATCTTGGGTATGTGAAGATTGATGCATGCCTGAATGATTGTATGTTATACTGCGGTGATGCTAGTAAAAATGTCAGTTGTGATGCTTGTAAAAGCTCAAGGTGGCAATCTTCTGATGAGTTGGATGCAAATGAACAGGTTGATGGTAGTTGTCACTGTCCTAAGCCTGCCAAGGTATTACGGTACTTTCCCTTGATTCCCAGACTTAAAAGATTGTTTCAATTCTCCAAGATATCACAATCCATGAGATGGCATAAAGAAGGACGAACCAAATATGGTATATTGAGACATCCAACCGATGCTTCTACATGGGATGCGTTTAATAAGAGGTTTCCTAATTTTGCATCTGATCCTCGCAATGTTAGGTTAGGTTTGGCTAGCGATGGATTCAATCCATTTTGAACAATGAGTACAAGTAATAGTACATGGCATGTATTTCTTATTCCTTATAATTTGGATCCTTAGGCATGCATGAAACAATCATCGATGATACTATCAATGGTTATCCCTGGTGAGAAAGGACCCAGCAATGATATTGATCTCTACATGCAGCCTTTAATTAATAAGTTGAAGCAATTGTGGACAGGAGTTGATGTTTTTGATTCATCAACTTTCAAATCTTTCACTTTACAAGTTTGTCTTCTTTGGACAATTAGTGAGTTCCCAGCTTACGCTAATCTTTCAGGGTGGAGTGTAAAAAGGTCGGGTTGCTTTCCCAGTATGTGTTGAAAAAACTCAATCTTGATGGCTCGGTAAGGTCAAAATTTTTGTAATATGGGTTATCGTCGATAGTTATTGGCTGAACACCCATTTTGAAAACAGAGTCGTGAATTCAATGGCACTATAGAGTGTGGGGTAGCTCTTATACCACGATCCGGGGAAGATATCTTAAGGAAAGTTGAAGGTATCAATTTCATTTATGGAAAAGCCCGAAAGAGGGATAGAGAAGAACTAGATGAAGGGTCGGTAGAACTCGATGTAGACGAGGGATGTGATTTGTTTAACGACTTTGAAGAATTGGTGGTAGAGGGAGATGAAGCAAATCTCATAAATCAAGACAAGACTTTATGGAAAAAAAGGAGCATATTTTTCGACCTGCCCTATTGGCGTTACAATCTACTTCAACATAACTTGGATGTCATGCACATCGAGAATAACGCATGTGACAATGTCGTTGGAACCCTTCTTAATCTCTCACGTAGTGGTAAAGATGATATCAAGGCATGCAAGGACCTACAAGATATTGGCATCCGAATTTATCTTCATCCAAAAATGAGAAACGGGAAAGAGTACCTATCGCAAGTGTGTTACGCTCTTGCATCAAAGGAAAGAGATATTTTTCTTTCCATTCTGAAGAACTTGAAGGTACCCGATGGTTATGCATCAAACATATCTCGATGCGTGAATTTGAAATAGCACAAGTTGAGCAACCTCGAAAGTCATGACTGTCACATTCTCTGCAAGATTTGCTTCCTATATGCTTAAGAGGAGTTGTAGAAAAGAAGGTGCTAAGTGTTATTACAAATCTATCAGATTTCTTCAAAATATTATATGCAAAAAGCCTTGATCCATAAGAAGTTGATCAACTTCAAATACAAGTCGTGTTAACACTTTGTGAAATGGGGAAAACATTTCCTCCAAGTTTCTTCACAATCATGATTTATTTGATTATTCATTTGCTGATGGAGGCTAAGCTTGGTGGACCTGTTCAATACAGGTGGATGTACCCGATCAAAAGGTATATGAAATATATCAATAATATTTCATAATATTTTTTTAATATAATATATAATAAGTATGTAAAAATATATGTATGTGATGCAGGTATCTTATGAGATTGAAAGCTTCGGTGCGAAATAAAGCTTATCCCAAAGGGTACATAGTTTCAGAATGTCTTATATTTTGATTCCATTATTTTTCTGATGTGGAGACTATATTTTCCCATCCTCCCAGGAATGATGGGAATATTTAAAAATGGTACATTTTCTCTTCTGGAGGACGTCCAGTTAGTAACATGAACACGAAGATATTGGACATGTGATCTCTTGCACAAGCAAACCGTTATACTCTATTGCATAGAGATAAGTTATCACTATATCGTCAGTGAGTTTCCTGAGGAAAATCTTGTCATTTGGTTCTTTTTCTTAACCAATAGATGAATAAAGTAACATTTCTTAATTTGTATGCATTTTTTCAACATTTTTCGCAAAATACTGAATATATTATAAGGAATTTTTGGAGTCTCAACGAGCTGCTTATGATGGCATTCAAATTAGTAAACGCACAGAGGACAAATGGTTGGTTGAAAAGTTCCCGAAATGTCTTACGAACCATGTAAATTGCCATCATAAAAATAATTTATCATATTATTTATATAATGAGGGCACATTGTAGAAATTTGTTCATAGAACTAGAGCTAATTGATTTCCTACTATATGGTCATATTTCAAAGATATGGAAGCTGAACAAGTTGATGCCGATGTAATTGCTCTTACTCGAGGACCACATAAGGTGGTTTCCACATATGATGGGATTATAATTAATGGTTTTAGGGTTTATACTAAAAAACAAGAGCAATATCATAAGACTAAAAATAGTGGCATGATGGTTTTTGCTGACGGGAGAAACTATTATGGAAATTGCATTAAAATTATCGAGCTAAACTATTATGAAAGGTTTTGGGCGATCATGCTTAGACGTGATTGGTTGAATATTAAATCTCCTAGGAGTATGAAGAAGGATGCAAATGGTTTTATTATGGTGAAATTTTCTGAGCTTATCCATACAAGGAATCGTGATTCGAACGATCCATACATACTGGCTTCTCAAGCGAAACAAGTATTTTATGTCTAGGATGGAAAGAGTGAAGGATGGCTCCATGTTATCGATATAAAGCCAAGAGATTTGTACAATCTGGACGTTGAAACCCCTGTAGATGATGATGAATATCTGTAGTGTGATCATCATATTGTAACTTAATAATTTTAGTTTTAACATCTCTTTATTTATAATTGTACTTAACTGAAAGCTATAATTTTCAAAGTGTTATATAAAGAGTGAACTCAACTTCCTTGTTCCTTTGCTGCTTCAGTTTTTCACTATACACCACTATACCCAATATGGGGAGATCACCAGCAAATCAGTTTTTTTTTAACATTTTTTGTCTACTTTATAATCTTTTTTTTTTGTCTTTAGATGAGTGATAGATTGAGAAAATTCTAGGGTTTTGTGTAAAGGTTACTGTCTCTATTATGTTTTTACTTGTCTTTTTTTTTCTTCAGGTGGTCTGCCTTTGCCACTCACTTGCCAAAAAGATTTCAAAATTAGAAACCTCTACTAATTCACAAGATTTCAAGATTATGGCAGTTGCACCATTCAAGTTCTTAGAAATCTCTACTAATTTACAAGATTTCAAAATTACTATGCTTGGTTTTTTCATGCTAATAATTCAATATTGACACTTGTGACTCAACATTAATGATTGAACTTGATTGATATTTTTGATAAACTTGTCACTCAACATTAATGATATACACATTTCAGGAATTGCACATGAGAGTTGTACCAAAAAAATATTTTAATAAATTAACTTAAATTTTTTATTTAATGAATAAAGACTTGAAAAGTTAAAATATATTTAAAAGAAAAAATAAATTTATCTCTTTATGAAATAACATTTTTTTATTAATTTTTAACACTATATCAATTAACTGATTATTGCTAATAACTATTAAAATAAAATATAAAAAAAATTATTAGATCTTGTCCTAATTTATTTTACTTAAATTAAAATTGCATAGTAAAATTCAACTAAATAGTAAAATAACAAAACTCAACATAGAACTCAAGTGTAATTGTAAATTTACTTTTAGTTTAGAAATATAATTTTTTTAAAAAAGTAGACGGATAAATATGAATTAAAATAAAATAAATCATTAATAAAATTTCACATTACTCCTTTTAAGTTTCACCTCGAAAAGTGTTATCTTCTTTTATATATAACGTGATGGTAATATATAATGAATCATTAATAAAATTTCACATTAATCATTAATAGTGTCATATTATATATATTGATTTTTAAAATTTTGAATCAACAAAAACTATTTTAATTTTTTTATCACTTTGAATAATATTGGCTATAATTTAGCCTTGCAATGGAATGGACGTTCTCCCTTCTTTTGACTATAAACTTGTCGACCCAACCCTAAAAGCCAAAATAAAAGGTAAGCAAATAAATAAGCCAACCTTGCTCTAAATTTACCGTCGACTTTAAGTTTCTCGGTGACAAATCTTAAAAGGAAGTTGAAAATTCATATTTTTCCTAGTTCAAATCTCATGTTCTTTTCCTCCTTCTCAAAACCCATGAACTTTTTGGTGCTCTGCTGGGTGCTTCATTGTTAACCGTCATCTATTACCACTCTATTTTTCTAGGAAAATGATCGGCAAAGCGTGAACATTAAAAGGTGTACGATTTTCTTCGAGGAGTTCTTCCACGAGTTCGAACACCTTGGGAAGTGCTGATACCGATAGTCAAAGTACGAGAGAAGAAACTCCAACTCAAACAGCGGAAGAAGTACCCGCAACTCTAGCTGGTACTTCCATTACCTTCTCACTTATTCTTTCTTTGGTTTTAGACTCATTTATTACATTCTGCAAATGCCCCTTCTCACTTTTTCCAATTAAGTTTCTTGTTAGAATCTTGTTAGCATATATGGGTTTATAACAATTCGTGCTTGAATGGGAGATAGATTTTGGTTTATGCAACAAGGTTAGGTCTTCAACTAGTTTCCATTTAAGTTTGACTTCCTTTTGTCTAATTTGATTCTTACATTGAAAATTTATATAAATTACCACTTTACTTTGACCGTTTTCAACTTTTATGCAACATATGTTCAAGCTTATTCTTGATGTATATAGATTTTGGCATCTGCAGTCTTTACTTATTGCTGTGATATGATAGGTTTCAGTTTCACCTAGAAATTAGAAGACAACTATTTGGTTCTTAAATAGAGGACTCTTGAGAATTTTTTACTCTTTGGCTTATAATTGATCCATGTCAATATTTGCAAAATAATCAACATCCTTTTTTTTCCCAATTTAGTCATCTTTTAATTTTTCATCTTTTTTAACTATTAAATTTGTGTTTTTGTCAAATCATACCAAAATAGATAAAAAAAGTTAATGTTTAAATTGACAAATGATATGTCAACATTTAAATAATTAACACCCTTTTTTCCCTCTTAGGATTAGTTTACTACATGAAGACCATTTTTCACATTACTAGGAGGTCGATTTCCTACGTTAACAGACATAGCTATTTAAGTCTCTAATTATCAAAAAAGAAAGTTTAGACCTTATTTGTTTATTTTTCTCATACAATCCTATTCATAATCCATAGGAAATCTCATCAAGAGATTGGACATTGATTTTCATTAGTATAACATGAGTAGTGCCATGCAGGTCGGAAAATGCGTAGAGGACGAAACGTGTCAGAGGCTTATTATAATTCATCCATTAAGTCTTCCCATATATACACTTGTCCATGAGATCAATCCTTTCAATTACAGGATATATAAACCCATTCTGGTTGGGATATTTGACACTTAGACAGTAGGACACTATATCAAACTTTTGCCATAATCCCCAACCTATACTTCATTTGCCCTCCGCAGAATCATAGTTTGAACCATCATCCAAACCTTCCACTGATTGATATACAACTAAAAGTTGTTGGATACAAATTATAAATTATAAACTTTTGAAAATTCAATACAAAACAAAAACGACAGAGTTTAATAATTGCAAAAAAAGTACTGATAACATTTGAATATAAAACACAAACTTCTAAAATTTATGTGAGATAAGTATACTGAACCGGGACTAAGTGTTGATTTTTTTCCAAAGAAGAAAGAAAGTGGGGCATTAATTCCATTTAAGTATATAAATTTTTACAAGTAAAGAAATAATGGTAACAAATATGAAGCTGATCAATTACAATTTGCTAATGATTCCATAACTGTTATTATGTACTGAGAAAAAGAACAGAGAATAACTGTGGGAATGTGTGGTTTATTTAAAGAATCAAAAATTGGTTTACACTTGAGGTGCAAAATGTTGGAAACAACACCTTAATGCACAAAAATCATGTTTTGTCACCAACATGAACCCTTTTTATCTATAAACCGCTCTGCGAGATACAAAGTCATACTGTGTATCCTCTATCTTATATTGGAAAATGGGATTTCACTTCTCACAATTCACCCAAGGCAGTCGGTATAATATCTATATTCATCTTCTATTATGCTTTTATATATTTAATATTGGTACGTTTTTTTTATTTTACCATATTCATAATTTGCTCCTGCATCATATTTATTTTTTCACATTGATACATAATTTTTTTTTGTTCCATTTTCATATCTAAACTATAATTGCTACTTTTAACTAAGGCTACTAAAGGTACTAAGAGAAAGTGAGGGCCTACAAACATGAAAGATATATGGAATCTTCAACCTGAAACTTGTATAGTAGTAGATGCCAACCAATATGGCCAGCCTATTGGGAAGGAAACGTTCAAATTGGTTGAATTTCTCCGTACAATTGCAAGGACTTGTTCTATCTGTCCTTTGAATACAAAACATTGGAAACATCTTTCCAAATATGTGTTGGAAAACATATTGAAAATCGTTCATGTATGTAGTACATAATTATTTTCTAATTTAATGTATTGTCATAATTTCGCATTATTTGAAATTGTATGTAATGAGTACTTGTTACATTAATTTATTATATGTGCAGGAAAAGTTTGATCTCCAAGGTAAGGTGGAGGACTCCGACATCATCTCACATGTTGGAAAACTTCAGAAGGAGTTTAAATCGAGTTTGAAGATTAGATACTATAGAGAGATGGTCTAAGAAGGTCGACCGGTTGAAGAAATATATGAAAACAATCCTCTTGGGGTGCATGATGATCAATGGAAGTGGCTGATGGAGCGATGGCGAACATCACAAGCTGTGGTATGCACTTTTATTAGACTAAATGTTCCACTTTTTCTGCTTCCACTTACGGTATGATCAAATTAGTGGGTGCATATATGCGTGATTTGTTGAATGAGCACAATAAACTTAGTTTTCCTATTACTCTCATATTTTTCTCATTAATTTAAACAACATGCACAATCAAAAAAGGTGAAAGAATCTTGAAAAAAGATGCGTTATGCACATATCACTCGATGCACAATTTGTAAGTATTACATATTAATCAATATGTAACTTATATTAATTGTTCTGCACTCATTGGTGAATATTGTTAACAACTATTGTTTTGTTGTATAATAGGCTGAGAAGGAAGGCTGTGAACCCTTGCGTTTGGAATAGTTTAGATTTCAACATTTTCGGAAAGATGGGAGTGACAAATTGAGTAGTAAGGCAGCAAAACAAGTTTATGTAAGAAACAAATGGGTATTGTTTATTTATTTTAATTTATTTTGACATTAGTTTTACTTTTTTTCAAAATAGATTTTTCTAGTGAAAGAGAATTGTAGGATGAAGCATGCAAGAGGGTTAATGTAACATCCCAATTTTTAATGGTGACGGAACAGTGGTTCGGGACCACAAATTTCCATCATATTGACTTGTAAATATTATCTTTAGAATTTTTATAGTCATTAGAGTCGTATTAAAATTTGGTTAAGAAATTTTAACGTTTAGATAGTTAATTTAGGAAAAAGGACTGAACTGAAAAAGGTGAAAAATTTAGTAAATCTTAAATTTCCATTGATTTGATATCTTAAATTTGAAATGAAAAGGAACTTAAATAATAATTAGTCCATTTGGATATTAATGGACCATAATATGCTTTTAAATTGTGCTTTTATAAGGTTTTAATTAAGGGTGATTATGTAATTTAGTAAATTAATTAAAGTGTAATAAAACAAAACCAAATTTATCATCATCTTTTTGATGTTCCATCGAAAAACATAAAAGGATTTCACCATTTTTGAAGCTTCATATTCGGCTAGCATAGGAACCTTGCATGTAAGTCCATTTTAATTTCGTTTATTATAATTTTTATGTTTTTAAGATCGTTGCAACTAGGTCTAGCTAGTATGTACCTTCATTATTTATTCTGTTAAAATTTTTTGAAGTTTCCATTGATGAATCTTGAATGTAGTTGATTAATACTATGTATTTGGAGCTTTGATGGTATTCTTTGATGATTTTGTAAAGTGATTTTTGTTAGATTTTGATTTTAGGACTAAAATGTAAAAATGTAAAAATTTTAGGGTTTTATAGTGAATCTAATGTTAATTAGCGACTTTTGAAGGGCCTAGTATATTTGGATAGAATTTTGATTTGAAAAAAATGGTTAATTTGATGAATTTTGGTTTAAGGGGCTAAATTGCAAAAATTATAAAATTTGGGTAATTGTGTAAATTTAAAAATAAAAGGGTATTAATTGTAAAATGGATCGAAATGTGAAATGTAAGTTGATAATTGAGAAATTTTACATTATAGATCAAGATCCCGTAGATACTCGTGTAAAAAGAAAAATAACAGAATAGTCCCTAGACTTTTGCAATTACAACCATTCAATCCAAGTAAGTTCAAATGGTTTAAAATTTAACATCTATATGATTTGTTGAATAGTATAACATGATACAATATATATATATATATATATATATATATATATTCAATTGTTGATAATGAATGATTATTTGAGATTTGTTATTGAATTTGATGTTCGGATTGGATTGAACGCGGGATAAAGTACAGTCGTGATATGGTGTGTTGTGAGGGATTGGATGTAACAGCACGGTTTAGGCGCTAGTCGGAACAGTGATACCGGGATCACTAATCCGAGGTTAGAGAAAATTATTTCGATGATATTTTATGAGTTATAGTGTGATGGTATAAGTGTATGAAAATTTTGGTGCTTTAATTTTATCGATTTCTTGCTTAATCGTGAAAAAGGACTAAATCGCATAAAGTGCAAAAGTTCCTTTTTATAAGCTAAAGGTGCCAAATAGCCGTAGAATGTTAATAGGAGGTCTTTAAAAGGCAATTAACCCCTTTGTAAATGGTTGGCCAGCCATAGTAGATCATAGGAGACAAGAATTGACAAATTGGTTAAGGTTGGTAATAGTTGTTGACTAATTGATAAATAGAATAAAATAAAGAAAAGATAATATCCATCTTTTCTCTTCATCTTTCTCCACCGAAAATAGCAAGTAAATAGGGGTTTTGAAAGCTCAAAAATTCAGCAAGCTTTTCTCCATTCAAGTAAGTGATTTTAATGATTTTTCTTGAAGATAGTTGTACTTTTAGGACCCTTAGAGCTTAAGCTTTCAAATGAGGAGACTAATTTGCAATATGGTGAAAAGTTTAGAGTTTTTCCATGAGAGTTTTCATTGTTATTTGTTGCATTTTTTATGGAAGAAATTGAGTCTTAGTTGTTAGATGAGCAACTTTTGTGAAAGGTGTTGTCATGAAAACACCTAAAAGGACCTTGTTCGAAAGGTTATAAAAATTGTTGTAAATGTGTGAAATGTTGGGTTTTGATGATAGCCATAAGAGAAATAAATGTTCACCTAAACTTGCTGAAGATAGAAATTTGATTAGAATAAATTTCTGAGCCTAGGGGTAAAATGGTCATTTTGCCAAAGTTTAAGGGCAAAATAGTAATTTTGCCAAAGCATGATTATTAAAATGCTTTTTATTAATGTTATGATTGAAACGATCTAATTTTCTATTATAGAGCAAGAAGAACCAATAATCCACCTCGGTCGAGGAAAGAATAAAGTCTCGGACTAGATCGACGATCTAGCTTATTTTGAAATCGAGGTAAGTTTATATGTGATAAATTCAATGTTATGTTAGCACGTTTGAGAATATTTGGTATTATATTGATACATGATGTTCTACTAAATTGAGTAAGTTGAGATGTTGAAGTCATAGTGGACTATAATGAATGTAAAAATGCTATCATCGAGACATGAAATGGATAAGGTCCTGTATAAGACCATGTCTGAGACATGGCCTCGGCACTGAATTGAGATCGGCTTCAGTATTGAATATGAGAATCGTATAAGACCATATCTGGGATATGGCATCAATACTTGATGTGAGATTTCGTATAAGACCATATTCGAGATATGGCATCGGCACTCAGAGGTGACCCTATGTAAGACCACATCTGGGGTGTGGCATTGGCTTCGTACTTATATTAATGAGGATGAATATGCGTCCTTGAGTATCCCTAGTGATTAATGGGATAGATAGATAAGCTTGGAAATAGAAATGAGATTAGTACTAAAGTCATGTGAATGTGTGAATACAGGTACTCGTGAATGATTCACGAAGAAATATTTACGACATATGGCATGGTATGTGCTTAATAAGGGCGAGTGTGAGTAAGTATGGCAAGAAGCCTATAAAATTGTGTATGGTTAATTAATGCCATGGACGGATTTTATCATGAGCTTATTGTTGTTATTTATTTCCATGCAAACTTACTAAGCTTTATGCTTACCCCTTTTCATTGCCCTTTTTCCCTTGTAGTATTGCCAAGATAACTCGAGGAACATGGAATTCGGAGTTCGAAAATCACACTATCGACATCACTTTGGTATAACAATTTAGACTTATTTTGAGTATGGCATGTATAGGACTTGGGTATCTTGTTAGGTCGTAATTGTTAGCCAAAATGTTGGCTATGTATGATATTAAAGTCATTTTGTATATGGTCATTAAAGTTGGGCCAATACTTGGCAAATTCCTATGTTTAATGAAGATGAATTTATAAAGTTTATGCTTGTGTGAATGTTTTGAATTAAGTTCTTGAATGTGCCTTTGGGTTATGAGTTGTGTTGAGATGAGTTGGAATAAGTATGTTTGCTATAGAGAGTGGCATTTGGCTTGGAATATAGCCTTTTTAATGTCCACACGGGTTGACGCACGGGCGTGTGTCTAGGCCGTGTGAGACACACAGTCAGCCCCATGGGCGTGTTGATCGGCCATGTGTCCCCTTGCATGCTAGGCTTGCAAGTCAGTATGCTCAGTAGTAAACACACGGGCAGAGACACGACCGTGTGTCTCAGCCGTGTGGGAGGCACAGCCTTGGATATGGGCGTGTGGCCAGGCCATGTGAAGTCTGCACTTTAAATATGAAATTTAATTTGACACACGGTCAAAGGACACAGGTGTATGCCTTGGCTGTGTGACTTTCATGAGGTGATGACGTCATAAACAGAATGCCAAGGTTTTGGCACACGGGTTGAGACACGGGCCAGGGACACGGCGTGTGCTCGGCCGTGTGAAATAAGTCAGTGTCGACCACCTGTGAGGGACATGGGCGTGTATGACCACACGGGCGTGTCCCATTTCACAAGTGCGTGTGGCCCCTGTTTAGGTAAATTTTTTCTAAGTGTGTAAAAATTTCGATTCTTTTTCGAAACCTTTCGGAAGTATGTTTAGGGCCTCGTAGGCCCATTATAAGGAGGTTAGATATGAGAATGGGAAAGTTTAATTTGGAATGGATTTTTGATAACCTAAAGTGGTATGATCATGTGAGTCAAGTATGGTAACGCCTCGAACTCTGTTCCGGCATAGAATACGGGTAAGGGGTGTTACATTGGAGTGGAGATGACTTTGGAGAGATGTATATATTTATTTCCCGAGTAAATTGAGGTTCAACATTTGTTGCGAACTCTCGTGTTATACTTTCTATTTGGCGTGTTTCAGTTGGACTAGCTCTTATAAGCACTACGTGTTTCGGTTGGACTAGCTCTTATGAGCATTGGCGTGTTTCGGTTGGACTAGCTCTTGTGAGCATTTGGTGTGTTTTGGAGGGATTGGCTCGTATGAGCATTTGGCGTGTTATGGTTGGACTGACGATGTACTACTATCCGTAATTCATTTTTTGAATTGAAAATCTCAGTAAGGTAATTTGTTTAATGAATTTGATGGATTTGCTATACATTTGAGTATTAAATTGAATGTATGTGCTTTATCGATTGAGATTATGGATGACAGGGAACCTTTGTGGTTGAGTTGATATCGTTTGAATTGTTGTATTTATTTCGGTAAGATTTATCGTTTTGATATGTCGAACTTATTAAGCTTTATTGAGCTTACTTGTGTTATTTAATATTTTTGTAGATACTCAGAAGGTTGGACGATCGGATCGGCACTCAAGTCACACTATCCAGCATAACTCGGTAGTTTTTAGAATGTTTATTCCAGTTTATATGGGATGTAATAGGTTTGAATGTTGATACTAATGTTTTGGATATATAAATAGTTAAGTATGAACTTGGTTGTATAAGTTGTTTTGGTTGATACCCTTTTTGTTAATTTTGATATCTTAATAATATGTGTTAAAGTGGCTATGTGATGCATGTTAGAATGGCGAAATTAGTATGTGATGAATTGATTACAGGATAGCTAAGATATGGTATGTTTGAGATGGTGTTAAATTAGATGTTAGGTTTGAGTAAGTGATAAGTTATGTTTGAAGATTTATTTTGATATAAAATTGTATATAATTATGGTAGCAATGAGCCATTAGGCACATAATAAGTTGATTTGGTATGTTTTTGGCTTGATTAATGTCACTTTGAATAGGTGTTTTGGTTGGTAAATGGTTTACTTAGGACCTAAGTAAGCTTGAAAGGGTAAACCTGTAGTTTAAGGTTCATTCTAGGTCTACATGACCTGAGACATGCACGTGTCTCTCAGTTGTGTGTGACACATGGCCATGCAACACGGCCACGTGTCCCCTGTAGGTTTAAGGCTCACAAGTCAGGGAGTTACACGGCCTAACACACGGCCTGGCACACGGGTGTGTGAGGCTATTTCGAGTGTTACACAGCCTAGCACACGGGCGTGTGGCTTGGCCGTGTGGCCCAACTTAGAGAGTTACACGGGCGAGGACACAGGTTGCGACACGACCGTGTGTCCCTATTTTGAAAGTTACACTGCCTGAGACACGGGCGTGTGTATCAGCCGTGTGAGGCACACGGCCGTGTAACCCCTGCAATCCAAATTTTTTCTAACTGTTTCTTGAAATTTCCAAATGTTTTTTATTTAGTCCCAAATTATTTCTATAGTATTTTTAGGGCCTCGAGGGCTTGATTAAGGGACATTATGAATGTAATTGAATGTAATTAGATTATGTTTGCATAGATGTATGAATTGTATGGTTTACTGTTCTGTTTGTACTGTAATGCTTCGTAACCCTATTTCGGTGACGGATACAGGTTAAGGGTGTTACAATTGAAGACTCTATGCCAACACCTGAGAGTTCTTTCGCGCCTCAAGATAATATTGCATTAGAAAACGATGTGTATACACAAGTGTTCGGCCCTGACAAGGATGGAAAAATGTTGGGATATGGACGTGGGAGACCAAATCTAGGTTGTTTGGCTATGGTTCAGTCACTCGAGGAAGCCAATCTACATCGGCCATCAGTGTATTAAATGAAGAGATGAATGCTAAACATGTCAGGCAAATACAAACAATTTAAGTCGAACAAGCAGTTCGAGAGAAGACTCTACTCGAGGAAGCAGAATATCAATTTCGTACACAGGGGCGAAGCTAGAATAATTTTTTAGGGGGGCGGATGAAATTTTAATTTTTTATAGTCTATATCTTTATAAGTTGTAAAGGATTAAATCGAATTTTTATAATTTTAGGGGGCCAAAGTGCAATTTTACCTTTACTGATTTAAAATTTTTAAAAAATTATAACGGCTTAAATAGCAATTTTCCAGTTTAGGGGGGCCGGGGCACCTGCCAGCCCCCTGGCTTCGCCCCTATCTGTACGGAGGCCGCAAAGCGCAAAGCTCGTTTGATAATTGAGACAGAAGAAAGATTTATGAAATTAACTGAAATTCGAGAGGCAAAGTTCATGGATATGTTGGAATGTTGTGAGAAGAAGTATAGGGCTCTCCTCAACGAGTGTATGGCAAAGGGAATGTCAAGTAAGTACAAGGCTTTTCATAGTAAGCATAGTAAGGTGACTATTTTATAACTAGATTGTCAATAAGTTTGTTAATGGTTTAATAGACATTGATTGTTGTAACTGAATGCTAGGTTTTTATTTGATGTCTTCATTGTTTGCTCAACTAATTATTAGTGGATATACTGATGAAAATTCTTTATTTAGCTTCAATTTATGGTTCTTTGGTTAATACTAAAATATTCTTCCTACGTGTTCATGTTGTTTCTCATCTAACTCGTATAAATAGAAAATGTACATTGCTATTTTTGCAGTTGAATTTCAGAGTAGCGGATTTGATGATAAAGCCTTCAGTTCAGATGATGATGAATGAGGCTTACTGCATATTATGTATTATACATATGCTATAGTGGTTGATGAATGCAGTTGTCCCATAATTTTGTGATGTCGTGGGAAAGATGTTGACAACATGTTTGCAACATGTTGACTGCTTCTATTAGGATTTATATAATTTTTTAATGTCATGTTAAAAAGGTTGACAACATGTTCGCAACTTGTTGACTACTTTTATTAGGATTTTGTATATAAATTACTAACTGCATTATTCAATTGTAATTTTGTATTTATATGATTGTTTTATGTTAATTAACTATTCAATTAATATTGTTTCAAACTTTTCCAAACCCAGTACATACAAATTTGCTCATATTTAGCCAAAATAGGCTATTAAAAATTGGGAAAAATGTTGTAAAAAAACATTGGACATGAGACGAAATCTATCCCAACCTTTTTAAGTTTACCTTGGACGGCTTTACCCTAACCTTTTTAAGGTTGCCTTAGATGGGTTTATCTCAACTTTTTTTAAGTTGCATTGGAAAAAGTCTATCCCAACCTTTTTACTGTTGCTTTAAATGGGTCAATCCCAATATTTTTTTAAGTTGTCTTGGAAAAAGTCTATCCCAACCTTTTTATTGTTGCTTTAAATGGGTTAATCCCAATATTTTTAAGGTTATCTTAGACGGGTCAATCCCAGCCTTTTTTAAAAGTTGCCTTAGACAAGGTCTATCCCAACCTTTTTAAAGTTGCTTTAGACAAGTCTATCCCAACCTTTTTTGAAGGTTGCCTTAAATAAGGTCTATCCCAACTTTTTAAAAGGTTGCCTTAGACTGGTTTATCCAACCTTTTTTAAAGGTTGCCTTAGACAAGGTCTATCTCAACTTTTTTAAAAGGTTGCCTTAGACTGGTCTATCCCAACCTTTTTTTAAAGTTTGCCTTAAACAAAGTCTATCCCAACCTTTTTTAAAGGTTGCGTTAGATAAGGTCTATCCCAACTTTTTTAAAAGGTTGCCTTAGATTGGTCTATCCCAACCTTTTTTAAAGGTTGCCTTAGACAAGGTGTATCCCAACTTTTTTAAAAAGTTATCTTAGATTGGTCTTTCCCAACCCTTCAATAAGGGTCGACTTATGTTGATTTATGCCAACGCTTTTTCAAAAGTGTCGCGGAGCCTATGCCAACTGTATTATAGGCAACCTTTTTGGAAGTGTCAGGAAAAGCGTCGTGAAATCTATGCCAATCTTTTTTGCGTCATCTTAGGTCAAAAAAATTGTTGCGGTAGGCTTGTTTTGTTGTAGTATAATTTATATAAATAAATTTTATTATAAAATAATATAATATATTTTATTAATACATACAATTAATCATTACAGGAATGTGAAAATTAAATATATATATATCAATCATATTACAAGTTTTTAAGAAATATTTGTGTTCACACAAATATAAAGTTAAAAAACATGTTTTTAAAAAGTAAAATAAAATATAAATTCCCTTTGCATTTCACATGTTTTTTAACTGCTTATTAATTTCATAGTACAATAGAATAAAATTATTGATTCAGTATTTACGTTATATCCATTGTGTATATATATTTTTGAATGTTAATTTCATTATAGATTCGTATTGTATATGTTTTTTTTATATAATATTTAGAACTACTTATAATTCCTTCTCAATCTTTAAATAGGAAGACCATACGCTTTAAACTAATCGAACTCACATCCTCCTGCACTAACAATAATATTGATGTCAATCTAACTAAAACTCAATCTACACCTCCATTATATTTTAGTTAAGGTGTAAATTCAAATTCACATCAGTCATTACTATTAATTTCAAATCTACATCTTGTCGAGACCATCCTTTTTTTGAAAATGGCGGGAATCGAACTTGGTTTTGAAAGTAAATAAAAAAAAAGGGAGTCGCCACCGATCTTTTATTAGGTGCGATCGGGTCACCTTTGTTTTAATAACAAAATTTGATTTACTAAAACGATGTTTTTGGTCTAAGAAAATTTGAGAAAATAGGTTCGGGAGTCGGTTACATGCGAGGAAAGGTTAGCACCCTCGACACGCCCAAAATTGGTACCGAATTGATTAATTAATGTCCCAATGTCGGAAGTTGAAAATTTTGAAAAGAATTTAAAAATCGATTTCTTTCTAAAATATTTTAGTTTTTCTCGAATTTAGTATCAAGATTTTCTTGTTTCGAAGGAATAAAATACCACATCCAATACATAGGACACGATGATTTAATTTCAAATCCAAGATCGTCCCTTAATTCCGAGACTCGCGCATTAAAACATCAAAAGGATATTCGATTGTTTGGCCAAGCGAGAGAACCGAAACCCAACACATAGGGTACGATCGCTCGAATTTCCAAACATAGAATATTGCCTTATTTAAGAAAACTTTTATTTTTGAATGAAGTTTGTGAGAGATTTAGGTTACGCCCAACGAATTTAACAAATATATATGACATGAATTTGGCATAATACATATAATACACAGTGTTGGAATCATTAATCTAAGAGACTAACATGCATGAATAATAATGATGATAATAAAACAATAATGTAAACAATAATGACGATAATGTCGGAGATATGAAGACGCGAAACAGTTCATAATGCATATAAGAACATTAACCACACAGCTTACACTATTCAGGTACTAATATTAATAGGCCAAGAACCATGAACTACACGATCGTAACAATAACGATATGCCAAACAATTTCTAATGAAGAAAAATAAATCAAAAAAAGGTCGGTTTTAAGCAAAGAATGCATACAATAGAGTAGATATATTTTAAATGAGTTAAGATAACGTAGAGTTTAAAAATAAATATACAAGTAAGGTGTAATAATATATATAATCAATAACATATACACAAAATGAAATAGCTTAATATAAACAACGTATCCACGAAGATAATAATACGTAATAGTATTTAAAATAAACATATATAAAACTTTAAAACAAGAATATACATCAAAATAG
This sequence comes from Gossypium australe, assembly GCA_005393395.2. Classification (NCBI taxonomy): domain Eukaryota; kingdom Viridiplantae; phylum Streptophyta; class Magnoliopsida; order Malvales; family Malvaceae; genus Gossypium; species Gossypium australe. The sequence goes on along the minus strand of CM016619.1, from coordinate 102,589,879 downwards.
GTTTTTAAGGAAACTGGAATGGAATTGAAAAGGGCTTGATTAAAATCAAAACAAAAATCACAGGATGATATATAAATAAATAAAACTATTGAAAACAAAACTGAGGACTAAGATGTAACGCGCGTCAATTTACAGGGGCCAAATTAGTGGATAGCCCGGTTAGCCAAAACGCTGCGTTCCAATAGGACTGAATTATAAAAGAGTCAGAGAGTGCAGGGACCAATTAGAAATATTCCTTTTAGAGCATTAAGGCACGGGTCCGGGTAACCCGACGGGTCAATGCGCGGACCTCCTTCACCCTTGAAACGGCGTCGTTTCGTTATGATTATTTAAACCCCCAAAAATAATTTTTTATTCATTTTTTGCTGCGGAAATAGCAGAACTCTTCCCCTTCTCTGACAACATTGGTGTCTCGAAATCGGGTCTCTGACAACGCACGCCGATAGTCCAGGTATGGCCTCCTTCTCCTCTCTTTTTTTTTATTTATTAGAGATTTGAGGTACGAAAAAATGAAAATGAAAGGTAAACAAGATTGACAAACAGAAAGTAAAAATTAACCTTAAGAGTTTCTGTGCTTCTCTTCTATTTTTAAATGTTTTCTTGTATTTTTTGCTTTCGATTCTTTGTAAAAAAAACCCCCAAGAGATCTGTTTTTCTTCCCTTTTTATAAGGGATTTACATCATTTCTATCATTTTTGGCGTTCTTTATTGGCCTCTGTTTGTTTTTGGGTTAGGATTTTTTTAGTAATTGGGCTGATTTGGGCTTTTAATATTGGGTTTGTAATTGGACTGTTATTCTTTTGGACTGGTTAATGGTATTTGTTTTATTCCGATTTTTGGTTTGCAATTAGGCTCGGGTTTGGGTTTTGGTTAAAGGCCCGGGCAAAATTTGGGTCTTACTGCTGCCCCTCTTTGCTCATTATCGTGAAACGAGAATAGAGCAAAGACCAAAGAAGAACCAATTTTGCCCGGTCTTGGGGCTTTGACTCTTCCGGTGCTCTCCTTTGTAAGGTGGCTTCAAACTCCCCTGTAACTTGTTGCTTCGCTCGCTCCTTACTTCCTCCTGAGAGAGATAGAGCCTGTAGCCAAAATCCGCTTTATTGTTTCGTCATTTTTTGCGATCTTGGCTCCTTCCACTGTTGGTTAACGGTAATATAATGATCTTCAACCCATTCCACCGTTGTTCGATGGCAATAGGATAATCTTCAACCCGTTCCATTGCTGTTTAGTGGCAACAGGACAACTTTCAACCTGTTCCACCGCTGTTTAGTGGCAACAGGACAATCTTCGACCCATTCCACCGCTGTTCGATGGCAATAGGACAATCTTCAACCCTTCCACCCGAGAGATAGGCCTTCAACCTATTCCACGACTGTTCACGGTAACGGTAATCTTCAACCCATTCCACCGTGTTCGATGCAATAGGATAATCTTCAACCCGTTCCATTGCTGTTTAGTGGCAACAGGACTTCAACCGTTCCACCGCTGTTAGTGGCAACAGGACAATCTTCACCCATCCACCGCTGTCATGGCAATAGGACATCTTCAACTTCACCTGTTAGTGGTATAGACAACTTCAACTATTCCACCGTGTCGACATAGATAATCTTCAACCTATTCCACCGCTGTTCGATGGCAATAGGGTAATCTTCAACCCGTTCCACCGCTGTTTAGTGGCAACAGGACCATATTCAAACCATTCCACCGCTGTTCAATGGTAATAGGATAATCTTCAATCTATTCCACTACTGGTTAGTGGCAATAGAATAGTCTTCAACCTATCCCACCGCTGGTCAATGGCAATAGGATAATCTTCAATCTATTCCACTACTGGTTAGTGGTAATAGAACAATCTTCAACTTATTCCACCGTTGGTCGATGGCAATAAGATAATCTTCATCTGAACTTTTCAATTTGCTTTCTTCATGGAGACTTTGATCTTCAGTCTGCCCCGCTATCATCTCTAGGGAACAAAATCTGAGCTTGCTACACTGTTCTTTGAGGAACCCGTCCTGTAGCATGTATTTATGCTTAAATGAGGATGCTATGATCGGAGTGACTCAAATGCCCCTAGTTACATGCACTATGGATGACATTTACCTAGATGCAGAATGTCATGAAAATGATGATTTTTCATAATGATTTAAGATGCAATGACCGTTAATAAATCAAATGTTCCTAACTATTTGTATGAATGCAGAATGATTCCCTCGTGACATGTCCCCCTGCCTTCTTCTTCGGCTAGTGTCTTTGGGAGTTACCATTTCGGGCCTTCATTCCCCTCATGAACCTGGTTAGTTTTGAATATTGATCTTACTTCAGGTTCTTGTAACAATTAGAAGTTTTCAGAGTAGTATGCGAGATTCTCTTAATTTGAATATTAATGGTCCATTAATCGTTATTTCATTGAAAAGTGCTTGAAAAATATCGTCACAAGAGATATTGAGAGTAAGGCTCAAAATGAATAGATTGACCAAAAGATAAGATTTTGACAGGGTAAATTTGCTAAAACATGTTATGAAGAAGATTAGAACAAGTGTCTAGATATCACAGCATGAGTTTTTTCTGCACAAAACTTCTTGAGGAACCCTTTTGCACTTGATAGGTCTCTGGTAGAATAAGAAGACTTCATTGATGCCCCAAGCCGCGACGTTTCTCCTTCTTGTTAATTCGGGTTACCGCGAGGCTACTACATGCCTTCCCTCCAATCAACAATTTGAATTGCCCATTTCCGGGTTTTCAATTCAAAGCCCCTTTTGGTCACAAAATGCCCTTAGCGGGTTTTCACTTTGGCCTCTCCAGTTTTTTTTTTAGGCGAAGTATTTCTTGACTGAATCTGAGTTCACAGGATTTGGTAAACTTTTTCCATCCATCTCTGTAAGATTAGAGCTCCGCCGGAGAAGGCCTTCTTTACTACATAAGGTCCCTCCCAATTTGGCATCCATTTTCCTCTAAAGTCCTTCTGTATGGGAAGAATCTTTTTCAGGAGGAGGTCTCCTTCATAGAATTCTCTAGGGCGAACCTTTTTATTATAAGCCCGTATCATTCGCTTTTGATACATTTGTCCATGGCGGAGGGCTTTTAGCCTCTTTTCCTCAATTAGGTTCAGCTGGTCATACCGGGATTGAGTCCATTCTGCTTCATCCAACTTTAGTTCTGACAAGACCCGAAGGGAAGGGATCTCAACTTCGATCGGGAGTACTGCCTCCATTCCATAAACTAAAGAGAAAGGAGTTGCCCCGGTAGATGTTCTGACTGATGTTCGATAAGCATGAAGGGCGAACGGTAGCTTTTCATGCCAATCTTTGTAAGTCTCAGTCATCTTTCCCACGATCTTCTTGATATTCTTGTTAGCTGCCTTGACTGCACCATTCATCTTCAGACGATACGGTGACGAGTTGTGATGTTTGATCTTGAATTGGCTGCAGACCTCCGCTATCGTGCTATTGTTCAAGTTTAGTGCATTGTCAGATATGATCCTTTCAGGCATCCCATACCGACATATGATCTCTTTCTTTAAGAACTTGCTGACCGCTAATTTCGTGACATTTGCGTACGAAGTGGCCTCTACCCATTTGGTGAAATAGTCGATTACCACAAAGATAAATCCGTGCCCGTTTGAAGCTTTTGGTGAGATCGGCCCAATGACGTCCATCCCCCATATAGAGAAAGGCCAGGGAGAGGTCATGACATGGAGAGGTGAGGGAGGCACGTGGATTTTATCTCCATAGATTTGACATTTGTGGCATTTCTTGGCATAGCTGATGCAATCTCCTTCCATAGTGGACCAATAGTACCCGAATCTCATGATTTGTCTTGCCATTGTAAAACCATTAGCATGCGTCCCACAGACACCTTCATGAACTTCTTCGAGGATTTTCTTGGCTTCGACCGCATCCACACATCTTTGCAGTACTTGATCTTTCCTTCTCTTGTATAAGACTTCTCCATCCAAGACATAATCATTGGCCAGTCTTCTCAACGTCCTCTTATCATTCTCAGTTGCTTGGTCGGGGTATTCACGATGCTTCACGTATTGTAATATATCGTGATACCATGGGTGAATATCCTTTTCTTCTCCTTCGCCAATGTTGCAGCAATGTGCCGGAACCTCATAAATGCTCATTTGGATAGGCTTCACTTCTTCTTCTTTGTTCACTTTGATCATAGAAGCTAAGGTAGCTAGGGCGTCGGCCAACTGGTTCTCTTCTCGTGGGAGGTAGCAGAAAGTGACGTTGTCAAATTCCTTGATTAATTCCAAGACTAGCCTTCGATAACTAATTAACTTGGGATTTCTCATTTCCCATTCACCTTTCAGTTGATAGATCACTAGCGCAGAATCGCCGTATACCTCTAATGTTTTAATTTTTCGTTCAATGGCTGCGCGGATTCCTAGGATACACGCTTCGTATTCGGCCATGTTGTTCGTGCAATCAAAATCTAATTTGCTAGTAAGAGGATAGTGGTCTCCTTTGGGGGACACTAGGACTGCCACAATTCCATTCCCTACTGCATTTGACGCTCCGTCAAAGTTTAGTTTCCAAGGATGACCCTCCTTTTGGACCTCTTCTTCAGTAGCTGCCACATACATTACGTCTTCATTTGGAAAATCGAAGTCCAATGGCTCGTAATATTCTAAAGCTCTGCTGGCTAGAAAGTCTGCTATTGTACTCCCTTTTATAGCCTTCTGGTTTACGTATACTATATCGAATTCAGAAAGTAGAATCTGCCATCGGGCCATTCTCCCATTCAGTGCTGTTGATTCCATCATGAACTTGAGAGGATCTAGCTTGGAGATAAGCTAAGTGGTGTGATATAGCATGTACTGTCTCAATCTCCGGGCCGTCCAAACCAAAGCGCAACACAACTTCTCGATTGGCGAATATCTTGTCTCGCATTCTGTAAACTTCTTACTGAGATAGTATATTGCTCTTTCTTTTTTTCCTGACTCATCACGCTGGCCTAGCACGCATCCCATAGAATTTTCAAATACTGACAAATACAATATCAGCGGCTTATTTGGGCAAGGTGGTACTAATACCGGGGCTTTAGACAAGTAATGCTTGACCTTATCAAAGGCTTTCCGGTACTCTTCATTCCATACACCTGAGTTGTGTTTCCTAAGAAGACGGAATATCGGGTCACACTTCTCTGTTAGTTGCGCGATGAACCGGGCGATGTAGTTTAATCTTCCCAAGAAACCTCGAACTTCCTTTTGGGTACATGGTAGAGACAACTCTTGGATAGCTTTCACCTTATCTGGGTCAACCTCAATTCCTTTTTCACTGACTACAAATCCTAACAATTTTCCCGACCTAGCCCCGAAGGTACATTTTGCAGGGTTGAGTTTAAGCTGGAACTTTCTCAACCTTAGGAACAGTTTCCTCAAGACCTGTACATGTTCCTCCTCAGTCCTGGACTTTGCAATCATGTCGTCCACATAAACTTCGATCTCCTTGTGCATCATGTCGTGGAAGAGAGTGACCATGGCCCTTTGATACGTTGCCCCAGCGTTCTTTAGTCCAAAAGGCATTACCTTATAACAAAATGTCCCCCACATGGTCACGAATGTGGTTTTCTCCATATCTTCGGGGTGCATTTTAATCTGGTTATACCCCGAGAAGCCGTCCATAAAAGAGAAAAGTGAATAACCTGCCGTGTTATCTACTAAGGTATCAATGTGAGGTAACGGAAAGTTATCTTTTGGACTGGCTTTGTTCAAATCTCTATAGTCCACGCACATTCGTACCTTTCCATCTTTCTTAGGGACAGGTACTATATTTGCTACCTATTCTAAGTATTTGACCACTTGCAAGAAACCGGCATCGAACTACTTCCTGACTTCTTCCTTTATCTTTAACAAAACATCGGGCCTCATTCTTCGAAGTTTCTGCTGAACAGGTCTACATTCTTCCCTTATAGGAAGTCGGTGCACCACTATGTCCGTGTTTAACCCGGGCATGTCTTGATATGACCAAGCAAAGACGTCTCTAAACTCTTCGAGTAACTCGATGAGGTCTTGCTTCGTTTTTGCAGTAATACTAGACCTAATTTTCAACTCTTTTCCTTCTCCCAAGCTCACCATTTCCACTGATTCTTCGTGGGGTAGGATTTGTTTTTCGCCTTGCTTTACCATCCTTAACAAATCAGGAGATATGTTATGGTCTTGGTCATCTTCGAAATCTTGAAAATCCTCCATGCACGTATCTTGTTCAAAAGGAGATTCTGAGTTAATAGCAGTGTCGCTCATGTCATTGATATCTGGGGACCTGTTTAAAGGGCAAAGAAAGGCGCAGAAACAAAAATCTAAGAATGGATATTTATGTGAGTGGAGAGTGAAAAGAATATTTGCTCAGAATATGCATTTTATTGAAATAAAGACGCTTGGACATGTGCCTATTCAACAAAGAGTCTCTCATTGCTCCCAAGCTTAGAGCAATAAGAGTGTTTTGAACATTACTCTGAATTACTCCTAAAAGCTACAGGAATCTCTTCTATTGTCTAGTTGTTCAGAACACTTCCAGGAGCATAAGGGCGGATCCCAGATAAATCTCTTTCTTCAGCCCTTTCCTCAGATACGGCGTTGATGCTCAAGTCTCCCAACATTTCTTCTGTTTCTTCTCTTACTACCATGCCTTGGTCAGGGTATAAGATTCCCCCTGAGACAAATGTTTTAGATAAAGGAGGGAAGGTCATTGGCTCCCACTTGATCTCTTCCTCACCTAGGCGCGCCCTTCTTCTCTCTCTTCTTTTCTCTTCTTCTCTCTTCTTTTATTTCGCGTCTGGCTTGAATCCTAAGCCAAAGTGGTCTCGTTTTTCTTTTTGCATCGGCACTTCAGTCCTTCCCTGCAGGTTTCTCCCAAGTCCCCTCCCGGGTAAAGCTCCCTTCCCAATTGTCATTTAGAGGCCCATCGTCGTAGATTTGGATATTTTAGGCATAAGGATCTTGCTGCCCTCGGCAATGAAGGTTGCGTTGATAAATTCCAGTGATTGGAAAGAACACTCTATTGCCTTTTCATCTACCTCAATGTACGGTACGACTGGTAACGGAAGCTATGATATCTTCTTCAACGTTGATCGTGACTAATCTACCTTCCGATACCAATTTCAACTTTTGGTGCAGTGATGACGGTATTGCCCCTGCCGAATGGATCCAAGGTCTTCCCAGCAGGCAATTGTAGGAAGGTTTGATATCCATCACCAAGAAGTCTACCTCATACGTATTTGGGCCAATTTGAAGAGGTATATCAATTCTCCCCATGACCTTTCTCTCTGTTCCATCAAATGCTCTCACAACATTATGAAATGTCTTCATGTGGGAGCTATCCACGGGCAACCTATTCAATGTGGATAGAGGTAATACATTTAGGGCTGATCCGTTATCGACTAGCACCCCCGGCAGCGTATACCCTTTGCAGCGTGTGGTTATGTGTAGGGCTTTTGTAGATCCCATACCCCCTGAAGGTATCTCATCATCGTTGAAGAAAATAAAGTTGTCCGCGCTTATATTACCGACCAGGCGGTCCAACTTGTTAACGGATATATCCCCTGCGACATACGTTTCATTTAATACCTTCATCAACGCGTTTCGATGGGTCTCTAAGCTCTTGAGCAGGTCCAGTATCGATATGCGAGCTGGCTGTTTGTGCAGTTGCTCCACAACACTAAACTCGCTGTGTTTAAGGAATTTTAAGAACTCCCTAGCCTCACTTTCTGTCACTGGTTCATTGATAAACGTTCTAGGTTCGATTGTTCTTTCTTCCCTTTGTTCAATCGCCACCACTTTTCCTTTGCCCACTTCTGCTCTCATGTTTGGGGTGTAACGCCTTCCACTACGTGTGAAGAAACCCTCATCCCGGTCTTCCTCTGCAGCATTGACTGGATCCTCTTTTCCTGGGATTATTACTTTACAATCATAACTCCATGGGACCCTTTTGTTGTCTCTGTAAGGAAGGGCTACAGGTCTTTGAATTATGACCTTTGGTATAATCGGTGTTCCAGCTCCACCTGCTTTTGGTCGTGATATGATTACCGCAGGGTAATTGCCCCCATAGACTTTCCTAGACGGTCCTTCCTCCGATGCATGGACTTCTCCTTCTCTTAGCCCCTCAACCTCCTCGTAGAATTCCATTTCTTTGTTATCCATGAGGTGTTGGACTATGGCTCTGAATTTGGGGCATTCTTGGATATCATGATCCATTTCAGCATGGAATTCACAGTACCTTCCAGTTTCCTTAAGTTTTTCTCTCGATTCTTGCATGATCAAGCCTCTGTTTATCATTTGCTTCCAGACCCCTCTTAGCGGAGTTTTTATCTCCGCCATGTCTGTTCTTATTCTTTTTCCTATATTCTCACTCATCATGTTTACCCCATTACTGGCGTGATTGGGTAGCGGGTGTTCCGCGTCGTTAACCTTTACCACACCCATTTGAATGAGTTTTTCTACCAACCTCTTGAAGGCGAGACAATTTTCTATCGAATGTCCCACAATTCCCGCATGGTATTTGCATTGTGCACTTGCATCGTACCATTTGGGGTATGGAGGCTGCAGGGGCTGTAAGTAATGGGGGGCAACAACATGTGTGTCATATAATTTTTGGTATAGTTTCCCGTATGTTGTGTAGATCGGAGTGAATTGGAGCTTCTCCGCATTTGGCTTTGTATTGGATCCTTGTCTGTGTGAGCTTGGGTGATCGGCAATTACAGCACTAGGCTGGCTCAGAGTGGTAGGCTTATCCCAGGCGCCTACGTTGTTCACGTCATTTTCTCTTTTCTTTGGGGTCGTCTTTCTGGGGCCTTCCCCTGCTTCTATCTTGCCGTATCTAATTGCATGTTCTATCATTTCCCTGCATCTCACGACTTCTGAAAAATCCTTCGTGGAACTGCCCAGCATGTGACTGATGAAAAGGGCTTTCAAAGTGTGGATGAAGAGTGTGGACGCCTCACTTTTCAAAAGAGGCGGTTGAACCTGCGTGGCTAATTCTCTCCACCGTTGAGCATATTGCCTGAAGTTCTCACTAGGCCTTTTCTCCATATTTTGGAGCGTGATTCGGTCAGGAGCTATGTCCGCTACGTGGCCATAGTGTTTCATGAAAGCTTGGGCCAGGTCCTTCCATGTCTTGATCTGGGTACTGCTGAGCTGATCGTACCATTTGGCCGCAACCCCAACCAGACTTTCCTGAAAGCAGTGGATTAGTAATTTTTCATTATCGGCGTATCCCACCATTCGTCGATTGAACATTTTCAGGTGTGCTCCTGGGCAGCTAGTCCCGTTGTATTTTTCAAAGTCTGGAGTTTTAAATTTTGGTGGAAGCACTAAGTTTGGGACCAGGCTTAACTCTTTGATATCAATTCCATAACGAACCTCAGCATTTTGTATTGCCTTGACTTTCTCCTCCAACCATTTATAGCGTTCTTCCATCTGTCTTGAGGATTCGGCTTTCGTTCCTTCTTTCTCCATCATATCGAAATATGGCACAATTGGGTTAATAGGGTCATCTCCCGGGTTAGATCCCGAGCCCACTTGGAAATTCATAGGGGATCCTATGTTAGCTTGTCCTTGTGGAGGCCTAATTGTGATGGATGGCCTCTGGGGATACTCTTTGTGTGGTGAAGACACATGCGGCAGGGTAGAACCTGAGGGAATACCTTCATTCTCCCCTCCAGTAATGATCATGGGGCCTTTTCCTTTTTCCATAAATCCATTCAATAGTTGGGCCATTTGAGCTATTTGAGCCGTCATATTTCTTTGAGACTCCATCATCTTATCCATCATATCTTGCTGGACTTTAACTAGCTGCTCTTGCACCTGTGCCTGTACCTGGTCCTGCACCTCTTTCTGGAATTGCTCTAGCCTTTGATCCATTTTCCTCGATTTAGCGCGAGTGCCGTACGGATGTTCGTCTTCTAGGTTCTCTTTTTGTCTTCTGTATGTTTTCAGCTTGTTAGGCTCTCTCTATGGTCTTAAATGTATATGATATGATGCGATGCAAGTGTATGAGATGTGATGCAAATGCATGGAATGGATGCAAGAGGAAAGAGAGCCGTTGACCATAAACTCAATTCCATTAGAAGAACTTTTCTAGAGAATACGTTTCTTTACATAAAACGGATTACGTATACGGCCATGTCCTCATAGTCCAGGTGGAAACACCAATCCTCTTCTTCGTGTTTGGATGTGGATGTTATGATTGTGTCCTATGACTTCCTTAATAGGCGCCCTTTCTAGCTCATTGTTGCTTGGCCCATTTCGTACCTCGTCACTCGTTCATCCTCCGCGATACTCATAATTTTCTGACGACTTTCAAACAATCCTTGTCAGCTTGTATCTTCAGGTGATGTCTTGTCTCGTTGTTTACCATGTTTGGACGACCGTATTATAATCCATTTTATCAAGTGACACATTCCCTTATGACAAAACTCCTCTATTTAGGAACCGGATATGAACCAACACCTCCTTTCCAAGATGACGCGATGCAATGCAATCAAGATAGGGGATAACACATTAGCACAATAAACAATCTCAAAAGAGAACACGTTAGTGCAAGAACAATAAATAGACACAGAACACCTATCCGAGTGACCGCTAGGGGTTTGGAATGACTCCTCCTAAGGTGGGCTCTTAAAGCTCGCTATATGGGGTTCGGTTCTAAAGAAGGGTACCTGAACTAGCAGATTCCTCAATCCTCACCCATTATAGGCTCATATGGATCGAGTTCAGTTCAGGGGAATACATTTCCCTATGGCTGCACGGAGATAAAAATCTCACGAAGACATAGGTACGGATGTATTCCGGAAGCGATCCACTATCTTGCACGGAGGTAAAAACCTTACGAAAGAGTAGCTTCTCACTCCCACTTAAGGGTGTGACCGCAATGGTCATGCAGTGCAATGCCAAAGTATTTTATAAGACTTAACATTATTGGAACCATAATATCAGCAAATGCATTGAAAGAAACATGATTTTTCAAAATAAATTTCCAAATTTCGACAAAAGGACGAAGAATAATCAATTTCACGGTCTGACTCTCTTAAAAGGTCCCCAGCGGAGTCGCCAAGCTGTCGAGACCATCCTTTTTTTGAAAATGGCGGGAATCGAACTTGGTTTTGAAAGTAAATAAAAAAACAGGAGTCGCCACCGATCTTTTATTAGGTGTGATCGGGTCACCTTTGTTTTAATAACAAAATTTGATTTACTAAAACGATGTTTTTGGTCTACGAAAATTTGAGAAAATAGGTTCGGGAGTCGGTTACATGCGAGGAAAGGTTAGCACCCTCGACACGCCCAAAATTGGTACCGAATTGATTAATTAATGTCCCAATGTCGGAAGTTGAAAATTTTGAAAAGAATTTAAAAATCGATTTCTTTCTAAAATATTTTAGTTTTTCTCGAATTTAGTATCAAGATTTTCTTGTTTCGAAGGAATAAAATACCACATCCAATACATAGGACACGATGATTTTAATCTTCAAATCCAAGATCGTCCCTTAATTCCCGAGACTCGCGCATTAAAACATCAAAAGGATATTCGATTGTTTGGCCAAGCGAGAGAACCGAAACCCAGCACATAGGGTACGATCGCTCGAATTTCCAAACATAGAATATTGCCTTATTTAAGAAAACTTTTATTTTTGAATGAAGTTTGTGAGAGATCTTTAGGTTACGCCCAACGAAATTTAACAAATATATATGACATGAATTTGGCATAATACATATAATACACAGCGTTGGAATCATTAATCTAAGAGACTAACATGCATGAATAATAATGATGATAATAAAACAATAATGTAAACAATAATGACGATGATAATGTCGGAGATATGAAGACGCGAAACAGTTCATAATGCATATAAGAACATTAACCACACAGCTTACACTATTCAGGTACTAATATTAATAGGCCAAGAACCATGAACTACACGACCGTAACAATAACGATATGCCAAACAATTCTAATGAAGAAAAATAAATAAAAAAAAAGGTCGGTTTTAAGCAAAGAACGCATACAAATAGAGTAGATAATATTTTAAATGAGTTAAGATAACGTAGAGTTTAAAAATAAATATACAAGTAAGGTGTAATAATATACATAATGGATTTACGGGGAGCGAAAACATATATAGGTGTAATAACGTAAAATCAATAACATATACACAAAATGAAATAGCTTAATATAAACAACGTATCCACGAAGATAATAATACGTAATAGTATTTAAAATAAACATAATATAAAACTTTAAAACAAAGAATATACATCAAAATAGGTTTTTTAAGGAAACTGGAATGGAATTGAAAAGGGCTTGATTAAAATCAAAACAAAAATCACAGGATGATCTATAAATAAATAAAACTATTGAAAACAAAACTGGGGACAAAGATGTAACGCGCGTCAATTTACAGGGGCCAAATTAGTGGATAGCCCGGTTAGCCAAAACGCTGCGTTCCAATCGGACTGAATTATAAAAGAGTCAGCGAGTGCAGGGACCAATTACGAAATATTCCTTTCAGAGTATTAAGGCGCGGGTCCGGGTAACCCGACGGGTCAATGCACGGACCTCCTTCACCCTTGAAACGGCGTCGTTTCGTTATGATTATTTAAACCCCAAAAATAATTTTTTATTCATTTTTTGCTGCGGAAATAGCAGAACTCTTCCCCTTCTCTTTGTTTTTTCCTACTTCTGCTAGGTTTTCTTTTGAAACCTTTTACGCCACCGATCGGGCTTCCTTAACCACCCCTCGCACCACCGAGCCACCATCGTATCGGTGGCCGGTGGTGTCTCAAAATCGGGTCTCTGACAACACGCGCCGATAGTCCAGGTACGGCCTCCTTCCCCTCTCTTTTTTGTTATTTATTAGAGATTTGAGGTACGAAAAAATGAAAATGAAAGGTAAACAAGATAGACAAACAGAAAGTAAAAATCAACCTTAAGAGTTTCTGTGCTTCTCTTCGATTTTTAAATGTTTTCTTGTATTTTTTGCTTTCGATTCTTTGTAAAAATCCCCCAAAAGATCTGTTTTTCTTCCCTTTTTATAAGGGATTTACATCATTTCTATCATTTTTGGCGTTCTTTGTTTGTGCTCTCTGTTTGTGTTTGTGCGTTGTTGCAGGTGATGGGCGAAGGCATGCGAACACCAATCGAGGCATGATGGGCGTGCGGAGTTTGCGAGAAGGGCGTTGATAGTGGCCGACAATGGTGAGCGTGGTGGTTAGGGCGCGTGGGCGCGTGGGGGATGGGTCGCGGCAGAAGGGGCTTGCGCGTGGAGGACGTGAAAGGTCGCGCGTGAGATACACGCGGTAGCTGGAGGGTCATGCGCGGGGAGTGGCTGAGAGGTGTGGAGGCGGCTGGTGGGGAAGGAACCCTAAGGTTCCTGATTGTTTAAAATTTTGGGCCATTGGGCCTCTGTAGTTTTTGGGTTAGGGTTTTTTTAGTAATTGGGCTGATTTGGGCTTTTAATATTGGGTTTGTAATTGGACTGTTATTCTTTTAGACTGGTTAATGGTATTTTGTTTTATTCCGATTTTTGGTTTTGCAATTAGGCTCGGGTTTGGGTTTTGGTTAAAGGCCCGGGCAAAATTTGGGTCTTACACATCTAAAAAGTCGTATCTCACAATGCATTGGTATTCCACTTAAATCATATTCAAAGCAATTATTATGTACAAAATGAAAATATTTTTCCACTTAAATCATATCTATGGCCATTCCGAATAGAGCATTCATGCACAAATGATCTTCATATACATTAAAAGTGATATGGTCAACTCTTTAACTCCTTACCATTTATAAATAAATGTTATCCAGATGGAAATTGGAGATATATTTGATAGTTTCAAGTCCATCACATTACTTCTAATGACTTAATTTAATATTTTTTTTACAATAAATTCTATAAAAATCCAACAATTTCCCATTAAATAAAATTTGAGCATGATTGTAGGTTTCTGAACTACCCGAAAAGGTCAAGGCAATTTTGTTTTCAATTTGTTAATAAAAAAATGTAAGATGCTGATATCTTCAAAAACAAGACAAAGGAAAGAAATCCTAAGTGATGTTTGGAATAGTAATATGAAAAATAAAAATTATTCCAGTTTAAGTTAAAATTTTGTGAGGTAATTTGTAACGATAGGACCAAGAATTTTAAAGTTTCTTAATAATTTTTGGATGAATAACTTGTTAATTAATTTTGTTTATCAAACTTTTTTTAGTAGTTTCATTTTTAATGAAATTTAAATAAAAATATATAATTGATCCCAAAAAGGAGAAAAAGTGTGGTTTGCTTACACCATGCAATAACTTTGCCTTACTCACAACCTACCATTTTTCAAACCATTCATGCCTTTTAACTTGCTTCAGAATCAACCTTAGATACCATATGCCCATATTGGCTATTGCCATTGTCATAGTATTTCCCCAACAATACCGCTATTCCTCTCTTGTCCTTCAATTTCCCCCAAAGAATCTAACCCCAAAATTCTCTTTACAAGCACCATAATCTTTTCCCTTAAAACACCACATATTTTGCCTTCACTTTTCAATACCTCCAATCATGGACCTCTCTTCTAGTTCATCATCATCCTCATCCTCATCGTCATCATCAACCCCACGACCAAACAACCATCATCATCACCTCCATTACACCAGGCTACATTATCGATTCAAACCAACTCAACCAGTTGCTGAACGGATAGCTCGAGCGCTCCGTCACCCGCTCTTCCTCCTCCATCGATCCGATTCCGACTTTTTCGTGTTAGGTGCTACGGGGAATGTCTACACCGTGACCTTATCTTCCACCCCTTCATGCACCTGCCCCGACCGTACAACCCCATGCAAGCACATCTTATTCGTTCTAATCCGAGCATTGGGCGTCTCGGTCGACGACGCGTGTCTCCGGAGGCGAACTCTCCGTCCATGTAGGCTCAGCCGACTCCTGGGAACGCTGACGTCGTCTGAAGCTCTAGCCGGGGCAGGGGTACGCGAGAGGTTCCACCAACTTTTCTCTCAGAGGAAAAAACAAGGCGAGTCCGGGGGAGCTAAGGAGATAGAAGAAGGAACGGTTTGCCCCGTTTGCTTGGAGGAAATGGAGAAAGGAGAGAAGGTGGCGGCGTGTTCCACGTGTCGGAACCTGATCCATGAAGAGTGTTTGATGAGGTGGAAGAGGAGTCGAGGGAGGAGGTCGGCTAATTGTGTAATTTGTCGTGCCAGGTGGAGTACTGATCAAGAGAAGTATTTGAATTTGGCTGCTTATATTGGTCGTGACGACGTTGGCGACGGTGGTAGTAGCCTATGTGCTGGATAAATTTGTTTTAGGTTGTTAGTTGTAGGGTAAAAAATTGTTAATCACGAATTCTTTATGTTTAATTATGAAACTGTTAATGGATAATATCATTTGATAATAGGGTAGTGGAAATAAATAAAAATTGACTTAAATATTTTATTTATTTAATGATGTCATGAATTTGTACTATGGGGTTAATTAGACGAGACTTTCTCAAAGTATATTTTTACTGATTTAATGTAAGTATACATATGAGATTAACTTTTAAAAAAAAAGGTGGTGGTGCATGATAGATTACACTTAGACCCAAGCTTAAAATAGACTCCACCTTCAAGTAATTATCTAAAATTAATTTAAAATAAATTTTATTATTGGAGGACAATCTTTTATTTGTCTAACTTCAAAATAATATACTACAGGAAAATAAACTTTTTGCGGCGTTTTTTTGGCCTAAAACAACGCCGCTAAAAGTCATGGTCTTTAGCAGCGCTTCTGTAGAAAACGCCACTAAAAGTCCTGGTCTTTAGCGGCGCTTTTTTATAAAATGCTGCTAATTTGGGCAGATTTGCAACATAAATTTTTCACCAATATCCCACCCTTCCTGTATAAAATTCAACCAAAAACAGCAAAGATAGCATGAAATCCAACCAAAACAGTAAATATAGCATGAATTCCAACCAAAAACAGCAAATCTAAATGATACAAAATTATACGAAAGATATATGACATAAATTATAAATGAAGTATAATTCAAAAATTTCTTACAATAATGTTAAAAGTTACAAGAAAATAAATGTCTACGATGGCGGCATTTGCGACTGTTGGAACATCTTCATCATAGTCTGAAGCTGTAGCTGGAGTTCATCATACTTTCTGCTCTGCTCTGCTTCCCTCGTTGTTGCCTCTGCTTCCCTCGTTGCTGCCTCTGCCTTAAGTTGTAGCTGAAGTTCTTCATATTTTCTTTGAACCTCAGCTTCTCTCGATACTGCCTCTGCTTTAAGTTGTAGCTGGAGTTCTTCATATTTTCTTTGAACTTTAGCTTCTCTCGATGTTGCCTCCGCTTTAAGTTGACAAATTTGCTCAACTGTGCTCGCTTGCATCTAAGCTATCTGGTCTCTTAAGCTCTGAACTTTAGCTTGAGCTTGAATCCCGGAAGGCATGTATTGCTGCGAGCTGGATCCAAAATATTGGGTCGGGTTAACACCAGATCCTTGAAATCGAACCCGACCATACTTTTCAGGACCCAAAACTTCATTAATAATTCTGTTATCAATGTCCTCAAAATTAACAGAACTATCAGTCGAAGCAATCGCTTCATACTCCGCCTTCTTATCTTTTAGTTTCTCCTAATAAATCAATTAAAGAGTTAAAAACGAAATATATAATAAAAAAGGAATGCAATATAACTTAACATTATTTAAAACTACTAAAGACGAATTAAACCATTATAATTAAACATTATAAATATTTATAATAAATCAAATTTTATTAAGTGAATATACCATAATTTCTGCAGCTTTGGATGTCATCGGAGATCCATCTTTCTTCCTATGCGTAATGTCAAAAAGCTGAAAATGTCCCTTGGTACTCCAACCAGATAAATTGGCATAAATCGGGAAGTCATTAATAGTCCACATCAAAGCTGCACGTAAATTAAAGTTCTTCTTTCTCAGTACATCATATGTCTCAACATCAGCCCATAATTGTTTTAACTCTTCAATAAGTGGCTGCAAATATATGTTAATATCATTCCCGGGACCTTTCTCTCCAGGGATAATCATAGATAAGATAAAAGATGATTGTTTCATGCAAACCCATAGAGGCAAATTGTAGGGAACAAGCACCACAGGCCAAGTACTATACGCAGTGCTCATGATTTTGTAAGGATTAAATCCATCAGATGCTAGCCCAAGCCTCACACTCCGAGGATCGCTTGCAAAGCTTGGAAATTTGGAGTCAAATGATTTCCAAGCTAAAGAATCTGCAGGATGCCTTAACAATCCATCATCGGTTCGTCCATCATAGTGCCACGCCATTGACTCAGCTATCTTCGACGACATGAAAAGCCTTTGAAGCCTTGGTGTCGAAACCATTTTTATTTTAAGTTTGGAAAAATGGGGTCGACTTGAAAATGTGATGTGGAGTCGCCACCAACTTTTTTTGTTGCTTGATCCAGGTCGTAACTTTTCACTCACTTATCCTCCACGATGCTCATAAGCTTCTTTAAGAAAATTGAGACGTGATGACTCTCGAATAATCCTTGTTGGCTTGAATCTCCGGGCAACGAGGCAAAGTCATATCAATCTTTTCTCGTTGTGTTTACTTGGACTATATTTGGACGAATGCATTATAACCCACTTTATCAAGCAATCCATTTTCTTATGACAAACTCTTCTATTTAGCAATCGAATATGAATCAACACCTCTTTTCTATAATGATAAAATGCAATATAGTCATAAACAAAACAAAACACGTTAGTATCATATACAGATCAAATTAAACAGAAGATAATCAGACACCTATCCAGGTGATCGCTAGGGTTCACCATAGTTCTACCTAAAGTGGGCTCCTAGGGTTCACTATATGTCGTTTGGTTCTAAAGATAGGGTACCTGAACCAGTAGATTCCTGAATCCTCACCCATTATAGGCACATATGGATCGAGTTCGGTTCAGGGGAATACATTTCCCTATGGCCATGCGGAGATGAAAATCTCACGAAGCACATAGGTGCAGATGTATCCCGAAAGCAGTCCACTAGCCCATGCGGAGGTGAAAACCTCACAAAGGCATAGTTTCCCACTCCCACTTAAAGGTGTAACCATAACGATCATGCAATGCAGATGCAAGTATTCTACAAAAAACAACATCGTACCAGCAAATGAATTAAAAGAAACATGATTTTTCAAAACAATTTTCCAAATTTTCAATCAAAATGACAAGAATTAATCAATTTATGGCCTAACTCTCAACCAGTCCCTAGTGGAGTCGCCAAGCTGTCGAAACCATTTTTATTTTAAGTTTGGAAAAATGGGGTCGACTTAAAAATGTGATGTGGAGTCGCCACCAACCTTTTTTGTTTAGGTGTGATTGGATCACCTTGTAAAAAAATTTATTGGTCTACGAAATTAAATGACAAAAAGGGTTCGGGAGTCGGTTACACACAAGGAAATGTTAGCACCTCGTACGCCCCAGAACGGGTACCAAATTGATAACTAGTGTCCTTGTGTTGAAAACTTGAAAATGTTTAAGATGTGATTCTTTTTAAGGAATGTGAATTGAATCTCAAGATTTACTCGTTTCAAAGGAACAAAAATATCATATCCAACACGTTAGGATATGACACGTTTATACCTCGACACTGAGATCATCTTTGATCTTCAGAACATGCAATTAAAAATGATATTTGGTTATTTGGTCGAACGGAAAATTGACACCCAGCACGTTAGGGCGTAATTTTTCGAACTTCCAAACATACAAATATTGCCTTATCTTGAAAAATTTTCAAATATGTAATCTTAAAATTGGCTCAAAATGCATTTTTTAATGAAATGAAACATTTAGTAAAGGCTTGAATATATTGGAGTTTGAAACATAAAACAATAACAAGAAGCACAAACATAACATTAAGCGTGAACTACACACAAACCCAACATCATATATATAAACGGTGATTATAGAAATAATTTAAATATACTAATATACAATAATGATAACTACATGGTTTAAAAGACATAGATTAGTAATCAAAGATCAATAAGCTACAAGATATAATAATTCTACGAAATTAACAATGGCAAATTAATATAAAACAAAATTTTGAATGCTAACAAATGTATTTAAAATGAAGAAAGTGGAGTTTGAAATCTACAATTTATGAAATTGTTCAAAATAGAATAATTTGTAAATGAGTTTATGAAATATGTATTTAAAAAATTTGAAATGAATTATACAAAACACAAAACATAGTATATGAATTTAAAAATATATAAAAAACATATATAAGTAATAGTATATAAAAATATTAGAAATAAGTTAAAACATTCAATAAAATGTGATTCTTCAAAGTGATAAATTATGTATAGTAAATTTAAAATAGAAATATATACGTATATAAGTAATCTTAAAAGAAGCCAAATATACATATAGATAAGTTTAAGAGGAAATATATACATAAAACAATAATATACATACTGAAGGAGATTTTGAATGAGATTTTGAATACAAACCTATATACATTTATATGAATAAAATAGGCAAAAGATACTTTAAAACAAGGTATAATGATATATGTACATACAAATTTAAATGAAAATATATGGATATATATACATAAAATAATATATACATGAAATGAAAACAATTTGGTTAATTTTATATGTAAACATTTATATATATATATATATATAACATAATGATGTAAAAAATAGTTATATTTAATATTAGATCAATTTTGAATCATACAAATGTTTTTCTTAAAAAAAATTAGAAATAAAAGGATAAAATGTATATAATAAAAGTATATGTAAGTAATCTGAAACATATTAAAATTGATAAATTAATTCCAAACAATTTATTAAAAAAACCAAAGAAATCAATAAATTTAGAATAATAAAAGAATAGAAAAACACAATTGAATTGAAGATAAAATTAAAAGGTTAATTTAGAAATAAACAAAGCCATTATACAGAAATAAGGATTAAAATAGAATGCGTGCAAGTAATCAAGGATTAAAAATACAAATATTCCAAATTATCAAAACGCAGAGTTAAATCACGAACTGGAATGGAATCAACACAAAATTCTGTGGTAAAATCTAAGAAAAAAATGGAATAGAAATAGGACTCGATTGAATAGCAACGCTAAATAAAGGGATCCCTCAGATCCTTAAACATGCGAATCCTCCTGGTATTGGATCAGATTGGATCGGGTCATCGGGTCATGGTTTGTACGGCGCCGTTTCAAAACCAATGAATTTGGCTTTAACGACGTCGTTCCATATATTTTCAAAGAAAGAAAAAACCCTAAAACACACGCACACTTAACACATTTAATCAGATCAAACACCAAACAAAACCCTAGAGCGCCGCTTTCTTTACTCAGTCGAGCGAACTGAATCAACAACCATTCTGCCATCATGAATGACGAATGGTTGTGCGAGAGTCGATTAGGCTCCATTTGAGTATATCGGAAGACTTTTAACCTTTTAATCTCCGCCTGAACTTCAATTAAAGCAAAGCCAAAGGAGATCCGATAGCGGTACGAAACCTTTTCTTTTATTATTTCTGTTTCAATGCATGCGGAAAAAAACGAGTAATATAGAAAATAAATAAATTTTAGAATATCTGAGAATCACCTTTTAAAAATTCTTTGTTTGATTTTGTGTATTTTTTTCTGCGTATTCTTCCGTCCCCAAATTCGTGATTACATCAGGCCCTTTTTATAGCCAAAATAAAAAATCTAAAATCAAAATACGCGTTTTTTTGCTACTCTCAATTCTGTTATTTGGTACTGCTTTCTCATTTCTTCTCGCAGATTCCAGCGTTATGCAGAGGCCAAATCAGTTTGCGGTGACGTGGAGAGGACAAGGCGGAGGAGCCACTCGTGTGAATAGAGACTTCAAGAATCTCCAGAACCTTTTAGGTTTTCCACGATGCCCAGCAAATTTAGGCGAATCGGGTCTATTCTATATCCAGCATTGGACCCGTTTTGGCTCTGAACCATCCGGGTTTAGCTTGTAATTTGGGCTAATTAAAAAATAGTTGGATTTTGTTAGGTTTGGGTTCCAATTTGTATCGGGCTAGAATTTGTTTTAAGTTATTGGGACTTTGAGATTTAATTTAATTTGGGTTTAAATTTAGTTTGAGCCGATTGGGCTCTGTTGTTTTGTAAATAAGGGCTGTGGACCTTTTTATTGGATTTTATTTTGTTTTATATTTTTTGGTTTTATTTTGGTTTATTTTTTGGTTTTAAATGGGCCGGGCGAAATGGGCCTATTACACTTGGTATTAGCGGAAAATACCGCAAAATCTTAACTGGCTTCTTCCTTGACTGTGCATCATTTTCATCCTCATTACCATCTTTTGTATTTCTATTCATCCAACGGGATTGACCGCATACATGACAGCACTGTTGGTTTTTCCGGTCGCCCCAATACAACATGCAGTCATTTGGGCAACTATGAATTTTATTGTACCCAAGGCCCAAATCTTTTATCAGTTTCTTCATGTCTTTGGAAGATTGAGGGATTTTGTAACACCCCAAACCTGGCCCATTCACTACGACCGAATTTGAAATGCCACTGCAGAACACGTTCAAAAATATTCTTACTTAAGAGTAAAAACCGCTAAAAATTTGTTTCCTTTAATAAAACATTTTTGTGACTTGAAATATTCTAAGTAAAAACTAAATTATTATGAAAACACCGGATTCAAAACTTTATTATACATACTTAAGGAAATAAAATCATTTGCAATCAATATTTAAATTGTCAATCCATAATAGAACATAATAGTAAAGATACTTAATAAAAATACTTAAATGCTTTAATGGGTCTTATTACAATAAACACTTAATCAAAATGCTGAAAATATAAATACTTAATTAATTAAAATAAAATGTCTTCTTCAGCATGGGCCACCTTGTATCCACTCCAAATCCGGTCCGATCATCATATCACCTGCGATGTTTGATAAAATATTTGGGTGAGTCACACGGACTCAGTGTGTAACTAATCCACTGGATTCCACCCACATGTTAACCACATATTAACTCAAATATCAGATAATAATTATCATATTCTCATATTATCACATTCTGGGCTTGGCCCATATTCAAATCACTTATCAAGTAACAAGGTAATTAACCACATAATTTCCACATACTGGGCTTAGCCCATTTCCACACTGATCCACATTCATATACTGGGCTTGGCCCATTTCCACATTAATCCACATATCAATTGGGCTTGGCCCACTTTCACATTAAATTCACATATCAGAGTTATGCAATTATGAAGCCCAACCCAAACCTAGGGTCCATCCTCTACACACCCCCGTATCCAGCCTACCACACACCAGGGGATTATCGAATCACCCTCTCCTTTTCACTCCACAAGGCAATCAATGCCGTCCACGTGCAATTAAGCACAAAAATCCACAACGCGACCTCAGTCAGCGCCAATCCACGATGTAGCCGTAGCTAACACCAAAACCACGATGGGACACATAGTCACTCATCAACCACGATATGGCACATAGCCGATATCAACCACGATGAGGCACAGAGCTACTCATCAAGCCACGCGAACTAAATCGCAAATAATCCACAACGTGACCTCAGTCAACGTCAATCCACGATGTAGCTCAAGGCTAACATCAAACCACGTACTCGAAGTACACCCGTACCTTCTTTCATATCCCAACCCATGCACATGCAACATGTAATAGTGGCATAATAATAAATGCATGCACATGTTATTAAGGCAATCAACCACATTTCCACAGGCATAGTCACATTCACATCGGCACTTTCACATTCTTATCAACAGATAATACTAACCTGAATATCTATATACCCCCTTTTTAGGGTATTCACCATGTAATTGCCACTGCACTGGTTAGTACATAAATCACACATACAAATATAACATACACCCGGAAAACGGTGGGTTAATCACACACCTGATAACTTGTAGCGTTACGCCCTCAATCCCGATACTATCACTAAGCGACACTATGGCTATCTGCCTACTTTGCTGTTCGGACGCTGGCCCACACCCCGGTGGCCAATCTCGCACTGCAGAGACTGCTCTCCTCTTAAACTTAGGGATAGGAGTTATCCCTTGTCCTCCTTGACTAGCACTCGAATCCATCGACAACACTTAATCAGCATCAAACGGTTAATCATCCATATTATAATCTAACATAACGAATCCAAGGGCTTATCGAATAATCTTACCCAAAACGAATAGAAATCCCGAAAGTTCCTCTTAACCACTGTCGATTTGCCCCTATTCCATCATAGTCAAATCGGTCACACTTATAAGACAAAATATGGCCTTAGGCCGAAACTACGATGGCTTACCTTACTGTAGTCGAGTCCTTATAAGCTTCCTTAACGGTCCCTAACGTCGACACATAAAAGAAACGCATTAATAAGGCCCTAAGCCCATTCGGCCATTCCTAGAAATCAAGGCCTCGCTCACTGGATTCGTCACATAAATAAAAAAAGAAACAAATCGAACACTTAAATACTTACCACTTATGATACTTCGGTCTCTAAAACTTGTGACAGAAGAACAGAGAATAGAGCACCTTGTTATTCGGCTATGGCTTAACAATTGAAGTTGGAATATTCGGCCTTCAAACAATAATGTAGAGTTGATGTTTGAGAGAAAGAAAAAGAGTATGGAAGAGGGTTGTATGAAATCGGCAATGGTGAAAGAATGGTGGAGTTCCGGCCTTAGCAAAAATAAGTGAGGAAAGAATAGGGAGAAGAAGTGAGAAGCAATTCGGCTCAAAGAGAGAATTAGAGGAACAATTTTTGGCCAAGGAAAATAAAATGAAGAAGAGAATAGCTAAAGGATGGTCACCCCTATTTATACTACTCAATTTCGGTACTCCTACCTCCTCTCAAATTCCACTTCCTTCTCCTATAATAACTCTTGAACACATATTCAAAATATATAAAATAAATCTATAATTATCTTCTATTTATCAACTTAAAATAAATCCACCTTAATTAATAGAATAAAAATTATCCATCATTAATCCCTTATCCTATCATTAATCTCCCCTTTAATCTCTTATCTTAACTAAATAAATAAATAAATAAAAAAAAACAACATTTATCCCAACCGAATTTAAAAACCAAAAACTAGCTTAATCTTTATCTCTTTAACACCCATTCAAAGTAATAAAATAAAATAAATACTTTATCTCCTCTTTATTTCTTATCTCCATAAAATAAACTAAATAAAATAACACCTCTATTATCTAAAATAGATAATACAACCATTATCTCTACCTATTCAAAATAAACAAATAACAAAATAAATCCAACAATTATCCTTACTCCAGCCGAATTTTAAAAGGATAAAAAGCTTAATCCCCTTTCAATTAAAAGTCCAAATGCCATCCGATGCTTCCTTCTCTCTTGGCGCCAAAAGCCAAAATTAAAACACCCAACTGCTGCTCACCAGCCTCGAACCCAAGACCTGCTGGAGCAAGCTTACAGGTAACGCCTCAAGCCACTCTGCCAAGGCGTTTTTAGTGATATGATTCACCTTGAACTTCTTTTAACACCTCTTTCCCAAGCTCCCCCTTGTCCTAACGCCAAAGCAAAATAAAAACACGCCCCATGCCGCCAACGAGATTCGAACCAAGGCCCTTGTTGCCGCAAGCCGCATATAACGCTCCAAGCCACTCTGCCATGGCCTTTTTTATGACATAAACTCGCCACAACTAATTTTAAAGCCTCTTTATCTTGCTCCCCTCTTAACGCCAAAAGCAAAAATAAAACACCCATTTGCTTTCCACGCTACTCGAACCCAAGACCTGCGCCAGGCGTCACCTCCAGGCCCTTAAGTGGCGCATTGCAGCCACTTTACCAAGGCCTGCTTTATGTCCAAAGACCACTACATATTTCCTTAAAGCCGTCTTCAGTCCAACCTCCCTTCTTGACGCAAAATACAAAAATAAAACACTCCCATGCTGCCCTCAAAACTCAAACTCCAGACCCTTGTTGGCGTCATTCCCAGGCCTTAAGTGGCGTCCTTAAGCCACTCTACCAAGCCCCTTTTTATGACCCAAAACGCCCAGAAATTATTCTTAAGGCCTCCTCAGCCTAATTTCCTCTTTTTACACTTAAATCCAAAATTTTTCCAAAGCATTCCCTTATATTTTAAAGTTCCCAAAACCCTTAAAACATATCCAAACATACTCTAAGCCTATTATCACTCGAACTATGCACGAACGCATAACCCCTAATCTAGGATGTTACAGATTTTCCCAAATGGGAACATTTCTCTCAAAAACTCTAACAGCATTGTCAAAGAGTTTCCGGTCCACCCTCCCAAACATTTTAAGTGAAAAAGACGAATACAGAAAGACAGTTTTGAAAATTTTGATCCCTCATACAGTTCTTCATTCATTTCACCAAGTAACGTGTAGAACTTTGCCGCTTCTTCATTTGGTTGTTCATCAGGTACACTTCTTCCCGTTTCGGTGAAAGTATTTCCACCAAAATTATAATCATCGGTTGCACCCAAGTCAGGTGGAAATGATTGCAAACCATCACCGCGCATATTAAATGCATCCCGCAACATGCCTTCCATGTCATCTTCTCTAACATTCTGATTGTAAGCACTATGAGGATAACCCAGATTCATCGTTGAAGAGGTTTCACTAGATGTACACTCTCCCTGGAAAATCCATTTTTATACCCCCGGACAAAGCCATCAACAATTAGATGTTTGTAGGCAACTTCACGATAATGCCAATTGATATTGCAACACTTCTTACACGGGCAAAAAATCATATTCTCTTTGCTTGCATATTGAAATGCAAAATTTAGAAAAGTTTCTACTCCATTTCGATAGTCGTTGCTTACCCTTGACAAATTCATCCAAGTTTTATCCATTTCGTAGTTGTTGAAGTCTAAAGTTGACAATAAATTTCACAGGTAAGTTGTTTATTTATAAATGTAATTAAGTGTAATTTGATCTTTAAATTATGTAAGTTACGTATTATGTAAGTTATGTAAATTACGTAAGTTATGAAATTTGAACTTTAAATTATGTAAGTTATGTATTATGTAAGTTATGTAAATTATGTAAGTGTAGGGTTAATTATTTATTTTGGATTAAGTCCATCATGTGTGCTCAATTTAATTAGGTAATGTTAAAATAAAATAAAATATTGAAAATATTTTTCGTGATTAAAATAAAAGAAAATATTCAAAATGAAACTTTAAATATAATTTAATTTAATTAGGTAATTTAAAAATAAAATAAAAGTTGACAAAATATTTTTCGTGATTAAATTGAACTAAAATAAAATAAAATATTTAAAATAAAACTTTAAATACAATTTAATTAATTAGGTAAATTAAAAATAAAATAAAAGAAAACAAAATATTTTTCTTGATTAAAATAGCATAAAATAGCATTTTGGAAATGAATTAATTGAAAAATGGAAGAAGATTTAAAATACAATTTGGATAGCTTTATTGACTAATAAGCAGAATCTACATTGGAAACTAAGTGAAATGACAACAACTTAATCTGTTACCAAATTTCTTTTTTTTTTTTTGTATGAATTCCCAACCAATACGGAGATATATATAGAATTTAAAATTTAAAAGTTATTCAAGGCATAAAATAACGTTGCACCTTAAGTCAATTGTTAATTTCCGTTAAGAAACTAAGGTTGCATCTTAAGTCATCAGTTGGATCTTTCAACTATGTTAAACAATAACCTATGGTACAACAAAGTGATGTAACATGAAAGAACATAATATGCACAGCAGCACAAACATAGAAGCAGATAGGTTTGAAAGGGTTTTTTTGTTTCCATTTCAGTTTTAAGTTAAAGATCATGACGATGCTTTTAAAGTGATTCGAGTGTAGTTGTAATGCAATGAGCAAGCAAAAAATTGGAGTGAAGAGGAAAAACATATATTAACCAACTCAAATTGCAACTTCATTTACCCAAACAAAAATAAAAATTTATATAACACTATGAACAGAAACCATAATCAAATCTCAAACATGAAATATTTGCATAACCAAGTATCGAGACATGTAAAAAAAATATAATACCGACTACATAAATATATATATTTATATAAAACAATCACTTCATGCAAATGAAAGTAACATGATTAGGAGTGTTAATACAACTTCAGAAACCAAATAACCGAATTATTCATTTGGATTGAACAAACTTTGGTGTTTGGATGAACAAGGTCAGGATGCAATTTCTTCTACCAATCACCAGTCAATAAAATAGTTGAAATAGGCCTATCAGCAATAAGCAATTTTAATGTCAATGTAAAATATCCGACGATAAGCACTTCAAACAAGATATCATTTCCCTTTTTAATTAACATTAAGAAAAGAAATTGTTTCTAATAAAAAACCAAAGCACTTGGAAGCATCTCCGGTACCTATGTAAAACAATGTCACAAAGTTACACCAACTTCCAACAATAGACAATATCCACAAGGCAACAATCACCTGAACAATCATAATGCCATTCGGATATAACTTTCAAATCCAAAATAACATAATTCGTAGCTCTCGTATGAATAAAAACTGATCAACACATAACAATTCAAGAAAAAAAAGTAACAACATACATAGAGGAACTTCTTAAGATCTCTTCCAGAAGCAATATCCCACAATACAGTAAAAGCCAGGTTAGTCTCAAAGTGACTCAAATCATATTTGCGATTTAAATCCAATGTTACACGATATATAATAATAATATCAGGGTTTACGAAATTACAACCATGTTTCAACCATAGCAATCCAAAGTTATCTAGGTTAAACTTGTACAAATTTTTATGGATTTAAAAGCACCCTTATGTTTTGGTAAAGGTTTCATTTAGAACTGATATCCAAGAATTGAAGTTGAAATGAACTTTTGATTAGCAAATTTACAGGTTGAATATAAAGCAGTTACCAGAATCGTCTAGTTATTAGCTCTATGAACTTAGTCCGATGGAAGAATTCTGAGACGGTTTGATCGCAGCCAATCTTCTAAAAATCAGGAACAGAGCTACAAATAACAATTACATACAAGAACTCTCAATAAAAGCAACAAGAAGAACTTGTGAGATGATATGACATAACTTAACAAAAAGGTAATTTTTTATTATTTTAAGAAAAAGGGAAAATAAAATTCATAATTTTTACATATATAATGGGGTGAATACTAAAAACAGAACATCAACGAAACAAAAATTGGAAGCTATCATACATCATATATAAACAAAGAGCTAAGATCAAAAGTGAAGCCAAAATACTAAAACCAAAACAAGGAAACACTTGTGAGATGATATGAACAACAATTAAATAAAATAATTTAGTAAAATAAGACTCTAGTATAGATCAATCATTAAACAGAATAATAAATTTATCTCTACAAAACCAGCTAATTAACAAAAATAAATCAGGATAAGAATTCACACATTTAATAAGTTAGACTTGAACCTAGGATCAGTTTTTTAATCATCAGAAGCCAATAAAATAAAAGAAAATAAATGGCTTGAAATAATCTACATCTAAAATATACGATTTGGAACAATAGGGTTGATGAAAAGGGGAAAATGAGGGACATAAATCAATTGCATTATATATTTATAGCTTCAGAAAATAGTACATTCACTCTCACATTCAATTACAAAGCAATGCAGCTAAAACTGGGTTTAAAGACCTATATGCTATACACATCAAACGACTGTGATGCTATCCTATTTGATCAGTTTGAAACTTGACAATTTCCTACACAATATGATTACACATAAGCCAAAAAAACAACCATGAACACAACACAGACATAAACATGTCAAAATCTATATACTATTTTACACAAATCTGACACGAAAAAGAAAATAATAATATAGGTCGAACATACAGAAGATATCGTCACCTGAGAGATGGGAGCAGTTGTCTTGATCATGCTCTACTTGGACTTCGTGCTAGATGCGTTCTGGTTTAGTAAATCATATTTATCAGCGCTATTGTATTTATCACCACTGTTCATACCATACTGCAAGGACAAAAATAACAATTACATACACAAACTCTCAATAAAAGCAACAAGAAGAACTTGTGAGATGATATGACTAAGAATAAAAAGGTAATTTTTTATTATTTTAAGAAAAATGGAAAATAAAATTCATAATTTTTACATATATAATGGGGTGAATATTAAAAACAGATCATCAACAGAAACAAAAATTGGAAGCTATCATACATCATATATATACAAAGCGCTAAGATCAAAAGTGAAGCAAAATACTAAAACCAAAATAAGGAAACACTTGCGCTTTTACATTTCAAAGCATTTACGAAGAGCAAAATACTAAAATCATAACAGTTATGGAAGAGGAAAATAAAAAGCAAGTTTTAGCACTTCCTAATAGTTACATGCAAATGGTTTAAAAATACCTCCACGACCCGAATATCCAGCGGCGGCGGCGAAGAGAAGATGCACCGACGAAGAGTAGAGGCGAAGAACTTCCTTTTGAAGCGGCGGAGAGATGAGTCGAACAGTTTCCAGACACACGAGCGTAATTGGGGATTTAGGAAGTTTAATGGTTTTGATAATTTGTAGAGATTGAGGAATAATGTACTCGAATTTGGGAGATTGGGGAAGAAATTGGGGATTTAGAAAGTTAGGAAATTAGGGGAAGGAAATCGGGATTTCTGAACTGGAGGAAGAAGGTAAATGAAATCTAAAAATAAAGCATAAAAACGGCACCGTATTGCTAACACTTATCAATGTTTGCAGCGTTTAAGCTAAAAATGACGGTAATGTATAAACATATTGCAGCGTTTAGGATAAAACACCACTAATAACCACGACAAAACGGTGGCGTTTACGATCTTAGTTTACAAATTTGCGGTGTTTTCTGAAAAAATGCCGGTAATTCATAACATTTTGCGGCATTTTCTCAAAAACACCACTAATTACGCACAGGTAAAAACGGCACCGTTTCCCTGTTCACCATATTTTGTGGCGTTTTGTTTGAAAGCGCCACTAAAACAAAGCTGAAAACGGCATCATTTTTTATACCCCGAAGCATATTTGCAGCGTTTATAACCAAAAACGCCACTAAAAGTACACATAAAACGGTCACATTTTTGCAAACTCTTTTGCGGCGTTTTCATAAAAACGCCACTAAAATTGCTCAACGTTTTCCTCATATTTCATATTTGATCTCTATTTTTTAAATTTGAATGTAAACAACTTCCTATATTTTAATTTTTAATATAAACAAAAAATATATTTTATATACTTATATTAAATAATATGGGTATAGTACAAATTAAATGGCAAGAATCTCAGTAAATTCCAAATATTGCTTCAGTTATCAACAGTATACCTTAAACCTCAAACCATAAACACTTCAGTTTTTAATAGTATACCTTAAACCTCAAACCATAAACACACTCTCAACCCTAAGTATAGTTGAAACTTTAATTTTGATTTAATCATACACATTTTAAAAAATAAATACATCAATATATTTTTATATTGAATAAACATAAATATTTATGCATGCAATATATAAATAATAAAAAAATGGTGAATCAAATTAAAGTATACAATTACACACTAAACTATTATTCATGTATGCCTTTGGGATTTAACCCATTAATTTTGATATATATATATATTTTAAAAATAATAATTTATATTTATCTTATTTAGATTTCTATTCTAAAAAATCCAAAATTAAACCCTAAACCATATACCTAAACATATTAATCCTAAACCACAAATATGAAACACCAACACTAAACCCCAAATTACAAACCCTAAACCATACACCATAAACCCTAAATTAACCATAAATCGTAGACCATAAAACCCATACCTGGCTTAAACTCTAAACCGTACGTAAATCCTAAACCATAATCCTAGACCATATTTTTTGGGAATTCATATCGCCAATGTTATCGTAGTATAAAACATATATATATATATACATATATATATATATATATATATATATATGCTTATACTAAATAATATGGATAAATACAAAATGGCATGAATCTTAGTAAAATTAATCCAAATGTTTTTCAGTCCAAATAGTATATATCCTTAAACCTTAAACCCCAAACATAAATATATATGTGACTGAATTTCTAATTAAATAAAATAAGAGAATGTTTACAAGTTAAGTTAAACAAAAATATATTAAATTAATACTATCTCTTTTACAATTATATAAGAGAAATTATTTAATATATAAATTAAAAAACAATCATCTCATTTAAAACAACTTTAAAATTGTTTAAAATAATATTATTTTAAATTATTATATTAAATAATATCAATGTAGTACAAAATGACATGAATCTCAGAAAAATCCAACTGTTATACATCCAATTCTCTAATAGTATCATTTCCTTGAACCATAAATTAAACGTAGCTAGCTAAACCCTAAATATAAATTTTATAAGGGACAAAGTAATTAAAATAGAATGTTAATGCTTACTTAGACCCTAAAATAAATTAAATTTTTTTATTAATAACTCTAACCACTAAAGCCTAATAGCCAAACCCCTAAAATCATAACCCTTAAATTAATTTTTTTTTGCGGTGTTTTTTTGAAAAATGCCGCTAATGACAGACTTTTTGCAGCGTTTAACAACAAACGCCACTAATTCTCGATCTAGCCACTATAGCTCAACTACAAAACGTCTTCGTATTGCTTAACATTTTTGCAGCGTTTTTGGAGAAGCGCCACTAATACTCTTCATATAATTATCGATCTTTTACGGCGTTTTTCAAGTAAGCGCCGCTAATACTAATCTTTTGCGGCGTTTTTTTTTTTCAAAAATGCCACTATAGGTCTAACCTCTTGCGGCGTTTCCCTTCAAGCGCCGCGGATGTACAACTTTTACGGCGTTTTTATTTCAAACGCCGCTAAATGTCTATTTTAATAAGCTGTTTGTTGTTTTCTATTTATTACCCTAAAAAGGATAATTTAGTGTCAAAAGTTATAAAGAATGATGAGACTTTCAAATGCGAGTGATTTTATTCGAATCGGCTTTTTTATTTTATTTTTAATAAATATTATTTACCATTTTATTAGGAAAAAAATGATCAAATTTTCTTTTAATTTTAAATTAAAATTCGAGTCTAAAATTATATTTGAATTTAATATATAAAAAAAATTTAAGGTGTAAGTGAAATAATAATTTCAATTATTGGAATCTGAATTTGTAAAATTGGATATTGAAATACATCATTTTACAAAATTTAAGTGAATTTGTAATTTTGTATAATAGATAGATGTATGAGCGTTGGGAATTTTTTTAAGAAACTTATTCTTACTTTAGTTTAGTTTCGCCTCGTAACCAAACACAGGTCGAATGAATCCCTCCTTTCCCCCTCATTTCAACGTTTGCAAACCCCCTCGAAAACCCTAACGCTTTCAGACTCGCACTCACTGATTTATTGGCAAAAGGAAATGCCCGGCGTCTCTTCTGATTCCGCCCGCGGCGCTTTGGTTCCACTTTCACCCGAGTCCCCGGGCGTGGCGGTGTATCCTCTCCGCCATCGTCTCAAGTCTCCAATCTCTAGACTCTCCATCTCATGGTCACGCGGTAACTCCCTCCGCGTCTCGGTTTTCGCCGCTCCTTCTTCCGATGGCTCCGTCAATGACGGTGACGGAGGAAAAGTAGTGGAAGTGAAGCTCGGCGGCGGAGACGGCGAGATCAGCGAGGCTCATTGGCGGAGGATCGCCTACGGTTCGGTCTCTCCTTTTGCTCTACTCCAAAGCAGGAAAAATGCTGTCTCCAGCTTGTCCAAAATGTCCATGAATTCTTCACCTTACGATGGTGACTGGTAATTGATATTCAAAATTCATTTTTTTTATACCAATATATCTTTGAAATTTATTTTCTTTTCTTCTGAAAAAAAATTGAATTCGCTGTTTTCAGGTGGGATTACATAATGGAGTATAGCAAGGACATAAATGCCCTTCTAGTTAATGATAAATCGGCTTCAGTTCCGGTTCTCGATGACCCGAAGTCAGTCATAACTGTGAGTTCCATTTTTTTGATGAGCCATTTTGTCTTTGCTTGGTATGAGGGATGGAAATTTTGTTAATATAATGTTAAGCTAGAAAGTGTTAATTTAATGGTAATTTCTTTTAATTTCAAGTTATCTTTTTTTTTTCTCCTCTCAGAAAGGAGAGGAACCAACTAGTTTGAAGGCTGCGTGGGAGCTATTGGAAATGTTTTATGCAGAAAAGCCATCTCATTCATGGTTACCCGAACGCCTTGTTGATTGGTTAGCTGTAAATATCCTACCCTTTTCTTTTGTTACTATAACCATTAAGTTTTACATTAGTTTGGTTTTAAAGTTGTTTGTTACTAGTAAGCAATTTGTGTCTTGGCAGGATTACGATAGCCTTTTCTCTGGAACACACCCGACAGTCCACTCAAAGCTTGTTGATTTTCAAAAAGAACTTGTTAACTTGCAGGTGTTAAATAATTAGCCTTCTATGTTCCTTATGAAGTTAACTTCTTTTATATGGTACTTCTGCAGTTCTGGAGGTTTAGGCTTGCGAGTTGTTTAACTGATACTTGGTTCTATATTCACCTAAGATGATGATATTTAATCAGTTTATTGAATGCAGGTTGTGGAGGATGATCCCAAATATTGGGAAGTTATGTCATCTGCACTTGCTATTGGTTGGCTGAATATCGTAGTAAGTGGTTTGATAGTCTAATGTGGTTCATAGCTTACAAAGAGGAAAGCATGGTAGGTACATTTTTCTGTGGAATTTTATTATTTGATACGGTTTTTATTCTCGCTTGCAGATTAAAATGTTGCGCTTGCATGGATCTTATCGATTAGATCAACTCAGCAATCGCGAGGTTGGTACGAGATTAGTTGTTATGTATTGCATCTGAAAGTTGTAGCTCTATTTACCTGTAAAGTAGCATGTTTTGAGTGTAATTGAACAGTAAGCATTTTTCTTTTCATGCACATCAACAGACAGAGAATGGTCTTGTAGAGGCAGTTGCCGTTCTTATTTCAAAAATGCCACGCATGCGTTTGGAACAAGAAGCTGGGAAATTGGGTGAATGCTACAAGGCCAAGCCTGATTTTGTAAAGGTCTCTTAAATTTAATGGTTTTTTCCTTTCATTCTGCTTCTTGATCCGCTACCGCCATAGATAAGTCATTCGAGTTTTTCTCTTGCATAGGCATGGGAGAAGTGGCGGGGTCAGATAAATAAGCTGGATTCAAGTGCATTCTGGTTTCATTGTGCTCACCAGCAGACTCGGGAGGGCTTGAGAAGTATGTTACAAATAATGCTGGGTAATGCTAATAGTCTCTGCTCTGCAACATATAACTGGATGGAGCTGTATATTTCTCACTTCCTATACATGAGGCCATTAACAGTGGTATGTATCTTCCATGTATAACATATATCGTAGTGTTGATAGTTTATGCATGATAGCTGGACCCTGAAATAATCACTTGATTTCTTTTCTTCTGTTAGGGGTTAGAAAGCATGTACAGCTTGGCACAGAAAAGCATTCAATTGAAACCAATGGCTTCTGCACATAGGTTGATGGGGCTTATAATTGGAATTCTTGGGGAAAATACTGAGGTGACGTATGGGGATATAATATCAATTTGCATTCTCTGTTAATTCTCCTTTTGATTCCTTAACTTTAAATTTTGCTATGGGTATTTCTCAGGTTGTATTAGCAGAGTGCTTGAAAGGATTTGGTCCTTGGTGAGCTGTCATATTTGCATCTTCATATATTTCTGTTTGTTAGTAGTGCAATTTTGGAGCCTTATATGGGGTGCTATTTCAATTTATTTTTGTTCTGACAACTATAAGAGCTTATCATGAAATTAAAGCTTGGATTTTCTTGTACATTCTTTTGAGAAATATGTGTTTTCTTTTCATCAGGATGGTTGCTCATGCCATAGAGTTGTTGACTGCTGGGAGTGACCATGCAGAAATGCTTTTACATGAAGAGCGTCAGAACTTGGGGGGAATAAGCATAGAGGAGCTTCATCGACTTGTTTATGCTCAAGTCCTATCTTCATTTCCATTAACTTGGCAAGTGAGTGTAAATAACTGTGGATTTCTTCATTGGTATATGGAGCTGCAGTTGTGCATCTTTTATGCATCGTATGGTTTAGGATTACCCTTCTAAGTTAGACAAATGAAATGTGGAGTGCAACTTAACCAACCTTATTGGATATAATTCATAGTAATGAGTAAATTAATACTATTTTCTATTATTATCTTTATAGTGGATAAGATGTAATTATTGAATGGAACGTTAGCACTTTGAATAAATATTTCTTATATATTCTTTTCCTTTAACATCTACAGATTGCTCCAATTTATCTTATATCATGCATAAAGCACGGGATGGTTCTGTT
This sequence comes from Gossypium australe, assembly GCA_005393395.2. NCBI lineage: Eukaryota > Viridiplantae > Streptophyta > Magnoliopsida > Malvales > Malvaceae > Gossypium > Gossypium australe. The sequence continues at coordinate 102,554,441 of CM016619.1, read as the reverse complement.
ACAGATATTATTGTCCAAGCAACCTGTTCAAGATAATCAGTTATTGCTGAAGGTCATTGATTCATTTTATTTGATGCCTCTCATCTTTGCCATTATCATTTTGCTTTCCCCTATTGTGTTGGATTTCAGGGGCTTATAAAGTAGTTTATTGGTGATCAAATTCTCTGTTGTATGCAGAGCATAGAGATTTGCCGCCTTTATGAACTCCATAGTGTAACTTCAAATATTATGAAGGTATAAACATCCATGAAGGCATAATTTTATTTTGGTGATGGAAAACATATAAAGCTTGGCATTTGTTTTTGGAAACACAGTTTCCTAACCTGTAGAGAAATATTTTGTTAGACATGATGATTGAATGTGTTAGCATGTCAGTTAAAGATTCTCACTGTCCATGTTTAGATTGCTGGAGTACACCACTGGAAGCATGGTCGGAAAGGTTCTGGAGTCTTTTGGCTTCATCAAGCTCGGGATGAATATCGTCTTAATAGGATAGCTCTGCAGTTGTTTGATTCAGTTGGAAAAACAATCTCTGATGAGAGTTTCAAGGTAAATTTTATAAACAACCTCTGAAGCTTCTTTACTTTCCATTTCATGAATTAAAAGATCTTTATATTCTGAAGGTATTTAGATTTTGGGATATTATTTAGTGCGTCCTCTATCTTTGCAGCAATGGGAAGGTTTAATTCAGTTATTGGGTTCAGATTCTAAGTCTGCTGGTGGACTAGAGTTCCTACACAAGTAAAGAATTTTCCATCTTTGCTTACCGTTGGATTATTATGTATAATTACAAAGCACATTGCATTAGTTTCTCTTCAGTATTCTGAGCCCCAATCCATAACCTTTGATGCGTCACAGATATAGAGATTTGAAGAAATCTCTTCGGCAGATTCATGACGGAAAGGCTACAGATTCTGCTCGGCAAGCTGTGGAATCTCTCATATCAGTACATATCATCTCTTATAATCTATTACTTCAAGTTACCATCGTATTATCAAAAATCATAACAAGAGCAAATATTGGTATGTGACTTTCTTTTTTTTTTTTTTAATTTCTTACTACAGCTTATGAAAAACCCTTCTACGCCTCAACGCTTTTGGCTGCCGCTTCTTTATGATTCGGTAAGCAATGATCTTCACGAAGTTTTTTTATATCTATCTCATTACAGATTGTACTATGCAGTATTGATTTTTTTTTTTTTTTTTTTCTAAATTTTTCCACAGTTGAAGCTGCTTAATTGGAAGGAACGTCCTTTGTTGAATGTGTCTCAGACAAATCTTCTATTAAATAAACTACAAGAATTGTCCATGGCAAGGCTTCGGCCGGACTTTATTGAATCTGAGTTACCACCCCAGGCCTTGAACTCCGTTAGACTAGCTCTTGGCACGAATCTTGGACGTGCAATCCTAGAGGAATGAGCCCCTTAAAGTATGTAACCTTTGTCCACCTCCATAATTGTTATTTCAGGTTTGAGATTATCACAAGCAAACCCAACTTGGCATATTTTAGAGAGTAGTCTTTGTAATTACATGATATGACTAAAAGAGTTGGGTTTGATAGATATAAATGTCAAGTAAAATTTTAATTTTGCTAAAAAAGGTAAAAAGTAATGGCTTTGATATTTGCATGCTATGGCTTGAAATATAAGTCCCACTCTTTTTGCGATGCAATTGTTAAGGGCTTAATGTCCCATATTTTGGACCATTTGATTGAACTCGAACCAATGATTTAAATATAAAATAATTGAAATAAAATAAGTGATCTAAATTCAAGATAATACAACTTGAATAATTAGATTCTTACCTAAAATTAACTTGAATATTAAATAGACCAGAGTTACTCCTGAGATATTTTTTGTCATCTATATAATACTGATATTTTATGTAATCTGACTTTGATTTATGGTAAATCAGGATTTTGTTTTCTTCTACGTGGCTGATATTGACCCTATATTTGCTGAATGATTAGCATGTATTTAAACTGCTTAATTTAACATTATGTATTTGTTTTAGTGCATAAATCAAAGGGGTGGCCGATTTTAACTAGCGCATAATTCCCATAATCTTCTATTCTATATTAGGGCCAATTCAACCAAAGATGACCCAGGTTTTAAATTACTCTTCCAACTTCAAAATATTTTTATTGAAACCACAAATTAGTTTCTCATTGTGTCTTAAATATGCTCTATATGTGAAATATTCAGAGTACATTGATCAAATTGTAAAAATATGTGTACACTATTTATTTGTTTAACACCTCAGATCCAATCTGTCTTTTGGTAGTATATTTATGCTTACAAATTGATCAGCGTGTTTTCATTATGTTCCACGTTAGATTCGACCTAATATTTAATACCTAAATTGATGTTCGCATTGATGGAAGGACTTGATTGATATAGTGCAGATGCATTGATGATTAAACTAGAACTTTTGAAGTTTAAGATCCAGTTTAAATATTAGCAATAATTTAGGGATGTTTGGTAGAATTGAGCCTTTATGTAAAAGCGACACAAATGGCTGAAAACAGTCTTAATTTGCTTCTCTTTATATCCTCCTTGAAAACAAAAACACTAGATTTCCTTTACATAAATTCATGATACTACAATCCAAATATTCACTCTGGTTTCAATCCTCCACAGGCTACACTATATATGCATTTCTTTTTTTCTTGCTAATTGCTTAATAGACATACATACATACATACATACATAAATCACACTAATGTAATAATATCATATCCATAAATTTTATGCACTGAATTAAAGGTGGAGTAATCAAAGAATTTGTGTCCAAATCTTTAATTAACACCAAGACAATCCCTACTCATTAAAAAAAAAATTTATAGGTATTATTTCTTGGGTACCCAACATCCATGTAAGCCATAAGGTAGACCATAAGGGAGCTTTGCTCTTGCAATTTCTTTGAATGTTGAACCGTCCAACAATAAAGCATATCCACCTCCATTTTTCTCACTGATTAGGGAGATTATAACGCCTGCAACATTTTGTGTTTTTTAAGGTAAAATAAAATAGTACAACCAAAATTGAAACTGCAAAGCATACAATGATTGAACTAGCTCACCATCATCTTCCTCGTTGGCACCTGGTCGAGCCACAAAGAATGGCTCCGATGGCACAGCTCCCTCATCGTACCAATTCTTTGCCTTTTTCTCTACGAAATCAAGCTGCCATTGGCATAAATAATTAAACATTGAGGACATCTTTAGAGGTTTTTAAGTGTTATGCGTGTAGCATAATACTGAAATAAAAAATTAGACTCAAATTTAATTTAATCATAAAAAGCTAATAATCTAAACTCTAGATTGACACCAACTTGAAATAACCTATAATTTGAATTAAAAATAATTTAAACTTAAAATAACTTAAAAACCCAAATTGACCATTAGAGTTTACAGCCTAAAACCACCAAACTCACACCTGAAGCCAAAAACTGTGGGGTGAAAGGGAGGGGGGGGGTTGGGAAGATAAAATTCTAAAATTCAAGGGGACGAAGCTAAAAAATTTATTTTAAAACTGCTTAGATTATATAGTAGGAAAATAGAGTTGAATGTTGCAACCATGGATCATTGACATTGAACATTTGATTAACCTTGTTAAAACAACAGACCTGGCAACTCGAGATGATTATCACATGGCGGACACTCGAAAATGGGCCACTTTCTCTTCTAAATTTTTATATCTTTTCTTATGATATAACTAAGATGTAAATTTATATGCTTGCTATATTTATAAGAAAAATATAGTTAATTTTTAGGAGAGCCTGAAAATACAAAATTTTTATTTACTCAAATGACTAAGAATTAAATGATTAGTGCTTAAGATAGGTCACTTTACCAAGAAGAGGTCAAGACCCTAACTTGTACCTTAATTTTATCTTTGATTCAAATTCGGAATCGTCCAAACAAGTAAATGATGAGAATATAAAATGATTCAAATTTGTAAGGATCAAATAAAAAAAGAAGAAGAAGTAAAAAACCACACTCACACGAATTCAAAAGTAAACCCAACATGACATATGTTTGGAGTAGGATCTAAAAATTAAGTTGAAAAATTTTCAAATTTAAATGGATGTAATTCAACCCGATTATTCTGATTCGCATATAGTGAATATTGGATGATAAAAAGTTAAAATACCTTGGTGAGGGTGTTGGGGAAATGACATGGGCGTTGAGCTCCACAAGCATAAGCGTATCTATATTTTTTACCCAAATAAGCAGGGTTTATGCTGCACATGTCCATGCCTCTTCCATGTTCATCTGCCTCCAATGCAGCCTCCAACTTCCCATTCCGACTCCCATCCAATGGGATTTTGAATCTTCCCACCCTATTGTGTTCATTATTTTTAATTAATTTCAACCTTTTTGAATACATCCTTTAATCTATGTTCTTACAAAAATCTAATAAGCCTATAAACAGGCAAAAAATGTAAAATAGTCTATATATGACCTAAGGATGAGATTTTTCCATCTTTTGATCTCACCAAACAAGCTACGTAGGAGCTTGACTCCCATATTCTTGTAAACACATGCATGCAGTATTCAGAGCTTGACGTGCCATGCTCATTTTCATTTGAATGTTTAAATTAATAAAAAACCTTTAGCTAAATAAACCCTCATACATATTGACTACTTGTATTCTAATAAAATCCTTAACATGAATCAATGATTCATGCGGAATTTAGATGGAAAAAAAAGTATCTAAATAAATCATTATGGTTTACTAGATTTTTTTAACAATATTATAGCCTACATGTATGTATAAATCAGGCAAGAGAACTTAAATTCCCTTAATTATAACACGAATATAAAAGATAACTTAATCATAAAAAATGATATATTATCTTACCTTGCATCTGGTAGAACATCCTCCCCCTTGAAGAACCGGAGGTTTTTAAGCCTAAGCTGATCTAAAATGGAGGTGTCGGCGTGGTGTTCACAACAATCAGCGATAATAGAAGTCACTCTCCCATCTTCATCTTCCTCTTCGTATGCATTGATGAAATGAAAGGTCACGAATAACGGCACTTCCACACTCGTCACCTTCAAGATTTGAACAATTCATAAAGGATTCGTGTTGAAATCCGTTCAAAACAAAGAAAGATTAAAAGAAAAAAAAATGGGAACTTACTACTTTTCCACTAGCTTTACACATAACATGCAGGAATGCTTTAGATTGAGGATGCCACTCAAATTTGTACAAAGGAGTAGGCTCAGCTCGGAGCAAATTTTGTGCACAGTACCTCAATGGCATTTCAGGCACCACAACATAGTGTTGAGTCACCGGAAATGAATGGACCCAACCTGGAGCTGGTCCGCCACTGCAGTTCACCCTTCCAATCACCTTCCTTTCATTGGTCCCTGGTTCCATACGGACCACTAAGTACCCAGGCTTCAATAAATCTGGCAACAGGGTCAAGAACTCGGCATCGGTCACTATAGGATGAGCCGAGTGTATCAATCCCCCAAGGCTATCGCTATATTCGAACCTCCCAAGTGTTTCCAAGCTGTTGGGGTCGATAACCAAGGACCCTTTTTGAGTTTCCGTCAGGCATACCACTCGTCCATCCCCGAGCTTCACGACGCCGGTGTTGGCATTATCCGTTAAAGATGACCCAGAGAAGAGCTTTGCTAGATCCCCAACATAGGCCATGAAGTTTTCATGCTTAGGAACCTCCGAGAATTCCCGGAAGCAAATCTTCTTGTTCTTCTTTGCGGCCTTGTAGGCTTCCGATTCGATTTGGCGGTGACCGGCGATTAACCGGCCGTCCTCAAAGTGGAGCTTCACTAGTGTGGCGTAGCCGTCAAAGAGGTGACGGAAGTTGTAATCTTCTATATGCCATAGACCTGGACCGTTTCTGAGGTACGTTCCTTTCTACATAAATAATTAATTAACGAAAAATTGATCAACCAAAATTTTTTTAATGTAATAAAAAACTGATGTTGTCAAGATATTTTATTGCATTTAGTGTATAGTTTTTTATAGCTGACAAAGGACATTATGATTATGTGTGACGATCAGTTGAAGATTTTTTAAGAATATTCTAGCTGGCGTAATGTTATGAATTAATGGCATTCTATATTTCAGTATCACCTAATTATGACACCTAGCTAGCAGAATGTATTTAGCTTGGACGTTGTTTCCTTTGATTCTTTAGATGATGTCCAATGATCCGAGTATCAAATATTAACCTTAAATATATATGGTAAAATTTATATATTTACGTACCAGCCATAAAGGTATTTCTCCTTGCACAACCAGCTCTCCTTCCCATCGTTCTTGTTTCACACTAGTCCACGCAACATGGTTCTGATCCGGGTCGACGGGTTCTTTATCTGGAGACGGAACAATCGCTAGTTGCGATGGACTCACGACTCGGGCGATTGTTAAGGCTTGCTTGTATAGTTTTCTACCAAAAACAAGCTTGTTCTCCAAGGAAAACCCATGTTTTCTATGACAGAACTGATCAAAATCCAACATGGTAAAGGGAGAAACATGGTGCCCGCAGATATCTGAAAACCATAGGGAATCCATGAGTGTGTGTGTGTGTGTGTGTTTAAGAACAAAGGGTTTGTGATAGTTTTAACTAAGGGTGTGAATACCATATGGTATTTATAGGACGGCTTGGGGGTGAGCAAAAGTTAGAAGGTTAAGGAAACAATATTCGGAATCTTGATTGGTGGAATTCCTTTGCACTACAAGACATAGTAATTCAAGTATATTTATGGTCAGAAATTGGAGGTTTACTATATGTATAACTAAGTATATTTATGGTTGGCATTTTTTGGCATAAGAGTGATATAGGAATGGAATCATATGGTGGGTTCATTTTTCTTTTAAGAAAAAGAAAATTAAAGTACTACTTATCACTTAAATATTGCCATTTAGTTTGTCCTTGGTGCCCCGGCAATAATGTTTTGGGGATGCTATTGCTAATGTTGCCAAAGGTTGATGCTTTTCGTATTGGATTCTGCCTCATCAGGTATCCGAGGCTTTGAAATCTTGTGGTGCATGACAAGTACTACTTTCTCATTTACCAAAAAATCTTGTGTTATGTTATACATGTTAATGCCTCTTTGGTAATGTATCTGAGTTTGAAAAAGGTTTCAAGGAGGAGGTAGATTGAGTTAGAAATGTTCTTGCAATATAAATGTGATTGGAGGTGTTGAGCTTTATGTTTGATACGTGTTCTAATGCTTAATTAAGTAAAAGATAAAGTAGAAATAAAGAGGTAATATAGCATAAGGTGATAACGTTTATAATATAAATAAATATATATGTTATTATTTACTATTATAAAATGTTAGTCTAAATTAAAATTGATTTAATATGGTTAAAATTGATTAGATTTCAATTATTAAATAAAGTATTGACCAAATATATGTATATAATTTAGTAACTAATTTCTAATTGATGATGTGTTGATTAGAAATTAAATTTAATGTGCAAAAGTTATATATTTAGGTTATGGTCCTTAAATTATATAGACATAACTTTTCTAATATCCTATTTTCAGAAGAGAGAGTGAGAGTCACATCTTTTAAAATACTTGTGTGTTAATTTAAAATATTTAAACTACAAGACTTGAAGATTTTAAGATCGATTGATTTAGGTACGCTTTTATATTTAATTTTTATTTTTGATGATATAATATGATAAATTCTGATTTATTATGTTTTGTTTCATTGTTTTTTAATTCTAAAAAGTGGTATTATATTCTTGTTATGTTGAATCATTGAAACAAATTGGTTTTTTTAATTTGGCATTTAAAGTATATATAGGATGATAAAAGTTTTAGAGTTTTGATGCTAAATTTGGGGTTTTTTTCGATTGTAATGCTTTAATCAAGAATTTGAATTATAATTGAGCTTAGAATGGTTGTGCAATATATTACAATTGACGCTTGAGCTGGAATTCAATATTTATAATCGTATGTAGAAATTTATTTGTGCAATTATTATTTTGTGTTTTTACACAATTACTTCGGCCAGGAATCATTTTGGTGCCACTCAAATTTAACAATAAAAAATTGGTTTGGTGCACTATTTCGATTCAAAATTGAACTGATATGCATATTCAGGTTTAATGGTTTCCTGTGAATATTGATGATTCTTCTTCTTCTTCTTCTTATTAAATAGGGTTGATTAAGGATTAAATAAGTCAAAGAAAAAGGTTTTTTTATTGTGCCATTTAAATAATTTTATTTTTTTGTTATTTTAGAATTTGCAGTGGGATTAGAAATTTCAATTTTGATTTTTGGATGTTATAGAAAATTTTAATTTGAATATTAATATATAAATATATTTTTAAAATCACTTAGTTGAAATAATAAGTTGTTAGAATGACTTATATTGTTGAAATTATTTTGTTTTAAAATATAAAAAATTGTGTGCATGTAACAGCCCGAATGTGACCCTCCTCGGAATGGTGGTTTCCGGACCACACTTTCGAGTTAAAAAAAATATTTTAAATATTTTATTTGATAACTAGATTATGCGTTTGAGTTATGCGTTTGAGTGTGTGTTAAAATATTTTGGAGTTATTTGTATGTTTCAGTAGTTAATTTAAGAAAAGGATTAAAATGAGTAAATGAGAAAGTAGCTATTGTGGAAATTAGGGCTAAATTGATTTGATTTCTTTTCACATGGGATTTAAGTTGCAATTTAACCATATTTTTCCTCCTAGTGGACGCCATTGACCATGAGTAGTGCATATATTATATATTATTATTATTATTAGTTAGTGGGGTGATAATTAATAAAGTATTATTTGGTTAAAGAAATAATAAGAAAACATATTTTTCTCCCCACTTACTTCATCTTCTCCACGAAAACAAAGAGAAAAGAAGTGAAAAATTTAAGCTCCATAGTCGGTCCTTGCATGTCCTCGTAAGATCAAGGGAAGAAAGAGTTGGAAAAGGATCAGGGAAAAGCTAAACTAGACGAGTAGCCGGGACATCCTTACCCTTCAACTATCAAGGTAAGTTTTAAGCAATGGAACTAAATTGAAATAATACTTACTTACAAGTTTAAGTTGAATGGTGATAGTTTATTTCAATGTATTGCCGAATATATATATATATATATATATATATATATGAAATTGATAAGAAATAGTCGATGGTGATGATACTTGGTTGTTGTAATTAGATGCATGAAATAGGAAATTTTAATAATGACATTATAATGAGATTCAGGCATACTAAATGGAGTTGATGATGGCTTGATGTGGTATAGGCCGAATGCAATATAGTACTTGGGATATTGAATACTTTGATATATACATATATAAGTGTATGTTCTTGTGTGTAAAGTGAATGTGAATTATATATATATAGTATGCATATCGAATGAATAACAAGTTATGAGAAGCATAAGTTGGGTGAAATGGTTCAATGAGCACTATATGTGCAAATTTGTAAGTAACGGCTCTATGTGAGCGATACGTTACGATAAGTATGAAGTAACGGCTCTATGTGAGCGATACGTTACGATAAGCATGAAGTAACGGCTCTATGTGAGCGATACATTACGATAAGTATGAAGTAACGGCTCTATGTGAGCGATACATTAGGATAAGTATGAAGCAACGGCTCTATGTGAGCGATACGTTAGGATAAGCATGAAGTAACGGCTCTATGTGAGCGATACGTTACGATAAGTATGAAGTAACGGCTCTATGTGAGCAATATGTTACGAGAAGTATTAAGGAATAATACTAAGTGCATGAGACGTTGCTAACCATATTGACAATGTGCAGGTGTGAGGTTCATTTTAAAGACTTCTATTATAAATGCAAATAAGTATACAAGAATGATTGAGTATATCATCCTAAGAATATGCATGCATGATTACGTTTGGGGTCGGTAAGTATACTAGAGGTAAGTATCATCTCTATAAATTTAAGAGTGATAGAAGTTGACGTGTAAGTTAAATACTTGTTAAATATGCATTATGTATATAAATTATTTAGAATATGGTTATGTATTCAACTTTTGGAGTTTTGACTATTCAGTCTAAGGGTGATAAATAAATTATTTATTTCATTTGTATAAGTTCATGGGAATGGAAACTAATTGCTTAATTCTTACTAAGCTATGAAAGCTTACTTTGTGTTTTGGTTATTTTCTAAACATGTAGGTTACCTTTGGAAGCTCATTTTGTGCTCGGGAATCACTTCGGAAGCTCTCCATACTATCATCTTTTTTGGTACTCTTTTGAAGTAGTGAACTTTGACCATTATGGCATGTATGGGCTAAGATACTTTTGAATTGATTTCAAATAGTGTGTATGTATATTTTTGCCATGCGAAAATGGCTAAATTATGGTAACTTGGTCTTGTGTGAATTCGGCCTTGATGTTGGTCTAAAATGAAAGTGCTTTATCTATGTGTTTATGTTGGATGTATGAAAAGGTGGCTCGAGTGGTCATAAGGTTAAAAATCTTGATATTATGGATAATTGTGAGGTCGGTTATGGTATTAGTGATATGGAAGTATATTACATGATGTATATATATATGCTTGTGGTTGGTGTTATGGCGTGAAAATGATGTTATATATATATGATGCATAATCGGTCAAGTGTTTGGTTCATTTTAGAAATATGCCATATAGCATATTATGAATGTTGTGAGAAGTTAAGTATGTTATAAATGTAAGTGTTCATTAGATTAGATTATTGGAATGCAATATCTTGTACACATTTCGGCCTTGTTAGTTTCTTTAATAATTTGATTAAAATGTGCTCATGTACTCGGGTACGAGAGGTATTTAAATGACAGGTATATGTTTGATAATGAATTAGGCATTTGAAAATTTTGCGATGGAAGTGCATTTGATTCAAATTGGTAGTAAAGAAATATGATACGTTTATATAAAACATTTATAGGTATATAATATTTATTATAAATGCTTGTTTTGGGTTATGTTTTGGTAGGTAATACTCTGTAACCCTAATCCGGCGATGGATACGGGGTTAGGGGTGTTACAGTGCATGTAACTTAAACCATGTTGATATTGACTAGCCCAAATGAAGGTGACTATTTAACAAATTTACATGTGCAACTGTGACAATAAACATGTAATGATTTTTCGATATTAAATGGAGTAATATATTGGTCAAAATGAATATATTTTGTTCAACATGTTCTTATTGTTAGTATTTGATTACTATAGCAAGATATCACTTATATATTAATATTTTATCCAAAGATGAAATTAATGAAGTACTCAGTATCTTGAGATGGAGTTTACATCTATTTGAATTTATTATTATTTCAGCTTATATTTGAAGATTTCAGTTTATATTTGAAGTTTTAAGTGAACTTGTTTTGTTTGATTCAACTACTTATATACTTGCTAATATCACCACATGCATTGATTATATTTCCATGTTGAATGGTATGACTGTAACACCCCTTATCCGTATTTAATGCCGGAACAGGGTACGAGGTGTTACCAAACTTATACACAAGCAATTATGCAAAACCGAGACATGACTTTCTGCTCAAAATTAAAAATTTTCATATCACCTATTAAACAAGCCTACGAGGCCTAAATCACACTTTAGGAATGGTTCGGGATTAAATCGAACTCTTTAAAAGATCTCTAGAAGACTTAGAAAAAATTTCATCAAAAGAGTCCACACACCCGTGTGGAGAAAAGGACACGCCCGTGTGGAACTTCACAGGCCCGTGTTCCACACCCGTGTGGATTTATTTCTCATTTCGAACCTATAGGGGTTTTCATACGGCTGGACACACGCCTATGTCCATCATACGGCCACGACACGCCCTTGTCTTAGCCGGTGTGCAAAAACCTTGGCATTTTGTTTCTGACGTCATCATCCCATATATGTCACAAGGCCAAGGCACACGCCTGTGTCATTCGACCGTGTGGCGAATTAAATTCCTAATTCAGGAGCAGACTTCACACGGCCTGGGGACATGCCCATGCCTAAGGCCGTGTCTTCTACACGGTTGAGAGCATATTGACTTAACAACCATGCCTAAGGCCGTGTCTTCCACACGGTTGAGAGCATACTGACTTAACAACTTAGCATGCAGGGGGACACACGGCCTAACAACATGCCCATGGGGTTGACCGTGTGTCACACACGGCTTAGACACACGCCCGTGTGCCTACCCGTGTGGACAAAAACAAGGCTATTTACCAAGCCCTTATTGCTATCCCTACTTGCACCATCATAAACCACATTAAGTAACTAACTTATTCATACATAAAATACCCCAATTAAACAACCATACAACTTGCACATTCATGAATAACCTCATCATTTCTTAGATTAAATAGAAAGAGCCATCAACTATGGCCTTATACAAAAGAATTCATCCTCAAATGAGCCAACACATTTGGCCAAAATAATATGACATTCAACTAAAACTAAGTCCCTATACATGCCATATTTAAAATGCTAAATCTAACTATACCAAGATGTGCTGATAGTGTGGGTGATCCTCTAATTATCTCCGTATCCCGAGCTGGCTCTTCGACACTATAAAACAAGGGGAAAAGAGAAGGGAGTAAGCTTTAAGCTTAGTAAGTCTATATGTAAACAATAGCATCATACCACATACTTATCAATCAAAAACATTACATACTATGTAAAAACAACTCATATCCTTATAATTAGGCTTACTCATTTCAAACCTTACCACATCCCAAACACATATCATAAACATTGCTCACATTTACTTGCACTTATACCCTGCACTTATCACCACAAAGTCACATGTAACTTCACTTAGACAAGTTTCTCGATGAACACTGTAATGGCCTAAATTCAAGGTTATCGGAACAATGGTTTCGCAACCATAAATCCGATTTAAAGAGAAATTTATTTCAATATATTTGCATGAATATTTATATGATAGGAAAAATCATATTAAAATATTGATAGAAAAATTTTACCGATTTAGTAGTTAGTTAGAAAAAGGAATTATTGAAGGAATTGGGTAAAAACAATGTATCGAGACTTTGATCTCATAAAATTGAGTAGGAAATATTTTTATAAATATTTATAAAATGTTAGTAATGTGGTATTAAAATTTCGTTAGAAAATTTTAACGTTTGGGTAGGTAATTAAATAAAAAGGACTAAATTGAAAAAGGTGTAAAAGTTATTAGAAGGATTAAATAGCTCAATTGTCAAATGACAAGGGATCTGAAGAGCAAATAATCCCAAAGGAGATATTTTGGGCAGCATAAGCTGAGAAAAATCAGGAGAATTACTGAAAGAAGGGTAAAATGGGAAAATAACAAAATTTACTAAATAAAACTAGGACTAATTTGAGATATCTAGAAATATCTTCATTTTTCTTTACTCTCATCAGCCAAAAACGCCATAGGAGGGTTTTCTAAGCTGGTATATCATAATTTTTGCACCAAATCTGAAAAACTCAAATACGAAGCTAGATCGAGGAAAGAAAAAAGTCCCGAATTAGTAGATTTATATACGAACTAGTATCGAGGTAAGTTCATGTAACTAGAATTATATTCTTAAATGTTGAAATGTATGTTATTGATGTGAATATAATTTGAATGTTCATTGTATGAAGATTGATGAAAGATTGATATATTTGATAAAAAGGGGAAGAAATCTCGGTTGAATGAAAGGAAAATTCGACGGATCTCTGAAAAGGAATTGACGGTAACAAGGATCTAGCCCGGACGGGTGATCCTATCTTGATATAGCCCTCTCGAAGAATATGTGGAAAATGGATTTAGCCCGGACGGGTAATCCGAATTAGGGTCTGAATTTAGCCTGGACTGGTAATTCAGATCCAAGCTCATTAGAGTAATTGTCGTTGCAGGGGATTTAGCCTGGACTGGTAATCCCGTTGTAAAGATGAGGTTCGTGGGAGTGTGCTCTCTGAAATAGAAATGTGCGCACATGAATATGAATTGACGGACCCGAATTTGTACACTAAAAGTGTACCTATGAAAATCCATCGAAAATTCCAAGAAAATTCAACGGGATAAATATGGAAAAAGAATAAGGGAATGGGAAATCATGGTATTGATGAGTTCATCAATCATGGTATATATTACTAATACATGAAAATTATTGGACTAACTTGAAAGTTGAGTTTGTGCATGTTAGGGTAATAGTGCATTGAATGGATATATGAATGTTTATTGCATTGTATTGAAAATATTAGGTAAGTATAATTCTTGTTATATGGGCTTACTAAGCACAAAGTGCTTATCCTGTTTCCTTTTCCCCTGTTTTGTAGTGTTAAGAGCTTGGAAGTCGGATTCGGTAGGAGATACATCACACTATCAGCCTCAAGATTTCGGTATATAAAGAAATTTTATTTTGGAAATCAATGGCATGTATAAGCTAATAAAGTAATGTTAATATGAAATGAATGTAAGGTCAGCCATTGGAATGGCTAGCAAACCTTGGCTTGGTATGTGTTGATGTTATCTTATAAATATGCATGAATCTATTTTGAAAATATGTTGAATTGGATTGGTTGATGTGGATTGGTCTCGGTTTAAAATTTGCAGGGAAGGCTAGATATCTATAAAGGGGTTATATTGAAAAAAAAATCGTAAATTCCGGTAATGCCTTGTACCCTATTCTGACAATGAATACGGGCAGGGGGTGTTACATTTGTTGGCATCAGAGCTACGGTTTAGCCGGTTCTAGGACCGGCATAACAAATACGGATTAGCTATACATGCCATTTAAATTATTATTGATAGTGTGATATCTCCTGACCATTTAAATTGTGTTTTTCTTATAGTAATGTCATCCGACCGAGCTCAATCTGAGGAAGCTGGGAGTCATGCTCCGGCTTCAGTACAAAGAGAAGAAACTAGCAGTAGAAGGCCCGGTATAGAGGGTTAAGGGGAGGAGACAAAAATAGCCTTCTTTCAAATGATGAATGAATGGTTTACTCAGTACATAAGAACTAACCCTACAGTGCAGCAAACTCAAGCTCCCCCTCCTGTTCCTCCACCGGTTCCCGAGATTCCACAGGGTACAGGTACTGAATCTGTCAGAAAAGGGAAAGCTCCAGTTGATAAAATTCAAAAATATGGGGCCGAAGAATTTCGAGCAGCAGTTGATGACGATCCCGAACGGGCTGAATTTTGGTTAGAAAATACTACTCGGGTTTTGGAGGATTTATCTTGCACACCAGAAGAATGTTTGAAATGTGCCGTCTCACTGCTAAAAGACACAGCTTACCATTGGTGGAATACTAAAGTTTCAGTTGTTCCGAAAGAAGAAATTACATGGGAATTCTTCCAGACCAAGTTCAAAAAGAAATATATCAGTCAGAGATCCTTGATCAAAAAAGAAAAGAATTTCTTGAGCTGAAACAGGGCAATAGATCTGTATCTGAGTATGAAAGAGAATTTGTTTGGTTGAGTAAATATGCTCGGGAATGGGTACAGTCAGAAGCTGAAATGTGCAAACGATTCGAAGAAGGGTTGAATGAAGAAATTAAGCTACTTATCGGAATTTTTGAAATTCGAGAGTTTGCTACATTGGCAGAGCGAGCTTATAAAGCAGAAGAATTGAGCAAAGAAAAGAAACAAACTGAGAGGGAAGCTCGAATTTTTAGTAAAAGACCAATGGGAGAATCCCAATTTTCTGCTCCAAAGAAATTGAAGAAGTACCAGGATCGTTCTACCTCAACCACTGGGTATTCGAGCAGAGAGCGAGGTTCTCAACGCAATAATCCAAGACCTTCCACTCCATCAGTGACTAGTGTTGGCAGTGTTGGTACCCCTAAGCCGAGATGCCAGTATTGTAATAAAGCTCATTTTGGTGAATGTCGATTTAAGAGCGGGGCTTGTTACCGATGTGGTTCTTTTGACCATTTCCTTAGAGATTGTCCAGAAAGGGGAGAAAAAAAAGCTGAACAGATATCGAAGCCGAGTAATCCAGTTTCGAGGGGTAGACCATCTCGACCATCTGGTAATGTTAGTGGTAGCCGAGGAGCTACAAAAGATACTGTAGGCAGGACTGAGACACGAGCACCTGCTAGGACATATGCTATTCATGCCAGAGAAGATGCCTCAGCACCAGATGTTATTACTGGTATATTTTCTTTACTTGACACTGATATTACTGCGTTAATTGATCCTGGTTCTACGCATTCATATATATGTATAAAGCTTGCATGTGTTAAAGATTTATCTATTGAACCTACTGAATTTGTGGTTAAAGTCTCAAACCCCCTGGGCCAATCTGTTTTGATGGATAAAATTTGTAAAAATTGTCCACTGATGGTAAGAGGTTATTGTTTCCTGGCTGATTTGATGTTACTGCCATTTGATGAGTTTGATGTGATATTGGGCATGGATTGGTTAACTCAGCATGATGCAGTAGTAAACTGTAAACAGAAATATATTGTGTTGAAGTGTCAGAATGGCGAATTACTCCGAGTTAAATATGATCAGACAGAGGGATTATCTGACGTGATTTCAGTTATTACTGCTCAGAAGTATGTTAAAAAAGGGTATGCTGCTTTTCTTGCTTATGTGCTCGACACCAAGGTATCTGAGTCAAAGATACAGGCAGTGCCAGTGGTATGTGAATTTTCTGATGTGTTTCCAGAGGAGTTACCAGGGTTGCCACCAGAAAGGGAAGTGGAATTCTCTATAGATTTGATTCCGGGAACTACTCCGATTTCCATAGCTCCGTACCGGATGGCTCCTACAGAATTAAAGGAATTAAAGACACAGTTACAGGAACTTGTTGATAGAGGTTTTGTCCGATCGAGTCATTCACCTTGGGGTGCTCCGATTCTGTTTGTGAAAAAAAAAGACGGGTCTTTGAGATTGTGTATTGACTATCGGCAGCTCAATAAGGTAACTATAAAGAATAAGTACCCGTTGCCCCGAATTGATGATTTAATTGATCAGTTGAAAGGTGCTACAATATTCTCGAAGATTGATCTCCAATCAGGTTATTACCAGCTACGGATAAAAGAGTCAGATGTGCCAAAAACAGCTTTCAGAACCAGGTATGGGCATTATGAGTTTATGGTTATGCCGTTTGGGCTGACTAATGCATCTGTAGTATTTATGGATCTGATGAATTGAATATTCAGACCGTACTTAGACAAATTTGTGGTAGTATTCATTGATGATATTTTGGTTTATTCTCGAGATGAAGAAGAACATACAAAACATTTGAGAATTGTGTTGCAAATTCTGCGAGAGAAGCAGTTATATGCTAAATTCAGTAAATGTGAATTTTGGCTTCGAGAAGTGGGTTTTCTTGGACATATTGTATCCGCCAAAGGCATCAGGGTAGATCCAAGTAAAATCTCAGCTATTGTCAATTGGAGTCCACCGAAGAATGTATCTGAAGTTAGAAGTTTCTTGGGTTTAGCTGGTTATTATCGGAGATTTGTACAGGGATTCTCTATGATAGCTTCTCCGATGACTCGATTATTGCAGAAAGATGTAAAGTTTGAGTGGACTGATGAATGTCAGCAGAGTTTCAACCGACTGAAAGATCTACTAACGAAAGCACCAGTATTAGTATAGCCTGAACCGGGTAAGGAGTTTGTTATTTACAGTGATGCCTCATTAAATGGTTTAGGTTATGTCTTGATGCAAGAAGGTAAAGTAATAGCCTATACTTCAAGACAACTTAAACCACATGAAAAAAATTACCCGGTACATGATCTTGAATTAGCTGCTATTGTATTTGCACTGAAGATATGGCTGCATTATCTGTACGGTGAGAAATGTCATATTTATACTGATCATAAAAGCTTGAAATATTTGATGACACAGAAAGATTTGAATTTGAGACAGCGCAGGTGGCTTGAACTGATAAAGGACTATGATTTGATTATTGATTATCATCCGGGTAAGGCTAATGTTGTGGCTGATGCTTTGAGTCGAAAATATCTGTTTGCTTTACGAGTTATGAATACCCGGTTGTCACTGACTGATGATGGTTCAATCATAGCTGAATTGAGAGCTAAATCGACATTTCTACAACAAATATGTGAAGCTCAGAAGAATGATGAGAAGTTACAAGTTAAACGGGCACAATGTGAGTCAGGTACTGATTCTGAATTTCAAGTTGGGGTTGATGATTGTTTATTATTCAGAGGTAGGGTATGTGTACCCAAGAATTCAGAGCTCATACAGAAGATTTTACACGAGGCTCACAGTGGTACTATGTTTGTACATCCGGGAAGTAATAAAATGTATAATGATTTGAAGAAGATGTACTGGTGGCCAGGTATGAAACGTAATATTTCTGTGTTTGTATCAAGATGTTTGATATGTCAACAGGTCAAAGCAGAACATCAGATACCTTCGGGGTTACTTCAGCCAATTACTATACCGGAATGGAAATGGGAAAGAATCACTATGGATTTTGTATCGGGGTTACCGTTGTCTCCGAGGAAAAAAGATGCTATTTGGGTGATTGTTGACCGATTGACAAAGTCAGCGCACTTTATTCCGGTACGTATGGATTATTCTTTAGATAAACTGGCTGAATTGTACATATCTGAGATTGTCAGGCTACATGGAGTGCCTGTCTCCATTATATCAGATAGAGATCCCCGATTTACGTCTCGTTTCTGGGACAAATTGCAAGAAGCCTTGGGTACTCAGTTGTATTTCAGCACTGCATTTCATCCTCAGACAGATGGCCAATCTGAGCGTGTAATTCAAGTATTGGAAGATATGCTCCGATGTTGTATACTAGAGTTTGAAGGTAATTGGGAGAGGTATCTACTTTTGATTGAATTTGCCTACAATAAAAGTTATCAGTCCAGTAGTAAAATGGCTCCGTATGAAGCTTTGTATGGTAGAAAATGTAGAACACCATTATATTGGACAGAGCTCAGTGAAAAGAAGATACATGGGGTTGATTTAATCCTGGAAATAGAAGAAAAAGTGAAGCTTATTCGGGATAGTTTAAAAGCAGCTTCCGATCGCCAAAAATCATATGCCGATCTTAAACAAAAAGAGATTGAATTTCAGGTCGGTGACAAGGTATTCCTGAAAGTGTCTCCTTGGAAGAAAGTTCTCCGATTCGGTCGAAAGGGTAAATTGAGTCCAAGATTTATCGGGCCATATGAAATTATAGAAAGAATTGGACCGGTCGCTTATCGATTGGCATTACCACCAGAACTTGATAGAATCTATAATGTTTTTCATGTATCTATGCTACGATGATATCGGTCAGATCCTTCACATGTTATTTCTCCGACAGAAGTGGAGATTCAATCGGATATGACTTACAGTGAAGAACCTGTCAAGATATTGGCACGGGAAACAAAGGAGCTTAGAAATAAAAAAGATAAATTTAGTGAAAGTATTATGGCAAAAGCATGGGATTGAGGAAGCGACATGGGAACCGGAGGAGACAATGAGGAAACAATATCCAAACCTCTTTACCGGTAAGATTTTCGAGGACGAAAATCCTCAAAGGGGGGAGAGTTGTAATGGCCTAAATTCAAGGTTATCGGAACAATGGTTTCGCAACCATAAATCCGATTTAAAGAGAAATTTATTTCAATATATTTGCATGAATATTTATATGATAGGAAAAATCGTATTAAAATATCGATAGAAAAATTTTACGATTTAGTAGTTAGTTAGAAAAAGAAATTATTGAAGGAATTGGGTAAAAACAATGTATCGAGACTTTGATCTCATAAAATTGAGTAGGAAATATTTTATAAACATTTATAAAATGTTAGTAATGTGGTATTAAAATTTCGTTAGAAAATTTTAACGTTTGGGTAGGTAATTAAATAAAAAGGACTAAATTGAAAAGGTGTAAAGTTATTAGAAGGATTAAATAGCTCAATTGTCAAATGACAAGGGATCTAAAGAGCAAATAAGCCCAAAGAAGATATTTTGGGCGGCATAAGCTGAGAAAAATCAGGAGAATTACTGAAAGAAGGGTAAAATGGGAAAATAACAAAATTTACTAAATAAAACTAGGACTAATTTGAGATATCTAGAAATATCTTCATTTTTCTTTACTCTCATCAGCCAAAAACGCCATAGGAGGGTTTTCTAAGCTGGTATATCATGATTTTTGCACCAAATCCGAAAAACTCAAATACGAAGCTAGATCGAGGAAAGGAAAAAGTCCCAGATTAGTAGATTTTATATACGAACTAGTATCGAGGTAAGTTCATGTAACTAGAATTATATTCTTAAATGTTGAAATGTATGTTATTGATGTGAATATAATTTGAATGTTCATTGTATGAAGATTGATGAAAGATTGATAAATCTCGGTTGAATGAAAGGAAAATTCGACGGATCTCTGAAAAGGAATTGACGGTAACAAGGATCTAGCCCGGACGGGTGATCCTATCTTGATATAGCCCTCCCGAAGAATATGTGGAAAATGGATTTAGCCCGGACGGGTAATCCGAATTAGGGTCTGAATTTAGCCTGGACTGGTAATTCAGATCCAAGCTCATTAGAGTAATTGTCGTTGCAGGGGATTTAGCCTGGACTGGTAATCCTGACAATACTCTATGAGTTTATATTACAGGGGATTTAGCCTGGACTGGTAATGCCGCTGTAAAGATGAGGTTTGCGGGAGTGTGCTCTCTGAAATAGAAATGTGCACACATGAATATGAATTGACGGACCCGAATTTGTACACTAAAAGTGTACCTATGAAAATCCATCGAAAATTCCAAGAAAATTCAACGGGATAAATATGGAAAAAGAATAAGGGAATGGGAAATCATGGTATTGATGAGTTCATCAATCATGGTATATATTACTAATACATGAAAATTATTGGACTAACTTGAAAGTTGAGTTTGTGCATGTTAGGGTAATAGTGCATTGAATGGATATATGAATGTTTATTGCATTGTATTGAAAATATTAGGTAAGTATAATTCTTGTTATATGGGCTTACTAAGCACAAAGTGCTTATCCTGTTTCCTTTTCCCCTGTTTTGTAGTGTTAAGAGCTCGAAAGTCGGATTCGGTAGGAGATACATCACACAATCAGCCTCAAGATTTCGGTATATAAAGAAACTTTATTTTGGAAATCAATGGCATGTATAAGCTAATAAAGTAATGTTAATATGAAATGAATGTAAGGTCAGCCATTGGAATGGCTAGCAAACCTTGGCTTGGTATGTGTTGATGTTATCTTATAAATATGCATGAATCTATTTTGAAAATATGTTGAATCGGATTGGTTGATGTGGATTGGTCTCGGTTTAAAATTTGCAGGGAAGGCTAGATATCTATAAAGGGGCTATATTGAAAAAATAAATCGTAAACTCCGGTAATGCCTTGTACCCTATTCTGACAACAAATACGGGTAGGGGGTGTTACAGACACTTTGGAATAATGTTAGATACTCAGTGGTTTCGCATATAGCCCACCATTTAATAATCAACAAGGTGGTATCGCACATAGCCCACCAATAATTAGATGTCCACGGTGGTATCGCACACAGCCCATCAATGACAATAGTTCATCGAGAATTTCCTCACTTTTATCATTTTTAATAGATTTTAACAATAATCATCCGCATTCACACAATGCATCAACAAGTAAAATATACACAATAAGGATGTATCGTTTACACATAAACTTACCTCGATACAAGATATGTCAGTTTGCAATTTAGTCCGTAACCTTGCCTTTTCCCCGGTCAAGATCGATTCCACGTTCTTCTTGATCTATAACGACATATTTAACTTATTAAATCATTACATTATTCAAAACATTTCAATGTTTCTATTTTGGCAAAATTACCATTTTGCCCCTATACTTTCACAAAATTACACTTTTGCCCCTAGGCTCGTAAAATGAAATGTGCTCATTTTTCACATATCCATACCTAGCTGATTCATTTTCTCTCTTATAGCAACTCAAGATTTCAATTATTACACACATTCACCACCTATTTTACAACCTTTATAAAAAGGTCTTATTAGGTGTTTTCATGAGAAATCATTTCACAAAAGTTGTTCATTTAACAACTAAGTTTCATTTTCTTCCATAAAATTTTAGAAATAAACACTAATAATCTCATGGAAAAACCCTAAACTTTCAATCATTTTGCAAAATAGTCCCATCATTAGCTAGCTTAAGCTTTAGGAGTCCCAAAAGTACAAAAATTATAAAGAAAGACCATAAAAATCACTTACTTGCAAGGAAGATATGTTGCTGAAAATTTCAAGCTCCCAAACTCCTATTCTTGCTAGAATTTTCGGTGGAGGAAGAAGATGGTGAAAAAAATATATGATAGCTTTCTTGTTTTTATTTTATTTTATTCATTAATCACCTAATACCACCAAACATTGACTAAATTAAGCCTCTTGTCCCCTCTATGGCCAGCTATTGCCTTTAAAAAGGCCTAATTGCACATTTAGAACCTCCAATTAAAATTCTATAGCTATTTGACACCTCTAGCTTGTAAAATAAAACTTTCACACTTTATGCGATTTAGTCATTTTTTGCAATTAAGCATGCAATCACCAAGATTAATGCACCAAAATATTCATGCACTCATATAATCATGATATAACACATATAATAATATTAAAAACAATTTCTCTGGTATCAAATTAGTGGTTCCGAAACCACTATTCCAATTAGCCCCAAAATCGGGCTGTTATAACTCTTCCCCCTTTAGAGATTTTCGTCCCCGAAAATCTTACCGGTAAAAAGGTTTGGGTACTGTTTTCTTATAGCTTCTTTCGGTTCCCACGTAGCCTTTTCTACACCATGTTTTTTCCACAACACTTTCAGTAATGCTATACTTTTGTTCCTCAACTGTTTAACCTCTCGAGCCAAAATCTTAATTGGTTCCTGTTCATAAGTCATATCCGGCCGTATCCCAATTTCAGTTGGAGGAATCACATGCGAAGGATCGGAACGATATCATCGCAACATCGACACATGAAACACGTTGTGTATTTTCTCTAACTCCATCGGCAAAGCTAACCGGTAAACTACTGGTCCAATCCTTTCAATAACCTCATATGGTCCTATGAATCGCGGACTCAATTTTCCCTTTCGGCCAAATCTCAATATTTTCTTCCACGGGGATACTTTTAGGAATACTTTATCACCCAGCTGAAACTCAATTTCCTTCCTTTTCAAATCCACGTATGACTTTTGTCGATCTGAAGCAACTTTCAGACTATCATGAATCACTTTCACTTTCTCTTCAGTTTCTCTAACCAGATCAACCCTGTGAATTTGCTTCTCACTGAGCTCAATCCAATACAATGGATTTCGACATTTGTGACATATAATGCTTCATACGGTGCCATCTGTATACTCGACTGATAACTATTGTTGTAGGCAAATTCGACCAAAGGTAGGTATTTTTCCCAACTACCTTCGAACTCTAAAACACAACATCGGAGCATATCCTCGAGAACTTGAATCACTCTTTCGGATTGACCATTGGTTTGCGGGTGGAACGCAGTACTGAAATTCAATTTTGTACCCAAGGCTTCTTGCAACTTTTTCCAAAACCTTGAAGTAAATCTTGGATCTTTATCTGAGATAATAGACATTGGCACCCCATGTAATCTCACAATTTCAGCAATATACAGCTCAGCCAACTTGTCAAGTGAGTAATCAACACGTACCGGTATAAAGTGAGTCAATTTTGTTAATCTATCAACGATAACCCACACAACATCTTTCTTTTTTGGAGTCATAGGTAACCCCGTTACAAAATCCATCGTGATTCAGTCCCACTTACACTCGGGAACCATCACCTGACAAACAACCATTGTTGCAGATCATGTAAAATTTTCCTTTTCAATCAACCTTTATCATCTTTAGGTACACAAACTCTATCACAAAACATCAAAAAATCATCTGAACCAACCCGATAATCAGATTTATTTCCCGATTCACACTGAGCTCTCTTAACTTGCATTTCACTATCATTCTTTTGAGCTTCAAGAACCTGCTGAAGAAATAATGGTCTAACCCTCAACTCAGCCAAGATAGAACCATCATCAGATGATGCTAAGCTTGTACTCATGGCTTTCAAAGCATACAAAGATTTTCTACTCAAGGCATCCGCAACCATATTCGCTTTCCCCGGATGGTAATCGATTACTAGCTCATAATCCTTCAATAATTCGAGCCACCGCCGTTTTTGCAAATTCCAATCCTTTTGGTTCATCAAGTATTTCAAACTCTTGTGATCGATAAAGATTCAGCATTTCTCACCATACAAATAATGACCCCAAAGCTTCAAAGCAAAAATGATGGCAGCCAACTCCAAATCGTGTGTCGGATAATTCTTTTCATGTAGTTTTAACTGTCTCAAGAGATAGGCTACTACTTTAACATCTTGCATCAACACACAGTGAAGCCATTTAATGATGCATCACTATAGATCACAAACTCCTTTCTCGACTCAGGTTGTACCAAAACTGGTGCTTCAGTCAATAATGCTTTCAATTTCTCAAAACTTTGTTGGCACCTCTCAGTCCATTCAAACTTAACATCTTTATGTAGCAATCTCATCATCGGTGTAACAATTATAGAGAACCCTTTAACGAACCGTCTATAGTAACCTGCTAAGCCCAAAAAGCTCCTAATCTCTGACACATTCCTTGGCGGTTTCCACTCCACAATAGCCTAGATCTTACTCGGATCAACTCTCATTCCATCACCCGACAAGATGTGTCCTAAGAATCCAACCTCTCGGAGTCAAAACTCACTCTTGCTAAACTTAGCATACAACTGCTTGTTTCTTAGAGTCTGCAAAACAATTCTCAGGTGCTCCGCGTGCTCATTCTCATCCCGAGAATAAATTAGTATGTCATCAATAAAAATGACTACAAACTTATCCAGGTACGATCGGATGATACGATTTATTAAATCCATAAATACCGTATGAGCATTCGTTAAAGCAAAGGGCATGACAAGGAACTCGAAATGAACATACCTTGTCCAAAATGCAGTTTTCGGCCCATCTTGCTCCTTAACTCTTAACTGGTAATAGCCAGATCTTATGTCTATCTTAAAAAATACCGTGGCTCCCTTCAATTGGTCGAACAAATCGTCGATCCTTGGTAAAGGATACTTATTCTTCACTGTCACCTTGTTGAGCACCCTACGTCATCGACCCGTCTTTCTTTTTCACAAAAAGTACTGGAGCACCCCACGGTGAATAGCTAGGTCTTGCAAAACCCTTACCTGTTAACTCTTGTAGTTGAACCTTCAACTCTTTTAACTTAAACGGTGCCATCCTATACGGGGCAACCGAAATAGGTGCTGTACCAGGAACTAACTCAATGCCAAACTCAACTTCTCTAACTCGAGGCAATCTGGATAAATTTTCCGGTAACATGTCCGGATACTCGCATACCACAAGCACTGATCCAATATTTACTTCTGACTCTTGGGTATTCAACACAAATGCGAGATAGGACTTATACCTTTTTCTCGTATATTTCTCAGCTACCATAGACGAAATCACTACAGGCAAACTATCTGATTTACCTGATTCAACCCGAATGATATCTCTATTTACACATCTCAGTTCAATAAACTTACTACCACAGTTTTCTAAAACATTATGAGCAGTCAACCAGTCCATGCCAAGAATTAGGTCAAATTCATCAAAAGGCAACAACATGAGATTAGCCGAAAAACAATGACCTCTAATCGTCAAAGAACAATTTCTACACACTTTGGCAACTAGCACATGTTTGCCTAATAGGTTTGGCACTTTTATCTCAAATTCTATAGACTCAACAATCATATTCATGCTAGAAACCAATTTCATGCAAATATAGGAATGGGTAGATCCCGGATCAATCAAAGCAACAACAGAGATATCATGAAGAGAAAAAGTACCCGTTATCACATCTGGTGATGATGCCTCTTCACGAGCGCGAATGGCATAAGTTCTTGCAGGTGCTCTACCCGAGTTCCTCTGTGGTCTACCCCTCGAAGGTGCATTACCCGCTCTCACTTCTTATTTTCTGTCTTTCTCAGGATAGTTTCGAATGAAGTGGTCTAGTGAACCGCACTTGTAGCAAGCTCGATTATTTCCCCAACACTCTCCCGCATGTTGTCTACAACAATTTGGACACCCGAGTTTATTTGACTTCGCATTACCCACACTTGCCATCGAGGTGGCTTGAACTCTAGAGCCCGAATATGTGTTACCACGATCTAGGTGTGAATACCCAGCTGAAGCGGTCGTCCAAGGGTTTGTTTCTTTGGCCCTCTTTGATTGAGTTTGGAGCGACTTACTCATCGGCCTCTTCCTTGCTCCTCGGGCCTTAATCATAGCTTTTTCTCTTTTTCTTATTCAACTCTTCAGCCTTGCAAGATCTATCGACTAACACCACGAATCTCTTGCACATAATAGCTTTCGTAGACACACACTCTTGAGCATACTTACCGGGTCTAACAAATTCATGTTCATACTCTGCCACAGACATTTTGCCTTGCTTTAATTCGAGGAACTCTTTTCATTTCTGATCAATAAATCGCTGGATTACGTACTTCTTTTGGAACTCTTCTAAGAAGAAGTCCCATGTCACTCTCTCCCTCGGAACTACAGATGTTAGTGTTTTCCACCAGTGGTATGCTGAGTTCCTCAGTCATGATACATCACATTTTAAGCTCTCCTTGGGCGTGCAAGAAAGTTCATCAAACATCCTCATAGAATTCTTGAGCCAGAACTCTACTTTCTCGGGGTCATCATCTATGTTGGCTCTAAATTCCTCGGCCTTTTGTTTTCGAATCTTATCGACCCGGGGTTTAGTCATTCTTTCTAAATCTATACCTTGAGGAGCCACGGGGACTGGCTTAGGTATAAGAGGGGTGGAGGGGGTTGAGCATTAGGATTTGCTCGTACAAATTCGGTATACCAGTTACTCATCATGTGGAGAAAGACTTCCCGAGCCTCTTCTCCTTGACCCAAGGTCTCGGGTCTACTTTCTACTGGCGCAATCCCTTGCACGAGAGCCGACGCATTACTAGCAGCATCATCAGCAGTAGCTCGGTCGAGATCCATTTACTATATGAAAACACAGTTTACAATTGTAAGGAGTCACCACACTATCATAACATATTTATGGCATGTATAGCTAGACCCTCACACACGCTATGACAGTCTAAGAACTGACTAAACCATAGCTCTGATACCACTAAATGTAACACCCCTTACCCGTATTCAACACCGAAATAGGGTACGAGGTGTTACCAAACTTATACACAAGCAATTATGCAAAATCGAGACATGACTTTCCGCTCAAAATTAATACTTTTCATATCACCTCTTAAACAAGCCTACAACGCCTAAATCACACTTTAGGAACGGTTCAGGATTAAATGGAACTCTTTAAAAGATCTCTAGAAGACTTAGAAAAATTTTCATCAAACAGTCCACACGCCCATGTGGAGAAAAGGACACGCCCGTGTGGAACTTCACATGCCCATGTTTAATACCTGTGTGGATTTATTTCTCATTTCGAACCTACAAGGGTTTTCACACGGGTGGACACACGCTCGTGCCCATAGCTCGTGTCCCTCACACGGCCACGACATGCCCGTGTCTTAGCCGGTGTGCAAAAACCTTGGCATTTTGTTTCTGACGTCATCATCCCACATATGTCACACATCCAAGGCACACGCCCGTATCCTTCGACCGTGTGGCGAATTAAATTCCTAATTCAGGAGCAGACTTCACACGGCCTGGGGACATGCCCATGCCTAAGGGCGTGTCTTCCACACGGTTGAGACACACGACCGTGTCTCCACCCGTGTGGTTACAACTAAGCATACTGGCTTGCCAACTTAGCATGCAGGGGGACACACGGCCTAGCAACATGCCCATGGGGTTGACTGTGTGTCACACATGGCTTAGACACACGCTCGTGTGCCTACCTGTGTGGACAAAAGCAAGGCTATTAACCAAGCCCTTATTGCTATCCCTACTTGCACCATTATAAACCACATTAAGTAACTAACTTATTCATACATAAATACCCCAATTAAACATCCATACAACTTGCACATTCGTTAATAACCTCATCATTTCTTAGATTAAAGAGAAAGAGCCATCAAATATGGCCTTATACAAAAGAATTCATCCTCAAATGAGCCAACACATTTGGCCAAAATAATATGACATTCAACTAAAACTAAGTCCCTATATATGCCATACTCAAAATGCTAAATCTAACTATAGCAAGATGTGCTGATAGTGTGGATGATCCTCTGATTATCTCCGTATCCCGAGCTGGCTCTTCGACACTATAAAACAAAGGGAAAAAAGAAGGGAGTAAGCTTTAAGCTTAGTAAGTCTATATGTAAACAATAAGCACCATACCACATACTTATCAATAAAAAACATTACAAACTATGTAAAAACATTTCATATCCTCATAATCATGCTCACTCATTTCAAACCTTACCACATCCCGAACACATATCATAAACATTGGTCACATTTACTTGCACTTATACCCTGCACTTATCACCACAAAGCCACATGGAACTTTAGTTAGACAAGTTTCTCGATGAACACTTTAGAATAATGTTAGATACTCAGTGGTTTCATACACAGCCCACCATTTAATAATCAAAAAGGTGGTATCGCACATAGCCCACCAACAATTACATGTCCACGGTGGTATCGGACACATCCGACCAATGACAATAAATATGATGGTATCACACACAGCCCATCGTTAATAAATAACAAGGTGGTATCGCACATAGCCCACCAATAAATACATATTCACGGATATTTATCCGCACCCATTTTCCTATTCCGAAGGTTCATCTGAGAATTTCCTCACTTTCTATCATTTTTAATAGATCTTAACAATAATCATTCGCATTCACACAATGCATCAATAAGTAAAATATACACAATAAGGATGTATCATTTACAGATAAACTTACCTTGATACAAGATATGTTAGTTTGTAATTTAGTTCGTAACCTTGCCTTTTCCCTGATCAAGGTCGATTCCACGTTCTTCTTGATCTATAATGACATATTTAACTTATTAAATCACCACATTATTCAAAACATTTCAACGTTTCTATTTTGGCAAAAATACCATTTTGCCCCTATACTTTCACAAAATTACACTTTTGCCCTTAGTCTCGTAAAATGAAATGTGCTCATTTTTCACATATCCAAGCCTAGCTGCTTCATTTTCTCTCTTATAGCAACTCAAGATTTCAATTATTACACACATTCACCACCTATTTTACAATCTTTACAAAAAGGTCCTATTAGGTGTTTTCATGAGAAATCCTTCCACAAAAGTTGTTCATTTAACAACTATGTAACATCCTGAATAATTGGGTTTGTGCATTTTATGTGTTTGACTGCTTAAAATATTAAATTGGGAGTTTGAGATACAAATGTGGCTCAAATTGGGTTGAGGCCTTGTTTTAAATATTTTATTTAGACACTCTAGGGGCTTAAATTAAAGTTTAGTAGTTTAAGTGACATATTGGGCTTGTGGCCCAGCAACTAAAGGCACAGTAAAGGGGAGCTATAGTGGCGTCACCTATGCATGAGGAAGGCCCAAATTTTTGCAACTTAAAGCCCAAGATTTAGGGCTAAAATTCGGCAATTACATGAGCAAGGGGGCGGCACAAGGCTAAATTTTAGGGATTTTATGTGTGTGGATAATAAGCAGATAAAAGCTATTTTTGAGGAGATAATAGATCAAAGATAGGAGCCATCTTTAAGTGTTTAATGTTAGCCGAAACTTTGAGGAATTTGAAAAGAAAGGGGCATTTAGTTTTGGCTTAAGGTGTATGTGCCGAATTTTGCTATTCATTCTTCTCTTTTCTGCCGAAATCTCTGTTAAAGCTCTCATATTTTTCTCTGCCAAAATTTCTCCCCTATTCTTTCTCTCTTCTCTTCTTCTTCAGTTAGCCGAATCTTCAAACCTCTCCTTGCTCTCTTTTCTCTTTTCTTTCTAGCCGAAACCATATCAGTTCATCCTTCCAGGATTTTCATAAAAAGCCGAAATCACTAGGATCTCACCTCCTGAAGTTGCTGAACTTCTTTAATGGAGTCTACTTGTGCCTAAATCTGAAAGAAACAGTAGGTAAGTGTTAATTTCGGGATTTCAATGTTCTTTCGGCTTTTCAAAGTCCTTAGCCGAATGGCTATTAGAAACCAATCTCTTATTTCACTCTTATTTTCGACATTCTGGGATCTGAAGAGGAGTCAATCGTGTAGATCTCTAAGTCATAAGTTCAGTAATACTCGAATCAAGGTATTTCCAGGATTTCAAGGTAAGAAAGTCTATTGATTTTAGTATGTAAAAACGGATAGAACACTAACCATGGCCAATTATAGGAGAAGGCCTATTTTTCATATCTTTCCGGCTTTTTGAGCAAGTTGTAGATCGGTTAAGCAAGAGTATCGACACTAATCAGGTGTGTAATTCTCCACACCATATAGATTTGTTTGATTAATATATGATTATAAGTCTTGCATGTTTTGATAAATGCCGAAAACTGGCATAATGACAGAAACCCAAAGAGGGTATAAGCAAATCATCAGGTTAGTAAATGTTCTAATTAAATGATATAAGTATATCGGTTTTATGTGATTGCATGGGTTGGGTTTGATGAAAGGAGGAAGTTATACTTGTAGCGATTTTTACCGTGATCTGTTGTAGTAGTTCCTTACCGTGATCTGTTGTAGCGGCTTTTGCTGTGATCTAGTGTAGTGGCTACGGCCATGATCTAATGGTGAGCAGCACGACTGCCATCAAGGCGTATAGCGGTGTGGGTTGATTGTAGAAATCCCCAACAGTGTGAATGGCTGGTACGGAGGTGTGTAGCGGGTGGAAACCTAGGATTTGGGTTGGGCTTTGCATGATATTTTTGTTATTTATATTTTGATTAATATGTTTTATGGGGCTAAAGCCCAAATCTAATGGTGCATGAGGGTTGCACACTGAGTCTCGCGACTCACCCTTTTATTTTAACCATCCCAGGTGACACTTAGGGCATCGGACTGGGCTAGAGAGGAGAGCAAGGTGGCCATGCGATAGAGCTTTGAGGATTTAGCAAAAAGAGTCAGTTTAATATTTGATTTTCATTTAATTAATGGGTTTAAATTTCCTTGTAATAAGGCCATGGGCCACTAGACTACCATTTATGCCTTGGGATTTTATTACTGGGCTTTTATTTAAATTTTATGTTTTCAATTAGGTTAAGACATGTATGAAATTTCAGTTTTCTTTTAAAATTCACCAAGATAATTTATAACTTAATATTTTATTCTTTAATGAATTCTTAAGCTTTCGGAATAATGGTGTAAACCTAGTAATTCTTTTCCCAAAATGCGACATGTTTTGCAAAAATCTCTTAAGTGACATACCAGTTCCAGTTGTAGTGTTTGGGCCGGGTTTGGGGTGTTACAAATTGGTATCAGAGCCCGGTTCAAAACTCTGCTCTGGGGGTTTTTGGGCTCAAAACGTTTTCTAAAGATGGGCTTCTGAAATATGTATGTTATTTTTTTATAATAACAGGTTGGTTAGCTCGGCATGGCACCTGCGTCTCCGGCCCAAGTCCGCCAGGTAAGTACTCGGAACCATTGTGTGATATATATATATGTGGGGCTTGATGGGCTTTATGGGACGTAGGATAGTTAGATTAGAACTTGATGGACTTTAGGCCTAGTTGAAACAACTTCTAAAATCTCATAAGACTTAATTTCACTAAACAAACCCGTAAACAAGCCGCAAGACTAGGGTGTGGCAACAGGCATACGCATGTCTAGGATTGGATTCAGGAAGAGCTTGGTATTTAAGCAGTCCTAGTGACTCACCTCCTCTTCACTGGAATCCTACCTGGTGCGTAGTGACTGTTCACCTTAGCCAAGTTAGGGTGTGGCAATGGGCATAAATCTCATAAGACTTAATTTCACTAAACAAACCCGTAAACAAGCCGCAAGACTAGGGTGTGGCAACAGGCATACGCATGTCTAGGATTGGATTCAGGAAGAGCTTGGTATTTAAGCAGTCCTAGTGACTCACCTCCTCTTCACTGGAATCCTACCTGGTGCGTAGTGACTGTTCACCTTAGCCAAGTTAGGGTGTGGCAATGGGCATACGCATGTCTAGGAGTGGATTCAGGGAGAGCTTGGTACTTAAGCAGTCCTAGCGACTCACCTCCTCTTCACTAGAATCCTACCTGGTGCGTAGTGACTATTCACCCTAGCTACGAGGACTTGTTGATGGGCTAAACCTTATGATTAAAACCTGAAAGGGACCAACCACCCTATTTGAAAAAAAAAGGGAATCCCCAAGTTTTGTAAAATTTTCAAAATACTTTTGATTTATGAAAAAAATTTCCAATCAACCATGTTTTGAAAACTTTACCCGAAAAACCTCATGTTTACAAGAGTAACCCGTACTATTAAACTAGATTTACCAAAAGTACCCCTGTTTTAACAAAAAAAAACACAACAACAAAAAAAAAATCCAAGGTTTGTAAAAATTACTAAATTACCCTTGTTTTGCAAAATGACCAAAATACCCCTGGTTTGTAAAAATTACCAAATTACCCTTGTTTTACAAAATGACCAAAATACCCCTGGTTTGTAAAAATTACCAAATTACTCCTGATTTGTAAAATTACTGAAATACCCTTTCCAAATACCCCTGAATTGCAAAATTACCAAAATACCCTTATTTCACAAAATCATCAAGGAACCCTATTTTGAAAAATTACGAAAATACCCCTATAGGAAAAATTACGAAAATACCCGTGGGTAGTGAAACAATGCAAACACCCTTACATGATGAATGTAAGTGCTTGGATGCTATTTGTATATTGATGGTTGAATGTATGTGTTTCCTAGAATTAGAGGATACGGACTTGAAACTATATTGTGAATGTGAACTATTATTCATAAGACTGTTCGTGGTTAATTAGTGGAAGAAAATTAATGATTCATAAAATTCTTAATCAGATAAACGCCAATCAGAAGAATGAGTACAAGGGGTCGAGGACGTCCGTCGCGTGGACGCGGTAGGGGTAGAATGACCTTATCTGAGCCAGTAGGGTCTGGCCACGGATTAGGAAATGAGATGCCGGATCCTCCAGCTGTGGAGGAGGAATTTCAGGATCAGATTGCCGGAGATGACGCGGTATCACAAGCGATGCTGCGAGTTCTCGAAAGAGTTGCTGGAGTAGGCATGGGCACAGGAGCCCGAAAATCTGTACCGGAACGGCTTAAGGCTAATAGGGCAGAGGTGTTTAGGGGAGTTTCTAGCGTAACCCCTAACACAGCTGAGTATTGGATGGAAGCGACTGAGCGCATAATGGATGATTTGGACTTCACAATGGAGGAGAAGTTGAAAGGGGTCGTGTCTCTTCTTCGAGACGAGGCCTACCAGTGGTGGCTCACGGTGAAAGAGGGTACTGCCGCAGACCGGATTGACTGGGAATTCTTTAAGGAGTCATTTCAGGGGAAGTATGTTGGGGCCAGCTATATGGATGCACAAAGGAAGGCATTCTTGATCTTGGTTCAGGGAAGTAAGTCTGTGGCTGAATATGAGGCAGAGTTTCTGCGCTTGAGCCGCTACACTCGAGGAATGGTAGCAACGGAGTATGAACATTGTGTTCGGTTCGAGGATGGGCTGCGGAATGAGTTAAGGGTTCTGATAGCACCGCAGCGAGAGAGGGTTTTTGCTGTTTTGGTAGACAAGGTTAAGATAGCTGAGGAAGTGAAACGGGTCGAGAGACAAGAAAGGGATAAGGATCGGGGTAAGAGTAAGAGAAGTTTTGGGCCATCAAGGGCATCTGGGAATTTTCAGAAGAGGTCTAGGACTGATGGGCCAGCTCGTGCTCCGGCGGGCCAGAATCAAACATGTCCTTCATGTGGGAGGACACATTATGGGGAGTGCAGAATGAAAACCGGTGGATGCTTTAGGTGTGGATCCACAAAACATCTGATTAAGGACTATCCTCGGATGGATCAGGTACAGCCAACGGGCCGAGGTTCTGATCAGACTAGGAGAGGTGATCAGTCTGGACCAAGGGGTCGTGGTGCAGTCAGAGGAAGAAATGGATCTGGTCAGAGTCGTGGAGCACCTGGTAGAGGTGCAGGTAATGTAGATGCAAGGCAGCCGGGCCTAGTTTATGCAGTTCGTCGACAGGAGGATGGTGACGCACCGGATGTCATAACTGGTAGTTTCTTATTACTGACAACCCTTTTCTTGCCTTGATTGATATTGGGTCAACCCACTCCTATGTTGCATGTTCGATATTTGAGACTCTAAGTATAGACTCTGAAACAACTACTAGGAAGATGACCGTCGTTAGTCCCCTAGGGCAATCTAGGGTAGTAGACAAGCTATTTAAGGATGTACCTTTAGAGACTCAAGGGGTAGTGTTTCCGGCAGACTTAATGGAATTGCCATTTGGAGAGTTTGATCTTATTCTAGGAATGGATTGGTTAACTAAGCATCGTGCTAAGTTAGATTGTGAGACCAAGCGTGTGGTGTTGAGTACCCCGGAAGGCGGGGAGGTGATTGTGTTAGGAGAAAGAAGGGATTATTTATCCAATGTGGTGTCTGCACTGAAGGCTATTAAGATGATTCGGAAGGGATGCAATGCATTCCTAACTCTTATTAGTGCTTTGGATGCTAAGGAGGTGACTGTCGATGAGGTTCGAGCAGTCAAGGATTTCGCGGATGTCTTTCCGGAGGAGTTGCCAGGATTACCCCCGGATCGTGAAGTGGAGTTTGGAATAGAACTACTTCCGGGTACAGCTCCGGTATCCATTGCTCCTTATCGAATGGCACCGAAGGAGTTGGTGGAACTCAAAGCTCAGATCCAGGAGCTTTTGGATCGAGGATTTATTCGACCGAGTGTGTCTCCATGGGGAGCGCCGGTCCTATTCGTGAAAAAGAAGGACAGATCCATGCGTATGTGTGTGGACTATCGTCAACTGAATAAGTTGACGATTAAGAACAAGTATCCATTGCCAAGAATTGACGACTTATTCGATCAGCTTAAAGGAGCTTCGATCTTTTCGAAGATAGATCTAAGGTCGGGTTATCCTCAGTTAAAGGTGAAGGAAGGGGACATTCATAAGATGACGTTTCGAACACGCTACGGTCATTATGAGTTCTTGGTAATGCCGTTCGGCTTGACGAACGCGCCAGCAGCATTTATGGATATGATGAACCAGGTGTTTCAACCATACCTTGATCGATTTGTGGTAGTGTTTATCGACGATATTTTGGTTTACTCCAAGTCCGAGGAGGAGCATGACACACATTTTCGTGTGGTGTTGCAAATTTTGAGGGAGAAGCAGCTGTACGCAAAGTTCAGTAAGTGTGAGTTCTGGCTGAAGGAAGTGACTTTCCTTGGGCATGTAGTTTCCGCAAAGGGAATTAGGGTAGACCCTCGGAAAATAGAAGCTGTATTAGATTGGAAGCCGCCGAAGTCTGTGGCGGAAATTCAAAGTTTCTTGGGATTGGCAGGGTATTATAGGAGATTTGTTGAGGGGTTCTCTTCATTAGCGGCACCTTTAACTAAGTTGTTAAGGAAGGGAGTATTGTTTGTGTGGACTGACAAACAGTAGGAGAGTTTTGAGAAGCTGAAGAAAATCTTGACGGAAGCACCAGTGTTAATTCAGCCAGAGGCGGGAAAGAAATTTACCATCTATTGTGATGCGTCACACACGGGTTTAGGATGTGTGTTGATGCAAGACGGAAAAGTTGTTGCATATGCGTCTCGACAGTTACGACCGCATGAATTGAACTACCCTACGCACGATTTAGAATTGGCGGCGGTAGTGTTTGCTCTAAAGATTTGGAGGCATTATCTGTATGGGGAGAAGTCGGTTATTTACACGGACCATAAGAGTCTGAAGTACCTCCTTACCCAGAAGGAGTTGAATCTGAGGCAGAGAAGGTTGGTCGAGCTGTTAAAGGACTATGACTGCTCGATCGAATATCACCCGGGAAAGGCTAACGTGGTGGCAGATGCGCTGAGTATGAAGGCAATAGCGGATTTGAGGGGATTGTTCGCTCATCTTAGCCTGTATGAAGATAGCAGTTTGGTAGCTGAACTTCAAGTAAAACCTTTGTAGACAAGTCAGATCAATGAGAATAAATTTTTGGATGATGTTTTGAGTACTCGGATCTGACAAATGCAAAATGGTGAAGGAGGAGATTATAGTTGGAATGGTGATGGAGTTATGTGTTTCCGTGGGAAAATTTGTGTGCCAAAAGATGTGGAGTTAAGGCAGATGATTCTTTGGGAATCGCATAGTAGCCCTTATGCTATGCATCCTGGAGGAGTTAAGATTTATCGGGATTTGCGAGAGCAATTCTGGTGCCAGGGTTGAAGCGAGAAGTTACGAAATATGTGGGAAAGTGTTTGACGTGTCAGCAAGTCAAAGCTGAACACCAGTTGCCTTTAGGATTGTTGCAGCAGGTGAAGATTCCCCAATGGAAATAGGAAAGAATCACGATGGGTTTCGTTAGTGGGTTACCCCTTACGCCCACTAAGAAGGACTCGATTTGGGTAGTTGTGGATCGATTGACGAAGTCTGCTCACTTCATACTGATTCGAGTGGACTTCTCTCTACAAAAGTTGGCTAAGTTGTACGTGGCTGAGGTTGTAAGATTACATGGTGTACCGGTGTCGATCATATCGGATAGGGACCCTAGGTTCATGTCACGATTTTGGAAGGCTCTTCATCAAGCAATGGTAACAAGGTTAGACTTTAGTACCGCTTTTCACCCACAGACTGATGGTCAGTCTGAGAGGGTAATTCAGATCTTGGAGGATATGCTAAGGGGTTGCATCATCGATTTTAGGGGTAGTTGGGAGGAGTATTTACCCTTGGCGGAATTCGCATACAATAATAATTATCAAGCTAGTATTCAGATGGCGCCGTACGAAGTGTTATATGGAAGGAAATGTCATACTCCTACTTGCTGGACGGAGTTGGGTGAACGTCAGGTGTTGGGTCCTGAGCTAGTTTCGGAAACGGAGGAGAAAGTTAAGTTAATACGGGCTCGATTGAAGGAAGCGTCTGATCGGCAGAAGTCTTATGCGGATCTAAAGCGGAAGGAGGTGGAATTTGCAGTAGGAGACCAAGTCTTTTTGAAGGTTTCTCCACGGAAAAAGGTAATGAGGTTTGGACGGAAGGGTAAGCTGAGTCCTCGGTTTATTGGGCCTTATCAGTGCTAGAACGTGTGGGCCCAGTGGCTTATCGTTTGGAGTTGCCTTTAGAGTTAGAACAGATACATGGCGTATTCCATGTCTCGATGCTAAGACGTTATCATTCTGATCCATCGCACGTGGTGCCAGTGGAAGAGATTGAAGTAAGGCCAGATTTGTCTTTTGAGGAGGAACCAGTGCAAATCTTGGATCGAGATATAAAAGTGTTGAGAAGGAAGTCTGTTACTTTGGTCAAAGTTCTATGGCGAAATCACGGCGCAGAAGAGGCGATGTGGGAGCCAGAAGATGTTATGCGACAGCAGTATCCCCATCTCTTTTGACCAGGTAAATTTCGAGGATGAAATTTGTTTTAAGGGGGTAGAACTGTAACATCCTGAATAATTGGGTTTGTGCATTTTATGTGTTTGACTGCTTAAAATATTAAATTGGGAGTTTGAGATACAAATGGGGCTCAAATTGGGTTGAGGCCTTGTTTTAAATATTTTATTTAGACACTCTAGGGGCTTAAATTAAAGTTTAGTAGTTTAAGTGACATATTGGGCTTGTGGCCCAGCAACTAAGGGCACAGTAAAGGGAAGCTATAGTGGCGTCACCTGTGTATGAGGAAGGCCCAAATTTTGGCAGCTTAAAGCCCAAGATTTAGGGCTAAAATTCGGCAATTACATGAGCAAGAGGGGGCGGCACAAGGCTAAATTTTAGGGATTTTATGTGTGTGGATAATAAGCAGATAAAAGCTATTTTTGAGGAGATAATAGATCAAAGATAGGAGCCATCTTTAAGTGTTTAATGTTAGCCGAAACTTTGAGGAATTTGAAAAGAAAGGGGCATTCGGTTTTGGCTTAAGGTGTATGTGCCGAATTTTGCTATTCATTGTTCTCTTTTCTGCCGAAATCTCTGCTAAAGCTCTCATATTTTTCTCTGCCGAAATTTCTCCCCTATTCTTTCTCTCTTCTCTTCTTCTTCAGTTAGCCGAATCTTCAAGCCTCTCCTTGCTCTCTTTTCTCTTTTCTTTCTAGCCGAAACCATATCAGTTCATCCCTCCGGGATTTTCATAAAAAGCCAAAATCACTAAGATCTCACCTCCTGAAGTTGCCGAATCTTCTTTAATGGAGTCTACTTGTGCTGAAATCTGAAGGAAACAATAGGTAAGTGTTGATTTCGGGATTTCAATGTTCTTTCAGCTTTTCAAAGTCCTTAGCCGAATGGCTATTAGAAACTAATCTCTTATTTCACTCTTATTTTCGACATTCTGGGATCTGAAGAGGAGTCAATCGTGTAGATCTCTAAGTCATAAGTTCAGTAATACTCGAATCAAGGTATTTCCGGGATTTCAAGGTAAGAAAGTCTATTGATTTTAGTATGTAAAAACAGATAGACACTAACCATGGTCGATTATAGGAGAAGGCCTATTTTTCATATCTTTCCGGCTTTTTGAGCAAGTTGTAGATCGGTTAAGCAAGAGTATCGACACTAATCAGGTGTGTAATTCTCCACATCATCTAGATCTGTTTGATTAATATATGATTATAAGTCTTGCATGTTTTGATAAATGCCGAAAACCTGACATAATGACAGAAACCCAAAGAGGGTATAAGCAAATCATCAGGTTAGTAAATGTTCTAATTAAATGATATAAGTATATTGGTTTTATGTGATTGCATGGGTTGGGTTTGATGAAAGGAGGAAGTTATACGTTGTAGCAGTTTTTACCGTGATCTGTTGTAGCGGTTCCTTACCGTGATCTGTTGTAGCGGCTTTTTCCATGATCTATTGTAGTGGCTAAGGCCATGATCTGTTGGTGAGTAGCACGACTGCCATCATGGCGTGTAGGGGTGTGGGTTGATTGTAGAAATCCCCAACGGTGTGAATGGTTGGTACGAGGGCGTGTAGAGGATGGAAACCTAGGATTTGGGTTGGGCTTTGCATGATATTTTTGTTATTTATATTTTGATTAATATGTTTTATGGGGCTAAAGCCCAAATCTAATGGTGTATGAGGGTTGCACACTGAGTCTCGCGACCCACCCTTTTATTTTAACCATCTCAGGTGACACTTAGGGCATCAGTCCGGGCTGGAAAGGAGAGCAAGGTGGCCATGCGACAGAGCTTCGAGCATTTAGCAAAAAGACTCAGTTTAATATTTGATTTTCACTTAATTAATGGGTTTAAATTTCCTTGTAATAAGGCCATGGGCCACTAGACTACCATTTATGCCTTGGGATTTTATTACTGGGCTTTTATTTAAATTTTATGTTTTCAATTAGGTTAAGACATGTATGAAATTTCAGTTTTCTTTTAAAATTCACCAAGATAATTTATAACTTAATATTTTATTCTTTAATTAATTCTTAAGCTTTCGGAATAATGGTGTAAACCTAGTAATTCTTTTCCCAAAATGCGACATGTTTTGGAAAAATCTCTTAAGTGACATACCAGATCCGGTTGTAGTGTTTGGGCCGGGTTTGGGGTGTTACAAACTAAGTTTCATTTTCTTCCATAAAATTTCAGAAATCAACACTAATACTCTCATGGAAAAACCCTAAACTTTCAACCATTTTTCAAAATAGTCCCCTCATTAGCTACCATAAGCTTTAGGGGTCCCAAAAGTGCAAAAATTATCAAGAAAGACCATAAAAATCACTTACTTGCAAGGAAGATATGTTGCAGAAAATTTCAAGCTCCCAAACTCCTATTCTTGCTAGAATTTTAGGTGGAGGAAGAAGATGGTGAAAAAATATATTTTAGCTTTCTTGTTTTTATTTTATTTTATTCATTAATCACCTAATACCACCAAACATTGACTAAATTAAGCCTCTTGCCCCCCTATGGCCAGATTAAAAAGGCCTAATTGCACATTTAGAACCTCCAATTAAAATTCTATAGCTATTTGACACCTTTAGCTTGTAAAATAAAACTTTCGCACTTTATGCGATTTAG
Source organism: Gossypium australe (assembly GCA_005393395.2). NCBI lineage: Eukaryota > Viridiplantae > Streptophyta > Magnoliopsida > Malvales > Malvaceae > Gossypium > Gossypium australe. The sequence goes on along the minus strand of CM016619.1, from coordinate 102,514,301 downwards.
TCCTTTTTTGCAATTAAGCATGCAATCACCAAGATTAATGCACCAAAATTTTCATGCACTCATATAATCATGATATAACACATATAATAATATTAAAAATAATTTCATTGGTATCGGATTAGTGGTTCTGAAACCACTGTTCCGATTAGCCCCAAAATCGGGCTGTTACAATGACCTTTAATCATGACAAGAGAATCTTATGATATTTTTAGGAGTAATGAAATCTTATGATATTTTTAGGAGTAATGAATCTTGACCTTATGTTAAGGATTGATTCTCCCCCATCGCTTACTTATGAGAGCACCTCTGGTCAAAATAGGGGGTTGAAAAGGTGGGAGAGATCAAATCGCATGTGTATGATGATCATGAATAATGTCATTCCAAAAATATTTAGGGGCACTATGTCTGATAAAATTACCATGGCTAAGGAATTCATGATTGACATTGAAAAGGGGTTTGTTAAGAACAAAGAGGTTGGGATCGGTCCATTCTTAACAAATCTAACTTCAATGAGGTATGCAAAGAAAAATAAACAAAGTTGTAGATATAACAATGCAAAAGAAAAAAAACAAAAGCGAAAAACAACAACAAAAATAAAAGGAATCAACTAAGGATGATTGTTTATCTTGTGGTGTGACATATGCACTTTTTAATTTTTAGGTTATTTTGACTTTGGTACCTAAACATATTTGGTGGATAGATTCCGATGCAACAACTCACACCATTGTGTCTATGTGAGGTTGTTCACACGAGCTATGAAATGGGCTTGCTCACACGAGCTGTGGGTCAGAATGCAAGCTACACGATGCTGCTCACACGAGTTGTGGAGTATCTGCAACAAATGCAGGATGTTAGCCACCAGTAGGACATTCAAGACTAGCACCCGAAACATGGAATCCCTAATGACATGTCATTTGTATCCTACGAATTCCTAAGGTTCAACCGAGACTCAATAATCGCCATAGCATTGTTTTGGATATACATCATTCATTTTCATGATAAATAACATATAATTTGAATCAAAATTAAAATGATAATTATTCTCACGAACTTACCTCGACGACTAGGGCATAGAAACGAAGTCAAACTAATTCGAGGCTTTAGCTTTTCCCTAATCCAAATTCATACGTGGTCTATCTTGATCTAAATAGACAAATTCAATACATTTAATATACCTAGTATTCAATTTAGTCCACATTTCATATTTAAGCAAAATTACTATTTTCCCTAACATTTTAACTTTTCACAATTTAATCCTTAAGCTCATAAATTGAAATTTAAGCATTTTAATCCTCTTCTCAAGCTAATTGATTTCTCTAGGGACTTAAATCAACCCGTACCAATCATCATTTCATAAATTTAACATGAACTTTTACTATTTTTACAAACAAGTCCCTAAATGCAATTTTCATCAAAAATCACTTTACAAAACTTGTTTATTTATAAAAAAGGACTCATAATCTATTATTAAACATCAAGAATCATAAAAAATCATTCATGGCACAACCCTCAATTTTAACAGTTTTATAAATTGATCCTCGGGCTAACTAGATTAAGCTAAAACGACTTAAAAAACATAACATTCATTAAAAACAGGGCTTAAAAACACTTACATGCAAGAGAGAAAACCAATAAAATTCTCAAAACCTAAAATGGATTCTTTCCCTTCAATATTTTGGTGGAAAAATTAAATGAAGAAGATGATACATCTTTCTTTACTTTAATTTTAAGTTTTATTTTTTTTAATTTACTATTTTAACCTTAGCTTTTAACTTAAGAATCACTTAATTTGTGTCCATAAAAGTCCAATAACTATTTGAATGGTCTAATTACCATATAGGTCCACTCCCTTTAAATTTTCATAGCCATTTGACCCTTTTAATTAATGGAACTCTACTTTTACACTTTTTGTGATTTAGTCCTTTTCACTTAATTAATCATGCAAACATCAAAATTTATTAACGAAATTTTATAAAACCTTACTAACATCCCATAGACATTATAATAATAATAAAATATAAATTTACTCATTGAATTTGTGGTCCCAAAACCACTGTTCCGATTTCACTGAAAACGGGCTGTTACAATTTCTAATGATATAAAGTCAATCGTTTGCAAATTAAAGAAATCCATCTGTAGGCTTAAGCAGGCCTTTCATCAATGGTATTACATGTAGTTATAAGGTAATTAGTATATATATAGACATAATTGATAGAAAAGATTGCTCGAAATACTTTTTGCATATGATATCAATGTTTTGAGTTCAAAAAATTAAATAATAACATGTAGTTATAAGGTAATTAGTATACATGTGTGGTCCAAGTGTGAGATTGTTAGATAATATGGACGTCACATATATAATAATAATAGTTATACGTTATTATTTACTATCCCTAAACTTTAAAGCCAAATTAAAAGTGATCTAACATGGTTAAGGTTTATTGGGATTAATTATTAGATAACGTAGGACCCACATATGTGTAGATACTCTAGTAACTAAATTCTAATTGATGATGGATTGATTAGAAATTAAGATTCATGTGCAAAAGTTATATATTAGGTTATGGTCCCTAAATTACATAGACATAACTTTTCTGACATCTCATCTTCAAAAAAGAGAGTCACATTCTTTAAAATACTTATGTGTTAATTTGGAAGGTCTAAACCACAATACTTGAAGATTTCAAGATATCGATGGATTCATGTATACTTCATCGTCTAGCTTTTTTCTTGATGATATAACATGATAGATCTTGGTTTATTAAGTTTTGTATTAAAGTTTTTTGGTTCTAATAGTAAAGAGTTAAAAAAATGTAGATAATCGGGATAAGAGTCGCTAGTTCTTAGATTGCCTATAGGGAAGCCCGATGCATGGACATTTGTTTTCTGTCTATTCATGTCGGTGATTCATCAAGCTTAATTTTCTTAGTGACTAATTTGCTGGTTTTGCAACCTTAATTGCTCATAGATTTTCCTAGTAAGGTTGTCGAGTCTTAATAACTATTTATTGTAATAGCCCGATTTTGGGTCTAGTCAGAACAGTGGTTTCGGGACCACAAATTTGACGTAGTAAAATTTATTTTTCTGGTCTACAATTCTATGGAATGATTTTGTGAAAATTTAGTTCAGAAATTTTGACGTTTGGACATTCAATTTAGTTAAAAGGACTAAATTGCAAAAAGTGAAAAACTTGAATTCTATATGTTAGAGGTGTCCAATTGCTATGAGATTTTAAATTAGAGGTCCTTAAATGGTAATTAGACCATTGGTTAAGTTGGTAGACAAAAATGGACATGGTTTGGTATGTTTTCAAAGTTTCTTATTAAGGGAATTTTGGTAGTTTGGTAATTAAAATGAATTAAAAAGCCAAAAAAACCCAATTTTTGTCCATTTTCATCCCATGGCCGAAATTTGCAAGGGGAAACCATGGCTAGGGTTTTTCAAGCTTCTAAGCTCAATTGTAATCCGTTCTAGCCCTGTTTTTAATACTATTTACATTTTTAAAGTCGTAACTCGATCTTTCTATTTCTACCATTAATTTGAAGAGATGTCAAGGTGTAAAATTTTACCCATGATGGATGTTTTTGTATTTTGATGTCTAATGGTAGAAAATGCATGTTTGGTGTATGATAAACGACTTTTACTAAGTGATTTTCGGTGAAAATACCTAAAAGGACTTATTTGTAAAAGTTATAAAACATGGTGTAAAAATGTGAATGAATGCAAACTATGGGCTGTTATAAGCATGTATAAGGTTCGGCTAGGGATATGTATTGAAGAAATTGAGTACATTTCATTTTACGAGCCTAGGGACTAAATTGTAAAAATGTCAAACTTTAGGGGCAAAAATGTAATTTTTGCCATAATGTGATTTTGGGCTAATTTGAATTGTATAATGATTGAATAAGTTAAATGTGATATTATAGATCAAGAAAAATGAGGTTTGGACCTAGAATAGGGGAAAAACAAGTATTTGACGATTTAGTCCTTTTCGCCATTTTTTTTTATGTCGAGCTAAGTTTGTATGTAAATAATGCAACATTATAATTGTATTTATAATGTTTTGTTATTGCATGAATTGTATGATTGACTCTATGGATGAAATTGATGAAGTTTCAACAAGCGAGTAAATCCCGGTTGAACCTTAGGAATAGATAGGATACAAATGTCATGACATTAGGGTCACTAAGATTACGTGTAAGACCATATCTGGGATATGGAATCGATACGAGACTTCGTGCAAGACCATATCTGGGATATGGCATCGATGTGAGACTTCGTGTAAGACTATAGCTAGGCTATTGGCATCGATACGAGATTACATGTAAGACCATATCTGGGATATGGCATTGGTACGGTACTGTGTACGAGATCCCTGAGTATCCTTCAATATCCCAAGTGTTCAACGGGAAATTCAACGGGTATGTCAAAGATGAGAAAGTATGTGAATATGTTATGTGATGGTACAAGTATGTACATAAAACTCAAAGAAAATGAGCTCAGTATATGATGAACAAGTGGTAAGATTGTGATTGAGTAAGTTGTGCTTATGAAGCTTAAATGACGCTTATGTTGAAACGTGTTATGTAATTCATATGATGAGCTATTAGTATATGAAAATTATGTTGATATGTGTTATGTTGAAATTAAATGACATTTATGTTCATATGACTTTTATGAAGGTTTTAATGACATTCATGTTGATATATGTTATGTTATTCATATAATGAGCTATAGGCAAGAATGTGATTGAGTAAATTATACTCATGAAGTTTAATGACATTCATGTTGAAATATGTTATGCTATTTATACGATGAGCTGTTGGTAAGATTGGGATTGAGTAAGTTGTGTTTATGAATTTTTAATGACATTATGTTAATATTTGTTAAGTTATTTGTATGTCAAGTGTATGAATAATGTTTTGTATTATTTGCATATGAACTTACTAAGCTATATAGCTTACCCCATTCCTTTCTCATGTTTTTTAGGGTTATTAAGCTAGCTCGGGTTGGAGTTCACCGGAGATCCTATCACACTATCAACCTGTCATTTTGGATATAAGTGAATTCTAGTTGTTTAAGTCTATGGCATGTATAGAGACTTGGTCATTTTACTATATGTGTCATTATGATTGTAGCCAATGTGTTGGCTTGTAATTGTCAAATGCTTGTTTTGATAATTGGCCATGTTTTATTTGGGCTATCATGGTTGTAAGCTGAAGTATATATATATATATATATATATGCTAATGACTTTGGTGATATGGTCATGGTATGCTTGGTGAATGATGGAAGTGTGATTTATGACATGAATGTGAAATGTTTGGCATGTGCTGGTCATAAATGTGGATGTTTTAGTTGCCTAAGTATGTTATGTTTACTGCCTTTGAATTGGTGTAAGTGTATGTGTGAATAAGGGTGGCAAATGGCTTAGTAAATAGCCTTTTATTTTGTCCATATGGGTAGACACATGGGCGTGTGTGACACACGATCTCCTCCACGGGCATGTGTTCGGCTGTGTGTCCCCTGCACCTTAATTGTTGCAAAACAGAATGTCCAGAGTTGAGCAAACGAGCAGAGACACGGGCGTATGTCTCAGCCGTGTGTGCTACGCAGCCTAGCACACGGGCGTATGGGACGGACGTGTGGCACAAGTCTGAGAGCGCCCTAATTTGAACACGGTCTGAAGCACAGGCGTGTCCCTTGGACAACACGGGCGTGTGAGCCCTGCATCTAGCAAAAATTTTATAAATTTTGTAAAAGTTTCCTAAGTTCTCGGTTTAGTCCTGAACCACTTCCAAAGCATGTTTTGGGACTTGTAGGCTCGTATAAGGGACTTTATGATTGCATATGAATGGTTTTAATTTGGACACAAATTTATGACTCAAAATTTCGTGAATGTTTGTGTTATAAGTCCGGTAATGCCTCGAGGCCTGTTCCGGAATTGAATACGGGTAAGGGGTGTTACAATTAGTGGTATTAGAGCTATGATTTAGTTGATTCTCGGGCTTAAATAACGTATGTGAGTCTAACTATACATGCCATATTACTACCTGTGATAGTGTGATGTCTCCCGACTCTTATGAAATTGTTTTGTTGAGGTAGAGATGCTTTCCAACCGAGCTATTTTCGGAAGCGCTGAAAGTGATACTAAGATATTTGAAATTGTGTTTGTGATGAGTCGAAATTTGGAAAGGTATGAATAAGGGTTCATGATATGTATTTGATGATGTACAAAATGAAATAACCATAAGTTGAGAAATATGGAAAAAATGTCAGTGTTCCGGTTGAACGTTGTATTTTGATGGATTATGGTGATTTTATGAAACAGATAAAATGTTTTAAATGTTGCAAAAAAGATTTAGCCGGGAAGGGTAATCCTGAATTAAGCCCTCTCAAGCATAAGTCATTAAATGGATTTAGCCCAGACGGGTAATCCAGAGTAAGCCCTTTAGGGCATACGTTTCTGAAATGATTTAGCTTGGACTGGCAATCCTGTTATATCATATATGGCTCGAGAGTGTGCTTTATGAATATATGCCAAAAGGACATTTTTGAATATGAATTGACGGATTATTGACATGCATACCTTGAGTATACTACTCGAGTATCCATCGAAATTACAATAGTTCAATGGGAATTATTCTTGAAATATGGAAAGGTGAAATGAAATGAAAGTTTATATTGTAATAAGCTTATCCATGTTTGTTTGGCATTCATATAATGTTATGTGCATAACATGTGTATAATATGTTTGATTAAGTGAACTTACTCAAAATTTATGGAATGTGTGTTTGGCATTCATATGGTGTTATGTGCATAACATATGCATAACATGTTTGATTAAGTGAACTTCCTCAAAATTTATGGAATGTGTGTTTAAGTGCACTTGTTTGAACAAAGATAATCAGAAAGTTCGTGTAACATAAATATGTATGTTAATTAGCTTGAAGTGAATTAGATGATGGTGAAGATATTATGTTGGCGATGAATGCTAAGTTATATGTGTGTATATATGAGAGTCGAGTTAGAGGTTTTACGACCTCACCCCCTTACCAATGTGGTATTTTATAACGAAATTTCACGAGATTTAAGTTGAATGAGCTTACAAGTAAGAGACTAAAGAGTTTAGTAGCGGAATGACTAATAATATGGTCAGAGTTAAGAATAGTTTGACAAGTGAATACAGTTCTGGGAAGATGCCAGATTATTCTAAAGATCATTCGGATGTTGCGATGTCAAGGTTAAAGAAAAAGTTAATCTTGGCTAATCGACTCATTCAGATATGATGTCTAAAGTATGTATTTACTGGAATTTCTTCCGGAGTGATTTTCGTTAGTGAATGGAATAATACGGGATTAGTGATGACAGAATTAGTCAGAGGAATGATATTTGAATCGTAAAGATGTCTGAGTGTAATAGTTGTAATTGAATAGATTATGATGATCTCTACTGGGTATTTTATGTATTCATTTATCCTCAGAGATATATGTGATTGTTCGTTTTCTGGTCAAATTCTTATCGTATGAGAATGCTAGCTGCTTATAATGTTAGATGAGAGCACTGTTGATCTGGTTGGTTGATGAGCATTATTTCTTATCTCTCTCTGTGGGATTCTATTCTATTATGTTTCGAATAAAAGTTGTTGGTGAAAATTTATGTAACGCTATTCTTCTGTTTCTACTAGATGTTGTGTTGCTTTCTATATACATTTGGAAAATATATTATCTCTGTTACGATTGATTCCAGAGCGTATAAGCATTGTTTTTCTTCTTTTTTTCTTTGAGGAATCATCAAGATCTTTATTATTTTTCTTATGAGTTATGTTCTCGGACTTCCAGTATGATATCGCATCTTGGATTTCTTTATCTCGGATTCTTATCATCCTTATTTCGTAAATTATCAATCATGACTCATATTTAAAGTGTGTTCTTTGGCTTGTGATAACCATGTCTATTATGGTTGTATTTCTGGTTCGATTATGGGAACATGGTAATTCTGGTATCGGGATTTCTCTAATCTTCGTGAAAGGAATTGACATCGGCAAAGGTCTAGGTAGTGAAAGCTTAGGCTCAAATTGTACGATGGGTTTCTTTTCTCAGGTTAGTTTGATTAAGGTCAATGAGTTGAATCAGAATATTTTGTTTCCTTGAGCTAATATGATTGTAAAGATCTTTTGATTAGCATGTGAGGAAATTTTGAAAGATTGTATGTTTGAATTGTTTTAACAGCATAAAGAAGTGAGTATTTTGATATGATATTATTTGATGGTTGAGATCGACTCAGTTGTTTTTATCTGAGCGAGCTGGTTAGGTGAAAGGTAATTTGAGTTATATGCATTTAAGTTTATCCTCAGGTAAGAAGATAAAATCTTGTGCATTCATGAGTGAATAGACGAACAGTTTGAAGGAAGAATTTATATTCTAGGAAGTATGATACGGAGATATACCTATTAGATTTATTCTAATCAAATGATGTTGTTATGAGTTAAAGCTGTTCTGATTGATAAAGTTATCACATTTTTGAAAGTTTGAATGGTCTGTTGCATGTTAGCAAAGTTGAAAACTGATGAATGTGTTATTAACCGAAACACTGGTTCTGGGTTCTGTTTGAATTGAGTAAAGAATTCATAAGTTTTCAATGATGCACTATCAAACGGATTGGAATGTGTTTAATACAAGAATGTAAAGTGATAGTTTATACTTTTAGACGGATAAAGTCACATGAAAGGAACTGTCCGACGGGTGATTTAAAGTCGGCCACTTTTTATGTCTGTGTTGAGAATTTGATGGCATCGGTTGACCGACAAAAAATGTCATATGTTTCCTGATTCGAACAGTTTAAAGTATCTAATGTCACAAAAGGAATCTGAATTTAAAACAGCATAGACGACTTACACTATTGAAAGATTGTGAGCAGTTATCGATTAACCTTTGAGAAAGAAGATGTAGTTGCAAATGCTTGAATGGAAAATCTTTGATTATTTTGTGAGTATTTGATACATGATTAATCTTATTTGACGACAGTCTGAATCTAGCTAAATTAGAAGTTAAAGCGATGTTTTCTTTGCAAAATTGAAAGCCTCAAGAATACGATAGTGAGTGGGAAACTAAATGAGTACAGTGTGAGATGACTTTTGATTCTAGATCTTAGGTCGGACTTGATGACTGTTATCATTATTACAAGATAGAATTTGCACACCGAGTAATTCAGAGCTTATGCAGAAAATTTTGTACGAAGCTCAGTAGTAGCTCGTTTGTTCATTCAGAGAGTAATAAAATGTACAGTTATTTGAAATAGATGTTCTAGTGATTGGATACGTAACATGATAAATTGGTAGAGTTATATGTTTCAGAGACTATCCGATCAAAAATGATACCGAATGTAAAAGTGATTCGTGGTAGTTTAAAATCCACTTTAGATTGTCGGAGAATGTATGTGAATTTGAAGCATGAAGATATGAAATTCCCGTTTAGTGATAGCATATTTCTGAAAGTATTGCCTTGGAAAAAGATTCAAAATGTGTTTTGTGTATCTATGTTGCGATGGTATCGATTGGACTCTTTGGATATGAATTCTCCGATAGAGATTAAGATTCAGTTGATTGTGTTGTATAACGAAGAATCGATTGTAATTTTGACACGAGAGATTAAAAAGTTGGGATATAAAAGCATAACATTAGAGAGGGTTCTTTGGCAGTGTCTGTAACAGTCCAGTTTGTACCCTAGTCGAAACAGTGGTTTCCGGACCACAAATCTGAGTCAGTGGAATATTTTAATATTATTTTCTGTGTCATTGATTAGTGATTAAGCATGTGTTAAATTTCCGTAAGATAATTTATCTGTCTGTGTGTTTAATTTGATAAAAGGATTGAATTGCATTAAATGGAAAACTAGCATGATATTTGTAAAAGTGTCCATTTGAGATGGCTTTTTAATGGGAAGGCCTTAAATGGCTATTAAACCACTTTTAAAATAATGGATAGTAGTTGGACAAATATGCCCTTATTGTATCATTGCTTCAAATGTTTATTAAATGGCTAATTTGGTAAATGGATAAATTATATGTTATAATAGAATAAACAATTGAAAGATGGCTTTTATCATCTTTTTGGCCGAAACATTGAAGAAAGAAAAAGAAGAAAACTTGCTAGGGCATTCGGTCATTTTTATTGCAAGATTAAGGTATGTTTTGGCTTTAGATTTTGATGATTTTTATGTTTTTGAGATTGTTGCTTAGTCTACTATCAGGCCCATGTTGTAATTTGAAGAACTGATGATATTTGTGAGTTGTGCCATGGATGAATTAGTGATCTCTATGATGAATATCGTTGTTAAATGAAAGATATGTGTAAGATGAACATATTTTATTCTTTAAGTTTTGATGAATTTAGCTAAATAGGGCTAAATTGAGAAAATGTTAATTTGAGGGACTAAATTGTGAATTTGATGGAAAATATGGGCTTGTATGATATACATAAGCATTCGGCTAAGCATGAGTATGTGATGATTTTGTGTATTTGAGTTTTGAGAAAAAAATGGACTAAATTGATAAATGTTCAAATGTGAGGGCTAATTTGTAAATTGCCCTAAAAGTGTGTATTTGGATTGAATTGAATAAATTATTGAACAAAAGAGTTAAATTTGAATATGTATAGATCACGAGCCTAAGAAATCGAACTTAGCTCGTGGGAAAGCGAAAGTAACCGAATAGATGTTTCTGTTCAGTTAAATCGAATCTGAGGTAAGTCATTATTCAAACAAACATATTTGTATTGAATTGTGTAGGTCCTTATAACTATTGAATACGATGAATGACTATGAAATGATGTGTACATGATTTTTGAGATAAGAACGGCATAGTAGCAAAGTCCGATAAGTCCCATACGAACCTAGGAATAGATAGGATTAGCTATGTCATGACATAGGTATTTGTTCTGTTTTATCATGTAAGACCACGTCTGGGACGTTGGCATTGATTTGAGATTTCGTGTAAGACCACGTCTGGGACGTTGGCATCGATATGATCTTTATGTGTAAGACCATGTCTGGGACATCAGCATCATATTAATTCGTGTAAGACCCTGTCGGGGACAGTGGCATCGGCATCCGATTACATGTAAGACCACATCTAGGACGTTGGCATTGTGTGACTATCCTGAGTATTTGGTATATCCTATTAGATTTTGAACGGTTCAACGGGAAAATTCCAAGCTATGAACAATTACATGAATGTATATTCGTTTCAGGTACGTTTGGTATATACACTAAGTGTGTATAAAAGGTAAGTACCGATATGCATTTGCTTTGAAGGAATGTATGATTGAACATGAGAATTTGAATGAGATACAAGAATGGATATGAATAAGCTAAGTATATATGTGATTTATGAAATGAAATATGTGGTAAGCTTTGTGTGAGTAAATGTGTCAAAGCATATGAAATGTAATGGCTATGAGTTATATAAGTACCAACGATACAATTTATATGCATTGTATATTAAGTTTATTTGTATATGACTTACTAAGCTTTTGGAAAGCTTACTCTGTGTGTATGTTTTCTCTGTTTATAGATCGTCAAAGCTACTGAAGGCTCGGGGACTGTCGAGGATTGTCATCACACTACTCAACTTCTTTCGGTACATTTTGGAAATGTATATAGCTAGATATGGCATGTATAGGCTAGTTATTTGTTTATGAATATGAAGTGAACTTAGCCATGTGATTTGGCTAGTTATGTGTTGGCAATATGTATTAATGAATATGATATGTGATGTATATTTTGGTTAAGTTCAAGGTAAGTATTTGAATGAATTATGCTTGTGTTTACATGAGTTTTAGTCTTGTAAATTGGCTTGGGTGAAATTGGATTTTATATGTAGTGATTGGATATTTATTTTGATATGTTCTTAGTTGTCAAATGTGCATGAGAGGTATTGGTAATCTCCTTGTAGGTATGACCCTAATGAGGGTGGCATATTGGCCTTGGTACACGGGCGTGCTTTGTGGCCGTGGAGTTAAGTTAGATTCGACCACGGGGAAGACACATGGGCGTGTCTAGCACCCATAGGAGGCACACGGCCTGCCGACACGGGCGTATAACCCCTGAAACTTAAAAAGTTTAAAAATTTTCGAGAATTTCTGTATGTGTTCCAATTTAGTCCTGACTCTGTTTAAAGCATGTTTTAGGTCTCGATGACCTAGAGAAGGGAGACTATGATTGTAAATGATGGTTTAAATTATGAAATTGTCTGATAAAGTTTCGATCTGTCAAATAATGGCCTTAACCCTAATTCAGTGACGGATACGGGATGGGGGTGTTACAGTGTCACGAGATAGAGGAGTCTACATGGAAATCAAACTTATATTCCGGTAAGATTTTCTGGGACGAAAATCCCTAAAGGGGGGAGAGTGGTAACAGCCCAATTTTGGGTCTAGTCAGAATAGTGTTTTCGGGACCACAAATCTGACGCAGTAAAATTCATTTTTGTGGTCTACAATTCTATGGAATGATTTCGTGAAAATTTTGTTCGAAAATTTTGACGTTTGGGCACTCAATTTAGTTAAAAGGACTACATTGCAAAAAGTGCAAAACTTGAATTCTATATGTTAGAGGTGTCCAATTTCTATGAGATTTTAAATTAGAGGTCCTTAAATGGTAATTAGACCATTGGTTAGGTTGGTGGACAAAAATGGACATGGTTTAGTATGTTTTCAAAGTTTTTTATTAAAGGTATTTTGGTAATTTGGTAATTAAAATGAATTAAAAAGCCAAAAAAAGCCAATTTTTGTCCATCTTCCTCCCATGGCCGAAATTCACAGGGGGAAATCATGTCTAGGGTTTTTCAAGCTTCCAAGCTCGATTGTAAGTCCATTCTAGTCCCGTTTTTAATGCTCTTTACATTTTTGAAGTCGTTGTAACTCGATCTTTCTATTTCTACCATCAATTTGAAGAGATGTCAAGGTCTAAAATTTTACCCATGGTGTATTTTTGTGTATTTTGATGTATAATGGTAGAAAATGCATGTTTGGTGTATGATAAACGACTTTTGCTAAGTGATTTTCGGTGAAAATACTTAAAAGGACTTATTTGTAAAAGTTATAAAATATGGTGTAAAAATGTGAATAAATGAAAATTTTGGACTGTTATAAGCATGTATAAGGTTTGACTAGGCATGGGTATTGAAGAAATTGAGTACATTTCATTTTACGAGCCTAGGGACTAAATTGTAAATATTTCAAACTTTAGGGGCAAAAATGTAATTTTTGCCATAATATGATTTTGGGCTAATTTGAATTGTATAATGATTGAATAAGTTAAATGTGATATTATAGATAAATAAAAATGAGGTTTGGACCTAGAACAGGGAAAAACGAGTATTTGACGATTTTATCCTTTTCGCCATTTTTTTATGTTGAGCTAAGTTTGTATGTAAATAATGCAACGTTATAATTGTATTTATAATGTTTTGTTATTGCATGAATTTTATGATTGACTCTATGGATGAAATTGACGAAGTTTCGACAAGCGAGTAAATCCCGGTCGAACCTTAGGAATAGATAGGATACAAATGTCATGACATTAGGGTCACTAAGATTACGTGTAAGACCATATCTGGGATATGGCATCGATACGAGACTTCGTGTAAGACAATATTTGGGATATGGCATCGATGTGAGGCTTCGTGTAAGACCATAGCTGGGCTATTGGCATCGATACGAGATTACATCTAAGACCATATCTGGGATATGGCATTGGTACTGTGTGTACGAGATCTCTGAGTATCCTTTAGTTATCCAAGTGTTCAACGAGAAATTCAACGAGTATGTCAAAGATGAGAAAGTATGTGAATATGTTATGTGATGGTACAAGTATGTACATAAAACTCAAAGAAAATGAGCTCAATATATGATGAACAAGTGGTATGATTGTGATTGAGTAAGTTGTGCTTATGAAGCTTAAATGACATTTATGTTGAAACGTGTTATGTAATTCATATGATGAGCTATTAGTATATGACAATTATGTTGATATGTGTTATGCTGATATTAAATGACATTTATGTTCATATGACATTTATGAAGGTTTTAATGACATTCATGTTGATATATGTTATGTTATTCATATAATGAGCTATAGGCAAGAATGTGATTGAGCAAATTATACTCATGAAGTTTAATGACATTCATGTTGAAATATGTTATGTTATTTATACGATGAGTTGTTGGTAAGATTGGGATTGAGTAAGTTGTGTTTATGAATTTTTAATGACATTATGTTAATATTTGTTAAGTTATTTGTATGTCAAGTGTATGAATAATGTTTTGTATTATTTGCATATGAACTTACTAAGCTATATAGCTTACCCCCTTCATTTCCCATGTCTTTTAGGGTTATTAAGCTAGCTCGGGTTGGAGTTCGCCGGATATCCTATCACACTATCAAGCTATCATTTTGGGTATAAGTGAATTCAAGTATTTTAAGTCTATGGCATGTATAGAGACTTGGTCATTTTACTATATGTGTCATTATGATTGTAGCCAACGTGTTGACTTGTAATTGTCAAATGCTTGTTTTGATAATTGGCAATGTAGATTGGTATATTTGGGCTATTATGGTTGTAATCCTAAGTATATATATATGTATGTGCTAATGACTTTGGTGATATGGTCATGGTATGCTTGGTGAATGATGGAAATGTTATTTGTGACTTGAATGTGAAATGTTTGGCATGTGTTGGTCATAAATGTGGATGTTTTGGTTGCCTAGGTATGTTATGTTTTGTGCCTTTGAATTAGTGTAAGTGTATGTGTGAATAAGGGTGGAAAATGGCTTGGCAAATAGCCTTTTATTTTGTCCACACTGGTAGACACAGGGGCGTGTGTCTAGGTTGTGTGTGACACACGGTCTGCTCCACGGGCATGTGTTTCGGTTGTGTGTCCCCTGCATATTAATTGTTACAAAACAGAATGTCCAGAATTAAACACACGTGTTGAGACAAGGGCGTGTGTCTCAGCCGTGTGTGCTACATGGCCTAGCACACGGGCGTGTGGCACGGCCGTGTGGTAGAAGTCAGAGCGCACCCTAATTTGAACACGGTCTGGAGCAAGAGCATGTCCCGGGGTCACATGGGCGTGTCTCTTTGATCACAAAGGGTGTGAGCCCTGCATCTAGCTAAAATTTTCTAAATTTTGTAAATATTTCTTGAGTTGTCGGTTTAGTCCCAAACCACCTCCAAAGCATGTTTTGGGCCTCGTAGGCTCGTATAAGGGACTTTATGATTGAATATGAATGGTTTTAATTTGGACACAAATTTATGACTCGATATTTCATGAATGTTTGTGTTATAAGTTCGGTAATGCCTCGAGCTATGTTCCGGTGTTGAATACGGATAAGGGGTGTTACACTTATACTAGGTGGATTGGTTTTATGACCAAAAATTGGATAAACTAGGTGGTTAAGGCTCCTTGAGTTTAAATTTTCATTGCGCTTTTTGTTAGTATTGAGATAGAATAGAAGGAACAACCATTGTGTATAAGAAAAATGGTTTAAAATTTATGGTGTCAATTACAAGAAGAGTACGTACTAATCCACTCAAATGCAACGAAACACCAAGAATAAAATAGTAAAGACTTAAAATAAAATATACCACCAAGCAGATAGTAAAGTATAAAATAATCAACCTATTTGTTAGTATAAGTGACAGGTTTTTACTTGGAGGATAATTATAAGCAACAAAATATGGATTTATGTGAGATTTTTATCAACTTGATGCAACACACTGAATGGTTCAATATAAAAGATTTCTATTTCTGAATGGCTCTTAAAGATTAAAATAATGAAGAAGAAAATTCATATTTATTCAAATATAAAGAAGATAATGTAGATGACTTTTGTAAAGATAAAATAATTCAAATTTACTTGAATAAAATTATATCCCACACTATATGGAGTCTCTACAAATTGTATATTGAACTCTCTATATAGAAGGTAGTCTTATGGGTTTTTTACCTACTATGTAAAGTTTTATTGACATAAATTCTATTCATGAAGGAACTAGTGAAGCGATTTTGTTTTACACCTTTGAGTGTATAATTTTTGGTCAAATTCTACTATTAAACCCTATACTTTGGGTAAATTATGGATTTAGCACTTCTACTTTAATTTGATCAATTTTAGTCTCTTTACTTTTCAATTTTTGAAATTTTAATCTTGACCCAATGATAATAGTTAAATTTGTTTGGTTAATTTATTAGTTCTATGTTATGCGTAAAGTTATAGATTTAATACATGTTCCCCAATTGGATTTGTCGAAACCATTTTTTTTGAAAGAAGGTCGGAAAACGAAAACTAAAACTGGAGTCGCCACCAATCCTTTTTGATGAGGTGTGATCGGGTCACCTCATAAGATGGTTGTTTTAAATAAATGATTTGATTTATTAAAACAACGTTTTTAGGTCTAAGAAATTTAGAAAGATGGGTTCGGGAGTCAGTTACGCACGAGGAAGGATTAGCACCCTCTTAACACCCAAAATTGGTACTTAATTGATTAATTAATGTCTCAGTGTCGAAAATTGAAAATTTGAAGAAATTTAAATCATGATCCTTCGTTAAAATAATTGCCTTAATAATATTTTTAGAAAAGGGCATATTTCACTTTGATCGAGAAAAACAATTACTTCCCATAAGTTAAGACATAATATCTTAAATCCTGAAACAAGAACAAATACCAAAAAATTTGTTTATTTTGAACTACATTCGATTATCTCGGTTTTAGAAATAAATCGTATTCCGTAAGTTAGAACACGATTTTTCCTAATTTCGGAGAATGTTTAAAAATTTATGCTTTAAAAACGTTCGCTTATTTGAATTTATCGAGAAAATCAAAATCCTGTAAGTTAGGAAACGATTTTTCGAATCTCCAAATATGAAACAATTCTTTTATTTTAAAAAAAAATCCTTTTTATGAATTTGGGTGAAAGTTGATGGAATATTTAAAAATGATATATAATACACAATAAAACATCATAATAACAATGGTGTAATTACAAAGATGGAGGCAATATTAATAATCAAGTCACGATAAATAAGTGAATAAGGCGATAGAATGAAAAATGCATGATTTAAATAATAGCAAACATGACATGAAAATATTAAAAAAATAATAATAACAAGTGCATCAAATGAAACCAAATAAAAACTACAATAAATATCAAGCATACAAATATAAAGGATACGAACAAATTTAATTTTAAATGTAAAAAAATGAAATAATAAAAGGGATGAACACTTTATAAAAGTTGAAAATTAAAAAAGGAGTTAATTGGAATTAAAATAAAATTTAGAGTCAAAATTTTAAAAAAAATGAAAGGATAAAAAAGGATTAAATTGAAACGCAAATAAAAATTTTAGGGAAAAATTTGAATAAAAAAGGAATAATGGACTAAATCGTAACGCGCTAAAAGTACTATGGGGCGAAAGGGAAAATATCCCTGCCCCTTTTATGCGCAGCGTTTTAATATTGACCACAATGCAATAAAAATAAAATTTCGTGGCCAAATCACAATGTGTTGCAAAAGCGGAAGGGTTGCGCGCATAAATATCCCAATCACAGGCAAAACACACGGATCCTCAGGGTAAGCGGGTCAGGTTGGACGAGTTAGTGTTGAAACGGCACCGTTTTGGCTCCTGAAACCAAGTCCCAAAATGACGTCGTACGGGCTACACTATAAAAATTAAAAATTTGACAAAAAAATTACTTTTCCAAAAAATAAAAAAATAGATTTCTTTCTCTTCTTCTCTCTGCCCTCTCCATGCTCCGATCAAGGGTTCGACACCGGACCATCGTGGCAGCCGCTGGCCGCCGGCGACGGTACCTCATTCCACGGTGGCCGAAAAACGAAAATGTCCCATTTTTTTTGGGTTTTTTGAATTTCCCAGGGCTAAAAACATCGTTTTTCATCGAAATTGACGAACCTCGGCCACCCACGGCGGCGGGATTCGAAAAGTCAGGTTAGATTTTCAACCCCTCCTTTTTTATTTTCGTATTTTTAAGAAAAAAGATTAGAGCAAAATCGAAAAAGCGAAATGAAAAAATAAAAATGCAACCTTTCTTTCTGCTGAATGCTTCTGTTGTATTTAAAAAAAATGTCTGTGTTCGTAAAAATTTACAAAGTTTTGTTCTTCGATTTCATAGCCGAAGTTAAAGAAAATAAAATACAATATATTTTGTTTTTTTGCTGTAGTTGTTTGTGTCCTTTGCAGGTACGGAGGGTAACGTGGCGTGCGGTGGGCAGAGGTACAGAGGCTGTACAGTGGTGGCGACGTGGAGCGGGCTAGAGGCTATTGCGGTGCACCTTAGCTAGGGTTTTTTTCTTATTTTTTCTGATTTGTTGTGGGCTTGTAATTGGGTAGTGGGCCATAACTGGGTTAAATTGGTTTGGGCTGATGTTGATTGGGTTTAAGTTGTAGAAAAAGGCTATTAATTGTTTTTGTTTGGGACTGTTTTAGCTCGGGCCAAAATTGGGCCTTACAGTTGCCCCTCTTTGCTTGTTGACGTGTAACGGGAACGAAGCAAAGACTTTAAAAGGGCCAATTTTGTGTGGCCTCGCTGAGTTTCTACTTGTTTTGGTGCCTCTCTTCTTCGAGTAGCTTCATTCCATCCTACTGCATCTTCAGAGGCATAGGAACTAGTGTTTCGATCCACTTTAGGGAGATTAGACTTGTAGCTTCAATCTGCTCCACTGTAACTTCAGGAAGATAAGATTTGTTATCTTCAGTCTGCTCTACTGCAACTTCAGGGAGATAAGGCTGGTGTCTTTAATCTACTCCATTGCAACTTCAGGGAGATAAGATCCACGACTTCAATCTGCTCCACTGCTACTCCAGGGAGATGAGATTTCTAGCTTGTCTTTAATCTGCTCCACTCAACTTCAAGGAGATAAGATTTCTTATTTCAACTTGCTCCACTGCAACTTCAAGGAGATTAGATTAATGGATTCAAACTTCTCCACTGTAACTTCAGGGAGATAAGATTTGCCAGGGTAGATTTGATCCGACCCACTACAACTTCAAAGGTATAGGATTTGTGAATTGTAGCTGTAATCTATTCCACTGCAACTCTAGGGAAATAAGATTCGCTATCTTCAACCTGCTCCACTGCAACTTCAGGGAGATAAGGTTAGTGGCTTCTATCTGCTCCACTGCAACTTCAGGGAGATAAGATTCACCATAATAACTTCAATCCGTCGCACTGTAACTTTAGGGGTATGAGATTTGTAACTTGTAGATTAAATCTATTCCACTGCAACTTCAGGGAAATAAGATTCGCTGTCTTCAGTCTGCTCTGCTGCAACTTCAGGGAGATAAGACTTGTGGCTTCAATCTGCTCCACTGCAACTTTAGGGAGATAAAATTTGCCATGGTAAATTTGATCTGACGTACTGCAACTTCAGAGGTACGGGATTTGTAACTTCAATCTACTCCACTGCAACTTCAGGGAGATAAGATTTGTTATTTTTGACCTGCTCCACTGCAATTTTAGAGAGATGAGGTTTGTGGATTCACTGATGTTGCTACACCGTCCTCTGGGGGATGTGACCTGTAGAATCGATTTCATAGGCCTATGCTTATGCCAAATGATTAGGATGCAATGATCAGAATGAATCAAATGCTCCTAATTAGAAGTGTTATGAATGGTATTTGAATGAATGCATGATGTCATGAGAATGATCCCCTTTTATTGCTTAAGTTGTCATTGCTCATTATTCATCAAGGTTGTATTACTGACGTCCTCTTGTTCAACTGATAAGAAAATCTAAAAAAATAGTCATAATTTAGACTCTCATTTCTCAAATATTTCCAACCCTTAGGCTTTGTGAGTTCTAAATAATAGTCCTGTTTCAGGTTCTTGTACTATTTAGAAGCTTCCAGAGTAGTATGCAAAACTCCTTTTGTGAAAGTATTATTAGTCTATTAATCGTTATTTCAATGCAAAATGCTTGAAAAGGATCATAATGATGGACAAAACTGAGATTTATCAGGAAAATTTTTTGAAAAGAATGGATTAATTAAAGAAACTAAGCATTGCTAGAATAAAAAATAGGTGAGGAGGAAAAAATAGGTGCCCCAGATATCGCAGCCTAAGCTTCTTTGTACGAACTTTCTGAAGACCATTTTAAGCTCAACACGTGTTTAGGAGATCTAGAGTACTTTGTCGATACCCAAAGATGTAGCATACCTCCTCTTCGTTAATTCAGGCATAGCAAGGCTACCACATACCCCACCTTCGATCAAAATTTGAATTTCCCTTTCACGGGTTTTCAATTCAAAACCCCTTTGGTCTCAAAGCGCCCTTTGCGGGTTTTCGCCTTGGCCTCTTCCCTTTTTTTAAGAGAAGTATTTCTTGACTGCGTCTGAATTCACTGTATTAGGCAAAGTCTTTCCATCCATTTTAGTTAATATCAACGCTCCTCCAGAAAAGGCATTCTTTACCACGTAAGGTCCTTCCCAGTTTGGCATCCATTTTCCTCTGAAATCCTTTTGGATCTTCTTCAATACCAAGTCCCCCTCATGGAATTCTCTGGGGCGAACCTTTTTTTTGTAAGCTCGCATAATTCGTTTTTGGTACATTTGACCATGACGAATAGCTTTCAGCCTTTTCTCTTCGATCAAATTTAACTGATCATATCGGGCTTGGATCCATTCTGCTTCGTCCAATTTCAGTTCTGACAAGACTCGAAGGGAAGGAATCTCAACTTCGATGGGTAAAACTGCCTCCACTCCATATACTAATGAGAAAAGCGTTGCCCCAGTAGTGGTCTTGATTGATGTTTGATAAGCATAGAGGGCAAGTGGTAACTTCCCATGCCAATCATTATAAGTCTCAGTCATCTTTCCCACAATCTTCTTGATATTCTTATTGGCTGCCTCAACTGCACCATTCATTTTTGGGTGATATGGTGACGAGTTGTGGTGTTTAATTTTGAACTGACTACAGACCTCTGCTATCGTGCTATTGTTCAAATTCAAGGTATTGTCTGATATGATCCTTTTTGGCATTCCATATCGGCAAATGATCTTTTTCTTTAAGAACTTGTTGATTGCCGACTTGGTGACATTGGCATACAAAGTAGCCTCTACCCACTTGGTGAAGTAATCAATGGCCACAAAGATGAACCGGTGCCCGTTAGAGGCCTTTGGCGAGATTGGCCCAATGACGTCCATGCCCCACATAGAGAAAGGCCATGGAGAGGTCATAACATGAAGATGTAAAGGAGGCACATGAATCTTGTCCCCATAGATTTGGCACTTATGGCACTTCTTGGCATAATTGATGCAATCCCCTTCCATGGTAGACCAATAATACTCGAATCTCATGATTTGCTTGGCCATTATAAAACTATTAGCATGTGTTCCGCATACACCCTCATGGACTTCTTCCATGATTTTCTTAGCCTCAACAACATCTACACATCTTAATAACACCTGATCCTTTCTTCTTTTGTATAGGATCTCCCCATCTAAGACGTAGTCACTGGCCAGTCTTCTCAAAGTCCTTTTATCATTCTCAGTTGCTTGATCAGGGTATTCACGATTCTTCACATGTCGCAGTATATCGTGATACTAAGGGTGATCATCTGTTCCTTCCTCTTCGTTGATGTTGTAGCAATGAGCCAGAGCCTCATAAATACTCATTTGGATAGGCTTCACATCCTCTTGTTTATTTACTCTGATCATAGAAGCTAATGTAGCCAAGGCGTCAGCCATCTAGTTTTCATCTCGCGGGAGGTAACAGAAGGTGATGTCGTCGAACTCCTCAATTAATTCCAGAACTAGCTTTCAATAATTGATCAATTTGGGGTCTCTTGTTTCCCATTCACCTTTGAGTTGATAGATTACTAGTGCAAAATCCCCATACACCTCTAGCACTTTGATTTTACGTTCTATGGCTGCACGGATTCCCATGATACATGCTTCATACTCTGCCATATTATTTGTGCAATCAAAATCCAATTTGCAAGTAAATGGATAATGATATCCATTTGGGGATATCAGGACTGCCCCAATTCCGTTACCAACAGCATTTGATGCTCCGTCGAAGTTCAGTTTCCAAGGACGATCTTCTGGAGCGTCTTCTTCGGTAGTTACCACATACATTAGATCTTCATTAGGGAAGTCAAAGTTTAGAGGCTCGTAATCTTCTAGAGCTCTACTGGCTAGAAAATCTGCTATTGTGCTCCCTTTCACAACCTTCTGGTTCACATAGACTATGTCAAATTTGGAAAGCAGAATTTGCCATCTGGCCATCCTTCCATTCAAAGCAGTCGACTCCATCATATACTTCAGAGGGTTCAGTTCCGAGATGAGCCAAGTGGTGTGATACAACATGTGCTGCCTCAATCTCTGAGTTATCCAGATCAAGACGCAACATAATTTCTCAATTGGCGAGCATCTCATTTCATACTCAGTGAATTTCTTACTGAGGTAGTATATCGCCCTTTCTTTTTTTTCTTGTCTCATCGTGTTGGCCAAGTACACATCCCATAGAATGGTCAAATACTGTCAAATACAGTATCAGTGGCCAATCTGGACTTGGTGGTGACAGCACTGGGGTATTGGACAGGTACTATTTTACCTTGTCAAAAGTTTTCTGGCATTCATCATCCCATACGCTTGGATTGTGTTTCTTAAAAAGACGGAATATTAGGTCACATTTCTCAATTAGTTGTGAAATGAATCGGGCAATGTAATTTAGTCTTCCTAAGAAACCTCGAACTTCCTTTTGAGTGCGCGGCGGAGGCAATTCTTGTATAGCCATGACTTTGTATGGGTCGGTTTCAATTCCCTTTTCACTGGCTATGAAATCTAGCAGTTTTCTTAACCTAGCCCCGAAAGTACATTTGGTCGGATTGAGCTTTAGCTGAAATTTTCTCACCCGCAAGAACAATTTCCTCAAAACTTGCACGTACTCCTTTTTTGTTTGGGATTTTGCAATCATATCATCGACGTAAACCTCGATTTCCTTGTGCATCATGTTATGAAACAAGGTTACCATGGCTCTTTGATATGTTGCTCCCACATTTTTTAATCCAAATGGCATCACTTTATAGCAAAATTGTAACACCCCTTACCCGTATACTACGCTGAAACCGGGTACGAGGCATTTCCAGACTTAACAATACATTCTACCAAATCCCGAGCCACAAAATTTCACTTATAATTTAAACTTTAACAGACACATGCATACACAAGCATTATAACTCCATGACCAATATGAGCCACAACTCATGGCTAAATATAGAATAATCCTTATTATCGTTATGAAGCAATGCGTTTAATCAAATTAATTAACACATATACAAAATGACTTAGTCAAGCCCCTATACATGCCATAACTTAAATCATTTATAAATAAAGATACCCATAGATAGCTTGATAGTGTGAAGCAATCTCCGACAACCTTCAGCCCGAGCTTGTTTAATAGGACTTTGAAACATGGGAAAGAAAAGGGGGTAAGCTTATAAAGCTTAGTAAGTTCACATGTAAAAATAATAAGCATTAGCAATGAATTTAGCTTACTACTAAGCTGTCATAACTTGCATAAATAATGCTAAGTTCTTACTTTCTCAACTTACTCATTTGTAGCCTTACCAAAGCCTCAACGAGACAACTCCTCACAACAAGTTCTCTAATTGATACAATTATTAAATCACATGCTTATACCTTATTACTCATGTTCACATTAATCTGTCTACTTGAATCGCTGTCACTAAATTATTTATTTCTTGAACTACAGAGCTCCAAATTAGAAACCGCTAATTTTCCCTGAAACTAGACTCATATATCTTCATACCATAAAATTTCTAGAATTTTTGGTCTTGCCAATTAGTACAGTTTATTCATTAAAATTTCCCATGTTTCACTATTCAACTATTCTGACCTCTGTTCACTACAAATCAATTATCTCCTCGTACAGAATTCAGATGACCTTATTGTTTAGTTTATTTGAAACTATACTAATTCAAAATTTCAGGAATATAAATTATATCACATAATTATTTTTGTACAATTTTTAATGATTTTTCCAAGACAGAACAGGGGATCAAGTAGTCATTCTGAACCAGTCTCACAAAAATTTAAATATCACAAATTATACAAATTCTTTGTTTTCTCTATTTCTTTTATATGAAAATAAACTCAATAAGCTTTAAATAAATATATCATCCAACTTATAATTCAATTTCTACTATTTTTGGTGATTTTTTGATATCACATGACTGCTGCTGTCCAAAACAGTTTTATTTGTAAATTTTTGCTCTCACTCACTTTAGTTGTATTCATTACTTACCTATAACAATGTTTCCAATTTCTGATTACATATCGAGCATATTGCTCATACGTTGCACATGCATATACCTACACTTATCACTACAAGCCACAGATAATTTCACTTAATCGATTTTCTCGGTGAACTCATGGGTAACCTTACCAAAGGCTCAGAATACAAAGGGCACCTTACTTAATAGCTTGCTTACATACCTGCAACATTCTCACTTAACACATGAGTACTGTTTCATAATATAGGCATATTGCCAATCATGTCATAAAGTGTCACAAGCATAACTGAAAACTCATCACTTATTTAATACTTGATAATCTCAATTACTTACAATCTCAATATTAAATAAGCCTTAAATGCATACCTGTACTCATACCTGTACTCATAGCTATACTCTTTCTTCATGTTCTCACCTTGTCGTTTCTTTGACTTACTTTTTGGACTACTCAGGAACCTTTTCCTTTTTGAACTTATCATTGCCATGTCTTGACATGGTCTTACGTGGTATCCTTGCCTTATGAACTAACCAATGCCATACCTTGGCATGGACTTACATGGGACCTTTGCCTTATAGTAACTCATCAATGCCATGTCTTGACATGGTCTTACATGATTTCCTTTCCTTATAGAACTTATCAATGCCATGCTTTGGCATGGTCTTACATGATATCCTTATCTTACCAAATGCCATGTTCCAAACATGGTCTTACATGGTATCCTTGTCTTACCAAATGCCATGTTCCAAACATGGTCTTACATGGTATCCTTGTCTTAGTGCCAATGGCACATCTTGATGTGGTCTTACATGGAGTCCTTAATCAATACCGATGCCATGTCTTGACATGGTCTTACACGGGATCCTTGCCTTACCTATGCCATGTCTTGACATGGTCTTACATGGTATCCTTAACCGTCAATTCCTCCTTAAATACCATGTTATGAACATGGACTTTTCCTTCAATTCTTCCTTAATTGCCATGGTATAACCATGGACTTTGAGATATCAATGCCTTGTCAAGTCATAGCTGAAACATACTTGCTCAAATTCTCAAGGTTAGTCGCATAACTCAATAATAACATTACTAATAACAATAATTGCATAATAATAAAATGCTACTCAACTTACATACTTACATTCTAAATCTCATCATATCATCAACTTAACTTATTCTCATCAAACTATGCTAGTCAATACTTTCTTGTTATCATACAAAGCCATAATACAAAATATGGTCTAACATATAAATTATACAAGTTCTCTTTCCAATATCAAATTATTATCGAACATTAATCATTATATCTGAAACTCAATACTATAGTATTTATGGCCAAAATATCAATTTATTATTCAAATATGCATAATTAAATGCTTATTAAACATATGAACTTACCTCGATACCAAAACGGTCATTTTACCAACTTTTTCGATTTTCGATTTTCCTCCCGTTCTATGTCCAAATCTCGTTTTTTGGGGTCATGAAGCTTGGAAAGCTTGAAAACCCTATCCATGGATTCCCACATGTTAAATTCGGCCTAATCTTGAAGATGGACAAATTTGGCATTTAAATTTTGTTTTTAATTCATTTAATTCACTAAATTACCAAAATGCCCCTTAAAAAAATCTTTTGAAACATACCCATCCATGTCCATGTTTGTCCACCAAACTAACCAATGGCCTAATTATCATTTAAGGACATCCAATTTAAAATTTCATAACAATTGGACACCTCTAACATGTAGAACTCAACTTTTACACTTTTTACAATTTGGTCCTTTTGACTAAATTGAGTGCCCAAACGTAAAAATTTTCGAATGAGATTTTCACGAAATCATTCCGTGAAATTGTAGACCACAAAAAATATAAATAAAATAAATTTCTCAACATTGGATTTGTGGTCCCGAAACCACTGTTCCGACTAAGCCCAAAATCGGGCTGTTACAAAAATGTTCCCCACAGGGTCACAAATGTGGTCTTTTCCATGTCTTCAGGATGCATCTTTATCTGATTGTATCTAGAGAAGCCATCCATGAAAGAGAACAGGGAGTAGTCTGCCGTATTATTCACTAAAGTGCCAATGTGAGGGAATAGGAAATTGTCTTTTGGGCTGGCCTTGTTTAAGTCTCTGTAATCTACACACATCCGTACCTTTCCGTCTTTCTTAGGGACCGAGACAATATTGGCTACCCATTCTGGGTATTTGACCACTTGTAAGAACCCAGCATCAAATTGCTTCTTGACCTCTTCTTTTATTTTTATCACAATATCGGGCCTCATCATTCGGAGCTTCTGCTGAACTGGCTTGCATCTTCTTTTCTGGAGAGGCAGCGTACCACAATATCAGTGTTTAACCCAGGCATATCTTAGTATGACCATGCGAAGACATTTTTGCTTCTTTTCCTTCTTCCAAGATCACAATCTCTATTGTCTCCTTGTGAGGTAGGATTTGTTTCTCTTCTTGTTCTACCATCCTTAAAAAATTTGGAGATAAGTTACAGTCTCTGTCATCTTCAAAATCCTGAGATACCTCTAAACACATGTCTCACTCAAAAGGAGATTCTGGGTCAGTAGCAGCGTCGCTCATGTCGTTGATATCTGGGGACCTGTTGTAGGCACGAATGAATATCCAAAGAACAAATGAATCAAGGAATAGCTATTTGTATGGTATGATTATGAATGAAATGAAAGAATAAAAGAATATTTGCTCAGAGTGATAAAAAATGCATTTTTTTATTGAAATAAAGATGTTGGACATGAGCCTGTTTCGCAAATGGATTCTTATTGCTTCTAGGATTAAAGCAACAAGTGTGTTTTGAACATTACATTGAATTAGCTCTAAAGACTACAGGAATCTCTTCCGCAGTCCAGTTGCTCAGAACACTTCCAGGCTCATAAGGGCGGATGCCCGATAAGTTTTCTTCCACTATTCCCTCTTCAGATACGGCATTGATGCTCAAACTTCCCATCATGTCTTCAACAATTTCTTTCCTTGTCATCTTCCGTTCAGGGTAAATAATTCCTCCTGATACGAATGTTCTGGATATATGTGGAAAGGTCATTGGTTTCCACTTGACCTCTGCCCAGCTTAATCGCGCTCTTCTTCTCTCCTGCTTCTTCTCCAACTCTTTCTTCTTTTGCTTCGCATCTGGCTTATACCCCAAGCCAAAGCGATCCCGTTTGTCAGTCAAGGTTGGTACTTCGACCCGTCCATTGAGGTATTTCCCGAGTCCCCTTCTAGGCGATGCTCCTTTTCCCACTGTTAGTTGTAAGCTCATCCTCGTGGCTTTAGATATTTTGGGCATTGGGATCTTACTTCCCTCGACAATGAAGGTTGCGTTCACAAATTCCAATGAGCAAAATGAAAATTCTATCACTTCACCATCAGCCTCTATGTATGGCGCATTACTAGTAACGGACGCGATAATATCTTCTTCTGCGTTTATCGTTATTAGTTGGCCTTCCGTTACCAACTTTAGCTTTTGGTGCAGTGATGATGGTATCGCCCCTGCTGAATGAGTCCAAGGCCTCCCCAATAGGTAATTATAAGAAGGTTTGATGTCCATAACTAAGAAGTCTACCACGTATGTGTTTGGACTGATCAAGAGAGGTATCTCAATCATTCCCATTATCGTCCTTTCAGTGCTGTCAAATGCTCTCACTATGTTTTGGCATGTTTTCATGTGAGAGCTATCCACGGGCAACCTGTTCAATGTGGATAGAGGCAATACATTCAGTGCCGATCCATTGTCAATCAGTACCCCCAGTAATGTATACCCCTTACAACGGATGGTGATGTGCAGAGCTTTAGTGGATCCCATGCCCCCGGTGATATTTTATCGTCATTAAAGAAGATGAAATTATCAGCACTTATGTTGTTGACGAGACGATCTAGCTTGTGTACTAAAATATCATCAGCGAAGAATGTTTCATTTAAAACCTTTATGAGCGCGTTACGGTGCGTCTCCGAGCTTAAGAGTAAAGCCAGTACCGATATGCGAGCTGGCTGCTTGTGTAGTTCTTCCACGACACTATACTCGCTGTGCTTTAAGAACTTCAAGAATTCCTTAGCTTCTTTCTCGTTCATCGACTCGTTAACAGGTAGTTCTGGCCTCTATTTCCTTTGTTCAACTACCACAGAGTTCCCTTTTACAGGTTCGGTTTTTGTATTTGGGGCATCATAACGTCTTTTGCTACGTGTATAGAAACCCACATCATGTCCTTCCTCTGGCGTGCTGGCCGAGCCTACCTCTCCCGAGATTGTCACATTGTAGTCATAGTTCCAAGGTACCCTTTTGCTATCTTTATAAGGAAAAGCAACGGGTTTCTGGATTACAACTCTTGGTGCTATTCTTGTTCCAGCTTCGTCGATTCTTGGTTTTGAGATGATTACCACCGGATGGTTGGCTTCATGGACCTTCTCTGTCAACCCTCCCTCTGAGGCAGACACCTCTTCTCCTTCGGTGTACTAAAAAAACTCGAGCTCTTTGTTGTCCATTAGACCCTGTACTAAGGCCCTAAATTCACTGCATTTTGGAATCTCATAATCTTCTTCATTATGGAACTTACAATAGTTCTTTGCTTCTTGGGACCTGCTCCTCGGGTCTTGTGGGATTAACCCTCTTTCTACCATTTTCTTTCACACTTCTCTCAACTGGTTCTCACTTCTGCAACATTCATTTTGATTTTCTTCCTTGCCTTCTCAACTATCGCGTTTACCCTATTATCATCATGGTTGGGTAATGGGTTTTCTGCACCAGATGGATCATCGAATTTTATAATGCCCATTTTGATGAGCCTTTCGACTAACTTTTTGAAAGCATGTAGTTTTCTATCGAGCGTCCCGTAATTCCCATATTGTATTCACATTGGGCATTTGTGTCATACCATTTCAGGTATGGGGGTTGCATTGGCTTTAGGTAGAAAGGGGACACGACATGTGCATCAAATAAACTTTGGTATAACTCCCGATACATCATTGGAATTGGTGTAAAATGGGGTTTCTCCGTATTTTGCCTCGTGTTGGACTCCTGTCTCGGTGGGCCTTGATGGCAGTGGTTACCATTCTTGGTTGGTTCACAGTGACCGGTTTTTGAGTAACCCCTATTATACGTGCTCACATTATTCACATCATTTTCTCTTTTTCTCAGGGCCGACCTTTTTGTGCTTTCCCCGGCCTCTATTTTTCCACACCTTATAGCATTTTCTATCATTTCGCCAGACATCACTATGTCTGAGAAGCTCTTAGTTGCGCTTCCCAGCATGTGATTGATAAAAGGTGCTTTCAGGGTATTAATGAAGAGCATGGTAGTTTCCTTTTCTAGTAGCGGCGGTTGGACTTGCGTGGTGACTTCCCTCCACCTTTAAGCATATTGCCTGAAACTTTCTTTTGGCTTTTTATCTATATTTTGTAGTGTGATTCGGTTAGGCGTCATATCTGTCACTTGGCCGTATTGTTTCATGAAGGCCTATGCCAGGTCCTTCCACGAAGTAATCTGGGCATGATTTAGCTGATTATACCATTTGGCCGCAGCTCCAGTCAAGCTGTCTTGGAAACATTGAATCAATAATTGATCGTTACTGAAATATCCGGTCATCCTCCGACAGAACATCGTAATGTGAGCCTCGGGGTAGCTGGTTCCGTTATATTTTTCAAATTTTGACATTTTAAACTTTGGAGGGAGAACTAGATCTGGGACCAGGCTCAATTCCTTCGTGTCAATTCCACAATGGTAATCGGCGCTTTCCAACGCTTTGAATTTCTCCTCTAGCCATTTGCATCTATCTTCCAGTTGTTTTGGGAGCTCCACTCTTGTTTTTCCCATTTTTGCTTTATCATTAAGGTCGATGACAACAAGATTTGCTGGGTTGTATTCGGAGTTAGAGCCTGAACCCGTATGAAAGTTTATTGGTGCTGAAGTACCGGTCTAATATTGGGGTCTGATGTTGACTGACACCCTTTGTGGCTATGCTTGGGTGTTCGTTAGGGTGAAGCCTAGAGGATAAGCAGGGTCCTCGTTGTCGTCTCCGGTATTGATCATAGGGCTCTTTCCTTTTTTAGCCCCCCAGCCAGCAACTGCGTTAACTGGCTCATCATGTTTCTATGGGATTCTAGCATTTGATCCCTCATATCCTGTTGGATTTTGGCCAACTGTTCTTGCATCTGTATTTGCAGTTGGTCCTGCATCTCTCTTTGTATTTGTTCCAATCTTTCTAACCTTTGGTCCATGACTTTAGTCTTTCTTCTTGTACCGTAATGATGTTCCAAGGTAACTGCCATGATTTTAGAGTCTCTTTGTGAGTTTTAGTTCACACGATGCAATGCAATGCGATGCTAATGCATGAATGCAATGAATGCAAAAGAAAAAGGAATTGATTCTAATTCAATTTCATTAGAATAACCTTTCTGGAAAACAAGTTTCTTTACATAAAATAGATTTGCCCTAATGCTTAAGGCCTTGACTAGCTTAAGAAGCCTAGCTAACTTTCAGCCTCGATCTGACTCTGGCTCATATTTCAAACTCAGTAAATCAGCCTAGACTGCCAAGGTTTGTATATGATTAGCCACCTCTCGTACTTGAGCCAAAGCTTCACCCATGACGTAATCCCTATCTTTGACCTGGTCTTGAGATCAATGAAGTTGCTCTTTCCCCCGCTCATAATTTGCTTCCAGCAGTTCAACCCAGAGTTCACAGTTTTGCAGCGCGATTTCAAGTTCTTCTATCCTCTCTTTTAGTTCCTCAATCTTGCCTAAGCTGGCCCTTAATTTGATTACGGAGTTGCGACTACGATGCTAGTGTAGTGACATTTCTAACTCCGCCACTCGAGCTCTTAACTTCTCCTTTATTTTGGCTCTCCAACAAGCTCTTTTTTAAAGCGTCCTCCCGTACTCGAGTATCATGGAACTTCATCTCACACTGATCGGCTCTAGTCTTTTCTTCTTGGATTTCTTGTCTCCATTGCTCAGACGTTTTACCCAAACCAACGGTTCTTATTGACATGTGCAGCTTCTTGTAATCCATCTTCAAACTGTTCAAATCCTCTTCAACTTTATTCTTTCCCTTCCTCAATTTCTCGGCTTCTAGTTTCTAGACATCGACATTTAGCCTTAGCTGCATTTTCTCCTCCTCCAATTGCTCTATTCTTTTTCCTAGTTCCGAAATTTTCTTCTCAAAATCATGTTTGATGATTTTTAGTTCAGACGGGACCACCTGCAAGTGTTCTTCTAATGATCGAATATTTTCTTGATTTGACGTGAGGATGTTGTCGTTGATTCTCTGACCCCACCACCGGTCATACTCAGCGATAGTCATTGGACTAGTAGCAAACCTCTTCATTCTATGAGTTTGGTTCTAGGCATTTGATATCTCACAGACTTTCTTTTAGTAGTTATCCCCCTTGTATACGAACTCGCACTGAGCTAACCCTTGTGTTGCTGGTGTGAACTGTCTTGACTTGTATTTCCTTAACACGAGTAGGGAAGAATACCCGATAGCTCCCCATATCCCAAGCAGAGGAACCCAATCAAAATCTCCACATAGGTACAAGATCTCGTCGGGGACCATCAAAGGGGCCATCCACTCGATGTCTTCTTCTTGCAGACTTTGGAGAATCATCATCCACTTTTCCTCCGTGATATCATCTCGTCTCGGCGTAGCCACTATCTCTTTCATCGGAGAATAACTTTTAGAGAAGATTCGATAGGAGACCTTTTCCACTTTCCAAAAATGGTTGTGGAACCATGCAAACAAAAGTTGCGCACAGCCTATAAATCTGCCCTTGCCCGCTCTCTAGCACGCGTTAAAGGATCTAAAAGTTTTAGCCAAAATCGTAGGAACTGGCGTAACCCTTTTGTCAAGTCGATTAAAGAGATTCGAGACTGCCTCATCTACATGCCCCAATGCCTTGGGGAAGACGACCAAACCGTAGATACTCAAAGCGAACACATCAACCCTTTTCTTCATATCCGGATGCGCTAGAATCAGATCCTTCAAGTTTTTCCAAGGGATACACTTACTATCTCCTATTTGCTTGATCCGGGCTACCACCCACTGCTCACTCATCCCTGTGATGCTCATCAATTTCTTAAAAAAGGTTGAGACATTAGCGGCTCTTGAATATACTTTTTTGGCTTGAATCTTCGGGCAACGAAGTGAGGCCATATACTCTTCCACGGTAGGTACCAAATCAACTTTCCCAAAAGTGAAACAACTGTAAGTAGGATTCGAGAACTGGGTGAGGGCATGAAATAAGTGCTTGTCAACCTTCACATTCAGCAGATAGGGCAAATCTCCATAGTTACAGTAAAACAGTTGCTTGATCTTGTTGTTCCATTGATCCCATATCTCATTTATTTCTTGAAGATTATTCTGAGTCACGCTGACGCGAGTGAAATCCCACAACTCTGATACGTATCCCTCGGTCAGACTATCGTCTTTTTCTTGCTGTGCTATCACGGCCCAAATCTGGATAGCTGCATTATCCTCCGTTTTATCAAAAAACCCCTTTTCCATGATAAATTATCTATTTAGGAACCGAATGTGAATCAACACCTCTTTTGTGATGAAAAATGCCATGCAATTACAAACAAAGGAAGTCAGTACTTCGTACACAATTTAAAGTAATCAAAGAATAATAAGTAGAGCACCTACTCGGGTGACCACTAGGGGTTGGTGCAACTCTACCTAAGGTGGCCTCTTAAAGCTCGCAATATGGGGTTTGGTTCTAGAGTAAAGGTACCTGAACCTGCAGATTCCTCAATCCTCACCCATTATAGGCTCATGCGGACCGAGTTCAGTTCAAGGGAATACATTTCCCTATGGCTATACGGAGATGAAAACCTCACAAAGACATAGGTACGGATGCATCCCGAAAGCGATCCACTATCCTATACGGAGGTGAAGACCTCACGAAGGAATAGCTTCTCGTTCCCACTTAAGAGGGGTAAAATTGACCGACTTATGCAATGCAAAATGCAGAGACTCACCAACAGGTTTAAACACAGCAAACATGAAAACCACAAAAATGATGGATAAAATGGAGTAATTGTAAATTTAAAACAGATATATGATTTTCGACAAAAAGAAAAAAATTAATCAATTTATGGCTCGACTCTCTTATTTGTCCCCAGCAGAGTCGCTAAGCTGTCGAAACCATTCGTTTTGAAAGAAGGTCAAAAAACGAAAACTAAAACGGGAGTTACCACTAATCATTTTTGATAAGGTGTGATCGGGTCACCTCGTAAGATGGTTGTTTTAAATAAACGGTTTGATTTATTAAAAAAACGTTTTTAGGTCTACGAAATTCAGAAAGATGGGTTCGAGTGTCGGTTACGCACGAGGAAGGATTAGCACCCTCGTAACGGTTTAATTAATGTCTTATTGTCGAAAATTGAATATTTGAAGAAATTTAAATCACGATCCTTCTTTAAAATAATTGCCTTAATAATATTTTTAGAAAATGAGATATTTCACGTTGATCGAGAAAAAGAATTACGTCCTGCAAGTTAAGACATAATATCTTAAATCCCAAAACAAGAACAAATACCAAAAAAATTGTTTATTTTGAACGACATTTGATTATCTCGGTTTTAGAAATAAATCGTATTCCGTAAGTTAGAACACGATTTTTCCTAATTCTGGATAATGTTTAAAAATTGATGCTTTAAAAACGTTCGCTTATTTGGATTTATCGAGAAAATCAAAACCCCGTAAGTTAGGGAACAATTTTTCGAATCTCCAAATATGAAACAATGCTTTTATTTTTTAAAAAATTCCTTTTTATGAATTTGGGTGAAAGTTGATGGAATATTTAAAAATGATATATAATACACAATAAAACATCATAATAACAATGGTGTAATTACAAAGATGGAGACAATATTAACAATCAAGTCATGTTATATAAGTGAATAAGGCGATAGAATGAAAAATGCATTATTTAAATAATAGCAAACATGACATGAAAATAATAATAATAATAATAATAATAATAATAATAATAATAATAATAATAATAATAATAATAATAATAATAATACTAATAATAATAATAATAATAATAATAATAATAAGTGCACCAAATGAAACCAAATAAAAACGACAATAAATATCAAGTGTACAACTATAAAGGATACGAACAAATTTAATTTTAAATGTAAAAAAAGTGAAATAATAAAAGGGATGAACACTTTATAAAAATTGAAAATTAAAAAAGGAGTTAATTGGAATTAAAATAAAATTTAGAGTCTAAATTTAAAAAAACGAAAGGATTTAAAAGGATTAAATTGAAACGCAAATAAAAATTTTAGGGAAAAAATTGAATAAAAAAGGAATAATGGACTAAATCGTAACACGCTAAAAGTACTATGGGGCGAAAGTGAAAATATCCCTGCCCCTTTTATGCGCAGCGTTTTAATGTAGACCAAAATGCAATAAAAATAAAATTTAGCCGCCAGATTAAAAAAATAAAAATAATAAAAAAGGCAATCAAGGACCAAATCGCAATATGTTGCAAAAGCGGAAAGGTTGCACGCATAAATATCCCACTCACAAGCAAAACACGCGGATCCTCAGGGTAAGCGGGTTGGGTTGGACGGGTTAGTGTTGAAACGGTGCTATTTTGGCGCCTGAAACCAAGTCCCAAAACGACGACGTACGGGGTACACTATAAAAATTTAAAAGTTGACAAAAAATCACTTTCCAACTTTTCTAAACAAAAAAACAGATTTTTTCTCTTCTTCTCTCTGCCTTCTCCGGGCTCCGGTCAAAGTTCTGGCACCGGACCACCGTGGCGGCCGTCGGCGTCAGCGCCGCTGTCCACGGTGGCCGAAAAATGAAAATGTCCCATTTTTTGGGTTTTTAACTTCTCGGGGCTAAAAACGTCATTTTTCATCGGCGCTGACGGCTGCCACGGTGGCCGAAAAATGAAAATGTCCCATTTTTTGGGTTTTTAACTTCTCGGGGCTAAAAACGTCATTTTTCATCGGAAACGACGAACCTCGGCCACCCATGGCGGCGAGATTCAAAAAGTCAGGTTAGTTTTTCAACCCCTCCTTTTTTATTTTCGTATTTTTAAGAAAAAAATATTAGAGCAAAATCAGAAAAACGAAATGAAAAAATAAAAATGCAACCTTTCTTTTTGCTAAATGCTTTTGTTGTATTTCAAAAAAAAAAGTCTGTGTTCGTAAAAAATTACAGAGGTTTGTTCTTCGATTTTATAGCCGAAGTTGAAGAAAAGAAAATACAATATATTTTGTTTTTCTTTAGTTGTCCGTTTCCTTTGCAAGTATGGAGGGTAACGTGGAATGTGGTAGGCGGAGGTACGGAAGCCGTACGATGGTCGCGACATGCAGCGGGCTAGAGTCTGTTGTGGCGCACTTTAGCTAGGGTTTTTTCTTGTTTTTTCTGATTTTTTGTGGGCTAGGGTTTATTTTGGGCTTGTATTTGGGTAGTGGGCCATAATTGGGTTAAATTGGTTTGGGCTGATGTTGATTGGGTTTAAGGTGTAAAAAAAGACTGTTAATTGTTTTTGTTTGGGACTGTTTTAGCCCGGGCCAAAATTGGGCCTTACAGGATCATTCTTAGTGGTTATATTTTTTGAATTTCAAATTTTAGTCTTAATGCAAACGACAATTGTTAAATCTATTAACTGAATTTTTGTGAGTAATATGTGAAAATAACAAATAGACATATTATTGCACATATGATAATATGTTTGACACATCAAATTTTAAAAATAAAAGAACTTAACTTAGTGAATTTAATAGTTATCAATTGATTAGGACTAAAATTTTCAAATTTTAAAAATACAAGGATTAAAATTTGCCAAATTAAAGTACATGTACTGAATCCCCATCTTACACAGTACAGGGCATAATAGTAGAATTTGACTTTATTTTTTCAATTGCAATTGGCAAGGTTGATTGGGGAGAGTTCATATTGAATCTAATAGAGTGAAGTTGTGATTATTTAAAGGTCAGGGCAGTGTGAGCTTAAATAATGGCTTGTATCATGGGTTTAGTAACTGATTTCTTCTCTAAATAAGGTGGCGCATCGAATTGTGTGACAAATTTGCTTGTTTTCTTTCCAATGTTTATTGCTTTGTTCATATTGTTGTGTCAATACTTGTGTCAAAGCTTGTAGCCTTATTGCATTTCACAAAAAGTTGCTACCATTGATCTCCTTTATAATAGGAAATGGAAAAAGCTTTGATCGAAGGTTATCAAGATCAAGACAATAACTATAACATCCAAAAAATCAGGTTATAAGAAATTGGGTTAGTGAAACCCAGGGTGGTTACATCTTGAGTTTGGTTTAAGATTGTGAAACTGTGACAAGTGAATTAATCTGGTTCAATGAATATGTGTTGTGTTTGTGTGCGCAAGGTTTTAGGTTCGAACCCTTTATTTTAAAATTTTGCTACTTTTGTCTAAACCCCTATTCTTGAGTATCTGATTTATATATTATTTTTGCTCAATTGATTACAACGATGAGCCTAGTGGTTCAGTGGTTAAGCTTCTGTATATCCTTTGGTCTTATGTTTGAGTCCTTGTGAAAGCAATAAGAAAATGTTTTTTTTTGTTATGCTACCTTGCGATTTAGTTTTTATTTTCTTAAATTAATTAAGTTTTTCTAAAAAACTCCCTATCCTTTTCACGTTCCTTTTCGATTTCTTCTCTCTACTATTTCAATCAGACATCGTAAGTGTTCCTTATTGAGTTTTGTTCGAGTTTGTTAATTGACAAAATTACGTTCCTTTTTGTATGGTGTTCTGACTTGCGTAAATAATTGTTAGGGAAGATCTTAAGATTTAAGTCCCTCCAACGATTTAAGAATTGTGTGTTGGTTGATTTATTTCCCGATAAGTTTTGATTTGGGGTTTTGTGTCAAAAGTTCTTCGATGTAACTACGATTTTGGATGTTAGTTTAGCAATTTGATTGCAAATAAATCATTTGATTGGACATTTGAAAGTTGTTTTTAGGTTCTGGGATCATCTCTGTTGCTTCTACGTCAAAACTGTATCTGATGTGTAATGAAGACCCGAGTAATCTACGATCCGCGAAAGGCAAAATTGAGGCTGTTGATGCTACAAGGCCGTGTGGTAGGGCATTAACTTGGGCCACACGGGCATGTGTCTAGGCCGTGTGAGGGACTGACTTGAGCCACACGACCGTGTGCCAGGCCGTATGGGCCATACGGGCCAACCATGTAGGTCTTGTGAATCCACACGGGTGTGTGGGCCAAAAATCAGAATATTTCCCTAGGGATGTAAACGTCATTCGAATAAAATGTAGGCATTTTGTAGGGCCCGTTTGATATAAAACAAGCTATAAAACTTAATTTTTGATGATCTATTGATGTATAAGACGATATCTATATGTATGTTTGATATGATATAAGCTAAGTAAGCATGATCTATTAGGTATAATGTGCTTTTGTTTAGGACGTATTTTAGGTATGTGATATATTCAGGTATGGTCTGTGCTATGTTAATTTTGATGATTCGTTTTTGTGTTACCTTGTTGGTTGTGAACATTGATATCCGAATAAGTTGTTGTGTTTGATATTGATTCTGATATGTAACCATGCATGTGATTTCATGGCAAATTTGCTATGATTCATTAAGATTTGATTAATTTATTCTACAAAGCGTGGATTTCCATGCCTTTCGTTCTGTTATTGTACGACAACATGTCCTATATGCTTATCATTCTGATTCTGAATGTGCATGCCATGACACATTGCATGGGGTTTGGGATGTTGTGAAAAGAGGAAGTTTCTGGCAGTTCAATGATCTGCATTATCTGGTGGTTTATCCACAATTCCATTTGGTAGCTTGTCTGCAATTATGGTTGCTTGATCACATACATTTGTTTTGGCAGCTTGACTGTAACATAGTGGCTTGACCACATATATCTGATTTGGATTTTTTGATTGCAATTCTAGTGGCATTGTCCATAATTATCTGTTGGTGTGATTTGGTTGGATGAGTTATGGGAAACTCTATTTTTTTGTGTAGCGAAGTTGGGTAGCATGTTTTTTGATAAATCTGCATTCTGATTTTCTGGAAAACATTGTGTAACAGCCCATTTTCAGTGAAATTAGAATAGTGGTTTCGGGACCACAAATCCCACAAGTAAATTATTATTTTAGTATTATTTTAATGTCTATGGAATGTTAGTAGGGTCATATTAAAATTTCGTTACGAAATTTCGATGTTTGTATGCTTAATTAAGTAAAAAAAGACTAAATAGTAAAAAGTGTCAAAGTAGAGTTCCATTAGTTAAAAGGGTCAAATGACTGTGGAAATTTAAAGTGAAAGGATTTAGATGGTAATTAGACCATTTCCACAGTGGATGTGAAAGGATTTAGATGGTAATTAGACCATTTCCACAGTGGATATTCATGGTAAGGTTTTTTTTTGTTAATTTTAATAAGTAATAAGGCTAAAATGGTAATTTGAGAATTAAAAGAAAATTAAGTAAAGAAAAGATGAATTAATGTTGTCATCTTTTCATTTCTGCTTCTTACTTGGCCGAATACACCATTAAAGGGGGGGGAGAAACTTTATTTTGAATTTCATTTGCAGGGTATGGTTTTTAAGTCTGTTTTTAATGATTTTTATCTTTTTAAGGTTGTTTTAGCTTAATCTAGCTAGCCCGGGGATCAATTTGCAAAACTGATAAAGATTGTGGGTTATGCCATGAATGCTTTTGTATGAGTCATTATTGATAAATAAACAAGTTTTGTAAAGTGATTTTTTATGAAAATTGCATTTAGGGACTTGTTTGTAAAAATAGTAAAAGTTCATGTTAAATTTATGAAATGATGATTGGTATGGGTTGGCTTAAGTCCCTAGATAATTTGTCTAGCTTGAGAGGAGGATTAAAATGCTTATATTTCAATATATGATCTTAAGAATTAGATCATGAAAAGTTAAAATGTTTAAGGCAAAATAATAATTTTTCATAAATATGAAATGTGGACTAAATTGAATACTAGGGATATTTAATGAATTGAATTTATCTATTTAGATCAAGATAGACCACGTACTGATTTAGATAGGGGAAAAGCGAAAGACTAGGATTAACTCGATTTTGTTTCTACTTCCTATTCGAAGAGGTAAGTTTGTATGTATGAATTACTATACTCATGTTATTCAATTTCATGTTATTATGTATTTATAATGCTATTGAACAATGTATATCCAAGGCAATGCTATAACGGTTATTGAGTCTCGGTTGAACCCTAGGAATTCGTAGGATACAAATGACATGTCATTAAGGATTTCATGTTTCAGGTGCTGGTCTTGAATGTCCTATCGATGATTGAGGTCCTGCAGCTCGTGTGAGCAGCATCATGTAGCTTACATTCTGACCTACAGCTCGTATGAGCATGCCCATTTCACACCTCGTGTGAGCAATGATGTAAAGGAAAGGTTACAGTTATATATTTAAGCATACTTCGTGTGAGCTTTCCCGAGTATCTGATGATATTCTAGATGGTTCAACAGGCATGAAATGGAATTGAAAAAGTAAGTTTCCAAATGGAATAATGCATATGCTCATGAAAAGGATGTATAAATCAATGATGTATTTTCTTATGAAATTGGCTTATCATGTGGTTAATCCAAAAGAGTTATGTATAAATGCACTAACTTGTGTATTGATGATGATGTTTAGGCTTGTGCAAGCTTGTGGTTTGGATTACATTATGTTATTCATTATTGTTATGCAATTAAATGGTAAGTTGTGTTTCATTTTCTACGAACTTACTAAGCATTATGTTCTTACGTAGTTACTTTCTTATGTTTTTAGATAATTGGAAGTTTGATTGGTTTGGAAGCTCACCGGAGATCTATCACACCATCCAACATAATATCGACAGTTTTTGAATGTTTTTGCCAAGGTTATAATGGCATATATAGGTGGACTTATGATGATGTTTAGTTAATGATTTGGTATGTATAAGTTATTTTGGATTAGTTCATTTGATGGCTATGTTATGTTGCATGTTTGAATGGCTTAGGTATGTGCACAGAACGCTTATAGGTGTATGCATGATTTGGTGTTGGAAATGACTTGATTTCAGGAAAATTTTTGCCACACGGCCTGAGACACGTACGTGTGACTCAGCCATTCTCAGTTGTGTGTGACACACGGCCTAGCGACACGACCGTGTGTCTCTTATAAGTTCCTTTGTATGCAAGTCAGTTAGTTACACGGCCTAACACATGGCTTGGCACACGTGCGTTTGGGGATATTTCGGGAGTTACACGGCCTGTCACATGGGCGTGTAACCCTACTTAAAGAGTTACACGAGTAAGGATACGGGCTAAGACATGGTTGTGTGTCCCTAGTTTGAAGGTTACACGGCTTGAGACACGAACGTGTGTCTCAGCCGTGTGAGGCTCACGGCTTGGCCACATAGCCGTGTGACCTCTATAGTTAATTTTTTTAACTTTTCATAAACTTCTCAAATGTTTCCAAATTGGCCCTGAACCGTTTCTGAGGGCTAGGGAGGAGAGGATAAAGAAGCCTTCTTCCAGATGATGTCCGAGTGGTTATCAGGGTTCTTGCGAATGAATCCAATGGCTCAACGACCTCTACCCCCACCTGTACCCCAACCGGCCCCCGTAGTTTCTTAGGTTTTGGAACCAATACGAGTAAACAAGCCTCCAGTTGATGAAATCTGAAAGTTTAGGGCTAAAGAGTTTCGAGGTACAAATGAAGATGATCCAGAGAGTCGAGTTCTGGTTAGAAAACACGGTGAGAGTTTTTGATGAATTATCGTGTACTCCAGTCAAATGCTTGAAATGTGCTATTTCTTTGTTGAAAGACTCAGCTTATCAGTGGTGTAACACCTTGGTTGCAGTAGTACCGAGAGATTGAGTTAACTGGGAATTCTATTAGATAGAGTTCAGAAAGAAATATATGAGTCAGAAGTTTCTAGATAAGAAACGTAAAGAGTTTCTTGAGTTGAAGCAATGCCGTATTTTATATTTCAGTATGAGAGGTAATTTGTGTGACTCAGTAAGTATGCCCGAGAATGTATATCGATAGAGGTTGCTATGTGTACTCAATTTTAAGACAGCTTAAATGAAGATATCAAGCTGTTAGTCCGGATTCTTGAGTTAAAAGAATTTGTGGTTTTAGTTGGTAGAGCACAGAAGGCCGAGGAACTTAGAAAAGTGAAGAGAAAAGCCGATTCTGAGGCTCGTGATTCAGGAAAGCAACCTATGGGAAAATCATTCACATCCACATCAAAGAAGTTGAAAAAGTATTATAGCCGTTCATCAGTTTCAGTGGGTTATTCTGGGAAAGATAGAGGAAAACAACATTCGAGCTCGAAACCTCAGGTTACGTCTGTAGCGAGCGTGGGCAGTGTCAGAAACAACAAGCCCGAATGTCAGCAATGTAATAGATGAAATTTTGGTGAGTGCAAATTGAAGGACGGGTCGTGTTTTAAATACGATTTTTAGGAGCATTATCTTAGAGATTGCCCTGAAAGATCTGATAAAGAA
This sequence comes from Gossypium australe, assembly GCA_005393395.2. Lineage (NCBI taxonomy): Eukaryota > Viridiplantae > Streptophyta > Magnoliopsida > Malvales > Malvaceae > Gossypium > Gossypium australe. The sequence continues at coordinate 102,472,443 of CM016619.1, read as the reverse complement.
AAGGCTAGAATACCCGACCGAGTAATGCAGCTGCGAGAGTGAGACCACCTCGAAACACTAGAAATACGAGTAACAGTCGTAGTGGGACAGAAGATTCTGCTATGAGATCTGAGGCACGAGCACCAACAAGAGCTTACACGATCCGTGCTCGAGAGAAAGGTTCAGCACCTGATGTGATCACCGATACATTTTTTATCTTTGATTGACCTAGGGTCAACGCACTCTTATGTATGCACAACTTTAGTGTCAGATAAGAAAATACCTTTTGAGTATACTAAATTTGTTGTTAAAGTAACGAACCCTTTAGGTCAGTATGTGTTGTTGATAAAGTCTGTAAAAACTGTCTTCTGATGATTCGGGGTTGCAACTTTTCGACTGATTTGATGTTGTTACCCTTTGATGAATTTGATGTGATTCTGGGTATGAACTGGGTAACTCTGCATGATGCTATTGTGAACTGTAGACGAAAGCATATTGTGTTAACATTTCAGAACGGTGAGAAGCTTCGAGTTGAATCAGTCAGATTGGGTAGTGCATCTAATGTTATTTCAGCTATGACGACACATAAATATGTTAGAAAAGGCTGTGGAGCATATCTAGCTTATATATTTGATTCCAAAGTTTCAGAATTGAAATTAGAATCAGTTTCGATTGTATGTGAGTTTAAAGATGTGTTTCCAAAAAAATTACTAGGGTTACCGCCGATCAGAGAGGTTGAATTTGCTATTGAATTAATGTCGAGAACATCTTCGATATCGATAGCTCTGTATAGAATGACACCTACAGAATTAAAAGAATTGAAAGCATAGTTGCAAGAGTTCACAGATAGGGGCTTTGCTCGGCCCAACTTTTCTTCTTGGGGTGCTCATGTATTATTTGTTAAGAAAAAGGATGAGTCAATGCGACTATGTTTCGACTATCGACAACTAAACAAAGTCACGATCAAGAATAAGTATCCATTGCCACGTATCGATGACTTGTTTGACCTATTGAAAGGTACGATGGTATTTTCAAAGATCAATCTTCGTTCTGGTTATTATCAGCTACGGGTTAAAGACTCTGATGTGTCGAAAAGTGCGTTTAGGACCAGGTACGGACATTATGAGTTTCTTGTGATGCCATTTGGTAGACTAATGCACCTGTTGTGTTTATGGACTTGATGAATTGAATATTCAGACTGTATTTAGACAGATTCATTTTGGTGTTCTTTGATGACATTTTGATCTATTCACAAGATGAGATAGCGGATGCCCAGCATTTGAGAATTGTTTTGCAAACTTTACGCAAAAAATAATTGTTCGCTAAGTTCAGCAAATGTGAGTTCTAGCTCTTAGAAGTTAGATTTTTGGGACATGTGGTATCGACAGACGGTATTAGAGTTGATCCGAGTAAAATCTCAACTGTGGTAGACAGGAAACCTCTAAGAAATGTATCTGAAGTCAGAAGTTTTTTAGGTGTAGCTAGATATTGCAGAAGATTTGTCAAGGGATTTTCGATGATTGCTACACCGTTGATGAAACTGATGCAAAAATATGTTAAATTCAAATGGTCTAAGAAATGTCAACAAAGTTTTAATCAGTTGAAACCTTTGTTAATCGAGGCACCTGTCTCGGTTCAGCCAAAGTCCGGTAAAGAATTTGTAATTTATAGTGATGCTTCATTGAATGGTTTGGGCTGTGTTTTGATGCAAAAGGGAAAAGTGGTAGTATATGCTTCTTGACAGTTGAAATCGCACGAAAAGAGTTATCTGACTCACGATTTAGAGCTTGCAACTATTGTTTTTGCTCTAAATTTGGCAAAACCATTTGTACGGAGAAAAATCTCATATCTTCACAGATCACAAAAGCTTGAAGTATTTAATGTCATAGAAAGACCTAAACTTAAGACAGCGCAAATGGCTTGAATTGTTGAAAGATTATGATTTAATCATCGACTATCATCCCGGAAAGGCTAATGTTGTTGTTGATGCTTTGAGTAGAAAATCTTTGTTTTCTTTGAGAGCATTGAATACATGGTTGACGTTGATTAATGATGATTCAATTTTAGCTAAATTAAAAGCTAGACTGATGTTTCTGCAACAGATTTGCGAAGCTCAGAAGTGTGATGAAAATTTGATCCTTAAACGGAAATATATTGAGACGACATTTGATTCAGATTTTAATGTTTGTTCTGATGATAGTTTGTATTTCAAAGACAAAATTTTTATTTCGAGAAATTTTGATCTCATTCAGAAGATTTTGCAGGACGCTCACAGTAGTGGCTTATCAATTCATCCTGGTAGCAATAAAATGTACGAGGATTTGAAACAGATGTACTGGTGGCTAGATATGAAACGAGAGATTTCAGTGTTTGTATCAAAATGTTTAGTATGTTAACAAGTTAAACTGAACATCATGTACCTTTTGGTTTATTGCAACCTGTGATGATTCCAAAGTGGAAATGGGAATGTGTTAGAATGGATTTCATATTGGGATTGTCTCTATCTCCGAGAAGGAAAGATGCTGTGTGGTTCATAGTAGATCGTTTGACAAAATTCATGCATTTCATTCTAGTGCGTACGGATTTTTCACTTTAAAGATCAACATAGTTGTATGTTGCTGAGATTGTTAGACTGCACGGTGTGCCAGTTTCTATTATCTCTAACAGAGATCTATGGATTACGTATCGATTTTGGAGTAAGTTACATGAAGCTCTGGGTCCTTGATTGCATTTTAGCACAACATTTCATCCATAGACCGATGGTCAGTCTGAACGAGTAATTCAGATACTCAAAGATATGCTTCGATGTTGTGTTTTAGCGTTCGAAGGTAATTGAGAGAGTGTAACGCCCTGAATTTGGGCCTAGTAGGATTGGGCCTTGTGCGTGGGAGCCGCTAGGAGACTACACATAAAAGTTTATGTGTGCAAGAAATATCATAATTAATTGTTTTCTTTGATGGTTAAGTGATTTAGGAGTGTTTGGGAGTGCCTGAGAAGTCCTGGGTTCAAACCTGGGCTTTAGCAAAATTTTTTGGTTGTAGGTGAATAAAATCCTGGATGTAAGTAAGTAGGCTTTAAGAATATTATTGGGGAAATCATGACACAAGAAGGGTTGGTGATCCAGTGGTAGTGGCGTCATTATGGTGGCAAGGGGATCTTGAGTTCGAATCGCATGGGATGCAAAGGGATTTTATTTTATTTCCATGAGGTGAGAGAGGTAGAGTTGGTTTAAAACTGTCCTGGGGTGGTTGTTGACTTTGTCTTGGATAAAGTTGTTGGGGAGTTTGAATTGGTCTTTGAGGGATTTATGGAGTGATTTTAGGAGGGTTTTGGGGGATTTGGATAAGGGGGTTGTTGGTTGAGGATTTTGGGGAGAAAAAGAAGAAATTTGGTGTGTAATGGGTGTATTGTGCCGAATTTGAGTAGGGACCACTCAGAATTTCGGGATTGGGAGTTTGAGTGCACTATTTTGGGTTGGGGTAATTGACCATTTGGGGAATTGTCCTTTACTGCCGGATATATCATTCTTTTTTCCCCTCTTCTTTTTTGGTTTTGGTCTGTCAACCTTCTTCTTACCTTCTTGTCGAACCTTTTCTGTTTCTCTCATCTCTCCATTTTTTCTGTCGGCTTTTAGTTAATGATTTTCTTGATCGATTGGTTTTGTTCTCTCCTCCCCTCTAGTGTCTTGATTCTATTACCGATTTCTATCTTCTTCTTCTTTGATCAGTTCCAGTTTGGGAGTGGCTTTAGCAAATGGTGAGTTACTAGATTTCTTCTTGTTTTTTCTATTCCTTCGATATGTCCAAACTCCTTTCATAAACGTATGCTCTTTTTTTTATGTTCTCTGTTGGCTGATTCTCTTTCCCTCCTTATGCTTGGTAGTGCCTTCGGTTCATAGAATTCCATGAGGAGTGCAAACCATTCGCTCATCTCGCGATCAAAGGCAAAAGTTGAAGGCTTGTAATTTCTCAAGTGGTTGGCCGAATGTTACTTTCCCCTTTTTGGAGGAAGGGTTGCGTGAACTTCCTTTAGACTAATGTGTGCTAAACCATGGTTTTAGACCATCGGGGTTGATAGGTTGTATTTGTAATGCAGTTAATCGTCAAAGAGGAGTGTGATCAACTCTAGCTTGTGATCTAAGGGAAATAAACCGATTAGCGATTAGTCAAGGTAAGTATGGATTGTCGTTTTAGGCTTGGACAGTTATTAACCTTATTGGTTGTAAATCTGATACGATATTTTGGTTGATTATGGGATTCAGAGAGCGTGGATCTTAGCTAGTTTTGCGAACATGTGTGTATTTGTATGCGGTATTCGATGATCGGCTGAAAAGCCGAAAGTATGTGTGTTTACACTGCTATGACTATAGATCAGCAAAATACTGAAAAGACAGAAATATGGCGTATGATGCCACATGAGCGTGCGATCGTGTGTGTGGTGAACCGAGCCCACGAACATGGGCGTTAATTTGTAGAGGCCACCACGAGAGCTCTCGTGGTCTTGGGCAGTTCTGGGCCTCGATGGGTGAAAATGGGCTGTATGGGCCCAGTGGGCTTATGGGCCGACACTGATAATCTGTATGTGATGTGGTAAGTGTTGTTTGGACTGTGACGTTTGCATAACTGTGGCTGTTTCTGGGCTAAATGGGCCACACAAGTGTGTGGGCCCACTTGGGCTGAGTAATGGGCCTTAGGCCCATTTACACCATTGTGACTGTTTAGGTTACTTTAGTTGCTCAAGGCGACGGTGGACCTTTTGTTGGGTCACTGAGACCCCGGTTTGCAAAATTACAGAAATACCCCCAGTTTGTAAAATTACCGAAATACCTCCGGTTTGTAAAAATACAGAAATACCCTGATTTGCAAAATTACTGAAATACCCCTATAGGGTAGAATTACAGAAATACCCCTGTAGGGTAAAATTACCTAAATACCCCTGAAGGGTAGGATTACTGAAATATCCTTATAAGGTAAAATGACTATTTTGCCCTTGTGGGTAAATGTGTAACAGTCCGATTTAGGGGCTAGTCAGAAAAGTGATCTCAGGTTCACTAATTCGAGGTTAGAGAATATTATTTTCATGATATTTTGTGAGTTAGAATATGATTGTAAAAGTACATGAAAATTGTGATGCTTTAATTTTAGCAATTTAATGTTTAATCGCGAAAAAATACTAAATCGCATCAAGTGTGAAAGTTCCATTTTATAACCTAAAGGTGCCAAATAGCCATAGATTGATAATTGGAGGTCTTTAAAAGGCAATTAGACCCCCAAACATAGAGTGGCCGGCCATAGGAGACAAAGATGGACAAAATTGGTCAAAGTTGGTGATGGTGACTAATTTGACTTGTATTAATTTAATAAAGAAAGAAAAAGATATCATCTTTCTCTCCATCTTTCTCCACCGAAAATAGCAAGCAAAATAGGGGTTTTAAAAGCTCAAATTTTCAGCAAGCTCTCCTCCTCTCTAGTAAGTGATTTTGATGATTTTTCTTGAAGATAGTTGTACTTTTAGAACCCTTAAAGCTTAAGCTTTCAAATGAGGGGACTAATTTGCAATATGGTGAAAATTTTAGAGTTTTTCATGAGAGCTTTCATTGTTATTTGCTGCATTTTTATGGAAGAAAATGAGTCTTAATTGTTAGATGAACAACTTTTGGGAAAGGTGTTGTCATGAAAACACCTAATTAGACCTTATTGTAAAGGTTATAGAAATTGTAGTAAATGTGTGAAATGTTGATTTTTTATGATAGATAAGAGTATTAAATGTTCACCTAGGCTTGTTGAAGGTAGAAATGTGATTAGAATTAATTTTCGAGCCTAGGGGCGAAATGGTCATTTTGCCAAAGTCTAGGGGCAAAATAGTAATTTTGCCAAAGCATGATTATTAAAATGTTTTTATTAGTGTGATGATTAAAATGAGCTAAATTGCTATTATAGAGCAAGAAGAACCAATAATCCACCTTGATCGGGGAAAGAACAAAGTCTCGGACTAGACCGACGAGCTGACTCATTTTGAGATCAAGGTAAGTTTGTATGTGATTAATGCAACATTTATGTTAGCATGTTTGAGAATACTTGGTATTATATTGATGTCTATAATGCTCTATTATGTTGAGATGTTGAAGTCTAAGTGGATTATAACAAATATGAAAATGCTATCATCGAGATATAAAGTAGATAAGGTCCCGTATAAGACCATGTCCGAGGCATGGCCTCGGCACCGAATTGAGGTTTCCGTATAAGACCATATTTGGGATATGGCTTCGGTATTGAATATGAGAATCGTATAAGACCATATTTGGAATGTGGCATCGATACTTGATGTGAAATTCTGTATAAGACCATACACAGGATATGGCATCGGCATCTAGAGGTTATTCAATGTAAGACCACCTCTGGGATGTGGCATTGGCCTCGTACTTATATTAATGACAATACTATGCGTCTTTGAGTATCCCTAGTGATTAATGGGATGAGTAGATGAGTTTGGAAGCAGAAATGAGATTAGTACTAAAATCATGTGAATGAGTGAATACAGGTACTCGTGAGAAATTCACGATGGAGCATTACGATATGTGACACGATATGTGTTATATAAGGGCAAGTATAAGTAAGTTGGCTAGGAGCCTAATACCTTGTGGATGTTTAATTATTGCCATGAATGGATTTTACCATTAGCTTAATGTTGCTACTCATTGCCATGCAAACTTACTAAGCTTTATGCTTACCCCTTTTATTGCCCTTTTTCTTTGTAGTATTGCCAAGATAACTCGAGGAATGTGGAACGTAGGAGTTCAAAAATCACACTAACAACATCACTTTGGTATAAGAAATTTAGACTTATTTTGAGTATGGCATGTATAGGACTTGGGTATTTTGTTAGGTCGTAATTGTTAGCCAAAGTGTTGGCTATGAATGTATCAAAGCCATTTTGTAAATGGTCATTAGAATTGGGCCAATACTTGATACTTTATGTATTCAATGATGATAGAATTATGAAGTATATGCCTTGTGCATGTTTTGATTTTCTTGAGTTCTTAGAAATACCATTTGGTTATCTTATGTATTGGAAAGATTTGGTATGAGTATGATTTCTTGATAGGGTGGCAAATAGCTTGGTAAATAGCCATCTAATTGTCCACATGGGTAGGCACACGGGCGTGTGTCTAGGCCGTGTGTGACACACGGTCAACCCTATGGGCGTGTTGATCGACTGTGTGTCCCCTTGCATGCTAGAATTGCAAGTCAGTAAACCTTGTAGTAAACACACGAACAGAGACACTGCAACACCCCTAACCCAAAACCGTCGCCGGATTAGGGTTAAGAGGCATCACTGGACAATAGAATCATTTCACAACTCATTTACGAGACAAAGTCAAAAATCATCATCATAATACATCAAACATAAACAATTAGTCCCTTATTAAGGCGTATAACACCTTAAACACATGCTAGAGAGGGGTCGGGACTAAACTGAAGCACATACAGAAACTTCATGGAAATTTAAAACTTTTCTAAGTTTCAGGGGATACACGCCCGTGGGGGTAGGCCGTGTGCCTCCCACGGCTGCTAGACACTCCCGTGTGTCCTCCCCGTGGTCGAAACTGACCTTTGCTCCACGGCCACCAAGCACGCCCGTGTACTTTGGCCGTGGTCGATCCTGTCAAAGCCACACGACTACCAAGCACGTCCGTGTGCCATGGCCATTCATTCTTAGGCCATATACTGACTTACGTCCACGGTCACTAGGCACGCCCATGTGCCACAACCGTGTGGCAAAAATAGGCCATTTGCAAGACCAAAATGCCACCCACATGGGTCAATCACTACAAGCACACTTAAGCATGTTTATACACACATTTTGGCAACCATTTCCTATCATATGAACAATCTATCAACTCATACAAACTCACTTTCAAACATATCAACTTATAAGCTAACATATACAACTTGAACACATTCAATACTAAACATTATTCCTTCTCAATTTCAGTAAATCATACTAGCATTTTACCAACACAAAGTTACCATTGATAAGTCAGTCTCTTCAACCATAAACCATACCAAAATATGCCTCATATCACAAAGCCATTCATGCTTGAAGCAACCATATATTTAGCCACATCACATGGCTAATTACACACCTCAAATATGTACCAAATAACTAGCCTATACATGCCATATTTCAACTATATACATCTTTTCAAAAGTACCCAAAATAGATTGCCGATAGTGCTTGAGAAGCTGACGATCCCCATATCCGAGCTAGCTTTACTGACACTGTAAAGCAGAGAAACAAATCACACAGTAAGCTTTCCAAAGCTTAGTATGTTTGAAATACAATACAACCGTATCATCAAATCAAACCAATGTATACAATAACCATCACATAGATCAATTCTCTCATATTCATACCATATCATTCACAGTTAAAATAATCATTCATCCATCCATAGCTTTATTTATAAACTCATCAACCACAAAGGTTCGATACATACATCAGCTAACACATAGTTATTCAATATCCAAGCTACTCAATGCTCGATATTACAAGTCAATCATCCTCTGATGTCCTTTCAATTTAATCGCACACTCAGTGCTGTATACATGATCGAAACATATTAGTCATCACACACTTAGTGTCTAATCTTTCAACCGACTTATCTCAGTATTGCACACACAGTGCCACATTAATAAGCAGAAGCTTTCATAACATCGCACACACAGTGCTATTCATTTCTATTTCAATTTCAATTTCGCACACTTAGTGCCATCAACTAAATCTTGCACATAGCATCTCGATTTCATACACATATACACATTCATTTCATAATGCTAAACCATATCTTAATAACATGTTTTATATCTGAACTTACCTCGGACGTCGAACTATCGAAACGATCGATTAATCGAGCACTTTATCTTTGCCTCGATCTCGATCCGAACTTCTTCTTTCTTGGTCTATACACATTTAAATTAAATCCTTTCAATCACCAAATTATTCATTTTAGTCCATACACACATATTTAGGGCATTTTACAAAATAGCCCTCACATTTTTACATTTCGACACTTTAGTCCCTATTTCACCAAATCATCAAATTCACATAATTTCACTTGGTTCAAGCCTAGCCGATCTCTCACCATGCTTATACAAATCCACACATATTATTTATTTCACATTTTAGTCCTTCAAAATGCTATTTTCACTGTTTAGCCCTAATTAGCTAAATTCATAAAAAATTCAAAAACAACACATGTTCATTAAACACATATCTTTCATTTAACACCAACACTCATCACAAAGCTCACCCTTTCATCAATGGCACATTTCATAAACATAATCAATTCACAAAATTTAAGCATGGGTTAGCTAGGGCACGGAGCAACGATTATGAAAACGTAGAAATTATCAAAAACAAAAACAAAACTTACCTTCAATTAAGGACTCAATGCGCCGAAACCTTTATTCTTTTCTAATTTTCGGTTGATAGAAACAAAGATGAGCACCATTTTGCTTTTGTTTTATTTTAATATCAACTTATTTCATGTTTACCAATTTGCCCTTAATGAATCAACCATTTATCCAACAATTTTTTTAGGCCATTTATGTCCATCTATCATCCACTAACTCTAATAATGGACTAATTGCCTCATAAGGCCTCTACATTAATAAAACAACAACATTTAAGTAATTAAAAATCAGCACATAGCTTTTACACTTTACGCAATTAAATCCTTCTCTTATTTCGGCACACAGTCGATAAAATTACCACACATAATTTTCACACGGACTATATCACATACTATTCACACAGAAAATAATATTAAATTATCATTCCAACCTCGGATTTGTGGTGTCGAAACCACTGTTCTGACTAGGGTCTAAACCGGGCTGTTACAAGTCTCCCCCTTAGGGATTTTTGTCCCCGAAAATCTTACCAGTGAATAATTGTGGATGTTGCTCTCTCATAACGTTATCAGGCTCCCACATAGCCTCTTTAATTCCGTGTTTGTGCCATAATACTTTCACTAAAGAAATTTTCTTATTTCTCAACTCTTTGGTCTCTCGTGCCAAAATTCGGATCGATTCTTCACTATACGACAAATCTGACTGAAATTCAACCTCAGTAGGAGCAATCACATGAGATGGGCCTGACCTGTACCGTCGAAGCATTGACACATAAAACATGTTATGAATCTTTTCTAACTCAGATGGAAATCTCAATCTATAAGTAACCGACCCAACTTGTTCCATAATCTCATAGGTCCGATGAACCTCGGACTCAGCTTGTCCTTCCGATCGAATCGAAGTATTTTCTTCCAAGGAGATACTTTCAAAAACACTTTATCACCAATTTCGAATTCAATATCTTTTCTTTTCAAATCTGCATAAGACTTCTGACGATCTGAGGCCACTTTCAAACTGTCACGAATTACTTTCACTCTTTACTCAGTCTCTTTTATTAGATCAACCCCGTGAATCTTATTCTCATTCAGCTCGGTCCAATACAATGGAGTTCGACACTTCCAACCATAAAGAGCCTCATATTGTTCCATTTTAATGCTAGATTGAAAACTGTTATTATACACAAATTCAATCAATGATAAATGCTTTTCCCAAGTACTTTCAAATTCAAGTATGCAACATCTCAGCATGTCCACAAATCGTCTATAATATCCTGCTAGTCCCAGAAAACTACGGGCTTCAGACACATTTCTCGGAGGCTTCCATTCCAAAATAGCAGAGATATTACTCAGATCAACTCGTATTCCAGCAGTTGATACAATATGTCCCAGAAACCCAACCTCACGCAACCAAAATTCACATTTGCTAAACTTTGCATATAACTGTTTCTCACGTAGAGTTTGTAGCACGGTTCTCAAATGCTCAGCATGCTGATCCACATCACACGAATAGATCAAAATATCATCAATGAACACCACCACAAAGTGATCTAAATATGGTCTGAATATCCGATTCATTAGATCCATAAACACTGCAGGAGCATTTGTTAGTCCGAAAGGCATTACTAAGAATTCGTAATGTCTGTACCTCGTTCTGAAAGCAGTTTTTGGCACATTAGCTTCCTTAACTCTCAACTGATAGTAGCCTGATCTCAAGTCTATCTTTGAAAACACTGTAGCTCCCCTCAGTTGATCAAACAAATCATCAATACGAGGCAACGAATATTTGTTCTTTATCGTCTCTTTGTTCAACTGTCGATAATCAATACACATTCTCATAGTTCCATCTTTCTTTTTCACAAATAACACAGGAGCTCCCCAGGGTGAGAAACTCAATCGTGCAAATCCTCTATCAGTTAATTCTTGCAACTGCGATTTTAACTCTTTCAATTCTGTTGGTGCCATTCTATACGGAGCTAGAGAAATAAGAGTGGTCCCTAGCACTAATTCAATACCAAATTCCACTTCCCGAATTGGAGGTAATCCTGGCAGCTCTTCAAGAAACACATCTGGAAACTCACATACCATAGGCACAGATTCAACTTTCTTTTCTGACACTTTTGTATCTGATTGCTGAAATCAGAGCTTTAAAAATTTATAAAACAAATGATCAAACCTGGAAACTAACTCTGACAAAGATTAAAGGCAAGTGTACCTATCGAACAGTAGTATAGCTTAGGCAAGACTGGATTGTCCAACCCAAAGGAACTAAAAGTACTAATACTAACTTTCTTTTTATTATTTAGCCTAAAATAAAGTGAAATTACTTTAATCTAAATTAACGACTACTAAGCTAAAGACGCAAAGACAAAAAGAACGAATTGGAAAATAACTAGAAGAAAAACTCAGTTGATCACGCGGATACCCTTAAGAAGAATCCACCTAGACTTCACTTGTTATCTAACACTGAACCATAGGATTTATTCACTTAGTTTGATCCGTAGGAATCCCTAACGTATATTAAACCCTCTCTCTAGGCGAATAACGTCTAACCCTAGGTTAATTAGTGGAACTCTCGTTCTCTTATAATAACCCACTAGAATAGCAGTAAATTGATCTATGGATTCCCATATTAGGTTTCACCCTAATCCGGCAAAGTCTCGTCACCCTATCTCTAGGCGTGCAATCAACTCCGTTTAATTATGCTAGATCTACTCTTAAGTAGGGTCTATTCCTCCTCCACCTAAGCACGTCAAACTTGAATCAATATCCGCGAAATATTAACTCAAGAATTAAACACACATAATTAAGAACAAACTAAGTATTTATCATATAATTCAGAAAACGATAATAAGATTCATCTAGGTTTCATCCCCTTCAGGTATCTGAGGGGTTTAGTTCATAACAAATAAAGAAAACATCCCAAGAGAAAAGATAAAACAAAACATAAGAAATCCCTAAAACTCCCTAAAGGAATTGAAGGAGAGATCCGCCGTCTTGAATAGAATTCTGGCTTCTTGGGATGGATCAACTGGCTAACTTCGAGTGATTCCCACAATTCTGATCTTTCAGGCTTGGCTTCTAGGCCTAGCTCCACGCCCCCTCAACGATGGTACTTAGGTGGTATTTATAGGCTCTTGGAATGCGATTCTTTCTCCCTAAGTATCCTTTTCCGACTGAAATTGTCTAAGTCCACGACAGGGGCACGGCCATGTCACACGCCCGTGTGACTCGTCTTCAGGCTGTGTTCGGATTTCTAAGTTGAGGCACGGCCGTGTAAGTCGGGGTGAGGCCGTGTTCCAGACGCATGATAAGGTACGGTCGTGTGCTCTTTGGGCCAGGCCGTGTAGATTTCGTGATATGACCCATTTACTCCGTTTTGGGCCCGTTTTGTGTTCTTTTCATCCTCAGGTGCTTTCCTGGGTATAAAACATGAAAAGAAAGGATTAAGAGTACCTTTTTACATAAATTGAGGGATAAGTCATCCAAAAACAAGCTAAATATGGGATTAAAATATGTTATAATTACGGTTTATCAGTATCAATCACATACGCCAAATAAGCTTCACAACCTTTTCTCACATAATTCATAGCTTTCATCGTAGATACAACAGCTGGTAATCCTTTCATATCATTGGATTCAATTCGAACTATCTCACCATTCTGACTCTTCAACTCAATACTCTTTTTTTTTTACAATTCACGATGGCATTATGCAGAGTAAGCCAATCCATACCCAGAATTATGTCAAACTCATTGAATGGTAGTAACATCAAATTGGCCAGAAAACATATATAACGAAACATCAATGGGCAATTCTTGTATATTTTATCCACCAGGACACACTTGCCTAAGGGGTTCGACACAAATTCAGTAGACTAAACAGGTAGATTCTTATTCAATACTAAATTCATTCATACATAGGAATGAGTTGATCCTAGATCTATCAATGCAATGAGATCAGTATCAAATAAAGTGAAAGTACCGATGATGACATTTGGAGATGATGCTTCCTCTCATGCACGTATAGCATAGGCTCGAGGGTGCTCTCACTTCTGACCTCATAGCTGTGTCAGTTGTCCCCCTCTGACTTTCACTAACATTTCTGATGATTCTGGGTGGCCTACCTCTAGCCGTCACATTACTTGGTCTTTCATTCTGAACATTTTCCTCTTCCACCATCTTCGGGCAATCTCGAATAAAATGATCTCGGGATCCACATTTATAACAAACTCTATTGTTGTACTTGCCCCAGCACTCTCCCACATGTCGTCTTCCACACTGTCTGCACTCAGGTTTGTTACTCTTAATGCTACCAACACTCGATTCATTCGGAGCTTGAATTCGTGAACCAGTACTTTGTCTCGAACGATCTCTACTTGGATGTCCAAATGAAACATTTGAACGATTGCTTGCATCTCTATATCTCTTCGCTGAAGGTTGAGAGAACTTATTAATCGATCTCTTTCTTTCATCACGAGCCTCAGAATCGGCTTTGTTCTTTTCTTTACTGAGCTCCTCAGCCTTGCATGCTCTTTCAACTAACACAACAAATTCATTTATATCAAGTATCCCAACCAACAATTTAATGTCTTCATTCAATCCCTCTATGAAACATTTGCACATAGTAGCTTCGGTCGAAACACATTCCCTCGCGTATTGACTCAATCTTACGAATTCCTGCTCGTACTTAGTAACAGACAAACGACCCTGTTTCAACTCTAGAAACTCTTTACGTTTCTGATCAATGAAGCGCTGACTAATATGCTTCTTTCTGAACTCAACTTGAAAGAAGTCCCAAGTGATTCTCTCTCTCGGAACCACAGATATCAATGTTTTCCACCAGTTATAAGCCGTGTCTCTCAACAAGGAAACTGTACACTTAATGCACTCATCAGGATTCAACGACATCTCATCGAATACTCTGATTGTATTCTCAAGCCAAAACTTGGCTCGCTCAGCATCGTCATCAGATGTGGCCCTAAACTCTTCGGCCCCGTATTTTCAAATCTTTTCTACAGGTCATTTATTCAATCTGATCGGAACTACAACTTGTGGCACAACAGGTACTTGTGGGGGTGGAGGTTGTGAAGTAGCCAGATTCGTTTGAACGAACTCCGTAAACCACTCACTCATCATTCGGAAGAAAGTTTGCTTAGCCTCTCCTCCCTCACCACTATCATTCGGCCTAGATGTGGCCGACGCTGTCCCTTGAGCGGGAGCAGGCGCATTGCTTTCCACATCGTCAGCAACTGCTCAATCGGGATCCATTACTATATGGAAACACAATTTTACACGTTAGGATTCATCACACTATCACAGTTCAGATATATGGCATGTATAGCTAGACTCTAACACGCTACGTTAGTCATAGAATCGGTTAAACCGTAGCTTTGATACCAATAAAATTGTAACACCCCTAACCCGAAACCATCACCGGATTAGGGTTAAGAGGCATTACCGGACAGTAGGATCATTTCACAACTCATTTACGACACAAAGTAAAAAATCATCATCATAATACATCAAACATAAACAATTAGTCCCTTATTAAAGCATATAAGACCTTAATCACATGCTAGAGAGGGGTCGGGACTAAACCGAAGCACATACAAAAACTTCATGGAAATTTAAAACTTTTCTAAGTTTCAGGGGATACACGCTCGTGGGGGTAGGCCGTGTGCCTCCCACGGCTGCTAGACACTCTCGTGTGTCCTCCCTGTGGTCGAAACTGACCTTGCTCCACGGCCACCAAGCACGCCCGTGTACTTTGGCCGTGGTCGATCCTGTTAAAGCCACACGGCTACCAAGCACGTCCGTGTGCCATGGCCGTGCGTTCTTAGGCCATATACTGACTTACACCCACAGTCACTAGGCACGCCCGTGTGCCACAACTATGTGGCAAAAATAGGCCATTTGCAAGACCAAAATGCCACCCACATGGGTCAATCACTACAAGCACACTTAATCATGTTTATACACACATTTTGGCAATCATTTCCTATCATATGAACAATCTATCAACTCATACAAACTCAGTTTCAAACATATCAACTTATAACGTAACATATACAACTTGAACACATTCAATACTAAACATTATTCCTTCTCAATTTCACTAAATCATACTAGCATTTTGCCAACACAAAGTTACCATTGATAAATCAATCTCTTCAACCATAAACCATACCAAAATATGCCTCATATCACAAAACCATTCATGCTTGAAGCAACCATATATTTAGCCACATCACATGGCTAATTACACACATCAAATATGTACCAAATAACTAGCCTATACATGCCATATTTCAACTATATACATCTTTCCAAAAGTACCCAAAATAGATTACCGATAGTGTGACTGAGAAGCTGACGATCCCTAGATCTGAGCTAGCTTTACTGACATTGCAAAGCAGATAAACAAATCACACAGTAAGCTTTCCAAAGCTTAGTAAGTTCGAAATACAATACAATCGTATCATCAAATCAAACCAATGTATACAATAACCATCACATAGATAATTCTCTCATATTCATACCATACCATTCACAGTTAAAATACTCATTCATCCATCCATAGCTTTATTTATAAACTCATCGACCACAAAGGTTCGATACATACCTCAGCTAACACATAGTTATTTAATTTCCAAGCTACTTAATGCTCGATATTTCAAGTTAATCATCCTCTAATGTCCTTTCAATTTCTTCGCACACTTAGTGCTATATTCATGATCGAAACATATTAGTCATCGCACACTTAGTGCCTAATCTTTCAACCTACTTATCTCGGTATTGCACACACAGTGCCACATTAATAAGCCAAAGCTTTCATAACATCGCACACACAGTGCTATTCATTTCTATTTCTATTTCGCACACTTAGTGCCATCAACTAAATCTTGCACATAGCATCTCGATTTCATACACATATACACATTCATTTCATAATGCTAAAACATATCTTAATAACATGTTTTATATACGAACTTACCACGGACGTCGAACTATCGAAAGAGTCGATTAATCGAGCACTTTATCTTTGCCTCAATCTCGATCCGAACTTCTTCTTTCTTGGTCTATACACATTTAAATTAAATCCATTCAATCACCAAATTATTCATTTTAGTCCACACACACATATTTAGGGCATTTTACAAAATAGCCCTCACATTTTTACATTTCGACACTTTAGTCCCTATTTCACCAAATCATCAAATTCACATAATTTCACTTGGTTCAAGCCTAGCTGAATTCTCACCATGCTTATACAAATCCACACATTTCATTTATTTCACATTTTAATCCTTCAAAATTCTATTTTCACTGTTTAGCACTAATTAGCTAAATTCATCAAAAATTCAAGAACAACACATGTTCATTAAACACATATCTTTCATTTAACACCAACACCCATCACAAAGCTCACCCTTTCATCAATGGCACATTTCATAAACATCATCAATTCACAAAATTTAAGCATGGGTTAGCTAGGACACGAAGCAACGATTATGAAAACGTAGAAATTATCAAAAACAGAAACAAAACTTACCTTCAATTAAGGACTCAATGCGCCGAAACCTTTATTCTTTTCTAATTTTTGGTTGATAGAAACAAAGATGAGCACCATTTTGCTTTTGTTTTATTTTAATATCAACTTATTTCATGTTTACCAATTTGCCCTTAATGAATCAACCATTTATCCAACAATTTTTTT
Organism: Gossypium australe; assembly: GCA_005393395.2. Classification (NCBI taxonomy): domain Eukaryota; kingdom Viridiplantae; phylum Streptophyta; class Magnoliopsida; order Malvales; family Malvaceae; genus Gossypium; species Gossypium australe. Next base: position 102,455,336 of record CM016619.1, on the reverse strand, counting down.
AGGCCATTTATGTCCATCTATCATCCATAACTCTAATAATGGACTAATTGCCTCATAAGGCCTCTACATTAATAAAACAACAACATTTAAGTAATTAAAAATTAGCACATAGCTTTTACACTTTACGCAATTAAATCCTTCTCTTATTTCGGCACACAGTCGATAAAATTACCACACAGAATTTTCACACGGACTATATCACATACTATTCACACAAAAAATAATATTAAATTATCATTCCGACCTCGGATTTGTGGTCTCAAAACCACTGTTCTGACTAGGGTCTAAATTGAGCTGTTACAGATACGGCCGTGTGTCTTAGCCGTGTGGGAGGCACGGCCTAAGACATGGGCGTGTGCCCAGGCCGTGTGAAGTGTGCACATTAATTGTGGAATTTAATTCGACATACGGTCTAAGGACACGGGTGTATGCCTTGGACTTGTGGATTGAGTGAAGTGATGACGTCATAAATAGAATGCCAAGGTTTTGGCACACGGGCTAAGACACGGGCGTGTCGAGACCGTGTGAGGGACATGGGCGTGTGTCTGTCCATGTGAAATAAGTCAGTGTCGACCACGGATGGAAGACACGGGTATGTATTAGAGGCACACGGGCGTGTCCGTAGACCAACACGGGCGTGTGGCCCCTGTTTTGATGAAAAGTTTTTCAAGTTTGCAAAAGTTCCCAGTTAAATCCCGAAACCTCTCGGAGGTATGTTTAGGGCCTCGTAGGCCGAGAATAAGTAAGGGATGGGTTTAAATGAAGTTTTATAGCCCCTTATTACATGTTCAAGCAAGGTTAACCATGGTAATGCCTCATATCCGGTCCCGACGTCGGACACGGGTAAGAGGCGTTACAAAATGACTGTCTTAGACTATAAATTTGACTGTGATCGTATGACTATGTTTAAACTAACTTGAATGTGGTCGTGTGACTGGTATACTTTTAATATATGTCTAAATGACTATTACGGAGCATGGCCATTTTGCATACATGTGTAATGATTGAGCATGAAATACACGACATCTTGCACGGGGTTGGGACATTGATATGGAGGAAATTCTGATAGGGTCGCACGGGTCGCATGAGATGATTGTGGACTGACGGACGACTTAAAGCCGTGTAATCTTGATTATGGCTTTGTGCCAATCTTATTTACCCGTGGCTATGTGACTAACATATATATTGATGACTCTGTGTCGATCATAATTACCCGTGGCTGTGTGCCGATTATATTACCATCGTTGATGGCTATGTGCCAAACTTATTACAGTTACTGATAGCTTTATGCCATCCTGATTATGGCTCTGTGCCATCCTGATTATGGTTTATAACCACTCTGTTTATGGCTTTTAGTCGTTCTGTCCACGGCGCTGAGCCGTTCTGTTGACTTAGTGCCGCAACTGATGCTAAGCTTGGTGTGTTGGCTAGGTGGGTCGATTTTATCCCCACGTAAGTGTAGGGTTCGTACGGGTGGTGTGTTGGCTGGACCGGGGTGGGATGCATCCTCGTACTGTTGGATATCTGCTTATGAGATTTGTCATTGTACTGGGCTTAGGGCCACTTGTTCTATATTGGTTTGGGCTGGGCCCAATTGATTCTGTTATGGGCTGTGACCCAAATGATATTGTAGTGGGTTTTGGGCCGATGTATGCTCTGAACTGGACTGTACTATTACTGTTAAAGGGCTTTGGCCCAGACTATTTCGGTTTCTCTTTCTGTATACTGACTTTTACTCTAGTAAGGGGATTACACACTGAATTTTCGTCAACTCACCCCGTTTTTAACTGTGAAGGTAATCCCCAACGTTAGGAGGATTGGTGCTGCGAGGGACTCGGAGGTGACCACACGACTGTGGCTGTTATGCTTTGGGCTTTATATATGTTTTGAATTCCCTTTTGGGTTTTGATTTTTGTAATAAGGCCTCCCTAGATTTAATTCTGAATTTTGGATTTTGTTACGTTTTATATCTGTTAAACGTAGATGAGTTTTCAACCCAATTACTATTTTTTTAAAAACACACGTTTTAAACTTCTTTACCTTAAATTAGCTTCCGCAACTAAAAGAGATTTTTAACGAAGTTAATAACGTTTTTAAAAGTGATTAACTTTTCAATGAACCACGTTTTAAAATTGAACGAACACAAACTGAGGCTTTAGTTTTTAAATCTTTAAGGAGGGTTTTCAATGAAAACATGGTTTTCGAAAAATACTTCAATGTGACATGCCAGATTCGGGCCTAACTTCTGGGCCGAGTTTGGGCTGTTATAGGGAGATTCCTACCGCTAGTTGAATTTGGATTTAATAATAGTTATCAAGCGAGCATTAAAATGGCACTATACGAAGCTTTGTATGGTCAAAAGTGTCAAACTCTTTTATACTAGACTAGGCTGAGTGAGAAAATTTTATTTGGTGATGATTTGATTTGAGAAACCGAAGAAAAACTCAAAGTGATTCGTGGTAGTTGAAAGTAGCTTCAGATTGATAGAAATCCTACGCAGATTTGAAAACAAAAGATATTGAATTTCAAGTTGGCGACAGAGTATTTTTGAAAGTATCGCCTTGGAAGAAAGTTCTTCGGTTTGGCCGAAAAGGAGAGCTTAGTTCGCGGTTTATCGATCCCGTACAAGATCATTGAGAGAATTGGTCTAGTAGCTTATTGGTTAGCTTTGTCATCAGACTTAGAAAAGATTCATAATGTATTCTATGTATCAATGTTACGACGGTATCGATCTAATCCTTCACACATGATTTCACCTGTTAATGTTGAGATACAATTACATATGACATACAATGAAGAACCGATCAGAGTTCTAGCTCAGGAAGTTAAAGAATTGAGGAATAAAAGTATAGCTTTAGTGAAAGTTGTCTGGCAACGACATGGAAGAGAAGAGGCTACTTGGGAACTGAAAGAAGCTATGAAAGTGCAATACTCGAACATATTATGGTAAGATTTTCGGGGACGAAAATTCTTTTAATGGGGAGAGTTGTAACAACCCGTTTTCAGTGAAATTGGAACAATGGTTTGGTGACCACAAATTTGATGAGTAAATTATTATTTTAGTATTATTTTAATGCCTATGGAATGTTAGTAGGGTTGTATTAAAATTTCATTAAGAAATTTTGATGTTTGTATGCTTAATTAAGTAAAAAGATAAATCATAAAAATTGTAAAAGTAGAGTTCCATTAGTTAAAAGGGTCAAATGACTATGGAATTTTAAAGTGAAAGGACTTAGATGGTAATTAGACTATTTCCATAGTGGATATTCATGGCAAGGTTTTGTTGTAAATTTTACTAAGACTAAAATGGTAATTTGGGAATTAAAAGAAAATTGAGGAAAGAAAAGATGAATTAACGTTTTCATCTTTTCATTTCTTTTTCTTGCTTGGCCGAATACACCATTGAAGGGAGGATAAAACTTTTTTTTGAATTTCACTTGCACGGTATGAACTTTAAGCATGTTTTTAATGATTTTTATGTTTTTAAGGTCATTTTAGCCTGTTTTTAAGGGATCAATTTGCAAAATTTTTAAAGATTTAGGGTTATGCCATGAATGCTTTTGTATGATTCTTGATGTTTGATGATAGATTATGAGTCATTGTTGATAAATAAACAAGTTTTGTAAAGTTATTTTTGATGAAAATTGCATTTAGGGACTTGTTTGTAAAAATAGTAAAAGTTCATGTTAAATTTATGAAACGATGATTGGTATGGGTTGGTTTAAGTCCCTAGAGAATTTGGATAGCTTGAGAGGAGGATTAAAATGCTTAAATTTCAATTTCTGAGCTTAAGGATTAAATTGTGAAAAGTTAAAATGTTAGGGGCAAAATAGTAAATTTGTATAAATATGAAATATGGACTAAATTGAATACGAGGGATATTAAATTGATTGGATTTGACTATTTAGATCAAGATAGACCACGTACAGATTTAGATCGGGGAAAAGCGAAAGCCTCGTATTAGCTTAATTTCGTTTCTATGCCTTATTAGTCGAGGTAAATTCGTATGTACGAATTACTATACTCATGTTATTCAATTTCATGTTATTATGTATTTATAATGCTATTGAACAATGTATATTCAAGGCAATGCTACAACAGTTATTGAGTCCCGGTTGAATCTTAGGAATTCGTAGGATACAAATGACATGTCATTAGGGATTTCATGTTTCAGTGCTGGTCTTGAATGTCCTACCGATAGCTAAGGTCCTGCATTTGTTGTGAATACTTCACAGCTTGCGTGAGCAGTATCGTGTAGCTTAAATTTTGACCCACAGCTCGTGTGAGCAGGCCCATTTCACAGCTTGTGTAAGCAAGGATGTAAAGGAAAGGTTACTGTTATATGTTTAAGCACACTTTGTGTGTAACACCCCAAACCCGGTCAATACACCACGACCGAATCTGGTATGTTACGAGGAAAATCGCATTTGAGAGGTTAGGTTTTCGGTTTAAAAGTTTGATGAAAACTCTTTGCTATATTTTGTACTTGTAGAAATCTTGAGCATGTTTGTTTTAAAACCGATGGTGCATTTGAAAACCCGGAAATTTTGAAAACTTAGTTGAATCTACAAATAAAACAAATCTATCTCATTTAGAAATTCGAGTAGTTCCCCTTTTTGTTGCTTAAGAACATTTTTAACTTAGTGTGGGAAAAATCTCAAGTTTGGAAAACATTTGGGTTTCATTCATTTTAAATTACAGCGTGATACCCGATGGTAAAGTTTAAAACATATCGCTTTGTAGTTTGAAAACCTTATCTTTCCAAGTTTTAGCAAATTTTAACCCAATAATTTGTTAAGGCATATTTGAAATCAATTCTAAGCATATAAATAACAAAAGCATAACTTTAAAAGGCCTTTTACAATCCCAACCAAACCAAATGAAAGTAAACGAAATAAAGTACCAAGTTTTTTTTTTAAATCAGTGCAAATCCGACTTTTATTCATGGCATGGGCACCTCGAGTCCACCCCGGCTCCATGTCCACAATCTAAGTGTCACCTGAAATGATAAGGGAGAAGGTAAGTCGCAAGACTCAGTGCATAAATCCCCCTCCCGATATATGCAACATACTAACACACGTCATAACAAAGCAATACAATTAATGCACCCGATCCTAACCATCCATAACACCTTGTCTACCCCGTGTGGTACCAAACCACTGGTGGTGCTAAACCACTGGTGACCCAAAGTCACGATATCCATCGATGTGGTGCCAAACCACTGGTGACCCAAAGTCACGAATAAGCCATTGTGGGGCCAACCTACGTGTGATACCAAATCACTGGCGACAATCCCGTATCTCAAAAGTGGGGCCAACCCACAGTGGTGTTAAACCACAGGGACAAGTCGCTATGAGGTGCCAAACCTCTGGTGTCCCAAAGACACAAGTGTGATACCAAATCACTGGTGACTGAGGTCAAGAATCAAATGATGGGGCCAACCCATCGTGTGATACCAAATCGTTGGCGTCAATCCCATAGTATCAACCGTGGGGCCAACCCACTGTGGTGCTAAGCCACTGGGACGAGACGCTATGAGGTGCCAAACCTCTGGTGTCCCAAAGACACAAATATCATTTGTGGTACCAAACCACTGGAGGTGCCAAACCTCTGGTGTCCCAAAGACACGGATATCATATTCCCCCTCCTCTCATATCACCCATAGACATATCATACTGATGCAAATCGTGCAAATCATGCAAATCATGCCAAACATGTTTCATAGAGCATCTCATAACGCATACATCATAGATCATGATATCATATATCACTAACAAAGCTCGTAATGAAACGGACTTACCCGAATCCGTGTACATACCCCCTTAGGGTATCATATCAATCAACCATACTGTTTCGCTTTATGAACAATCAGGATTATTAAGCATATTACTAAGCAAAGAGTGTGTTAGTTTACACACCTATCAACACGCAAGCTTTAAACCCAACGAACCGATCTAAGACCCTCGATTACCTTGCTCCTATAATCGGCCAAACATGAGATTAGCCACCTATACCATTCGGCCAAAACAGATAAACCAAAGGGTTAACATTCAAACCCTTACCTTACAAACGATTCGGTTTCCTACCAAATCCTGAACCAAACAATGGTTCCTCTAACAATCGGCCTCCCCCTAAAACACAAACAATTAGTCTCACAAGCCTTTGGCTTAACGAACTCTAAAAGAATAGACCATCAACCAACCTCTTACCACCACTTACCAAACGATCCCTCCAAGATGACTGCCTCACTTGATCGCCACCAAAATCCGGAGACCCTAACATGAAATCGGTTCAACACAAGAGATTAACTCCTTACACAAATGCCAAAATCGGCTCTTAGCCAACCCAAAATTGATAAAGAACATGGGAGAGGGGAAATAAACATTCGGTCAAGAACTTACCTTTCTCCAACCGATTGGAACCCAAACTAGAAGAGATCCACCCCACACCACTATTCGCCCAAGATGAAGACTAAAAGAAAAAGGGAACTTTTGGAAACAAGAGGGAGAGATTCGGCCTACTCACAAAGGAGAAAATACCAGAAAGAGATGGAAAGAAAAGGGTTTGATATTCGGCCAACAATGGATATGAGAAAAAGAAGAAGAAAGGTACAAGTAAAATGATGAAAGAACGAATGGAGAATTCAGCTTAGAAGGCAAGGTAAGTTTTGGCACTTATGAAAGAAAGAAAAGCAAAATATGTGAGGAAGAGAATGGCTATTTCGGCTTAGCACAAATGAACAAAAGAAAAAGAGATGGAAGAGAGCATTCGGCCACACACAAAATCAAGAGAAGCAAAGCAAATTTCGGCAAGCTTTAGGGGGTTTGGTCTTTCGGTTTCAAGAAGAAAAATGAAGGAATTCTCTTGGAAAAAATTCGACTAGCTCTACAAAAGAAAGAATTTTGCTTTGACACCAAAATGGCCGAGAATGCACAAAATTGCTAAGTGAATTTCGGCACTCCCTCTACTCACCTACCAAACCGGCCACTCCCCCCCATGAAGCATCCAACATTCGGCCATCACCTACAACCACTCCAATCCACTAGTTCAAAGTTGTTTGAACTAGTCAACCTCCTAATTTCACTCTCCACCCACCATTCAAGATGGTTGACTTGGTCCATGGTAGAGTTTGAACTGCCCACAACTTCTCCTCCTCCATGTCGTCAAAATGGAAGCAAAATGTGAGACTTCTGCAGCTTGAACACAGGACCTCTTCCCCCTGCAAGTGACGCCAAACTCAAGCTCTAAGTGGCGCCTATCTTGCCACTCTACCAGCTCAGCTCTTGTGCTAACATTCACCAAAGAATACTTATAAACCCCAGCTCCTTCAGCTCCTCTCTCATAAAGCTTAAAACTAAAATTTTTCCTATCACTCAGGCATACCTCAAGCTTACAACTAAGCCCCAAAACATCAAAAACAACAACATCGCAGACCAAACACATGCAAACAATGCCACAACAAAATAGCCCCTAACCCGAGATATTACAGTTCTACCCCCTTAAAATAATTTTGGCCTCGAAATTACCTGATCAAAAGAGTTGAGGGTATTGTTGTCTCATCACATCCTCCGGTTCCCACGTGCTTCTTCCATGCCATGATTCCGCCATAGCACCTTTACCAAAGGAACTGACTTCCTACGCAGAACTTTCACATCCCGATCTAGAATCTGCACTGGTTCTTCCTCCATGGTCAAATCTGGATTCACCTCGATCTCTTCCACTGCTACGACATGCGATGGATCTAAACGATAACGCCTAAGCATCGAAACGTGAAATACGTCATGAATCTGACTTAGCTCTGCTGGCAACTCAAGCTGGTAAGCTACTGGTCCCACTCGTCTCAGTACCTTATACGGCCCAATAAACCTCAGACTTAATTTGCCTTTCCTTCCGAACCTCAACACTTTCTTCCATGGCGAGACCTTCAGAAAAACTTGATCCCCTACAGCAAACTCTATATCTCTCCGCTTAAGATGGGGATAAGACTTCTGCCTGTCCGAAGCTTCTTTCAATCGAGCCTGAATCAACTTAACCTTGTCTTCGGTCTCTGCAACCAACTCGGGTCCCAACAACTACGTTCACCCAACTCCGTCCAACATGTAGGTGAGCGACACTTCCTACCATCCAACGCCTCATATGGTGCCATCTTGATGCTTGCTTGGTAACTATTGTTGTAGGCGAACTCAGCTAATGGCAGAAACTCCTCCCAACAACCCCTGAAGTCTAGAACACAACCTCTCAGCATATCCTCTAAGATCTGAATAACCCTTTCCGACTGCCCGTCAGACTGCGGGTGAAAAGCCGTGCTGAAATCCAAACGCGTACCCAGCGCCTGATGTAACGCTTTCCAGAACCTTGATGTAAATCTGGGATCCCTATCCGAGATGATCGACACTGGTACACCGTGCAGCCTCACTATTTCTGACACATACAGCTTCACCAACCTCTGAAGTGAGTAGTCAACCCTCACCGGAATGAAGTGAGCTGATTTAGTCAGACGATCCACAATTACCCAAACTGAATCTTTCTTGCTCGGCGTAAGCGGTAATCCACTGACGAAATCCATAGTTATTCTTTCCCACTTCCGCTGAGGAATCTTCACTGGCTGAAGCAACCCTGACGGCAACTGATGTTCAGCCTTGACCTGCTGACATGTCAGACACCTCCCTACAAACTCCGTCACCTCTCGCTTTAGACCTGGCCACCAAAACTGCTCTCTAAGATCCCTATACATCTTGCTACCTCCAGGATGCATAGCGTATGGGCTGCTATGTACGTCCTGAAGAATCATCTGCCTCAGCTCAACGTCCTTTGGCATACAAGCTCTTCCTTGAAAACACAGCACCCCATTACTAGACAAACTGTAACCCTCCAAACCACTATCCTGCACCTGCAACCTCTGCGCACTCAAAACCTCATCCTCTAACTGTTTCTCCTTGATCTGCTCAACCCAAGTAGGCTTAACCTGCAGCTCTGCCAGAATACTTCCGTCATCATACAAACTCAAATGGGCAAACATCGCTCTTAAGTCCGAAACAACCTTACGGCTCAACGCGTCTGCCACCACATTAGCCTTGCCCGGATGATACTCAATCGAACAGTCGTAGTCCTTTAGCAACTCAATCCATCTGCGCTGCCTCAGATTCAAATCCTTCTAAGTCAAAAGGTACTTCAGACTCTTGTGATCTGTGTAGACTATCGATCTCTCTCCGTACAAGTAGTGCCTCCAAATCTTCAAAGCGAAGACTACAGCCGCTAACTCCAAGTCGTGCGTCGGATAATTAACCTCATGTGGCCTCAGCTGCCGAGATGCGTAGGCCACCACCTTTCCTTCCTGCATCAGCACACAACCCAATCCCGTATGTGATGCATCGCAATATACCGTGAATTCCTTTCCAGCCTCAGGTTGAATTAAAATCGGAGCTTCAGTCAAAATCTTCTTTAGCTTATCGAAACTCTCCTACTGTTTCTCAGTCCAAACAAATGGAATCCCTTTTCTTAACAACTTGGTCATTGGCGCTGCGATCAACGGAAATCCCTCGACAAACCTTCGGTAGTATCTTGCCAAACCCAGAAAACTCCGAACCTCAGCCACTGACTTAGGCGGCTTCCAATCCAAAACTGCCTCAATCTTCTGAGGATCCACTCTAATTCCCTCAGCTGACACTACATGACCCAAGAAAGTCACTTCTCTAAGCCAGAACTCGCACTTACTAAACTTAGCATAAAGCTGCTTCTCCCTCAAAATCTGCAGTACCACTCGCAAATGCGCATCATGCTCCTCTTCTGTCCTTGAGTACACCAAGATGTCGTCTATGAAAACCACAACGAACTGGTCCAGGTACTACTGGAACACCCTATTCATCATATCCATAAATGCTGCCGGCGCGTTAGTCAACCCGAACGACATTACCAGAAATTCATAGTGCCCATACCGAGTCCGAAACACCGTCTTGTGGATATCTGCTTCCTTCACCTTTAACTGGTGATACCCAGACCTTAAATCGATCTTCGAGAATACCGATGCACCCTTCAGCTGATCAAACAGGTCATCTATCCGTGGCAACGGATACTTGTTTTTGATCGTCAGCTTATTCAACTGGCGGTAGTCTATACACATCCGCATTGTACCATCTTTCTTCTTGACAAAGAGTACCGGCGCTCCCCAAGGTGAAACACTTGGCCTGATAAAGCCTCGATCCAACAACTCCTGGATCTGAGCCTTAAGTTCCACTAATTCCTTTGGCGCCATCCTATACAGAGCAATAGACACTGGCGCAGTTCCGGGTAACAAATCTATCCTGAACTATACCTCACGATCTGGTGGCAACCCCGGAAGCTCCTCTGGAAACACATCAGCAAATTCCTTAACTGTCCGGACCTTCTCTACAGCAGACTCTTTAGCCTCCAAGGCATACACATGAACCACATACGCTTCACAGCCCTTTCTGACCATCTTCTCAGCCTTCAGAGCAGATACCACGTTGGATAAGTAATTTCTTCTATTACCTATCATGACCACCTCATCATTCTCAGCCGTCTTTAGAACCATGCGCTTAGCCGCGCAATCCAACCTCGCCTGGTACTTAACTAACCAGTCCATCCCAAGAATCAGATCGAACTCCCCAAACGGCAGTTCCATCAGATCAGCCACAAACACTACCCCTTGGAGTTCTAGGGGTACATCCCTATACAGCTTATCTACAACTACAGAATGACCTAGAGGGCTAATTACTGTCATCTGTCTAGAAGTAGTTTCAGAGTCTAAATCCATGGTCTCTACTATGCTACTAGCAACGTATGAATGCGTCGAACCCACATCAATCAAAGCAGTAAATGGAGAACCAAAGATCAAAAACGTACCGGTTATGACGTCCGGTGCGTCGCCCTCCTCTCGGCGCCTCGCTGTATACACCAACCCAGGCTGTCTTGCCTCAGAACTACCCGCACCTCTGCCCGGTGCTCCACGGCCCCGACCAGAACCATTACCTCCTCTGCCATTACCACGACCCCTCTGCGGTGGCGGTCCATTATTCCTGAACTGAGTACGGCCCTGACCCCCGAACTGCATCCTAGCCAACTTACGCGGACAGTCCCTCACACGATGATCCAAAGAGCCACACTCGAAACATCCTTTTCCACCGGTCCAGCATCCTCCCCAATGAGATTTCCCACAACGGTTACACTGTGCGGGTCCCTGATTAGCAACAAAAGACCTACCAGACTGATTCGGCCCACTCTGTCTAGCCCTTTTCTGAGGATTACCTGACGACCCAGAAGATCCAAAACTCCTCTTATGTCTGTTCCTATCCACGTTCTGCCTCACAGACTCTTTAACTCCCTTGGCTACCTTAGCCTTCTCCACCAGGACGGCAAACTCACGCTCCTACTGTGGAGCAATCAGCAACCTCAATTCATCTCTCAAACCATCCTCGAATCGAACACACCTCTCGTGTTCAGTAGCCACAATGCCCCTAGCATACTGACTCCGCCTCAAGAACTCTGCCTCGTACTCTGACACAGACTTACTCCCCTAAACCAGCCTCAGAAATGCTTTTCATTGCGCATCGATGTAGCTAGCTCCAATGTACTTTTTCTGATAAGCAGCCTTGAAATAATCCCAAGTAAGATCCTCTGCTGCAGCACTGTCCCGAACCGTGAGCCACTACTGGTATGACTCATCCCGAAGAAGCGATACTATGCCCTTCAGCTTCTCCTCAGCAGTCAAGTCCAAATCATCCATGACCTGCTCCGTCGCCTCCAGCCAATACTCAGCCGTGCTGGGAGCAACACCAGAAACACCTCGAAACACCTCAGCCCCGTTTGCCCGGAGTCACTCAGGCACAGACTTTCGAGCTCCTGCGCCTCCACACACTCCAGCTACCCTTTCCAAAACTCGCAGCATCGCCTGCGACACTGCGTCATCCCTAGTCTGATCCTGAAATTCACCACCTCCAGCTGGTGGCGGTACTGGTATCTCATTCTCTGACCCCTGACCAGATCCTACGGGTTCAGAAACTGTCATCCTACCTCGACCACGTCCACGACCACGTCCACCTCTAGCGCTCATGACTAAAATCTCGACTTATCTGATTTAAGAGTTTTATGCATTAGTAATTATTCCACTGTTTAAAAGCAAAGTCTTACGAATATTGCTTATTAAAGAAGTTTTGTTTTCGTAAGCCCACAAAGTCCTAACAGTTTCAGTTTCTCTAAAGTAATCCACTATTGCTAGTCATCCAATCACATCACATCCGAAAATTACAAGCAATAGTAAAGGGTACTTACCTGGGCGGATTGGTGCCAGAGACTCGGTGCCATGCCTTTCAAACCATATATTTCAAAACAAAAACTTAAAACAAACTTTTTAAAACATTTTGGGCCTTAGGCCCACAGCCGAGCTTTTGAACTTGGCTTTGATACCATAATTGTAATACCCCAAACCCGGTCAATACACCACGACCGAATCTGGTATGTTACGGGGAAAATCACATTTGAGAGGTTAGGTTTTCGGTTTAAAAGTTTGATGAAAACTCTTTGCTATATTTTGTACTTGTAGAAATCTTGAGCATGTTTGTTTTAAAACCGATGGTGCATTTGAAAACCTGGAAATTTTGAAAACTTAGTTGAATCTACAAATAAAACAAATCTATCTCATTTAGAAATTCGAGTAGTTCCCTTTTTGTTGCTTAAGAACATTTTTAACTTAGTGTGGGAAAAATCTCAAGTTTGGAAAACATTTGGGTTTCATTCATTTTAAATTACAGCGTGATACCCGATGGTAAAGTTTAAAACATATCGCTTTGTAGTTTGAAAACCTTATCTTTCCAAGTTTTAGCAAATTTTAACCCAATAATTTGTTAAGGCATATTTGAAATCAATTCTAAGCATATAAATAACAAAAGCATAACTTTAAAAGGCCTTTTACAATCCCAACCAAACCAAATGAAAGTAAACGAAATAAAGTACCAAGTTTTTTTTTTAAATCAGTGCAAATCTGACTTTTATTCATGGCATGGGCACCTCAAGTCCACCCCGGCTCCATGTCCGCAATCTAAGTGTCACCTGAAATGATAAGGGAGAAGGTGAGTTGCAAGACTCAGTGCATAAATCCCCCTCCCGATATATGCAACATACTAACACACGTCATAACAAAGCAATACAATTAATGCACCCGATCCTAACCATCCATAACACCTTGTCTACCCCGTGTGGTACCAAACCACTGGTGGTGCCAAACCACTGGTGACCCAAAGTCACAATATCCATCGATGTGGTGCCAAACCACTGGTGACCCAAAGTCACGAATAAGCCATTGTGGGGCCAACCCAAGTGTGATACCAAATCATTGGCGACGATCCCGTATCTCAAAAGTGGGGCCAACCCACGGTGGTGTTAAACCACAGGGACAAGTCGCTATAAGGTGCCAAACCTCTGGTGTCCCAAAGACACAAGTGTGATACCAAATCACTGGTGACCGAGGTCACGAATCAAATGATGGGGCCAACCCATCGTGTGATACCAAATCACTGGCGTCAATCCCATAATATCAACCGTGGGGCCAACCCACTGTGGTGCTAAGCCACTGGGACGAGACGCTATGAGGTGCCAAGCCTCTGGTGTCCCAAAGACACAAATATCATCTGTGGTACCAAACCACTGGAGGTGCCAAACCTCTGGTGTCCCAAAGACACGGATATCATATTCCCCCTCCTCTCATATCACCCATAGACATATCATACTGATGCAAATCGTGCAAATCATGCAAATCATGCCAAACATGTTTCATAGAGCATCTCATAACGCATACATCATAGATCATGATATCATATATCACTAACAAAGCTCGTAATGAAACGGAATTACCCGAATCCGTGTACATACCCCCTTAGGTTATCATATTAATCAACCATACTGTTTCGCTTTATGAATAATCAGGATTATTAAGCATATTACTAAGCAAAGAGTGTGTTAGTTTACACACCTGTCAACACGCAAGCCTTAAACCCAACGAACCGATCTAAGACCCTCGATTACCTTGCTCCTATAATCGGCCAAACATGAGATTAGCCACCTATACCATTCGGCCAAAACAGATAAACCAAAGGGTTAACATTCAAACCCTTACCTTACAAACGATTCGGTTTCCTACCAAATCCTGAACCAAACAATGGTTCCTCTGACAATCGGCCTCCCCCTAATACACAAACAATTAGTCTCACAAGCCTTTGGCTTAACGAACTCTAAAAGAATAGACCATCAACCAACCTCTTACCACCACTTACCAAACGATCCCTCCAAGATGACTGCCTCACTTGATCGCCACCAAAATCCGGAGACCCTAACATGAAATCGGTTCAACACAAGAGATTAACTCCTTACACAAATGCCAAAATCGGCTCTTAGCCAACCCAAAATCGATAAAGAACATGGGAGAGGGGAAATAAACATTCGGCCAAGCACTTACCTTTCTCCAACCGATTGGAACCCAAACTAGAAGAGATCCACACCACACCACTATTCGGCCAAGATGAAGACTAAAAGAAAAAGGGATTTTTTGGCAACAAGAGGGAGAGATTTGGCCTACTCACAAAGGAAGAAAATACCAAAAAGAGATGGAAAGAAAAGGGGTTGTTATTCGGCCAACAATAGATATGAGAAAAAGAAGAAGAAAGGTACAAGTAAAATGAAGAAAGAACGAATGGAGAATTCGGCTTAGAAGGCAAGGTAAGTTTCGGCACTTATGAATGAAAGAAAAGCAAAATATGTGAGGAAGAGAATGGCTATTTCGGCTTAGCACAAATGAACAAAAGAAAAAGAGATGGAAGAGAGCATTCGGCCACACACAAAATCAAGAGAAGCAAAGCAAATTTCGGCAAGCTTTAGGGGGTTTGGTCTTTCAGTTTCAAGAAGAAAAATGAAGGAATTCTCTTGGAAAAAAATTCGCCTAGCTCTACAAAAGAAAGAATTTTTCTTTGACACCAAAATGACCGAGAATGCACAAAATTGATAAGTGAATTTCGGCACTCCCTCTACTCACCTACCAAACTGGCCACTCCCCCCCCATGAAGCATCCAACATTCAGCCATCACCTACAACCACTCCTGTAATATCCCGGGTTAGGGGGTTATTTTGATGTGCATGTTATTGCATGTTTGTAGTGTGCTATGTTGCTATTTTTATGTTTTAGGGGCTTAAGTGTAGCCTAGGGGTATGCCTGAGTAAATAAGAAAATTTTAGTTTTGGGTGTTAAGTGAAGGGAGCTGAGGAAGCTGGGGTTTAAGAGTTATTTTTGTGGTTTTATTGCACAAATAAAGTGTTGGCAGAGTGGCTGAGCAAGGTGCTACTTGGGAGCTTGGTGGCGTCATTTGCAAGGGAGGGGATGTCCTGAGTTCGAGCTGCGAAACTCCCATTTTGGTTGCTTTTTGGGACGGCATGGAGAAGAGGCAGAATGCAAGTGGAATTCTACCATGGACTTGGTCAAAAAGGTGACTTGGATGGTGGAGAGCAAATTAAGGAGGAGGACTTGTTCAACTCATTTGAAATGAGTGAATGGGAGCAATTGGTGGGATTTGGCCGAATGTTGGGGGTGTTTGGAGGAAGTGGCCGAAACTTGGGGAGCTTGGGGAGCTAGTGGCCGGTTTTGGGGTAGTGTTAGTGTGCCGAAATCTCTTTTGGGAAAGGTGCATTTTCGGTCACAAACTCCTTTGGTAAGCCAATTTTCCTTTTAGTCAAAAGCTAGCAAAACTTCAAGATTTCTTCTCTCTTTCTCCTTTAGCCGATTGTGCAAGTAACTATTGCCAAAAATTCTCTCTTGATTGGTAGTAGCCGAATTTCTCCAAGTAAGTCCTCATCTCCTTCCTTTTCAAAACCGAAAGCTTAAGCAATTTCACCTGGCCGAAATTTCTTTGTTCCCCTTGACTCTTGTTGATAGCCGAAACCCAACCTCCAAAGCTCTCTCTCCATTTCTTCTTCCTCTCAAACCGTAAGTACTCTCCCTTTTACCCATTTTTGTTTCCTTTTATCTTAACACTTTTGAGCCGAATTCCTTCTTCATCTTGTTCTAAAAGTTGGCCGAACCTCTCCTCTCCTAGAAGTCATAGGGTGGCCGAATAGTGGGTATTGGTAAGTGTAAGGCCGAATGGCCATATCTTCCTCTTTTGATCTTTGTTGGTTATGGGTTGATTAAGGGCCGATTATGGTCATTTTGAAGGATTCTAATCTCTTCATTATAGGACATCAAAGGGTTTCAAGCAAACAAGAGGAGCCATCTTCGTCTGTTAAGTGATTAGGTAAGTGTGGTAAGTGATATTACTTCACTCGTTTGATTTTATTAAGATAGGCTACAAGAGACTAATGGTTCTATTTCTAGGTGAAGGCCGATTGTCAAAGAGAACCACTATTGGTTCGGGGTTTGGTTGGAAACCAAACCATTCGCAAGTATAAGGTAGAGGTTAATGTTGATTCTTTGGTTATGTGTTGATGGCCGAATGTCATAGTGCCTAATTCTATGTTTGGCCGATTGTAGGAGTTAGCAATCGAGGGATTTAGATCACTTTGGTCAGGATTTGTAGGCTCGTATTACCAGGTGTGTATACTAACACACTTACATTTAGTAATATTATTAATACACCGGTATGCCTATTAAGATTAGGGCAGTTGATGGATTGATATGATACCCATTTGGGTATGAGCTTGGATTCGGGTAAGTTATTACTAATATCATTATGAGTTATTGATGATTTATATGATATCATGGCTATGGATATATGTGATATGGGATATGTGGTTAGACATATCAGCATGAGATGCATGATTTGTATGATATGCATGATTTTATGAGCATGGTATGTTGATGGGTGATACGAGAGGAGGGAGCAGAGATATATTGTGCTGACGAGCACCAGTGCTTTGGTAGCACACTTTGTGACTTTGGGTCACCAGAGGTTTGGCACCTCCAGAGGTTTGGTACCTCAGTGTCTCGTCCCTGTGGTTTGACCACCGTGGGTTGGCCCCACTTGTGAGATACGGGATTGACGCCAGTGTTTTGGTAACACACGATGGGTTGGCCCCATCACCAGATTTGTGACTACGGTCACCAGTGCTTTGGTAGCACATTGTGTCTTTGGGACACCAGAGGTTTGGCACCTCATTGCGACTTGTCCCTGTGGTTTGACCACCGTGGGTTGGCCCCACTTGAGATATGGGATCGTCTGCTAGTGTTTTGGTAACACACGATGGGTTGGCCCCATCATCATTGGATTTGTGACTTCGGTCACCAGTGCTTTGGTAGCACAATTGTGTCTTTGGGACACCAGTGCTTTGGTAGCACATTGACGGATATCGTGTCTTTGGGACACCAGTGCTTTGGGAGCACATTGTGACTATATGTCACCAGTGGTTTGGCACCACCAGTGGTTTGGTACCACACGGGGTAGAAAAGGCGATATGGATGGTTAGGGTTGGGTTGCATTAATCATGTTGCTATGTATGATGTGTGTTAGCATGTTGTTTTCTTGGGAGCGGGATTTACACACTGAGTCACTCGACTCACCCTCTCCTTTGACATTTCAGGTGACTCGTAGACGCGGACTTGGAGCCGGGATGGACTCGGGGTGCACATGCCATGCTGAATAAAGTTTTTACTCAGACTCTAGAACTTTTGGTACTTTAGCTTATTACTTTAAATTGGGTTTTATTTCGGATTGTAAAAGGGCCTTTTAAGTTATGTTTTATGCTGTCTATGTTTTAAGTTGATTTTGATATGCCTTAACAAAATAACTCGGAATAAATTTTACTAAAATTTGGAAAGATAATGTTTTCAAACTATAACGCAATGTGTTTGTAACTATACCATCGGGTATCACACTAAGTCTTTTTGATAAACAAAACCAACTGGTTTCCAACTCTAACTTGTAATTCCCCTAAGTTTAAAGGTGTTCTATGTATCACTAAGAATCTAGTGCGGTTTTAAATGTTGAAAACTCGTTTTAACTACACATCCTAGCTAAGTTTTCAAAATCTTCGGGTTTCAAATACATCAACTGTTTTTCCAAACAAGCCTACTCAAATTGTTTTCAAACACACTGTGTTTTCACTCAGTTTTTTTAAACGGAAATTCTAACTTTTCAAAAACGATCTTCCCGTAGCATACCAGATTCGGACGTGGTGTCTTGTCCGGGTTTGGGGTGTTACATTTGTGGTATCAGAGCCAAGTTCAAAGGCTCGGCTGTGGGCCTGAGGCCCAAAATGTTTTCAAAAGTCTGTTTAAGTGTTGTTTTGAAATATATGGTTTAGAAAGGCATGGCACCGAGTCTCCGGCACCAGTTCGCCCAGGTAAGGACCCCGGACTATTCTTTGTGATTTGAATGGATGTTATATGATTTGATGAATAGCAATAGTGTGCTACCTTAGAGATTGAAACTGATAGGATTCTGTGAACTCACGAGAACAAATCCTCTTTAATATTCATAAGACTTGCTTTTTAAACAAGTGGAATAAATACTGATGCATAAAATTCTCTAATCAGATACGTAGAAAGATTAGTCATGAGCACTCGAGGTGGGCGTGGTCGTAATACTCGTGGTAGAGGTAGGGGTAGAATGACGGTTTCTGAGCCCGTAGGATCTGGGCAGGGTTCAGAAAATGAGGTACCGGTTCCGCCACCAGCTGGAGGTGGTGAGTTCCAAGATCAGACTGGAGACGACGCAGTGTCACAGGCGATGCTGCGAGTGTTGGAAAGGGTAGCTGGGGCTAGTGGTGGTGCAGGAGTTAGGAAATCAGTTCCTGAATGACTCCGGGCTAATGGGGCCGAATTCTTCCGAGGTGTTTCTGGTGTTGCTCCTAGCACTGCTGAATATTGGCTGGAGGCAACTGAGCGGATCATGGATGATCTGGACCTGACAACGGAAGAGAAGCTGAAGGGTATCGTATCGCTTCTCCGGGATGAGTCATATCAGTGGTGGCTCACGGTACGGGATAGTGTGGCCGCGGAGGATTTGACATGGGATTACTTCAGAGCTGCTTATCAAAAGAAGTACATCGGGGCTAGTTACATCGACTCCCAGAGGAAGGCATTTCTGAGGCTTGTTCAGGGGAGTAAATCTGTTGCTGAGTACGAGGCTGAGTTCCTGAAGCTGAGTAGGTATGCCAGGGGCATTGTAGCCACTGAGCATGAGAGGTGTGTTCGTTTTGAGGATGGTCTGCGAGACGAGTTGAGGCTGCTGATTGCTCCACAGCAGGAGCGCGAGTTTGCTGTCTTGGTTGAGAAAGCTAAGGTGGCTGAGGGTGTTAAGGAGTCAGTGAGGCAGAGTATGGACAGGAGTAGGTTTAAGAGGAGCTTTGGGTCTTCTGGGTCGTCTGTAATCCGCAGAAGAGGGCTAGACCGAGTGGGCAGAATCAGTCTGCTAGGTTTGTTGCTGCTAGGCAGGGACCGCCGCAGTGTAATCAGTGTGGGAAAACTCATTGGGGTGGCTGTTGGACTGGTGGTAAAGGGTGCTTCGAGTGTGGGTCTCTGGAGCATCGCATTAGAGATTGTCCGCGTAGGATGGCCAGGATTCAGTCTGAGAGTCAGGGCCGTAATCAGTTCAGAGGTAATGGATCGCCACCGCAGAGGGGCCGTGGTAATGGCAGAGGTGGTTATGGTTCTGGCCGGGGCCGTGGAGCACCGGGCAGAGGTGCGGGTAGTTCTGATGCTAGACAGCCTGGATTAGTCTATGCTGCGAGACGTCGAGAGGAGGGCGACGCACCGGACGTCATAACCGGTACGTTCTTGATTTTTGGTACTCCTTATACTGCTTTGATTGATGTGGGTTCTACGCACTCTTATGTTGCCAGTAGTATAGTAGAGACAATGGACTTAGACTCTGAGATATCTTCTAGGCAGATGACTGTGATTAGCCCTCTAGGTCACTCTGTTATAGTAGATAAACTGTTTAGAGAGGTACCCCTAGAACTCCAAGGGGTAGTGTTTGCTGCTGATCTGATGGAACTGCCGTTTGGGGAGTTCGATTTGATTCTTGGGATGGATTGGCTGGTTAAGTACCAGGCGAGGTTGGATTGCGCGGCCAAGCGCATGGTTCTTAAGACGGTTGATGGTGATGAGGTGGCTATGATAGGTAATAGGAGAGATTACTTATCAAATGTGGTATCTGCTCTGAAAGCGGAGAAGATGGTCAGGAAAGGCTGCGAAGCGTATGTGGTTCATGTGTATGCCTTGGAGGCTAAGGAGTCTGCGGTAGAGAAAGTCCGTACTGTTAAGGAATTTGCTGATGTGTTTCCTGAAGAGCTTCCGGGTTTGCCGCCAGATCGAGAGGTAGAGTTCGGGATTGATCTGTTACCCGGGACTGCGCCAGTGTCTATTGCTCCGTATAGAATGGCACCAAAGGAATTGGTGGAACTTAAGGCTCAGATCCAGGAGTTATTGGATCGAGGTTTTATCAGGCCAAGTGTTTCGCCGTGGGGTGCGCCGGTTCTCTTTGTTAAGAAGAAAGATGGCACAATGCGGATGTGCATAGACTACCGCCAGTTGAACAAGCTGACGATTAAAAACAAGTATCCGTTGCCACGGATAGATGATTTGTTTGATCAGCTGAAGGGTGCAGCGGTATTCTCTAAGATTGATCTGAGGTCTGGGTACCATCAGCTAAAGGTTAAGGAGGCGGATATCCATAAAACAACGTTTCGGACTCGGTATGGGCACTACGAATTCCTGGTAATGCCATTCGGGTTGACTAACGCACCGGCAGCGTTTATGGATATGATGAATAGGGTGTTTCAGCAGTATCTGGATCAGTTCGTCGTGGTTTTCATAGACGACATCTTGGTGTACTCAAGGACAGAGGAGGAACATGATAAGCATTTGAGGGTGGTGCTGCAGATTCTGAGGGAAAAGCAACTCTATGCTAAGTTCAGTAAGTGCGAGTTCTGGCTTAGAGAAGTGACGTTCTTGGGTCATGTGGTGTCAGCAGAGGGGATTCGAGTAGATCCTCGTAAGATTGAGGCTGTTTTGGACTGGAAGCCACCTAGGACAGTGGCTGAGATTCGTAGTTTTCTGGGTTTGGCAGGATACTACCGAAGGTTTGTTGAGGGTTTCTCGCTGATAGCAGCGCCGATGACCAAGTTATTAAGGAAAGAGGTTCCGTTTGTTTGGACTGAGAAACAACAGGAAAGCTTCGACAAGTTAAAGAAGATCTTGACTGAGGCTCCGGTTCTGATTCAACCTGAGGCTGGTAAGGAATACACAGTCTACTGTGATGCGTCACATACGGGTTTGGGTTGTGTGCTGATGCAAGAAGGTAAGGTTGTGGCTTACGCTTCTAGGCAGCTGAGGCCACATGAGGTCAACTATCCGACGCACGATTTGGAGCTAGCGGCTGTAGTCTTCGCCTTAAAGATTTGGAGGCACTACTTGTATGGAGAGAGATCAATAGTCTACACGGATCACAAGAGTCTGAAGTATCTGCTGACTCAGAAGGATTTGAATTTGAGGCAGCGTAGGTGGGTTGAGTTGCTGAAAGACTACGACTGTTCTATTGAGTATCATCCGGGCAAGGCTAACGTGGTGGCAGACGCGTTGAGCCGTAAGGTTGTTTCGGACTTAAGAGCATTGTTTGCCCATTTAAGTTTGTACGACGACGGGAGTATTTTGGCAGAGCTGCAGGTTAAGCCTACTTGGGTGGAGCAGATCAGAGAGAAACAGTTGTTGGATGAGGTTCTGAGTGCGCGAAGGTTGCAGGTGCAGGATGGTGGTTTGGAGGGTTACAGCTTGTCTAGTGATGAAGTTTTGTGTTTTCAAGGTAAGGCTTGTATGCCTAAAGACGTTGAGCTGAGGCAGAAGATTCTTTAGGACGCACATAGCAGTCCTCATGCTATGCATCCTGGAGGTAGCAAGATGTACAAGGACCTTAGAGAGCAGTTCTGGTGGCCTGGGTTGAAGAAAGAGGTGACAGAGTTTGTTGGGAGATGTCTGACTTGTCAGCAGGTCAAGGCTGAACATCAGTTGCCGTCGGGTTTGCTTCAGCCTGTGAAGATTCCTCAGTGGAAGTGGGAAAGGATAACCATGGATTTTGTCAGTGGGTTACCACTTACGCCAAGCAAGAAGGATTCAGTTTGGGTAGTGGTGGATCGTCTGACTAAATCAGCTCACTTTATTCCGGTGAGGGTTGACTACTCACTTCAGAAGTTGGCGAAGCTGTATGTTTCGGAGATAGTAAGGTTGCACGGTGTGCCAGTTTCGATAATCTCGGATAGGGATCCCAGGTTTACGTCAAGGTTCTGGAAGGCATTGCATCAAGCATTGGGTACTCGGTTGGATTTCAGCACGGCTTTTCACCCGCAGTCTGACGGTCAATCAGAAAGGGTTATTCAGATCTTAGAAGACATGCTGAGAGGTTGTGTCCTGGATTTCAGAGGTAGCTGGGAGGAGTTTCTACCATTAGCCGAGTTTGCCTACAACAACAGTTACCAAGCGAGCATCAAGATGGCACCGTATGAGGCGTTATATGGTAGGAAGTGTCGCTCACCTACGTGTTGGACAGAGTTAGGTGAACGTCAGTTGTTAGGACTTGAGTTAGTAGCTGAGACTGAGGACAAGGTTAAGTTGATTCAGGCTCGATTAAAGGAAGCTTCGGACCGGCAGAAGTCTTATGCCGATCTTAAGCGAAGAGATATAGAGTTTGCTGTTGGGGATCGAGTGTTTCTGAAGGTCTCGCCTTGGAAGAAGGTTCTGAGGTTCGGGAAGAAAGGCAAGCTAAGTCCGAGGTTCATTGGGCCGTATAAGGTTTTGAGACGAGTTGGACCGGTAGCGTATCAGCTTGAGTTGCCAGCAGAGCTTAGTCAGATTCACGACGTTTTTCATGTTTCGATGCTTCGGAGGTATCGTTCAGATCCGTCGCACGTGGTAGCGGTGGAAGAGATCGAGGTGAATCCAGACTTGTCTGTGGAAGAGGAACCTGTGCAGATTCTTGATCGAGATGTGAAGGTTCTGCGTAGAAAGTCTATGCCTTTGGTTAAGGTACTTTGGCGGAATCATGGAGTGGAAGAAGCGACATGGGAACCCGAGGATACGATGAGACAGCAATACCCGCAACTCTTTTGACCAGGTAATTTCGAGGCCGAAATTATTTTTAAGGGGGGTAGAACTGTAATATCCCGGGTTAGGGGGTTATTTTGATGTGCATGTTATTGCATGTTTGTAGTGTGCTATGTTGCTATTTTTATGTTTTAGGGGCTTAAGTGTAGCCTAGGGGTATGCCTGAGTAAATAAGAAAATTTTAGTTTTGGGTGTTAAGTGAAGGGAGCTGAGGAAGCTGGGGTTTAAGAGTTATTTTTGTGGTTTTATTGCACAAATAAAGTGTTGGCAGAGTGGCTGAGCAAGGTGCTACTTGGGAGCTTGGTGGCGTCATTTGCAAGGGAGGGGATGTCCTGAGTTCGAGCTGCGAAACTCCCATTTTGGTTGCTTTTTGGGACGGCATGGAGAAGAGGCAGAATGCAAGTGGAATTCTACCATGGACTTGGTCAAAAAGGTGACTTGGATGGTGGAGAGCAAATTAAGGAGGAGGACTTGTTCAACTCATTTGAAATGAGTGAATGGGAGCAATTGGTGGGATTTGGCCGAATGTTGGGGGTGTTTGGAGGAAGTGGCCGAAACTTGGGGAGCTTGGGGAGCTAGTGGCCGGTTTTGGGGTAGTGTTAGTGTGCCGAAATCTCTTTTGGGAAAGGTGCATTTTCGGTCACAAACTCCTTTGGTAAGCCAATTTTCCTTTTAGTCAAAAGCTAGCAAAACTTCAAGATTTCTTCTCTCTTTCTCCTTTAGCCGATTGTGCAAGTAACTATTGCCAAAAATTCTCTCTTGATTGGTAGTAGCCGAATTTCTCCAAGTAAGTCCTCATCTCCTTCCTTTTCAAAACCGAAAGCTTAAGCAATTTCACCTGGCCGAAATTTCTTTGTTCCCCTTGACTCTTGTTGATAGCCGAAACCCAACCTCCAAAGCTCTCTCTCCATTTCTTCTTCCTCTCAAACCGTAAGTACTCTCCCTTTTACCCATTTTGTTTCCTTTTATCTTAACACTTTTGAGCCGAATTCCTTCTTCATCTTGTTCTAAAAGTTGGCCGAACCTCTCCTCTCCTAGAAGTCATAGGGTGGCCGAATAGTGGGTATTGGTAAGTGTAAGGCCGAATGGCCATATCTTCCTCTTTTGATCTTTGTTGGTTATGGGTTGATTAAGGGCCGATTATGGTCATTTTTGAAGGATTCTAATCTCTTCATTATAGGACATCAAAGGGTTTCAAGCAAACAAGAGGAGCCATCTTCGTCTGTTAAGTGATTAGGTAAGTGTGGTAAGTGATATTACTTCACTCGTTTGATTTTATTAAGATAGGCTACAAGAGACTAATGGTTCTATTTCTAGGTGAAGGCCGATTGTCAAAGAGAACCACTATTGGTTCGGGGTTTGGTTGGAAACCAAACCATTCGCAAGTATAAGGTAGAGGTTAATGTTGATTCTTTGGTTATGTATTGATGGCCGAATGTCATAGTGCCTAATTCTATGTTTGGCCGATTGTAGGAGTTAGCAATCGAGGGATTTAGATCACTTTGGTCAGGATTTGTAGGCTCGTATTACCAGGTGTGTATACTAACACACTTACATTTAGTAATATTATTAATACACCGGTATGCCTATTAAGATTAGGGCAGTTGATGGATTGATATGATACCCATTTGGGTATGAGCTTAGATTCGGGTAAGTTATTACTAATATCATTATGAGTTATTGATGATTTATATGATATCATGGCTATGGATATATGTGATATGGGATATGTGGTTAGACATATCAGCATGAGATGCATGATTTGTATGATATGCATGATTTTATGAGCATGGTATGTTGATGGGTGATACGAGAGGAGGGAGCAGAGATATATTGTGCTGACGAGCACCAGTGCTTTGGTAGCACACTTTGTGACTTTGGGTCACCAGAGGTTTGGCACCTCCAGAGGTTTGGTACCTCAGCGTCTCGTCCCTGTGGTTTGACCACCGTGGGTTGGCCCCACTTGCGAGATACGGGATTGACGCCAGTGTTTTGGTAACACACGATGGGTTGGCCCCATCACCAGATTTGTGACTACGGTCACCAGTGCTTTGGTAGCACATTGTGTCTTTGGGACACCAGAGGTTTGGCACCTCATTGCGACTTGTCCCTGTGGTTTGACCACCGTGGGTTGGCCCCACTTGAGATATGGGATCGTCTGCTAGTGTTTTGGTAACACACGATGGGTTGGCCCCATCATCATTGGATTTGTGACTTCGGTCACCAGTGCTTTGGTAGCACAATTGTGTCTTTGGGACACCAGTGCTTTGGTAGCACATTGACGGATATCGTGTCTTTGGGACACCAGTGCTTTGGGAGCACATTGTGACTATATGTCACCAGTGGTTTGGCACCACCAGTGGTTTGGTACCACACGGGGTAGAAAAGGCGATATGGATGGTTAGGGTTGGGTTGCATTAATCATGTTGCTATGTATGATGTGTGTTAGCATGTTGTTTTCTTGGGAGCGGGATTTACACACTGAGTCACTCGACTCACCCTCTCCTTTGACATTTCAGGTGACTCGTAGACGCGGACTTGGAGCCGGGATGGACTCGGGGTGCACATGCCATGCTGAATAAAGTTTTACTCAGACTCTAGAACTTTTGGTACTTTAGCTTATTACTTTAAATTGGGTTTTATTTCGGATTGTAAAAGGGCCTTTTAAGTTATGTTTTATGCTGTCTATGTTTTAAGTTGATTTTGATATGCCTTAACAAAATAACTCGGAATAAATTTTACTAAAATTTGGAAAGATAATGTTTTCAAACTATAACGCAATGTGTTTGTAACTATACCATCGGGTATCACACTAAGTCTTTTTGATAAACAAAACCAACTGGTTTCCAACTCTAACTTGTAATTCCCCTAAGTTTAAAGGTGTTCTATGTATCACTAAGAATCTAGTGCGGTTTTAAATGTTGAAAACTCGTTTTAACTACACATCCTAGCTAAGTTTTCAAAATCTTCGGGTTTCAAATACATCAACTGTTTTTCCAAACAAGCCTACTCAAATTGTTTTCAAACACACTGTGTTTTCACTCAGTTTTTTTAAACGGAAATTCTAACTTTTCAAAAACGATCTTCCCGTAGCATACCAGATTCGGACGTGGTGTCTTGTCCGGGTTTGGGGTGTTACAACTCCAATCCACTAGTTCAAAGTTGTTTGAACTAGTCAACCTCCTAATTTCACTCTCCACCCACCATTCAAGATGGTTGACTTGGTCCATGGCAGAGTTTGAACTGCCCACAACTTCTCCTCCTCCATGCCGTCAAAATGGAAGCAAAATGTGAGACTTCTGCAGCTTGAACACAGGACCTCTTCCCCCTGCAAGTGACGCCAAACTCAAGCTCTAAGTGGCACCTATCTTGCCACTCTACCAGCTCAACTCTTGTGCTAACATTCACCAAAGAATACTTATAAACCCCAACTCCTTCAGCTCCTCTCTCATAAAGCTTAAAACTAAAATTTTTCCTATCACTCAGGCATACCTCAGGCTTACAACTAAGCCCCAAAACATCAAAAACAACAACATCGCAGACCAAACACATGCAAACAATGCCACAACAAAATAGCCCCTAACCCGGGATATTACATTGTGTGAGCTTTCCTGAGTATCTGATGATATTCTAGATGGTTCAACAGGCTTTAAATGGAATTGAAAAGGTAAGTTTCCAAATGGAATAATGCATATGCTTATGAAAAGGATGTATAAATCAATGATGTATTTTCTTATGAAAATGGCTTATCATGTGGTTAATCCAAAAGAGTTATGTATAAATGCACTAACTTGTGTATTGATGATGATGTTTAGTCTTATGCCAAGCTTGTGGTTTGGATTACATTATGTTATTCATTATTTTTGTGCAATAAAATGGTAAGCTGTGTTTCATTTTCTACGAACTTACAAAGCATTATGTGCTTACATAGTTACTTTCTTATGTTTTTAGATAATTGGAAGTTTGACCGGTTTGGAAGCTCATCGGAGATCTATCACACTATCCAACATAATATCGGTAGTTTTTGAATGTTTTGGCCAAGGTTATAATGGCATATATAGGTGGACTTATAATGATGTTTAGTTAATGATTTAGTATGTATAAGTTATTTTGGTTTGGTTCATTTGATGCCTTGCTAGTTTGTGTCAATATGGCTATGTTATGTTGCATGTTTGAATGGCTCAAATGGTATGTGTTGAATTGGTTTGAATATGGTCAAGATATGGTATGTTTTGGAAAAATATTGAGCTAGATGTGGATGATTGAAATGCGGTAACATATACATGTTTAGGTAAGTTTTGGATGAATGTGTTTGAGGTGCCTTGGATGACATATTGGTTGGTTGATTTAGGACTCTTGAATTGGTCATTATATGTAAGTTTTGGTAAGGTTTTGATGTCTTGGTTATGTGCACAAAAGGCCTATAGGTTTATGCATGATTTAGTACTGGAAATGGCTTGATTTTAGGTAAATTTATGTCCACACGGCTTGAGACACGGTAGTGTGACTTAGCCGTGTGTCACGGGCGTGTGACTCAGCCATGTGTGACACACGGCTTGAGACACGGGCGTGTGACTCAGCCGTGTGCGACATGGCCATGTGTCTCTTGTAGGTTCCTTTGTATGCAAGTCAGTTAGTTACACGACCTAGCACGCGACTTGGCACATGGGCGTGTAGGGCTATTTCGAGAGTTACAAGGCCTGGCACACTGGTGTACTCAGAGAGTGACACGGGTTGGGACATGGCTATTTTTCCCTAGCTCGAAGGTTACACGGCCTGAGACACGGACATGTGTCTCAGACGTGTGAGGGACACGGCCTGGCCACACGGTCGTGTGACCTTTGTAGTTAAATTTTTATAACTTTTTCATACACTTCTCAAATGTTTCCAAATTGGTCCTGAACCGTTTCTAAGGTAATTTTAGGGCCTCAATAGCTCGATTTAGGGACGGTGTGTATGTGAATGGTTGTTTTATATTATGCTTATAATGAGGTATGAAATGTATGTGTAAATGTTTCATTTGTTCGGTAATACTCTGTAACCCTAATTCAGCAACGGATACAGGTTAGGGATGTTACACATCGCATTGGTATAACCATACATCCTCTGTTGTATTATACGTTCGTTATGAAAATCTCTGTAATACTTTGATTTGTTCCGCTCGGGTTATATGATCGTTATGAAATTCTCTACGTCACTCTGATTTGTATATTATGTTTTATTTGATCTCTGTTTGAGTTTAGTTATAAACTGAGTTTTATGACTCGCCCTTTTATTTTATCGTTGTCTGTTCAGGTAAATATTTCTGAACTTGTTTTAGGTTTTTGTTTAATTCGTTAGTAATTGATATTTTCTAACGCGAGGCTGCAAAATCACTTATGTCGACAAAATGGATTTTAGTTTTCAAAACTAAAACTCGGGAAAGGGTGTGAAGCTTATTTGGCTTATGTACTGGATAATAAAATGTCCGAGAAACAAATTGAATCTGTATCAGTTGTATGCGAATACCCCGATGTGTTTCCTGAAGAACTACCGGGTTTACCCCCAGTACGAGAGATTGAGTTCGGCATTGAGTTAGTGCCGGGTACGACTCCGATTTCGATAGCTCCGTACCGAATGGCACCTACTGAATTAAAAGAATTAAAAGCGCAGTTGCAAGAGTTGACAGATAGGGGCTTCGCACGACCGAGTTTCTCTCCGTGGGGTGCACCG
Source organism: Gossypium australe (assembly GCA_005393395.2). NCBI lineage: Eukaryota > Viridiplantae > Streptophyta > Magnoliopsida > Malvales > Malvaceae > Gossypium > Gossypium australe. The sequence continues at coordinate 102,426,532 of CM016619.1, read as the reverse complement.
GTTCTATTTGTGAAAAAGAAAGATGGGACTATGAGAATGTGTATTGACTATCGACAACTAAATAAGGTAACTGTAAAGAACAAGTACCCATTACCTCGGATTGATGATTTGTTTGATTAGTTGAAAGGGGCTGCAGTGTTTTCGAAGATAGATTTAAGATCGGGCTATTATCAGTTGCGAGTCAGAGATACGGATGTGCCAAAGACTGCATTTCGGACAAGGTACGGACATTTTGAGTTTCTGGTTATGCCTTTTGGGCTCACTAATGCACCTGCTGTTTTTATGGATCTAATGAATCGAGTCTTCCGACAGTTTTTGGATCGGTTTGTAGTAGTGTTTATTGATGATATATTGATATACTCCAAAAATGAGACCGAACATGCTGAGCATTTGAGATTGGTACTACAAACTCTGAGAGATCAACAACTGTATGCAAAGTTTAGTAAGTGTGAGTTCTGGATGAATGAGGTCAGCTTCTTGGGTTATGTTGTTTCAGCATCAGGCATTCGGGTGGATCCAAACAAAATAGCAGCTATACTTGATTGGAAACCACCAAAGAATGTTTTCGAGATCCGAAGTTTCCTAGGCCTGGCGGGATATTACAGACGATTTGTAAATGGTTTTTCTGTAATAGCTACACCTTTGACGAAACTACTACAGAAGGATGTCAAGTTTGAGTGGTCAGAAAAGTGTCAGAAAAGTTTCGAGCAGTTGAAAGTCCTTTTGACCGAAGCTCCAGTGTTAACTCAGCCTGAATCGGGTAAAGAATTTATTGTTTTTAGTGATGCTTCCTTGAATGGGTTGGGTTGCGTTTTAATGCAAGAAGGCAAGGTGATAGCCTACGCTTCGAGACAATTGAAGCCACATGAAAAAAATTATCCAACTCACGATCTGGAGTTAGCAGCCATTGTGTTCGCATTGAAAATTTGGCGTCACTACTTATTCGGCGAAAAATGTCATATTTATACAGATCATAAAAGTCTAAAATATTTGATGACTCAGAAAGATCTAAATTTGAGACAACGCGGATGGTTAGAATTGCTGAAAGACTATGAATTAGTGATTGACTACCATCCGGGGAAAGCTAATGTTGTTACGGATGCGTTAAGTCGAAAATCATTATTTTCTCTTCGTGCATTGAACGCACAGATGGCTATGTCTGATGATGGTTCGATTATAGCCCAGTTACAAGCAAGACCGACGTTTATTCAGCAGATTTGTGATGCACAGAAAGTTGACAGAAATTTGATTTCTATTCGGATTCAGTGTGAAAACGGTACAGAATCAGATTTTCAGATTGATGCAAATGATTGTTTGAATTATAAAAGCCGATTGTGTGTTCCAAAGAACTCAGATTTGATACAGATGATCCTGAGTGAGACCCATTGTGGTCGACTATCGATACACCCGGGTAGCATTAAAATGTATAACGATTTGAAGCAGTTCTATTGGTGGCCTGGCATGAAACGAGATATATCTGAGTTTGTTTCCAAGTGCTTAAGCTGTCAACAAGTAAAAGCTGAACATCAGGTACCGTCCGGATTACTTCAACCAATCATGATACCCGAATGGAAATGGGATAGAATTACAATGGATTTTGTATCCGGTCTTCCTATGACACCAAGTAAGAAAGATACCGTATGGGTTATCGTTGATAGACTGACTAAATCAGCTCACTTTGTACCGGTACGTACCGACTATTCACTTGATAAGCTTGCCGAATTGTATGTATCGCAGATTGTAAGGTTGCACGGTGTACCGAGTTCCATTGTTTCAGATAGGGACCCGAGATTCACCTCGCGGTTCTGGAAGAAATTGCAAGATGCTCTAGGTACTAAACTTCATTTTAGTACAGCCTTCCATCCGCAAACAGACGGTCAGTCTGAGCGAACTATTTTGATACTTGAAGATATGTTGAGGTGTTGTGTTCTCAAATTTGAAGGTACGTGGGAACGATACCTACCTTTGGTTGAATTTGCTTACAATAATAGCTTCCAATCTAGTATAAAAATGGCGCCTTATGAAGCCTTATACGGGCGAAAATGTCGCACGCCGTTGTATTGGACTGAGCTCAGTGAAAATAAGATACACGGGGTTGATTGGATTAAGGAAACAGAACAGAAGGTGGTTGTTATTAGAAACAATTTGAAAGCTGCTTCGGATCATCAAAAGTCCTATGCCGATTTGAAGCGAAAGGATATTGAATTTCAGGTCGGAGATCGGGTGTTCTTAAAAGTTTCTCTGTGGAAGAAAATACTCCGATTTGGTCGAAAAGGCAAGTTTATGAAATCATTGAGCGTATAGGGCCCGTTGCTTACAGATTGAGATTGCCCCTCGACTTAGAAAAGATACACAATGTGTTTCACGTTTCGATGCTTCGCAAATGCAGATCGGATCCATCCCATGTGATCACACAGTCAGAAATTGAAATTCGATCCGATTTGACATATGATGAAGAACCGATCCGTATCTTAGCTCGGGAAATGAAAGAGTTGAGAAATAAGAGGATTCCATTAGTGAAAGTATTATGGAATAGACACGGAGTTGAAGAGGCTACATGGGAGACGGAAGATTCAGTGAGGCAGCAATATCCGAACTTGTTTAACGGTAAGATTTTCGAGGACGAAAATTCAAAAGGGGGGGAGAGTTGTAACAGACCAATTTTGACCCTAATCAGAACGGTGGTTTCGGGACCACGAATCCGAGCTGATAAATATTTTTATAATTTATTTTATATTATATATGTGAATTGATGTGTGTGAAAGTTTCGTAGAAAAATATTATTGTTTAAGTGTTTAATTTGATAAAAAGGATTTAATCGCGAAAAGCGTAAAATTTGCATCCTAAGGTGTAGTGTACTAAATTGCTTGTGGCTTTTAAGTGGGTGTCCTAAAAGGGCAATTAGTCCATTGACCATAGTGATGGACGACAATGGGCCAAGTTAGCTTGATATATATATATGTTGGTTTAATTAAATTTTATTATATGCTTAATGTTAGTATTTTATAAAATAAAATATGTTAGTGTATAGGTTTATTAAAGCATAAAATAAGGCCACTATCTTCTCTTCTCTCATAGTCGATTATTACCAAATGAAAGGGGTAAATTGAATTGTTTTTCTTGCATGGGAGGGTTTGCATGTCAAATTCCCCAAAATTATAGTGTAGTGGACGGTAAGCATGCTTTGAATATCATGATTTTAGTGTTTTATAACTAAAGTATAGTTTAATTAATAAGCATGCTATAAAAAAATAGGTTAATTAATAAAACAAAAAGAATTATTTTTTTTTCTTTCCTTCTGCCCATCTTCTTCACCGAATCTAATTGAAAGAAGAAGAGAAAGCTTCAAAAACTCCATTGTTCGGCCATGCATGTAGTAGTAAGATCCGGAACAAAAGGAAAAGAAGTTGGAACGAGGAAAGGCTAAACTAAGCGAATAGCTGGAAGTTTCGAATCTATCAACCTCCAAGGTAAGTCCTTAAGCTATAATATATTGAATGATTAATTATGAATCTATTATATGATAATGTTTGATAAATTTTAGTATATATTAATGTCATAGCCGAATGTGTACAAGTATATTAGAAGGGTTTCAATTGTTTAATGTAAGTAAGCCAAACTAAATTCGATATGTGATATAGTCATGGAAAGTGTTTGCAATGATTTATCGTATTGATGTGTTTCGGGCTTTAAGCCTAGCAGGCCTAGTGCCAGTGATTTATTTCGGGCTCTGAGCCCAGCAGGCCTCGTGCCGGTGTTATTTAATTCAGGCTTTACAGCCTAGCAGGCTTGTTGCCGGTGATGTGTTTTATTAAGAAAAATCGAATATTCTCCAAGGCAACTTTAATTAACGTATCTAGCTAATCGGCTCAGGTAAGCATGTAAGGTATGTGATGCCTAATATTACTTGAGTCAAGTTGATATTGTGAGGACTATGTTATGTATAATTGGGGCTATGATTGATGTGTATGAGTATCATATGACTGAAGTTGAATTTGATGTACTATTATGGAGATTCGGTTTGCATGTATAAATGCTTAGAATACAAGAAATTTTAATATGGTAGTGTGGTTGATATGAATGCTATAATTACACAACTTGGTGTATGTGATACTTGTAATATATTAAGTCGTATTGCGAAGTAATACAGGTTTATGGAATTGAAGTAAAATTTCTTCGGTTAATGTACTAATAAGATTCGGCTTTGTGTAAATCAATTATCATAATTAAATGTTTGTGTACAATGTCGTAAGTTGAATAATTTAAATGTTATGTTATCATGAATTTAGGACTTACTAAGCTAGTAAGCTTATTTGTGTGAAATGTTTCCTCTGTTTTATAGATTTTGGTTACGCTACGGGCTCGAGACGGATCGTCAAGAAAGTCGCCTACACTATCAATCTATATTTTGGTACTCTTTATTTTGGGTTTTCGGTTAAAGGCATGTATAGAAAAGACTGTGGTTTTGTTAAGATGATAAATTTTGTCTATGTATATAATAGCCATGCGAATATGGCTAAATTTCTTGTTAAGTATGCTTTTTCTGCTTTTGATACAAATGTTCGGTTATAACTAGTTAATCATATTTTGCAATGAAATAGTTTTTAGTTAGCAGCAGTGATGTGATTTTGAAAAATCACCAAAAATAGGATAAATTGAATTAGAAAGTGAATAAGATATAGAATTAAATCTTATTGTGTCTATTTTTATATGAAAGAAACAGATAGGCAAAGGAATTATATATTATGAGATATTTAAGTTTTAGTGAGACTTGTCCTGAATGAATTCGTGAGTCCCTGTTCTGTCTTGGAAAAATTGTTAAAAATTGTACAAAAATAATTATGGAGCATAGTTTATATGTTTAGAATCCTTAATGAGTCTATTTTTGATTGGAATAAACAAGAACATTATTGAAATTTTGTACAATGAGATAAATGAGTTTTTGTAAAGATAGGTCAGAATTATCAAACAGTGAAATAGGGGTAATTTTGATGAATAAACTGTACTAATTGGCCACATGAAAAATTCTGGAAATATTATGGTAAAATTTTATATGAGTCTAGTTTCAAGGAAAATTTACGGATCTAAATTTCGAGTTTTGTAACTTGAGTTATGATCAATTTAGTCAGCATGACGCAGTTGGACAGCTTTAAAATTTTATGCCCCAAATTAGTAGTCAAGTCTAGTAATGCCACATACTCGACTCCGGCAAAGGTTTCGGGTAAGGGGTGTTACATTTGATTGGTATCAGAGCTTACAGTTTAGTCGATTCTAGGACTACCGTAGCGCGTGTGAGTCTAGCTATACATGCCTTTATCATATGTTGATAGTGTGGTGACTTCTGACAGCTTGAACTTTGTTTTATATAGTAAATGGATACTGATCCTGAAAGAGCCGTAGCGGATGATGTAGAGAGTGTAGCGCCTGACCGTGCACATGAATCAGTACCGGTAGACTCTCGACCTGTTTCGGATAGTCATGAGGGATAGACTAAGCAAGCCTTCTATCAAATGATGAACGAGTGGTTTACCCAGTTTATTCAGACTAACCCGGCTGTACACCAACCTCCACCCCCGAATAATCCAACTCCGATTCCTTCTGCACCCCCGATGATAGATCCAGTGAGATCTAGTAGGCCTCCAGTTGATAAAATCAGAAAATTTGGGGCCGAAGAATTTAAAGCCAATGATGATGATGACGAGGGAGAGCCGAAATGTGGCTTGATAACACCATTCGGGTACTTGACGAGTTATCTTGTACTCCGGATGAATGCCTGAAGTGTGCTATATCTTTACTGCGGGACACTGCATATCACTGGTGGAATACACTAGTATCAGTGGTTCCGAAAGAAAAAGTGACATGCGATTTCTTCCAGAATGAATTCCGCAAGAAATATATCAGTCAAAAATTCGTTGATCAAAAACGAAAGGAGTTCCTTGAGCTGAAACAGGGGCGAATGACCGTAACGGAATATGAAAGAAAATTTGTCAGGCTCAGCAGATATGCTAGAGAGTGTGTTTCTACTGAAGCTATTATGTGTAAAAGATTTGAAGATGGCCTGAATGAAGATATAAAGATGTTTGTTGGCATTTTTGAAATTCAAGAGTTTGTGACTTTAGTTGAGAGAGCTTGCAAAGCTGAAGAGCTCGGGAAAGAGAAAAGAAAGGCTGAGACAGAAGCTAGAGACATTCGTAAAAGACCTTCGGGTAAGGTCTTTCATTCCACTACCAAGAAGTTCAGAGATGACTACAGCCGACATAAAACTACTACAGATCCACGTAGACGGGATCGACCTCCTATGAGCTCTCGAGCTACCTCGATAGCCAGTGTTGGTAACGTTCCACAGAATAGAGTTGAATGCAAGCATTGTGGAAAATGGCACTCAGGGAGTTGTAGATTTCATGATCGGTCTTGCTTTAAATGTGGGTCGTCAGATCATTTTATTAGGGAATGTCCGAGGTTGGCTGAGCAGAATATAGTTCAGAACACTAAGCCGAGCAACACGTTAGTACGAGGTAGACCACCCAGACATTCAGGAAATGTAGGTGGTAGTTAGAAAGGAACGAAGAACACTACAGTTCGATCTGAGGCTAGAGCTCCGGCTAGAGCTTTTGCTGCACGAGCCAGAGAGGATGCTTCCTCCCCTGACGTCATTACCGGTACTTTCACTCTTTATGATACTACTGTGATTGCACTAATTGATCCTGGTTCGACTCATTCTTATGTGTGTGAAACTTTAAAATTCGGCAAGACTCTGCTAGTTGAGTCTACCGAGTTTGTGATTCGGGTGTCCAACCCTTTGGGTAGATGTGTGCTTGTTAATAAAGTGTGTAGAGGTTGTCCGTTGATGATTTGGGATTTTTGTTTCCCCGCTGATTTAATGTTGTTGCCCTTTGACGAATTTGATATAATCTTGGGTATGGACTGGTTAACTTCACATGAGGCAGTAGTGGATTGTAAAAGAAAGCTTATTGAATTGAGATGTCGAAGCGGTGAGACTGTCAGAATTAAATCCGGCAATGTAAATGGGTTGCCTACAGTAATATCTTCGATGGTAGCCCGGAAGTATGTGAGAAAAGGGTGTGAAGCTTATTTGGCTTATGTACTGGATAATAAAATGTCCGAGAAACAAATTGAATCTGTATCAGTTGTATGCGAATACCCCGATGTGTTTCCTGAAGAACTACCGGGTTTACCCCCAGTACGAGAGATTGAGTTCGGCATTGAGTTAGTGCCGGGTACGACTCCGATTTCGATAGCTCCGTACCGAATGGCACCTACTGAATTAAAAGAATTAAAAGCGCAGTTGCAAGAGTTGACAGATAGGGGCTTCGCACGACCGAGTTTTTCTCCGTGGGGTGCACCGGTTCTATTTGTGAAAAAGAAAGATGGGACAATGAGAATGTGTATTGACTATCGACAACTAAATAAGGTAACTGTAAAGAACAAGTACCCATTACCTCGGATTGATGATTTGTTTGATTAGTTGAAAGGGGCTGCAGTGTTTTCAAAGATAGATTTAAGATCGGGCTATTATCAGTTGCGAGTCAGAGATACGGATGTGCCAAAGACTGCATTTCGGACAAGGTACGGACATTTTGAGTTTCTGGTTATGCCTTTTGGGCTCACTAATGCACCTGCTGTTTTTATGGATCTAATGAATCGAGTCTTCCGATAGTTTTTGGATCGGTTTGTAGTAGTGTTTATTGATGATATATTGATATACTCCAAAAAGGAGACCGAACATGCTGAGCATTTGAGATTGGTACTACAAACTCTGAGAGATCAACAACTGTATGCAAAGTTTAGTAAGTGTGAGTTCTGGATAAATGAGGTCAGCTTCTTGGGTTATGTTGTTTCAGCATCAGGCATTCGGGTGGATCCAAACAAAATAGCAGCTATACTTGATTGGAAACCACCAAAGAATGTTTTCGAGATCCGAAGTTTCCTAGGCCTGGCGGGATATTACAGACGATTTGTAAATGGTTTTTCTGTAATAGCTACACCTTTGACGAAACTACTACAGAAGGATGTCAAGTTTGAGTGGTCAGAAAAGTGTCAGAAAAGTTTCGAGCAGTTGAAAGTCCTTTTGACCGAAGCTCTAGTGTTAACTCAGCCTGAATCGGGTAAAGAATTTATTGTTTTTAGTGATGCTTCCTTGAATGGGTTGGGTTGCGTTTTAATGCAAGAAGGCAAGGTGATAGCCTACGCTTCGAGACAATTGAAGCCACATGAAAAAAATTTTCCAACTCACGATCTGGAGTTAGCAGCCATTGTGTTCGCATTGAAAATTTGGCGTCACTACTTATTCGGCGAAAAATGTCATATTTATACAGATCATAAAAGTCTAAAATATTTGATGACTTAGAAAGATCTAAATTTGAGACAACGCGGATGGTTAGAATTGCTGAAAGACTATGAATTAGTGATTGACTACCATCCGGGGAAAGCTAATGTTGTTACGGATGCGTTAAGTCGAAAATCATTATTTTCTCTTCGTGCATTGAACGCACAGATGGCTATGTCTGATGATGGTTCGATTATAGCCGAGTTACAAGCAAGACCGATGTTTATTCAGCAGATTTGTGATGCACAGAAAGTTGACAGAAATTTGATTTCTATTCGGATTCAGTGTGAAAACGGTACAGAATCAGATTTTCAGATTGATGCAAATGATTGTTTGAATTATAAAAGCCGATTGTGTGTTCCAAAGAACTCAGATTTGATACAGATGATCCTGAGTGAGACCCATTGTGGTCGACTATCGATACACCCGGGTAGCATTAAAATGTATAACGATTTGAAGCAGTTCTATTGGTGGCCTGGCATGAAACGAGATATATCTGAGTTTGTTTCCAAGTGCTTAAGCTGTCAACAAGTAAAAGCTGAACATCAGGTACCGTCCGGATTACTTCAACCAATCATGATACCCGAATGGAAATGGGATAGAATTACAATGGATTTTGTATCCGGTCTTTCTATGACACCGAGTAAGAAAGATGCCGTATGGGTTATCGTTGATAGACTGACTAAATCAGCTCACTTTGTACCGGTACGTACCGACTATTCACTTGATAAGCTTGCCAAATTGTATGTATCGCAGATTGTAAGGTTGCACGGTGTACCGAGTTCCATTGTTTTAGATAGGGACCCGAGATTCACCTCGCGGTTCTGGAAGAAATTGCAAGATGCTCTAGGTACTAAACTTCATTTTAGTACAGCCTTCCATCCGCAAACAGACGGTCAGTCTGAGCCAACTATTTTGATACTTGAAGATATGTTGAGGTGTTGTGTTCTCAAATTTGAAGGTACGTGGGAACGATACCTACCTTTGGTTGAATTTGCTTACAATAATAGCTTCCAATCTAGTATAAAAATGGCGCCTTATGAAGCCTTATACGGGCGAAAATGTCGCACGCCGTTGTATTGGACTGAGCTCAGTGAAAATAAGATACACGGGGTTGATTGGATTAAGGAAACAGAACAGAAGGTGGTTGTTATTAGAAACAATTTGAAAGCTGCTTCGGATCATCAAAAGTCCTATGCCGATTTGAAGCGAAAGGAAATTGAATTTCAGGTCGGAGATCGGGTGTTCTTAAAAGTTTCTCTGTGGAAGAAAATACTCCGATTTGGTCGAAAAGGCAAGTTTATGAAATCATTGAGCGTATAGGGCCCGTTGCTTACAGATTGAGATTGCCCCTCGACTTAGAAAAGATACACAATGTGTTTCACGTTTCGATGCTTCGCAAATACAGATCGGATCCATCCCATGTGATCACACAGTCAGAAATTGAAATTCGATCCGATTTGACATATGATGAAGAACCGATCCGTATCTTAGCTCGGGAAATGAAATAGTTGAGAAATAAGAGGATTCCATTAGTGAAAGTATTATGGAATAGACACGGAGTTGAAGAGGCTACATGGGAGACGGAAGATTCAGTGAGGCAGCAATATCCGAACTTGTTTAACGGTAAGATTTTCGAGGACGAAAATTCAAAAGGGGGGGAGAGTTGTAACAGACCAATTTTGACCCTAATCGAAACGGTAGTTTCGGGACCACGAATTCGAGCTAATAAATATTTTTATAATTTATTTTATATTTATTATATGTGAATTGATGTGTGTGAAAGTTTCGTAGAAAAATATTATTGTTTAAGTGTTTAATTTGATAAAAAGGATTTAATCATGAAAAGCGTAAAATTTGCATCCTAAGGTGTAGTGTACTAAATTGCTTGTGGCTTTTAAGTGGGTGTCCTAAAAGGGCAATTAGCCCATTGACCATAGTGATGGACGACAATGGGCCAAGTTAGCTTGATATATATATGTTGGTTTAATTAAATTTTATTATATGCTTATGTTAGTATTTTATAAAATAAAATATGTTAGTGTATAGGTTTATTAAAGCATAAAATAAGGCCACTATCTTCTCTTCTCTCATAGTCGATTATTAGCAAATGAAAGGGGTAAATTGAATTGTTTTTCTTGCAAGGGAGGGTTTGCATGTCAAATTCCCCAAAATTATAGTGTAGTGGACGGTAAGCATGCTTTGAATATCATGATTTTAGTGTTTTATAACTAAAGTATAGTTTAATTAATAAGCATGCTATAAAAAAATAGGTTAATTAATAAAACAAAAAGAATTATTTTTTTTCTTTCCTTCTCCCCATCTTCTTCACCGAATCTAATTGAAAGAAGAAGAGAAAGCTTCAAAAACTCCATTGTTCGGCCATGCATGTAGTAGTAAGATCCGGAACAAAAGGAAAAGAAGTTGGAACGAGGAAAGGCTAAACTAAGCGAATAGCTGGAAGTTTCGAATCTATCAACCTCCAAGGTAAGTCCTTAAGCTATAATATATTGAATGATTAATTATGAATCTATTATATGATAATGTTTGATAAATTTTAGTATATATTAATGTCATAGCCGAATGTGTACAAGTATATTAGAAGGGTTTCAATTGTTTAATGTAAGTAAGCCAAACTAAATTCGATATGTGATATAGTCATGGAAAGTGTTTGCAATGATTTATCGTATTGATGTGTTTCGGGCTTTAAGCCTAGCAGGCCTAGTGCCGGTGATTTATTTCGGGCTCTGAGCCCAGCAGGCCTCATGCCGGTGTTATTTACTTCAGGCTTTACCGCCTAGCAGGCTTGTTGCCGGTGATGTGTTTTATTAAGAAAAATCGAATATTCTCCAAGGCAACTTTAATTAACGTATCTAGCTAATCGGCTCAGGTAAGCATGTAAGGTATGTGATGCCTAATATTACTTGAGTCAAGTTGATATTGTGAGGACTATGTTATGTATAATTGGGGCTATGATTGATGTGTATGAGTATCATATGACTGAAGTTGAATTTGATGTACTATTATGGAGATTCGGTTTGCATGTATAAATGCTTAGAATACAAGAAATTTTAATATGGTAGTGTGGTTGATATGAATGCTATAATTACACAACTTGGTGTATGTGATACTTGTAATATATTAAGTCGTATTGCGAAGTAATACAGGTTTATGGAATTGAAGTAAAATTTCTTCGGTTAATGTACTAATAAGATTCGGCTTTGTGTAAATCAATTATCATAATTAAATGTTTGTGTACAATGTCGTAAGTTGAATAATTTAAATGTTATGTTATCATGAATTTAGGACTTACTAAGCTAGTAAGCTTATTTGTGTGAAATGTTTCCTCTGTTTTATAGATTTTGGTTACGCTACGGGCTCGAGACGGATCGTCAAGAAAGTCGCCTACACTATCAATCTATATTTTGGTACTCTTTATTTTGGGTTTTCGGTTAAAGGCATGTATAGAAAAGACTGTGGTTTTGTTAAGATGATAAATTTTGTCTATGTATATAATAGCCATGCGAATATGGCTAAATTTCTTGTTAAGTATGCTTTTTCTGCTTTTGATACAAATGTTCGGTTATAACTAGTTAATCATATTTTGCAATGAAATAGTTTTTAGTTAGCAGCAGTGATGTGATTTTGAAAAATCACCAAAAATAGGATAAATTGAATTAGAAAGTGAATAAGATATAGAATTAAAGCTTATTGTGTCTATTTTTATATGAAAGAAACAGATAGGCAAAGGAATTATATATTATGAGATATTTAAGTTTTAGTGAGACTTGTCCTGAATGAATTCGTGAGTCCCTGTTCTGTCTTGGAAAAATTGTTAAAAATTGTACAAAAATAATTATGGAGCATAGTTTATATGTTTAGAATCCTTAATGAGTCTATTTTTGATTGGAATAAACAAGAACATTATTGAAATTTTGTACAATGAGATAAATGAGTTTTTGTAAAGATAGGTCAGAATTATCAAACAGTGAAATAGGGGTAATTTTGATGAATAAACTGTACTAATTGGCCAGATGAAAAATTCTGGAAATATTTTGGTAAAATTTTATATGAGTCTAGTTTCAAGGAAAATTTACGGATCTAAATTTCGAGTTTTGTAACTTGAGTTATGATCAATTTAGTCAGCATGACGCAGTTGGACAGCTTTAAAATTTTATGCCCCAAATTAGTAGTCAAGTCTAGTAATGCCACATGCTCGACTCCGGCAAAGGTTTCGGGTAAGGGGTGTTACATTTGATTGGTATCAGAGCTTACAGTTTAGTCGATTCTAGGACTACCGTAGCGCGTGTGAGTCTAGCTATACATGCCTTTATCATATGTTGATAGTGTGGTGACTTCTGACAGCTTGAACTTTGTTTTATATAGTAAATGGATACTGATCCTGAAAGAGCCGTAGCGGATGATGTAGAGAGTGTAGCGCCTGACCGTGCACATGAATCAGTACCGGTAGACTCTCGACCTGTTTCGGGTAGTCATGAGGGAGAGACTAAGCAAGCCTTCTATCAAATGATGAACGAGTGGTTTACCCAGTTTATTCAGACTAACCCGGCTGTACACCAACCTCCACCCCCGAATAATCCAACTCCGATTCCTTCTGCACCCCCGATGATAGATCCAGTGAGATCTAGTAGGCCTCCAGTTGATAAAATCAGAAAATTTGGGGCCGAAGAATTTAAAGCCAATGATGATGATGACGCAGAGAGAGCCGAAATGTGGCTTGATAACACCATTCGGGTACTTGACAAGCTATCTTGTACTCCGGATGAATGCCTGAAGTGTGCTATATCTTTACTGCGGGACACTGCATATCACTGGTGGAATACACTAGTATCAGTGGTTCCGAAAGAAAAAGTGACATGGGATTTCTTCCAGAATGAATTCCGCAAGAAATATATCAGTCAAAGATTCGTTGATAAAAAACGAAAGGAGTTCCTTGAGCTGAAACAGGGGCGAATGACCGTAACGGAATATGAAAGAAAATTTGTCAGGCTCAGCAGATATGCTAGAGAGTGTGTTTCTACTGAAGCTATTATGTGTAAAAGATTTGAAGATGGCCTGAATGAAGATATAAAGATGTTTGTTGGCATTTTTGAAATTCAAGAGTTTGTGACTTTAGTTGAGAGAGCTTGCAAAGCTGAAGAGCTCGGGAAAGAGAAAAGAAAGGCTGAGACAGAAGCTAGAGACATTCGTAAAAGACCTTCGGGTAAGGTCTTTCATTCCACTACCAAGAAGTTCAGAGATGACTACAGCCGACATAAAACTACTACAGATCCACGTAGACGGGATCGACCTCCTATGAGCTCTCGAGCTACCTCGATAGCCAGTGTTGGTAACGTTCCACAGAATAGAGTTGAATGCAAGCATTGTGGAAAATGGCACTCAGGGAGTTGTAGATTTCATGATCGGTCTTGCTTTAAATGTGGGTCGTCAGATCATTTTATTAGGGAATGTCCGAGGTTGGCTGAGCAGAATATAGTTCAGAACACTAAGCCGAGCAACACGTTAGTACGAGGTAGACCACCCAGACATTCAGGAAATGTAGGTGGTAGTTAGAAAGGAACGAAGAACACTACAATTCGATCTGAGGCTAGAGCTCCGGCTAGAGCTTTTGCTGCACGAGCCAGAGAGGATGCTTCCTCCCCTGACGTCATTACCGGTACTTTCACTCTTTATGATACTACTGTGATTGCACTAATTGATCCTGGTTCGACTCATTCTTATGTGTGTGAAACTTTAAAATTCGGCAAGACTCTGCTAGTTGAGTCTACCGAGTTTGTGATTCGGGTGTCCAACCCTTTGGGTAGATGTGTGCTTGTTAATAAAGTGTGTAGAGGTTGTCCGTTGATGATTTGGGATTTTTGTTTCCCCGCTGATTTAATGTTGTTGCCCTTTGACGAATTTGATATAATCTTGGGTATGGACTGGTTAACTTCACATGAGGCAGTAGTGGATTGTAAAAGAAAGCTTATTGAATTGAGATGTCGAAGCGGTTAGACTGTCAGAATTAAATCCGGCAATGTAAATGGGTTGCCTACAGTAATATCTTCGATGGTAGCCCGGAAGTATGTGAGAAAAGGGTGTGAAGCTTATTTGGCTTATGTACTGGATAATAAAATGTCCGAGAAACAAATTGAATCTGTATCAGTTGTATGCGAATACCCCGATGTGTTTCCTGAAGAACTACCGGGTTTACCCCCAGTACGAGAGATTGAGTTCGGCATTGAGTTAGTGCCGGGTACGACTCCGATTTCGATAGCTCCGTACTGAATGGCACCTACTGAATTAAAAGAATTAAAAGCGCAGTTGCAAGAGTTGACAGATAGGGGCTTCGCACGACCGAGTTTTTCTCCGTGGGGTGCACCGGTTCTATTTGTGAAAAAGAAAGATGGGACAATGAGAATGTGTATTGACTATCGACAACTAAATAAGGTAACTGTAAAGAACAAGTACCCATTACCTCGGATTGATGATTTGTTTGATTAGTTGAAAGGGGCTGCAGTGTTTTCGAAGATAGATTTAAGATCGGGCTATTATCAGTTGCGAGTCAGAGATACGGATGTGCCAAAGACTGCATTTCGGACAAGGTACGGACATTTTGAGTTTCTGGTTATGCCTTTTGGGCTCACTAATGCACCTGCTGTTTTTATGGATCTAATGAATCGAGTCTTCCGACAATTTTTGGATCGATTTGTAGTAGTGTTTATTGATGATATATTGATATACTCCAAAAATGAGACCGAACATGCTGAGCATTTGAGATTGGTACTACAAACTCTGAGAGATCAACAACTGTATGCAAAGTTTAGTAAGTGTGAGTTCTGGATGAATGAGGTCAGCTTCTTGGGTTATGTTGTTTCAGCATCAGGCATTCGGGTGGATCCAAACAAAATAGCAGCTATACTTGATTGGAAACCACCAAAGAATGTTTCCGAGATCCGAAGTTTCCTAGGCCTGGCGGGATATTACAGACGATTTATAAATGGTTTTTCTGTAATAGCTACACCTTTGACGAAACTACTACAGAAGGATGTCAAGTTTGAGTGGTCAGAAAAGTGTCAGAAAAGTTTTGAGCAGTTGAAAGTCCTTTGGACCGAAGCTCCAGTGTTAACTCAGCCTGAATCGGGTAAAGAATTTATTGTTTTTAGTGATGCTTCCTTGAATGGGTTGGGTTGCGTTTTAATGCAAGAAGGCAAGGTGATAGCCTACGCTTCGAGACAATTGAAACCACATGAAAAAAATTATCCAACTCACGATCTGGAGTTAGCAGCCATTGTGTTCGCATTGAAAATTTGGCGTCACTACTTATTCGACGAAAAATGTCATATTTATACAGATCATAAAAGTCTAAAATATTTGATGACTCAGAAAGATCTAAATTTGAGACAACGCGGATGGTTAGAATTGCTGAAAGACTATGAATTAGTGATTGACTACCATCCGGGGAAAGCTAATGTTGTTACGGATGCGTTAAGTCGAAAATCATTATTTTCTCTTCGTGCATTGAACACACAGATGGCTATGTCTGATGATGGTTCGATTATAGCCGAGTTACAAGCAAGACCGATGTTTATTCAGCAGATTTGTGATACACAGAAAGTTGACAGAAATTTGATTTCTATTCGGATTCAGTGTGAAAACGGTACAGAATCAGATTTTCAGATTGATGCAAATGATTGTTTGAATTATAAAAGTCGATTGTGTGTTCCAAAGAACTCAGATTTGATACAGATGATCCTGAGTGAGACCCATTGTGGTCGACTATCGATACACCCGGGTAGCATTAAAATGTATAACGATTTGAAGCAGTTCTATTGGTGGCCTGGCATGAAACGAGATATATCTGAGTTTGTTTCCAAGTGCTTAAGCTGTCAACAAGTAAAAGCTGAACATCAGGTACCGTCCGGATTACTTCAACCAATCATGATACCCGAATGGAAATGGGATAGAATTACAATGGATTTTGTATCCAGTTTTCCTATAACACCGAGTAAGAAAGATGCCGTATGGGTTATCGTTGATAGACTGACTAAATCAGCTCACTTTGTACTGGTACGTACCGACTATTCACTTGATAAGCTTGCCAAATTGTATGTATCGCAGATTGTAAGGTTGCACGGTGTACCGAGTTCCATTGTTTCAGATAGGGACCCGAGATTCACCTCGCGGTTCTGGAAGAAATTGCAAGATGCTCTAGGTACTAAACTTCATTTTAGTACAGCCTTCCATCCGCAAACAGACGGTCAGTCTGAGAGAACTATTTTGATACTTGAAGATATGTTGAGGTGTTGTGTTCTTAAATTTGACGGTACGTGGGAACGATACCTACCTTTGGTTGAATTTGCTTACAATAATAGCTTCCAATCTAGTATAAAAATGGCGCCTTATGAAGCCTTATACGGGCGAAAATGTTGCACGCCGTTGTATTGGACTGAGCTCAGTGAAAATAAGATACACGGGGTTGATTGGATTAAGGAAACAGAACAGAAGGTGGTTGTTATTAGAAACAATTTGAAAGCTGCTTCGGATCATCAAAAGTCCTATGCCGATTTGAAGTGAAAGAATATTGAATTTCAGGTCGGAGATCGGGTGTTCTTAAAAGTTTATCCGTGGAAGAAAATACTCCGATTTGGTCGAAAAGGCAAGTTGAGTCCGAGATTTATCGGACCGTATGAAATCATTGAGCGTATAGGGCCCGTTGCTTACAGATTGAGATTGCCCCTCGACTTAGAAAAGATACACAATGTGTTTCACGTTTCGATGCTTCGCAAATACAGATCGGATCCATCCCATGTGATCACACAGTCAGAAATTGAAATTCGATCCGATTTGACATATGATGAAGAACCGATCCGTATCTTAGCTCGGGAAATGAAAGAGTTGAGAAATAAGAGGATTCCATTAGTGAAAGTATTATGGAATAGACACGGAGTTGAAGAGGCTACATGGGAGACGGAAGATTCAGTGAGGCAGCAATATCCGAACTTGTTTAACGGTAAGATTTTCGAGGACGAAAATTCAAAAGGGGGGGAGAGTTGTAACAGACCAATTTTGACCCTAATCAGAACGGTGGTTTCGGGACCACGAATCCGAGCTGATAAATATTTTTATAATTTATTTTATATTTATTATATGTGAATTGATGTGTGTGAAAGTTTCGTAGAAAAATATTATTGTTTAAGTGTTTAATTTGATAAAAAGGATTTAATCACGAAAAGCGTAAAATTTGCATCCTAAGGTGTAGTGTACTAAATTGCTTGTGGCTTTTAAGTGGGTGTCCTAAAAGGGCAATTAGCCCATTGACCATAGTGATGGACGACAATGGGCCAAGTTAGCTTGATATATATATATGTTGGTTTAATTAAATTTTATTATATGCTTATGTTAGTATTTTATAAAATAAAATATGTTAGTGTATAGGTTTATTAAAGCATAAAATAAGGCCACTATCTTCTCTTCTCTCATAGTCGATTATTAGCAAATGAAAGGGGTAAATTGAATTGTTTTTCTTGCATGGGAGGGTTTGCATGTCAAATTCCCCAAAATTATAGTGTAGTGGACGGTAAGCATGCTTTGAATATCATGATTTTAGTGTTTTATAACTAAAGTATAGTTTAATTAATAAGCATGCTATAAAAAAATAGGTTAATTAATAAAACAAAAAGAATTATTTTTTTTTCTTTCCTTCTCCCCATCTTCTTCACCGAATCTAATTGAAAGAAGAAGAGAAAGCTTCAAAAACTCCATTGTTCGGCCATGCATGTAGTAGTAAGATCCGGAACAAAAGGAAAAGAAGTTGGAACGAGGAAAGGCTAAACTAAGCGAATAGCTGGAAGTTTCGAATCTATCAACCTCCAAGGTAAGTCCTTAAGCTATAATATATTGAATGATTAATTATGAATCTATTATATGATAATGTTTGATAAATTTTAGTATATTAATGTCATAGCCGAATGTGTACAAGTATATTAGAAGGGTTTCAATTGTTTAATGTAAGTAAGCCAAACTAAATTCGATATGTGATATAGTCATGGAAAGTGTTTGCAATGATTTATCGTATTGATGTGTTTCGGGCTTTAAGCCTAGCAGGCCTAGTGCCGGTGATTTATTTCGGGCTCTGAGCCCAGCAGGCCTCGTGCCGGTGTTATTTAATTCAGGCTTTACCGCCTAGCAGGCTTGTTGCCGGTGATGTGTTTTATTAAGAAAAATCGAATATTCTCCAAGGCAACTTTAATTAACGTATCTAGCTAATCGGCTCAGGTAAGCATGTAAGGTATGTGATGCCTAATATTACTTGAGTCAAGTTGATATTGTGAGGACTATGTTATGTATAATTGGGGCTATGATTGATGTGTATGAGTATCATATGACTGAAGTTGAATTTGATGTACTATTATGGAGATTCGGTTTGCATGTATAAATGCTTAGAATACAAGAAATTTTAATATGGTAGTGTGGTTGATATGAATGCTATAATTACACAACTTGGTGTATGTGATACTTGTAATATATTAAGTCGTATTGCGAAGTAATACAGGTTTATGGAATTGAAGTAAAATTTCTTCAGTTAATGTACTAATAAGATTCGGCTTTGTGTAAATCAATTATCATAATTAAATGTTTGTGTACAATGTCGTAAGTTGAATAATTTAAATGTTATGTTATCATGAATTTAGGACTTACTAAGCTAGTAAGCTTATTTGTGTGAAATGTTTCCTCTGTTTTATAGATTTTGGTTACGCTACGGGCTTGAGACAGATCGTCAAGAAAGTCGCCTACACTATCAATCTATATTTTGGTACTCTTTATTTTGGGTTTTCGGTTAAAGGCATGTATAGAAAAGACTGTGGTTTTGTAAAGATGATAAATTTTGTCTATGTATATAATAGCCATGCGAATATGGCTAAATTTCTTGTTAAGTATGCTTTTTCTGCTTTTGATACAAATGTTCGGTTATAACTAGTTAATCATATTTTGTAATGAAATAGTTTTTAGTTAGCAGCAGTGATGTGATTTTGAAAAATCACCAAAAATAGGATAAATTGAATTAGAAAGTGAATAAGATATAGAATTAAAGCTTATTGTGTCTATTTTTATATGAAAGAAACAGAGTAGGCAAAGGAATTATATATTATGAGATATTTAAGTTTTAGTGAGACTTGTCCTGAATGAATTCGTGAGTCCCTGTTCTGTCTTGGAAAAATTGTTAAAAATTGTACAAAAATAATTATGGAGCATAGTTTATATGTTTAGGATCCTTAATGAGTCTATTTTTGATTGGAATAAACAAGAACATTATTGAAATTTTGTACAATGAGATAACTGAGTTTTTGTAAAGATAGGTTAGAATTATCAAACAGTGAAATAGGGGTAATTTTGATGAATAAACTGTACTAATTGGCCACATGAAAAATTCTGGAAATATTATGGTAAAAATTTATATGAGTCTAGTTTCAAGGAAAATTTACGGATCTAAATTTCGAGTTTTGTAACTTGAGTTATGATCAATTTAGTCAGCATGACGCAGTTGGACAGCTTTAAAATTTTATGCCCCAAATTAGTAGTCAAGTCTAGTAATGCCACATACTCGACTCCGGCAAAGGTTTCGGGTAAGGGGTGTTACAAAGACTATCTTTATACCCCCAAACCACTTGATTATCCTCAAATCATGATTGCAAGTATAAACACCTATCATTGCCACATAACTTAACAGCCTCAAAATCAAGCAACGGCAAGATGACTAGAATAATTTAGCGTCAGAATCAAGCCATAGTCACAAATAGACCTGTTCATGGGCTGCGTCTCCCGTCTAGGTTCGAAAGCTTGCTCGAAAAATGGAAGGGTTTGGACAAAAATACGAGGCCCGAAAAATAGGCTTGGATAAAATTTATGGCCCGTTTTCTATATGAGCCAGTACCCAAATATTTTATGTTATAAAAATATTATGTTAATTATATATGTAAAAATTAATTATATATTTATATTTATATTAAATCACTAACCTAATAATAATTAAACCCAAAACCCAGTTCCCAAAACCTAACAAAAAAAACTTGCCCAACTAAGTAATGCAACCCAAAATATAAAATTTTAACAATTATATTTAATACAATAAAAAATTTATTATTTATTTATTTATTAATATAATAAAATATTTATTATATTTATGTTAGTGTTTTTAATTTAAATACTTTTTAATGTATTAGAATACTTTTAGTTTAGTGTTTTTAGTTCATTTATTGTACTATATTTTTTTTAAAATTTATTTTTAAATAAAAATTAATCTAAAAAAATTAAATATGGGCAGACCGAGTTGGACCCAGGTTTACCTTTCTTACGTTGGGTTGAGTTTGGGAAAAAAAAAGAAATCTATTTTCTAGCTGGACCGAACGCAGACTTAAAAAATTGGTCTAAATACCTTACATGAACTTGATCCAACAGCTCTAGTCACAAACTAACTAGTCTCTTTTCTACGGGTGAATAAGATGAAATAACAACTTTTGAAAGTTCTTCAAAACTATTGCAGCAACCTCCTAAAGTTTTTTGAGTTCTTTCCAAGATTTCTTTAAATTTTGGGGACCTCCATTTGACTTCTAAATTTTATATTTTTAAACTTGTCAACACATTGAAGTGACTTTTTTTTTTATGGTGTCACATGCTTAATATGATTTTTTTCTTTTGAGAAATAATATGTTTACTTATAATAAGTGGTCCACAAATATTATCTCTTTTAAATATTTATTTCATTATTAATTATATTAATTAGAGATAAGATAATCTTTGTTACTTACTATATATTAATTTAAACTAATTATACTAATTAATTTAAATTTTTTTAATGTATCTTTTTATGGAATAAATTGTAACACATGATGAATTTTCTTAGTACATTGAGTCAACATTTAATCTAGAAGAAAGCAATTCCTTTCATGGTCATGAAATGAAGAAATGATCTCAAGGATTCAAAAGCTAGCTAGCAACCCTATCAATGTCGTAGTCTTTCAAGGTGGTTGCGTGAAGCCATTAGCCAATGACGTTTACTGTGCCAAGCCTCATAATCTATCTATACTTTAAAGGTAGGTCAAAACGAACCTAAAAGTCTTAAAAGGGGGCTTATGTTCTTATCATTTTGCAGCTTGTGTTTGCCAAATTAAGCTATTACGCAATTAGGCTATTAGGGAATAGACCTCTTCACAGGTCAAGTGACTTGTCTAGTTTGGTTTAAAGCTTAAACAAAGACAAAATTAAATATTAATATTTTATTTAAATTTAATTATAAAATATGTAACCAATAATATAAATTTATATTTTTAATATTTATTATTTTAATTAATAAAATTTAATATTTAAGCAAACCGCGTCAGGTGGGACCCAAATCTTGCCGTGAGAATCAGACTCTAATTGGAAACACCGACAATTTCATCTTGTGCTATATGTATTTTTGCTCAAACGAAAGACAAAAATATTTCCTTTTGTTGCAAATACATTAAATGGATGTTTATAACCTTTAAATATTTATGAATGTAATGAGTTAAACCCCCCATTCAATAGTAAAAGAAGCTTAATGTACGTGTTAATGAAGCAGTTAAATAAGTTTCATTCATTTATGTTGCATTGAATCTCAATGGCTTATATATAGCTCTTTTATAAATGAAAAGAAGAGACGAGAAAATTCTCTATTTATTTTAAGTGTTCTTATTATTTTATAACACGTTATCAGCACGAGCTTCTACGAGTTTGTAGTGAAGCTCACGTCATTTCACATTATATAATTTGCTTGTATAACTCTCGTTAAACTATATACAGTATACGTATTTTCATAATTCTTTTATTTTATTTTCTAGATGAAATATTTACTTTGGGTAACATTTGCACATTTATTTTTACAATTCAAATCTAATAATGATAATTATATATACATTTTTATTAAAAGAAATATCAATTAATGTAATTTGTGTTAAGTTAATATTAGGACTATTCTTCTCTATGCCAATATTTGACATACATATTATTATTTAGCAAATTCGATATATATAATTGAATTATTTTACGATTGAGAATGCTTATTATTTTACTAATATATGTTTTCTATTTTGATTAAGTGATTATAATGTCAAATCTTGCCAAACTTGAATTTACAGCCTTAGACATCCCAGGCAAGAATTATTTGTCATGGGTGTTAGATGCTAAAATTCACCTAGATGTTAAAGGTCTAGGAAATACTATATTAGAAGACAAAGAAGCATCTAATCAAGACAAGGCAAAAACAATGATTTTCATCCGTCATCATCTACATGAAGGATTAAAAGTGGAATATCTCACTGTGAAAGACTCTCTTGAGTTGTGGAAAAATTTGAAAGAACAATTTGAAAACGGTGATATTCCCTAAAGCTCGTTATGATTGGATGCACTTACAGTTGCAAGATTTTAAGATTGTAAGTGAATACAATTCAGAACTTTTCAAAATTAGTTTTCAACTAAAATTATGTGGAGAAAACATAACTGATGAGGACTTGTTAGAGAAAACATTTTCAACCTTTCATGCTACTAATGTGCTCCTTGTAACAATCCGATTTGGGGCCTAGTCAGAATAATGGTTGCGAGACTACAAATCTGAAGTAGAAATATATGTTTTATGGTTTTTATGAGGTCTATGACATGTTTGCATGGTTGTGTGAAAATTTCATGAAGAAATTTTATGATTTAGTGATCAATTTATCTTTTAGGACTAAATTGCAAAAATTGAAAAATATAAGATTCTAGAAGTTTTAAGTATGAGATAGCATTAGAAAATTTATTAGAGGTCCTTATTTAGTAAATAGACCATTATATCTCATGATGGACAAAAATGGACATGGAAGGGAAAAATCTCAAGGAAGGGCATTAAGGGCATTTTATTCATTTGGTAAATAAAAGATTAAAAAGGGAAAATCAAAGCCAAAATAATGCTCATCTTCTACCTCTAGCCAAAAATTAGAAGATAAGCCATGGCTAGGGTTTGGCCAAGCTTTCCAAGCTCCATAGTAAGTGCATCCTAGTCCCGTTTTTAATGTTCTTTGTATTTTTGAAGTCCTCGTAACTCGATTTACCTATTTCTACCATTATTTTGAAGTAGGGTTCATGATTAAAAATTTACCCATGGGTGACATGCATGTGTTTTGATGTTTAATGGTAGAAAATGGATGTTTATGGTTAGAGAAACGACTTTTACTAAGTGATTATCGGTAAAAATGTCAAAAAGGACCAATTTGTAAAAGTTAAGAAATATGTATTAAAAATATGATTTTATGGAAAATGTGGGATGCTATAAGCATGAAAATAATTCGGCTATGCATGGGTAGTAAAGAAATTGAACACATTTCATTTTACGAGCCTAGGGGCAAAAGTGTAAATATGATAAAGTTTAGGGGCAAAAACATAATTTTTCCATAGTATATTTTTGGGTCACAATGAATAATGTGACTAATAAGTAAGCTAAATGTGATGTTATAGATCAAAGAAAACGAGGTTCGGACCTAGAACGGGGGAATAATGAGTAATTGACGGTTATGTCCCTTTTTGCCATTTTGGTATCGAGGTAAGTTCGTGTGTAAATAATACAACCTTATGTCATGTATTTAATATTTTGATATTACATGAATTGTATATTGTCTCTATGAAATTGATTAATGACGATTTTGACGAAATGTCGAGCAATGAAAATTTCCGATTGAACTTTAGGAATTGATAGAATACAAATGTCATGACACTAAGGTTACTATGGTTCCGTATAAGACCATATATGGGATATGGCATCGGTATGTGATTTCGTATAAGACCATGTTAGGACATGGCATCGATATGATATTTCATGTAAGACCATATCAGGGATATGGCGTTGATACGGTACTATATGTATGAGATTCCCGAGTATCTTTTAGCATTTCGAGTGGTTCGACGGGTACGTTAAAAACGAAAAAGTATGTGACTATGTTACGAGTGGTACATGTATGTACATAGAACTCATGTGAAGTGAATTCGGTATATGATGAATTATTGGGAAGAATGTACACGAACAAGTTATACTTGTGAAATATTGATAACCATGTGATTAGTGATCTACATTCATGATGAATAGATGCATGATAAGATTTGATAATGATCATGTGATAGGTTTATGAACCAAATTGAATTTTGATATGGTACGGTTTATTTATTTAAATTTGTGTTTCATTGGATATGAGAGAAAGGAAAGATAGGCATAATTTTCGAATAAAGTCACTATAGGCATAATTGTCGAATAAAGTGACTAAGAGAATATAGTATGATACGAGCTTTGACAAATGAAAGGTGGTTAAACCATATTTTGAAATTATGATTACTCATAAATGATGTGCATGTGATTAAGAGGATGAGAAATAACTTGTTAAATAATGTGATAAGTTATAATGGAGAGACTATGTTGGTTAGGCTAATGCCAAGGCACGTAAATGGTATTTATAAGATAAAAGAGTAAGCATTATGAATGATTAAGTGGGAATCATGAGATTAAATGCAAATTGTATTATAATATCTTTATGGTTGGATAAAATAAATGAATGTCAATAGTTGTATATTATTTGCATAGAATTTACTAAGCTTTATTGCTTACTCCCCTCCCTTTCCTATCTCTTATAGGTTAATTTAGCTAGCTCGGGTTGGAGATCACCGGAGATGCTATCACACTACCAAGTTGTCACTTTGAGTATAAGTATTCAAGCCTTCTTGAGATATGGCATGTATAGGAACCTTATCTTTTGATTAATTAAGTCATTGTTAATGTAGCCAAATGTGTTGGCCTAAAATGGTTTATGGTTCAATTTGAATATAGTCATGAATGATGGCTTATGTTGATTATATGTTTATGCATGTGATAATGCCCTATTGTGAATGTAAAGCTAGTATGGTTATCATGAGCTAAATGTGATGAATAAGTATGACAAATGATGATATGAGAATGACATGTGATGTTGTGTGAATGTGTGCAAGTGAGGGTGGCAAATGGCTTGGAAAATAGCCTTGTAATTTTCCACACGGGTAGACACACGGGCGTGTGTTTAGGTCGTGTGTGACATACGGTCTGTCCCCATGGGCATGTGATCTGGCCGTGTGTCCCCTGCACCTTAATATAGCAAAACAGAATGTCCAGAATTGGCCACACGGGCTGAGACACGATCGTGTGAGTGACACGGCTTTGGGACATAGGCTTGTGCCCTGGCCGTGTGAAGTCTGCACCTGAATTATGAAAAACAATCATGAAAATAAAATCGACCACACAGCCTAGCACACGGGCGTGTGACTTGGCCGTGTGGCTACCATTTGTTACTGACGTCATAAACAGAATGCAACCTAAAATCGGCACGGCCTAAGCCCACGGGCGTGTGACATGCCATACGGGCGTGTCCATTGATCCACACGAGCGTGTGCCCATTAAACCTCAACATTTTCCTGAGTTTCGTAAAATCCCGAATCGCCCTCAATGTATGTTTAGGACCTCGTGGGCCCACATAAGGGACGATGTGTACATGAATGAAAAGTTTTAATTTGGATGGAAATTTAAGTCTCAATTTTGTATGAGTGCTTGAGTTTATGTCCAGTAACGCCTCGTGTCCTATTTTGGCGTCGAATATGGGTAAAGGGTGTTACATTTAGTGGTATCAGAGTTATGGTTTAGTCGATTCTCGAACTAACCTAGCATATGTGAGTTTAGCTATACATGCCATAATACTACTCATGATAGTGTGATATCTTCCGGCTCTAACGAAATTTTTTTGTTAATATAGAGATGACTTCCAACCGAGCTATTTTCGATAATGCTGAAAATGATATTGAGATGATTGAAATGTGCTTATGATGTGTTGAAATTTAGAAAGGTATGAATAAAAGTTCATGATATGTATGTGATAAGGTACGAAATGAGATAATCATAAGTTGAGAAATGTGAAAACATGAAAAGAAATGAAAGTTATATGGTGATAAGCCCATCCATGTTTGTTTGGCATGCATATGATGTTATGTGCCCAACATATTTGATTAAGTGAATATGCTAAGCACACTTACCCAATGGACAGAATATGTGTGTATGTACACTTGTTTGAATAATGTATAATCAGTATGTCCACATAGTTGAATCTCATGTTTAATTGTTAAATTAGAGAATATATAATGTTTTGTTTTATGACTCTGTTATGAAACCACAAATATTATAATAGTGTGGGAGTTGAACTGGAAGATCAAATTAAGTAGAACGCAGGAGATGAGTACGACCGCTCAATGACGAATTAACGGATAAGACCATTGTTGGACCATGGCAGTACATGTGATCCCATGTAAGACCATGTCTAGGACATGGCATTAGCATCAATATGTGATCCCATGTATGTAACACCCCTAACTCGTATCCAACACCGGACTAGGGTTACGAGGTATTACCGATCAAATCATAACATTTAAACATCCATAACTCATACATCATTAAGTTTTTCACAAAGTCCCTTAAGAAGGTTTAAGAGACCTAAAACATGCCTTAGGAAGGAGTCGAAACATTCCGGGCACATATAAAAGTTTTTCAAAAATTATTTTTTTTTTAAAGTTACAGAGGTCACACGCCCGTGTGGGCAGGCCGTGTGCCTCACACGGCATCAGACACACCCATGTGTCTAAGCCATGGCAAAATAGGGCATACATACTAACTTGTCCACACGGCCACAAGACACACCCGTGTGCTAGGCCATGTGAAATTTAGGGAGGTTACTAACTTGCTCACACGGCCAGTCACACGCCCGTGTGTCCAGCCCGTGTGGCTTCCTGACTTGATTAGAATATGGACATTATTGGACATAGGCAAGACACACACCCGTGTGCTCACCCCTGTGGACAATTATAGGCCATATACAAGGCCAAATTGCCTCCCAAGTTTGGGTCAACCTACATGCTCAATTACAACATCAAAAACATACATTTAAATTACCATTCTCATCTACCGATTCAAGTATGAAACATACCACTTCCATTTTACCAATTCATACCATAATGATCATTCACATAAAACTACATATACACATTATAACCATCATTTTCACATATCCAAAATATATAATAAAGTATTTAAACTATCAAGCCATATCACATGGCAAGATCTAGACATCTCAAAACATTCCATAATTGCTAGCCTATACATGCCATATACTAAATATACAACTTCCAAAAGTACCAATATAGATGTCCGATAGTGTGATTGAGTTGCTGACAGTCCCCGAATCCAAGCTAGCTTTAATGACACTATAAAACAGAGAAAGACTTCACACAGTAAGCTTTAAAGCTTAGTAAGTTCGTAATATAACACAATTAACTCAATAATTCAAATTCAATATGCAAAATTAACTAACACTTAGTTCAATTCGTATCACTACTCAATCTCATCCATGGTTATTACTCACTTCATACCATATCTATAGATTCAAGTACGAACATATATAATGCTACTCAATCCAACCATTTTCAGTTATCTCATACACAACATCATCAACCACTTAGGTTCTATACATACCTCTACCATCACGTACTTATCTATCACATTTATCACTCAATGCTTGATGCTATAACTCATTTGATTCCCTTTTAAACATTCGATGAACTCGCACACTTAGTGCCAAGTAATTTGCCGAAGCTATAATAATATCACACACTTAGTGCCATCACATTAAACAGAACTTATCTCGGTATCGCACACACAGTGCCCAATGATACAATGAATGCTTTCTTTATCTCGCACACTCAGTGCCATTCATTACAATAACGAATCTATTTACGCACACTTAGTGCCATAATTCATTGAACTCACATTTCACATTACTAATTCAACAATCACATTTCTATTCATTTCATAAAAGATAAACATTGTCTAAACAATTTGTATTATACACGAACTTACCTCGGACGTAGAAATGACGACACTAGTTGATCAATCGAGCACTTTATTCTTGCCTCGATCTAGGTCCGAATTTCTCTTTTCTTGATCTATATAATGTTAAATTTATCTCATTCATTCACCAAATCATTCAATTCAATCCAAACACACATATTTAGGACATTTTACAAAGCAGCACTCACATTTTCACATTTTGACATTTAAGTCCCTATTTCATAAAATCATCAAATACACAAAATTTCATTATACACATGCTTAGCCGAATTTTCCCCTAGCTCATATAAGCCCACATATTTCATTTATTTCACATTTTAACCCCTCATTTACTCATTTCACAATTTAATCCATTTTTGACATTTTTGTCAACAATCACTTTACAAAACATTAAAATCTATCAACAAATATTCATTATTCATCATCAACTATCACAAAGCTCAAACATTCATCAATGGAATTTTACAAAATCACCAACAATATCAAAAATTAGGGCATGGGCTAGCTAGAACAGAATCAACGATCACAAAAATGTAGAAATCATAAAAAACCGAGTTAAAAACACATACTAATTGAAACTTGAGCTTGCCGACCCTAACTAGCTCTTTTTTTTCTTTTTCTTTCAATTTCGGTGAAAGATGATGAGAAATAAGCATGAATTTGTCTTCATTTTATTTAATTTAACTTATTATACTAATTGTCATTTTGCCCTTTTATTAATTCATTTAAATTTCCACTAACTTAACCCATTTTTGTCCATCCAATCTATTAATGGTTTAATAACAACATAAGGACTTCTCATTTAATAAGCCATGGCAATTAAGCACTTTAGCAATTAGCACACAACTTTTGTATTTTATGCGATTAAGTCTTTTTTCGTAAACCGACACACAAACAATAAAATTTTCACATAGAATTTTCACACATGCTTAATCACATACCATCAACATCAAAAATAATATTAAATTATTTTTCTGACCTCGAATTTGTGGTCTCGAAACCACTATTCTGACTAGGGTCTAAACTGGACTGTTACAATGTAAGACCATGTCTGGGACATGGCATTGGCATCGATATGAGACTTCGTGTAAGACCATAGCTGGACTATGGCATCATGACGACATGTAAGACCACAACTGGGCTATGACATTGTGATATGAGTAAGACCATAGTTGGACTATGGCATCAAGTAAACGACGTACTCAAACCCGTAAGACGTTCTCTAATTTGACAAGTGATGGTAAGTGAAATTGGAATTAGATGTTGGGTATTTAATTAGATATTAATATTGAGCTTGAGTAAGTAAATTCACTATTTGAAATTATAGATGACAGAAAAAATTGTAACATGAATAAGTGTGAAAATTTGCTTGGAGTGAGTTATGTGATTATGATGATATTACATTAATGATGAATGCTAAGTCATATGTGTGTATTCATGAGAGTCAAGTTAGAGGCTTTACGACCTCACCCCCTTACCAGTGTTGCTTTATGACGAAATTTTAAGAGAATCGAGTTGAATAAGTTCATAAGTGAGAAACTAAAGAGTTCATAGATGAAATAATTAGTAACGTATGCAGATATGAGAATAGTAGTGAAAACAACTTTAGAAGAAAAATTAGAATGTTTTAAAGATTACATAGATTATGCAATGTCACGAATAAAGAAGAAGCTAGTCTCGGCTATTCAACTCAATTTGTAACAGCCTGATTCTAGGGCTAGTCGAAACAGTAGTTTTAGAACCACCAATCCGAGGCCGAAGAAATTATTTTTAATATTATTTTGTGTGTTATATCATGATTATATGAGTGCATGAAAATTTTGGTGAATTAATTTTGGTGATTGCATGCTTAATTGCGAAAAAGGACTAAATCGCATAAAGTGCGAAAGTTTTAATTTACAAGCTAGAGGTGTCAAATAGCTATAAAATATTAAATTGGAGGTCCTTAATGTCTATTATACCTTTCTAAGGGTTATAGCTCACCATAGGGACAAGAAAATCAAATTTGTCAAGGTTTGGTGGATTAGGTGACTTAATTGAATAAAATAGAATAAAACAAAAGAAAGGATATCATCTTTTTCATTCTCCTTCTTCCTCCACCAAAAATATCAGCTAAATAGGGGTTTTGGAAGCTTTAAATTTTTAGCAACTTATCCTCCTTGCAAGTAAGTGATTTTGGTGGTCTTTCTTGATAATTTTTGTACTTTTGGGACCCTTGTAGCATAATCTAGCTAATAAGGGGATTATTTTGCAAAATGGTGGAGAGTATAGGGTTTTTCCATGTGATTCATATTGATTTATGAAATCTTATGGAAGAAAATGAATCTTAGTTGTTAAATACACAACTTTTGTGAAGGGTGTTTCCATGAAAACACCTAAAAGGACCTTTTTGTAAAGGTTGTAAAATAGGTGGTAAATGTGTGTAATAATTGAAATCTTGAGTTGCTATAAGAGGAAAAATTGTAATTCTGTGAAAGTATAGGGGAAAAATGGTAATTTTTCCAAAATAGAACACATTTTATTTTACAAGCCTAGGGGCAAAATTGTAATTTTGTGAAAGTATAGGGGCAAAACGATAATTTTGCCAAAATAGAAACTTTGAAATGTTTTGAATAATGTGGTGATTTAATAAGTTAAATATGTCATTATATATCAATAAGAACATGGAATCAACCTTGACCGAGGAAAAGACAAGGTTACGGACTAAATTGCAAATTGACATATTTTGTATTGAGGTAAGTTTATATGTAAATGATACATCCTTTTTACTTATGTTTTAACATATTAATGTTTTGTGTGAAATGTGAATGAATAATAATGGTATCCAATAAAATGATAGAAAGTGAGGAAATTCTCGGATGAACCTTCGGAATAGGAAAAGGATACGGATATATATCCGTGGTCATATTATTATTGGTGGGCTGTGTGCGATACCACCGTGAACATGTGATTATAGGTGGGCTGTGTGCCAAACCACCGTGTGTCAGGTATTATTCCGAAGTGTTCATCGAGAAACTTGACTAAGTGAAATTACATGTGGCTTTGTGGTGATAAGTGCAGGGTATAAGTGCATGTAAATGTGAACAATGTTTATGATATATGTTTGGGATGTGGTAAGATTTGAATGAGTAAGTATAATTATGAGGAACTGAATTGTTCTCAATTAGTATGTAGTGATATTGATTGATAAGTATGTGGTATGATGTTCATTGTTTACATATAGACTTACTAAGCTTAATGCAACACCCCTAACCCGTATCCGTCGTCGGATCAGGGTTAAAGGCATTTCTAGATAGATCAAAAATTTTTACAAACATTTCATACAACCATTCATCAATCGCAATCAAAGTGTCCCTTTCATAGGTCAACGAGACCTTAATCATACTTTAGAATAGGGTCGGGACTAAACTGAACACATACTAAAATTTTTGGAAATTTAAAACTTTTCTAAGTTATAGAGACCACACGCCCGTGTGGGCAGGCCGTGTGCCTTCCATAGCTACTAGACACACCCATGTGTCCTGGCCGTGCCAAATCAGAGCATGTATACTGACTTATCCACACAGCCACCAGGCACGCCCGTGCCCCATGGCCGTGTAACATTAGGCTAGCTACTGACTTAACCACACGGCTATCAGGCACGCCCGTGTACCATGGCCGTGTAAAGTTAGGCTAGCTACTGACTTATTCACAAGGCTACCAGGCACGCTCGTGTGCCACAACCATGTAGGCAAAACAGACCATTTGCAAGGCCAAAATGCCACCCACATTAAGGTCAAACCTACAAGCATTATACCAACTGAATCATGTACAATTGACAACCAAAAATATGCCAAATAATCAACAAGTCTTCACATTCTATTACATTTCCATACATGTCAATTTGCACTACTAAAACACATACATATATTCAAGCCCGATTTATCCACATTTACCTCTCTTTTAACCATTCCCTTACTCAAACATACATACTCATAATGCATTCATATGATTACCATAACTTTGGCCATTACATTAGCTATCTAGCCATACCAAAACATGCATCATATATCATATTTACTCATGCACGTCACCAACATTTATCTAGCCACATCTCATGGCTATTTACACATTTCAAACATAATTCAAAATGACTAGCCTATACATGCCATATCTAACTATATACATATTTCAAAGGTACCAAAATGAGTTTATGTAGTGTGATGACTATCCTCAACGGTCCCCGAGCCTTCAGTAGCTTTGACGATCTATAAAACAGAGCAAACGCAGACAAAGTAAGCTTTCCAAAAGCCTAGTAAGCCATATACAAATAAATTTAACATAAAATGCACATAGCCATATTTATACAATGACAATAATGGTTCTCATAGCATGTACAACACATGTAGTATTTGGCTCATTTACTTAGCCATATCTTACCACATTTCTCAACTCAAGTATCACATAAACATACAGCTCATTTAAGCTTATCTTCACATCTCATTCCATCATTTCTTTGCACATATTTATCTTAGTAAGTTCATATAGATACTTAGCTTTCATTCACACATAGTGTACATTTCGTACGTACCTGAAATGGAAATACAATTCACATAGTCGTTCAAGCCTCGGACTTGCGCGTTGAACCATTTGGAATCTATTAGGATACTCAGAATGCTCAGAATAGTCGTACAATGCCAACGTCCTGGACGTGGTCTTACATGTAACCGGATATCGATGCCACTGTCCCAGACAGGGTCTTACACGAATCAGTACGATGCCAATGTCCCAGACATGGTCTTACACGTAAATCTCATTTCGATGCCAATGTCCCAGACAAGGTCTTACACGAAATCTGGAATCAATGCCAACGCCCCAGACGTGGTATTATATGATATCACACACCAGACACCTATGTCATGACATAGACTACCCTATGTATTCCTAGGTTCAAACGGGACTTCTCGGACATTATCACTATGCTGATTCTATCTCAGAATTCATGTATACATCATCTCATGTACATTCATCATTCTCAATAGTCATAATAACATGCATAATTCAATACAAATACATTTATTTGTATATTGACTTACCTCGGATTCTGATATTCGTTCGGACTCGGTTATTCGACTACCTTCACTTTCCCGTGATCTAAGTCCGTTTTCTTCGGTTCTTGATCTATACATATTCAAATCTAATTCTTTTATTTACTAATTCATCCCATTCAACTCAAATACACATATTTAGGGCAATTTGCAACTTAGCGCTCACATTTGCACATTTTATCAATCTAGTCCATTTTTCACAAAACATCAAATATACAAGATCACCATATATCGATGCTTAGCCGAATGCTCATGTATCTCATACAAGTCCAAACATTTCATCAAATTCACAATTTAATCCCTCAAAATACTATTTTCACAATTTAGCCCTAATTAGCTAAATTCATCAAAAATTCAAGAACAAAGCATGTTCATTTAACACATATCTTTCATTTAACACCTAAACTCATCACAAAGCTCACCATTTCATCAATGGCACATCTCATAAACATCATCAATTCTTCAAATTACAACATGGGTTTTATAGCATACGAAGAAACGATTACAAAAACGTAGAAGTTATCGAAAACCAAAGCAAAACATACCTTAAAATTGAATCAAACCTAGCCGAAACCTTGAAGTTTCTTATTCTTTCCTTTTATAATTTCGGTCAAATGAAGGAATAAAAGATGATTACTTTCATCTTTTTGTTTTGTTATTATAACATTAACATCTATTTTACTAATTTACCCCTTTTAATATAACATATAAACATATGAACATAAGGTTATAAATGTCTTCTAATCATCCACTATCTAAAAAGTGGTTTAATTGCCTTATAAAGCCACAACATTCAAAAGCCACAACACATAGGCACTTCAACAAATAGCAAACAAATTTTGCATTTAATGCAATTTAACCCTTTTCTCAAATTAAACACACAAATAGTCAAATTTTCATATGAGGCTTTCACACATGCTTAGTCACATATTAAAGGTACAGAAAATAATATTAAAATATTATTCACTCAGATTTGTGGTCCCGAAACCACTGTTCTGACTAGGGTCTAAACTAGACTGTTACAATTCCCCCCTTAGGGATTTTCGTCCCCGAAAATCTTACCTTTAAACATATTCGGATATTGCTGTTTCATTGAATCTTCAGGCTCCCACGTAGCCTCTTCTATTCCATGTCGATGCCATAACACTTTAACTAAAGGAATTTTCTTATTTCTCAATTCTTTCACTTCACGAGCTAAAATACGGATTGGTTCCTCTTCATAATTCATATCGGATTTGATTTCAATCTCAGACGGAGCAATCACATGTGACGGATCAAATCTGTATTGACGGAGCATAGAAACATGGAATACATTATGTATCTTCAATCCGCTCCACTACCATCTCGAGGGAGATAAGACTGATGGCTTAAATCTACTCCGCTGCTTCATAGAGATAAAAACCGCCGTTCGATCTTGTTCCAATACTGCTTAGGGTGACAAGATCTACAAACTTTGACCTATTCCCCTGCTGGTCAGGGATATAGGACTGGTGAATTCACCAATGTTGCTACACCGTCCTCTGGGGGACCTGTCCTGTAGACTCGAATGTATTATAGACGACATTTGCATGAATGTAAAATGTCATGAGAATGATCCCTTTTAAATGTAAAATGATTAGGACGCAATGATCAGAATGAATCAAATGTTCCTAACTAAATGATATTAGGGATGACATTTGCATGAATGCAGAATGTCATGAGAATGATTTCCTTTTTTTTTTCACAACGATTAGGATACAATGATCGGAATGAATCAAATGCTCCTAATTGGAAATGTGAGAATGATCCCTATGGGTTGTCATTGCTCATAGTTCATCAAGGTTCCATCACAGATGTGTTACCATGCTTTCTCGTTCAGCTAGTATCTTTGACAGAAAACCCAAAGAAACAATTATATTCTGTTCAGCAAGCTTGCCCCGTTGTAATTTCAGAGTCCCTTCCACTGTATCTTCTGGGGCATAAAATTTGTACTTCCCACCACAACATCAGGGAAATAACATTTGGTTTCTTCCATCCATTCTGTTACCACTCAGAGGTATGGAATTTGTATCAATCTTCAATCAGTTTGATCTGTTACACCATTCCTTTGGGTGTAATGACCAGATGTATGTGCCTAAAATTTGTAGGGTATCATTTTTCTTTTCCAAGAACAATCCCTTTTACACTTGGGTTGACATTGCTCGTCATTTGTTGAGATGGTATCACTTGACAAAATGTCTTGTCTTTTTGTCCAACCAATAAAAATCCAAATGAGATAATCATCTTTCAATATTTCCAAACTCTTAGGCTTGGTGAGTTTTAAACAATAGTCCTGTTTCAGATTCTCATACTATTTAGAAGCCTTCAGAGTAATATACAAAACTCTTTTTATGAAGGTATTATTAGTCCAATAATCATTATTTCAATATAAAATGCTTGAAATAGATCACAACAATGAACGTAAAAGGAATTAACCAGGAGCATAGCTCGAAACAAATAAGCTAATCAAAGATAACCAAGGCAGAAAATTGATTGGTGTATCTTAAAAAGAATAAAGTAAGAAAAGATAACAAATTCAAAAATGTGTAAGATAGAAGTTAGGTGCCCCAGATATCGCAGCCTGAGCATCTCTGTACAAACTTCTTGAGGACCATT
Source organism: Gossypium australe (assembly GCA_005393395.2). Classification (NCBI taxonomy): domain Eukaryota; kingdom Viridiplantae; phylum Streptophyta; class Magnoliopsida; order Malvales; family Malvaceae; genus Gossypium; species Gossypium australe. The sequence goes on along the minus strand of CM016619.1, from coordinate 102,390,504 downwards.
TTGAACTCAATACATGTTTAGAGATTTGGAGTACTTTGTCAATGCCCAAAGACGTAGCATACCTCTTTATTGTTAATTCATGTAACACCCGAAACCTGGCCCCAAACACCACGACCGTATCGTGCATGTCACTAAGAAGATTTAGTAAAACATGTCGCATTTTTGGAAAAACATTTGTCGAGTTTAAACATTTATACCGAAAAACTTATTAATTTGATAGTTTATATAAGATATAAATTCTATATAATGCCTTTATTAATTTAAAACCGAAATTTAGTACATGCCTTAGTTCCAATTTTACTGGATAATTCAAGTGTCTGAAAGTAAAGCCCAAAAACTGAAAATATAAAGCTAATGGCCAATGGCCTTATTACAATGAAATAATAAACCAAGTTAACTAAAAATATTAAAAATAAATGATTTTAGCAAAGCTCTTCTTCTAAATCAAATAAACTCCTGCATGGCCACCTTGCGCTCCCTTCCAGCCCGGTCCGATGCACTAATTGCTACCTGAAAAATGTTAAACAACAGGGTGAGTCACAAGACTCAGTGTGCAACCCTTGTGCACCATCAGATTGGGCCTTAGCCCCACAGATCAGAATAACAGAATACCATATGACAAAAATTTATGCAAAGCCCAACCCAATCCTAGGTTTCCATTCGCTACACACCACCCTTACCTACCAATCACACCATTGGGGATTTCTACAATCAACCCACACCGCTACACACCATCGATGTTAGTCATGCTACAGTTAGCTGCTCATCGTCAGAGTTGTGACATAGTCACCCGAACAGATCGTGGCAGAGCCACTACAACAGAACACTTCCCTTTTCATTAATCACCCAACCCCGTGCATACATAGAAATCGGCATACATATAAAACATATCATCTCAACAGAAACATTCACTTATGAATGAAAAAAATCACTAACCTGGTGATTCGCCTTTACCCTCCTCGGGTTTTCAACCGTTATGCCGGGATTTCGGCATTTAACAGAATATAACAGATTTATATACACATACTAACAGACAATCTAAAAGGTGTGAGAAGTTACACACCGGATAACACGTAGTACTACTCCCTCTATGTCGATACCCTCGCTAATCGAATCTACTGCCCTTTGTCTACAACTTTGCTCAAAAGCCGGAAGAACGCGAAAATAAAGCTTCCCCTACATTCGGCCAAGGATTATTATTTACCCGAATTTATATGTTTAAATAAACATATCTCCTTACCTAAATCGATTAGATCCCGGAAGTAGGATGATTCGAGTGCTACCAATTTAGAACCTTAGCCGATTGGATCTCCTTCAAATCCCAGGATGCCGCCCATGAAAGAAAACACAAGATCAATCTACCATGTAGCTATTCGGCTATGGTCTCTAAAAGCCGGAAAAGATTGAAAGAATAACATAATCGACACTTACCTCTTTAAAAAGGTTTCGACTACCCCTTGTAGGAAGATTCGGCAACCACAAGAGAAGAGATCCAGGAATTTCGACTTTTAAGAAAATCCCAAAAAAATAATGAACAAGGGAAGGCTAATGCGTTTTCGGCTTTTAGAAGAACTGAGTGAGGAGTTTCGTTTTCTCGCAGAAAAAGAGAAGAAGAAAAGAAAACAAGAAAGAGGCTTGGAGATTTTGGCTAGGAAGAAAAAGAATGGAAAAAGATTTCGGCGGCAGAGAAAACTGAGAGAAAGCTTTCAGAGAAACTAGCAGGATTTCAGCTTAATGGAGAAATCGGCACAAGAGAAAAAGAATGGAGAAGAGAGTGAAATAAAAGGTTTCGGCTTCTGAAGAATTCAAACGAAAAGATTACAGAAAGCATCTAGGGTTTTGGCTTGTAGAAGAGAATGAGAGAAAAGATTGAGAGAATGGGGTTCAAATGCCAGAATTGAAGAGATATCCCTTCTATTTAAAGAGAATTTCGGCACCCATATATGTACTAAAATAAATAAATAAATAAATAGAATAAACCTACACTCCCTAATCAACTCAAACTTATCACCAATTAAATTCCTTTATCATCTCCAAAATTTATCCTCATCCTCATCCCAAAAATTCCTTTTATTTAGTCAAAAATTCAATTTGAATTACATTCAAATAGCTTCCCCGAACAACAGCCATCTTTTGGCATTTTGGTCCACTTCAAATACCTTTCCCACGCCAGCAGCAAAATAACATATTATTGTGCACAAGGCAACTCGAAACCAAGACCTCCAAACACCACCACATGTTTCTCGCCACTGCACCACAACCGTTCTTGTGATATATTCCATTCTCAACTTATTTTAAAGCATATTTTCCAGGGACCGAATCATCCCAAGAAATCTAAAAATATTAGCCAACACCCAGATTCAAACCTCCGACCTCTTCACTATGAGGCATGTCCCTTGCCACTGCGCCACTTATTTTATTTGAGTCATGTTTCCTACCTAATTAATTATAACCCTTTCTGCCACGCTCCAAGTTTACTTAAAAAAAACCAACATTTAGCGCACGCAGCGACTAGAACCCTGTTACCCCTCCTGCTCCTAACGCCTTTGCCACTGGGCCAGCCGTTTCTTTGTGTTGGTAATCAGCCCCAACTAATTATAAGGCGTAAACTCTAGCCTTCATACTAACTTAGGCGCAATAAAATTTTTTTGCCAAGTCCAAGACTTGAACCTCTGACCACCAGCTTATTCAAAACGCCCCAAGCCACTAGACCATCTACTTCTTTGTGATATCTTTTAACCCAACAATATTTTAAAAGCCTTATGACTACCACCAACCTCCCTTAAGGGTAAAAAAACAACATTTTTGCTAAAGCCCTAGATCGAGCTTAGGACTTTTCCAACACTACCAACCCTTCCTAAACCTCCTAAAAATTGAACTAAACATGCAATAATAATTTTTTTTTCACACTTAATTCATTATTCTTTTTTTTTTTAACGACAAAATCCATTCTCTCGACACACGAACCCACTTATTCTAGGCACAAATTCAGGGTGTTACAATTCTACCTTCCTTAAAGAAATTTCGTCCTCGAAATTTCCAACTAACTAGTAATCCTACTACCCAAGTCTCACTACTATGCTTTCGCTGCGCACTCTAATTCTAAAGCCAAAATAAACACTTAGTATACTATGGTAGGGTACGCACCATTATTCGCATCTGGAGCGTCTACGTCCCCTTGGCGATGCGCTGCATAGACTAAAGCTGGTTGCCTCACCTCAGCATAACCTGCACCTTGGCCTGGTGCTCCATGGCCCCTCGGTACTGGCTGACCACCTCTCCTAACCTGATCAGAACCTCGTCCCGCGGGCTGTGCCTGATTCACCTATGGACAGTTTTTAATCATATGCTCCGTGGATCCACACCTGAAACATCCACCGGTTCTCCTTCTGCACTCCCTATAATGTACCTTCCCACACGAAGGACATGATCGATTCTGACCCGTCAGAACACGAGCTGGCCCATCAGACCTAGGACTTTTCTGAAAATTTCCAGATAATCCCGACGGCACAAAATTCCTCTTATTCCTATTCCTATCCTTATCCTTATTCTGTTTCTCAGTCCGCTTAACCTCCTCAGATATCTTAGCTTTCTCAACCAAAATCGCAAAGTCCCTTTCCCGCTGTGGTGCTACTAATATCCTCAGCTCATCCCTTAATCCATCCTCGAACCGTACGCAACACTCATTGTCAGTCGCCACAATCCCTCGAGCGTAACGGCTCAACCGCAGAAACTCCGCCTCGTATTCAGATACAGACTTACTTCCCTGTACCAAGTTCAGGAATGCCTTCCTCTGTGCATCCACATAGCTGGCCCCAACGTACTTTCCCTGAAATGACTCCTTAAAGAAATCCCAGTCAATCCGGTCTGCGGCAGTACCCTCCTTTACCGTGAGCCACCATTGATAAGCCTCGTCTCGAAGAAGAGACACGACACCCTTCAACTTCTCCTCTACAGTGAAGTCAAGGTCATCCATTATATGCTCACTTGCCTCTAACCAATACTCAGCTGTATTGGGGGCTACACCAGAAACACCCCTAAAAATCTCCGCTCCGTTAGCTCGGAGTCGTTCCGACACAGATTTCTGAGCTCCTGAACCTGTGCCTGACCCAACAACTCTTTCAAGGACCCGCAACATCGCCTGAGATACCGCATCATCTTCGGCCGTCTGGTCCCGAAATTCTCCCTCCACAGCTGGCGGATCTGGCATCTCGTTTCCTGACCTGTGGCCAGACCCTACTGGCTCTGACAAGGTCATCCTACCCCTATCACGACCACGCGACAGACGTCCTCGACCCCTTGTACTCATTCTTCCGATTGGCGTTTATCTGATTAGAAATTTTATGAATTATTAACTCTTCCCACTAATTGTCCATGAACAATCTTATGAAAAGTAGTTTTAAGAATGATTCTTTCGAATTCGAACCTATCTACAGTTTCAGTCTCAAGTTTACCTCCTAATTCTAGAAACCACATACATTCACACCTCAACATACATATCACATCCATGAAGTCACATTCACCACATAAGGGTATTTTCGTCATTTCACTACCCAGGGGTTTTTTCGTAATTTCATCCTACAGGGTTTCTTTGTAATCTAGCAAAATAAAGTGTCGTGGGGATTTTCGAAATAGAGGTATATATATATATATTTTTAAAACAGGGGTATTTTGGAGAATTTGATTTCAAAAGAATAATAGTGGCGTTCAGGTGTTTGTGGTTTTTGGTTGTTGTTGTGTTTTTTTTTTAAATTCCATTGACTTTGTAAATCGGGGTATTTCCGTAAATCTGGGGGTATATTTGCAAATCATGGGTATCTTGGTAATTTTCAAAATAATGGTATTTTGGTAATTTCGTGAAGTAGGGGTATTTTGGAAATTTTGCAACCCAGGGGTATTTCGGTAGTTTTTGTAAACTAGGGGTATTTCGGTAATTTCTCAAATTTTGATAATTTTCTAAATCAAGGGTGTTTTGGTAATTTTCCAAATCAAGGGCGTTTTGGTAATTTTTACAAAACTAGGGTGGCTGGTCCCTTTCGGGTTTTAATTAGAAACTTTTGGCCCGTTAACAAGTCTTCTCGGTTAAGGTGAACAGTCACTACGCACCAGGTAGGATTCCAGCGAAGAGGAGGTGAGTCACTAGGACTGCTTAAGTACCAGGCTCTTCCGGATCCAATCCTAGACATGCGCATGCCTGTTGCCACACCCCAACCCAGCGACTTGTTCACGGGTTTGTTTAGTTGACTTAAGTCTTATGAGATTTAAGAAGTTGTTTAAGATAAGCCTAAAGTCCATCAAGTTCTAATTTAAATAGTCTACGTCCCATAAAGCCCATCAAGCCCACATACTTATATAACACACAGTGAGTTTAGAATACTTACCTGGCGGACTTGGGCCGGAGACGCAGGTGCCATGTCTAGAAAACCATCCTGTGTTATTTATAAACATGCATGTTTCCAAAACCCATCTTTAGAAAATGTTTTGAGCCCAAAACCCCAAAGCCGAGTTTTGAACCAGGCTCTGATACCAATTTGTAACACCCCAAACCCGGCCCCAAACACCACGACCGGATCTGGCATGTCACTAAGAAGATTTAGTAAAACATGTAGCATTTTTGGAAAAATATTTGTCGAGTTTAAACATTTATATCGGAAAACTTATTAATTTGATAGTTTATATAAGATATAAATTCTATATAATGCCTTTATGAATTTAAAACTGAAGTTTAGTACATGCCTTAGTTCCAATTTTACCGGATAATTCAAGTGTCTGAAAGTAAAGCCCAAAAACCGAAAATATAAAGCTAATGGCCCATGGCCTTATTACAATGAAATAATAAACCAAGTTAACTAAAAATATTAAAAATAAATGATTTTAGCAAAGCTCTACTCCTAAATCAAATAAACTCCTGCATGGCCACCTTGCGCTTCCTTCCAGCCCAGTCCGATGCACTGAGTGCTACCTGAAAAATGTTAAACAACGGGGTGAGTCACGAGACTCAGTGTGCAACCCTCGTGCACCATCAGATTGGGCCTTAGCCCCACAGATCAGAATAACAGAATACCATATGACAAAAATTTATGCAAAGCCCAACCAAATCCTAGGTTTCCATCCGCTACACACCACCCTTACCTGCCAATCACACCATTGGGGATTTCTACAATCAACCCACACTTCTACACACCATCGATGGCAGTCATGCTGCAGTTAGCTGCTCATCGTCAGAGTTGTGACATAATCACCAGAATAGATCGTGGCAGAGCCACTACAACAGATCGTGGTAGAGCCACTACAACAGAACACTTCCCCTTTCATTAATCACCCAACGTCGTGCATACATAGAAATCGACATACATATAAAACATATCATCTCAACAGAAACATTCTCTTATGAATGACAAAAATCACTAACCTGGTGATTCGCCTTTACCCTCCTCGGGTTTTCAACCGTTATGCCGGGATTTCGGCATTTAACAGAATATAACAGATTTATATACACATACTAACAGACAATCTAAATGGTGTGAGAAGTTACACACCTGATAACAGGTAGTACTACTCTCTATGTCGATACCCTCGCTAATCGGATCTACTGCCCTTTGTCTACAACTTTGCTCAAAAGCCGGAAGAACGCGAAAATAAAGCTTCCCCTACATTCGGCCAAGGATTATTATTTACCCGAATTTATATGTTTAAATAAACAAATCTCCTTACCTAAATCGATTAGATCCTGGAAGTAGGATGATTCGAGTGCTATCAATTTAGAACCTTAGGCGATTGGATCTCCTTCAAATCCCAGGATGCCGCCCATGAAAGAAAACACAAGATCAATCCACCATGTAGCCATTCGGCTATGGTTTCTAAAAGCCGAAAAAGATTGAAAGAATAACATAATCGACACTTACCTCTTTAAAAAGGTTTCGGCTACCCCTTGCAGGAAGATTCGGCAACCACAAGAGAAGAGATCCAGGAATTTCGGCTTTTAAGAAAATCCCAAAAAAATAATGAACAAGGGAAGGCTGATGCGTTTTCGGCTTTTAGATGAACTGAGTGAGGAGTTTCAGTTTCTGGCAAAAAAATAGAAGAAGAAAAGAAAACAAGAAAGAGGCTTGGAGATTTCGACTAGGAAGAAAAAGAATGGAAAAAGATTTCGGCAGCAGAGAAAACTGAGAGAAAGCTTTCAGAGAAACTAGCAGGATTTCAGCTTAATGGAGAAATCGGCACAAGAGAAAAATAATGAAGAAGAGAGTGAAATAAAAGGTTTCGGCTTCTGAAGAATTCAAAAGAAAAGATTGCAGAAAGCAACTAGGGTTTTGGCTTGTAGAAGAGAATGAGAGAAAAGATTGAGAGAATGGGGTTCAAATGCCGGAATTGAAGAGATATCCCCTCTATTTAAAGAGAATTTCGGCACCCATATATATACTAAAATAAATAAATAAATAAATAGAATAAACCTACACTCCCTAATCAACTCAAACTTATCACCAATTAAATTCCTTTATTATCTCCAAAATTTATCCTCATCCTCATCCCAAAAATTCCTTTTATTTAGTCAAAAATTCAATTTGAATTACATTCAAATAGCTTCCCCGAACAGCAGCCATCTTTTGGCATTTTGGTCCACTTCAAATACCTTCCCCACGCTAGCAGCAAAATAACATATTATTGAGCACAAAGCAACTCGAAACCAAGACCTCCAAGCACCACCACACGCTTCTCGCCACTGCACCACAACCGTTCTTGTGATATATTCCATTCTCAACTTGTTTTAAAGCATATTTTCCAACGATCGAATCATCCCAAGAAATCTAAAAATATTAGCCAACACCCAGATTTGAACCTCCGACCTCTTCACTATGAGGCACGTCCCTTGCCACTGCGCCACTTATTTTATTTGAGTCATGTTTCCTACCTAATTAATTATAACCCTTTCTGCCACGCTCCAGGTTTACTTAAAAAAAAAAACCAACATTTAGTGCACGCCGCGACTAGAACCCTGCTCCCCCTCCTGCTCCTAGCGCCTTTGCCACTGGGCCAGCCGTTTCTTTGTGTTGGTAATCAGCCCCAACTAATTATAAGACCTAAACTCTAGCCTTCATACTAACTTATGCGCAATAAAAGTTTTTTGCCAAGTCCAGGACTTGAACCTCTGACCACCAGCTTATTCAAAATGCCCTAAGCCACCAGACCACCTACTTCTTTGTGATATCTTTTAACCCAACAAGATTTTAAAAGCCTTATGACTACCACCAACCTCCCTTAAGGGTAAAAAAACAACATTTTTGCTAAAGCCCTAGATCGAGCCTAGGACTTTTCCAACACTACCAACCCTTCCTAAACCTCCTAAAAATTAAACTAAACATGCAATAATAATGTTTTTCACACTTAATTCATTATTCTTTTTTTTCTTTTTTTTTAACGACAAAATCCATTCTCTCGACACACGAACCCACTTATTCTAGACCAAAATTCAGGGTGTTACAATTCAGGCATAGCAAGACTACTGTATGCCCCATTTTCAATCAAAATTGAGCCGCCTTTTTTTTTTGGTTTTCAACTCAAATCCCCTTTGGTTTCAAAGTGCCCTTTGTGGGTTTTTGCCTTGGCCTCTCCTTTTTTTTTTGAATTTTTTAAATGAATTTGAGCTCAATGTGCCCTTTGCGGGTTTTCACTTTGGCCCTTCCCTTTTCAGGTAGAATCCTTCTTGACTGAACCTGAATTCTCTGGATTAGGCAAGTCTTTGGCATCCATCTTGGTCCATATCAATGCTCCTCTAGAACAGGCTCCTTCTTACTAAATAGGGTCCTCCCCAATTTGGCATCTGCTTTCCTCTGAAGATCTTTTGTAAAAGAAGGATCAAATTCCCATCGTGGAATTTTCTAGGATCGACCTCTTTGTCATAAGCTTGCATCATCTGACCGTGATGGATAGCTTTTAACCTTTTCTTCAATTAGGTTCAATTGATGAAAACACTTCCAATCTATAAACCAATTGGTAAGATGTTGCCCCGGCAAAGGTCCTGGCCAACGTTCGATAATCATAGAGAGTAAATGATAGCTTTTTATACCAATCTTTACAAGTCTTGGTCACCTTTCTCTTTTTTTTCTTTTCTTTTTGTATTTTTTTGTATTTTTCTTTTGACAACCTTTGTTGCACTGTGATATGCTACCTTACCTTTGAGCAAACTGTAATCCTTGACTTTAGACAGTCATGCATTATTAAACATGATCCTTTCTGGCATTCTTTGCTGGCATCTGATCCCCTTTTTTTTATAATTTGATGACTGTCGACTTTGCAATATTGGCATATGAAGCTACATCCACCCTCTTAGTGTAATAAACGACGACCACGACACTGAATTGATATTGGCTAAAAGCTTTTGATGAGATTGGCCCCATCATATTCATGCCACACGTATGAAAAATTTGTGAAGAAATGGAGAAGGCATATGAATCTTGTCCCCTTTGGATACAGCATAACCGATACCATCCCCTTCTATGTAGATTAACAATACCCAAACCTCATGCTTAGCTTGACTATTGTAAAACCCTTAACATGTGTCTTTCTGATACCCTTATGGACCTCTTTTAAGATTTCAACGTACCCATGTCTGAGTAGTACAGGCATGTCCTTTTATGATCGTGCAAAAACATCTTTGAATTCTTGAAAATAACTCAATGATGTCCTTCCTTATTTCTGTGGTGAGCTGGGCTTCGATCTTCACCCCTTTCCTAGGCTCGCAATGTACACTGACCCTATGTAAGGTAGGATCTATTTTTCATCTTGTTCTACCATCCTTAATAAGTCAGAAGATAGGTTACAATCTCTGTCATCTTCAAAGTCCTGAGATCCTTCTAAACACATATCTTACTCGAAAGGAGACTCTAAGTCAGTAGCGGCGTTGCTCACATCGTTGATATCTGAAGACCTAGTGTAGGTTCGGAGGAAGATTCCAAATAATAAATGATTCAAAGAATGATTATTTGTATGATCATGAATGAATAAAAGAATATTTGAAAGATAATCCAAAGAACAAACAAAAGAAAAACTAAGAACAATTGTTTGTACAGTATGAAATGGAAAGAATAAAAGAATATTTATCAAAAAGATGCATTTTATTAAAATAAAAATTCTGGACACAAGCCTATTTCACAAAAAGATTCTTATTGCCTCTAGGCTTAAGGCAACGAGCGTGTTTAAATATTACTCTAGATCAGCTCTAAAAATATAGGGATCTTTTCCACAGTCTCATTATTCAAAACACTCCCAAGTATGCAAGGGCAGATGCTTGGAAAAATCTAGTTATTTCTTCAGATACATCATTAATATTTGGATTTCCCAATATCATGTATTGCACTAAAGCTCTGAACTCGATGCATTCTTGGATCTCATACCCCTATCTATCGTTATGTTTACACCCTTGACAAAAAAGTTGGGTAACAGAATTTCTGCACCAGAGGGATTATCGAATTTTATGATACCCAATCTAACGAATCTTTCAATTATCTTTTTAAAAGCAATGCAATTCTCGATCGAATGTCCTGTGATTCCCCCATTGTATTGGCATTGGCCATTTCATCGTACCATTTGGGGTATGGGGGCTGTATTGGCTCTACATAAAAAGGGGATATGACATGTGCGTCAAACAGAACTTGGTACAACTCCCTATACGTGACTGGAATGAGTGCTAACTGAGGTTTCTCTATGTTCGATCTTGAATTGGGATCTTGCCTTGGGGAGACTCCATGGCTGGTAATTACCGTCCTTGGCTGGCTTATTGTAATAGGCTTCGAATGGCCTTTGTTATACCTACTCGTACCATTCGCTTCCTTTTCCTTCTTCTTTGGGACCTTTAAAGTCCGCTCTCCCATTTTCCTTGTTTCTGCCAGTACAATCGGTTTGGTTTGAACATCATCCGGGTTAACACCTAAACCCATCGGGAAGTTCAATAGGGCCGCATTATCAGTCTGACATTGGGGTCCAATAATGACGGGTACCCCATGCGAATGCGTGTCTGGTTGAGTCAGGACACCTATCGAGGAATAAACGATGTCTTCATCATCATCCACACTGTTGACCACTGGGCCATTCCTTTTTTCAAGTCCTCTGGCTAGTAACTGGGTTAGCTGGCCTATCATATTCCTTTGGAATTCTAGCATTTGTTCCTGCATTTCTTGATGAATCTTGGTCAATTGCCCCTGTATTTGTATTTGCATCTGCTCCATTCTCTCCAACTTTTGTTCCATATTTTCCAGGTTAACTGAAATATTTTACCTAATTAGGGTCCTTTTGTAAAAGTCTAACGCAAATGATATAATGCAATGCAAATGCATGAATGCAAGGAGGCATCGATTCCGATTCAACTTCATTTTAGAAAACTTTATTAGAAAACAAAATCCTTTACATAAAACGGACTACAAATATGTTTTCACCCTAAGGCCCAAATTTTTTATCCTCTTGAACAACAAGGTTAGCTCTCGACCATGGTCTGACTGTAGCTCATACTTCATGTTCAATGTACCGGCCTGTACTGCCAAAGTCTGTAGGTGATCAGCTACCTCTCGAATCTGAACTATCGCTTTACCCATGAGGTAATCTCGATTTCTGACTTGATCATGAGAATGATGGAGCTCTTCCTTCCAATGCCCTTCTCTTGCTTCAAGAAGCTTGATCTGGAGTTCACAATTCTGCAATGCTAATTCTAAGTTTTCAATCTTGCCCTTCATTTCCTCAATCTTGTTCACACTTGACTTCAACTCGTTTGCAGAATTACGGCTTTGGTGAAGATACCATCCCATTTCGGTCACCTTGGCTTTTGATCCACTCTTCTCCTTTTGGCTTTCTGCTAAACTTCTTTTTAGGGCCTCGTTCCGCATTAGCATCTTTAGGAACTTCCTCTCACAATGGTCAGCTTTGGCCTTTTCCTCTCGGATCCTGTTGCCATTGTTCTGAAGTCTTCCCATTTCTCTAATTGTGTTTGCTTTGACCACATGTGGACGACTGCATTGTCTTCCACTTTATCAAGGAATTCGTTCTCCATAACCAGCTTTCTAACTTAGAAACTGACCGTGAATCGATACCTCTTAAAATATGAAATGACATGCATAAAAGAATAAAACACAACAAGTTAGTACCGCAGAATATAAAACAAGTAAAATAAACGAACACTTATCTGGGTAACTACTAAGGTTTGACGTAGTTCCACCTAGGGTAAGCCCTTAAGGATCACTATATGTGGCTTAGTTCTAAAGGGAGGGTACCTAAACCAGCAGATTCCTCAATCCTCATCCATTATAGGCTCATATGGATCGTGTTCAGTTCAGGGGAATACATTTCCTTATGGCCATGCGGAGGTGAAAACCTCAGGAAGGCATAGGTATAGATGTATCCCGGAAGCAGTCCACTAGCCCATGCGGAGGTGAAAACCTCACGAAGGCATAGTTTCTCACTCCCACTTAAAAGGGTGTGACCACAACGGTCATGCAATGCAATGCAGACATGCTTTTCAATATTAAAACAACATGCAATAAAAAGTATCATAATTTTCAAATCAAATTTTCAAACTTTGACAAAAGGACAAGAAATAATCAATTTTATGGCTTGACTCTCTTATTGGTCCCTAGTGGAGTCGCCAAGCTGTCGAAACCATTTTTAATGTTGATTAAAAAAATGGGGATCGACTTTAAAACGAAAATGGAGTCAACACCAATCCCTTTTTTACTTAGGTGTGATTGGATCACCTTATAAAACGTTTTATTTCAAAATGTTGATTTTAGTCCACGAAATACAAGAAAACGGGTTTGGGAGTCGGTTACATATGAGGAAGGATTAACACACTCGTAACGCCTAAAAATTGGTACCTAATTGATTAAATCATGTCCGAATGTTGAGAATAAAAAAAATTTAAAATATGATCCTTTTATTAGAAAACCAAGACTTACCTATTTCAAAGAAATAAAATGTTATATCTAGTTAGTTAGGATATAAAATCTCACAACTTCGAAGTTCGGCTCGCCTTTAATTTAGAAAATTCCTACATCGAGACACAAAACATCATATCCAGTAAGTTAGGATACAACGTTTTGAATTCCCAAGAATAGGTTTTTGATTTGAAATTTGTAAGTTTCAATTTTAAAAGAAAAAGGATATTTAATACCTTAAGTTCCACGAGAAAAATCGAAACCTAGTAAGTTAGGACACGACTCTTCTTGAAGTCCCCAAGTATCACATATCACCGTTCTTTAAAAAAAACTTTGAATAAAATACGACAATTTCGCAAAAACGTGTTTTTATAAAAAATGTTATGAATTTGATTTTGCATTGATATATTACAAAATATAAATCTAATATTAATTCACTATAAATATGGGTCGAATTAACAAATGATATAGACAATTAACAAAAGAATAATATGACATAGTGAATGATAATAATATATGCTAAAATAATATTAAGCAATAAGAAAACATAAATAAATAAATACAAGTTATAAAATATGCAATAACAATTTTAAATCTATAGTAAGCACAAGAATTCAGGAAATGTAAGCACAAGAATTCAGGAAATGGATATAAAGTTCTATAAATAAGATCAATTATGAGAAACAAAAAAATTAACAATATATCTAAACATTAAATGAATATATACAAATAAAAATAAAAAGAGTAAAAAATGATAATTTTGTAAAGCAATTAATATGTATAACAATATATAAAAGAAACTTAAAATATAAAAAAATATTATAATAAATAATTTAATAATTTAATACATATAAATGATTATATAATAAAAAATAATAAATAGTCTACAATAACTTTATATAAAAACATATATACTAATCATAAAATTACATATGTAAATAAAATAAGTTATATAATATAAATAGATTTTATATAAAAATAAAATTTTAAAAATAATATATGATATAATATGATACTATATAATATAGAAAAAGTGTATAATATAATAAATAAATGATAAAAACATGTAATAAAAAATTAATATTAAACTAAATAATAAATAATAATTTAATATATAAGGATAATACATAAAAAATATATACATAAATAAATTAATATATAGATAATAAGGAAAATAATATAGACTATTTAATATAATAAAATAGTTTAATACAATGTAAAATAATAAAAAAAATAAAAAAAAAAATAAAATAAAACAAAGAAAACAAGGGTCAAATAGCAATTAAAACAGATTAAAAGGATTAAATCAAAACGCGCCTTAATCCACATGGATTTATTGGGCAATTATGCCTTTCTTCAAAACGGCGTCGTAATGAATTTAGCCCTTAGTGCAGCCCGAGGGACTAAATTGGGATGTAAATAAACTTTGAGGCATTAATTAGAAAATAATAAAAACTGGATTAAACAAATTGAAAATGCGGAAGGGTCTATTCCGCAAATATACCCTCGACATAAAAACACGCGGATCTCTTTGCCCATCGGGTCGAGTATGGGTCAGAGGCTTTATACAGTGTCGTTTTAATGCTTATTGGCTTAAGCATAAACGACGCCATTTTATTGTAGCTATATAAGTTACAAAGTTAGTAAAAAAATTCATTTTTATCATTTCAGAAAAAAAAGGGGGCTGAGTTCTTGAATGTAACACCAAGCAGAGGTGCTGAGGGTGCAGCTGCGAGGCAACCAAGGTTGGTTTAGGCAGTCAGTCGTCGCAAGGAGGAAGATGTGCCAGATGTGATAACGGGTACGTTCCTTATTTCTGGAATGCCCTTTATTGCCTTGTTCGTTGTAGGGTTAGCTCATTCTTGTTTTGTTAGTGAAGTGTATGGAACCTTGGATGTGAACCGTGAGATGGTACCTAGGAAGTGATCGTACTTAGTTCGTTAGGGCAATCAGTGGTAGTAGATAAACTTTTTGGTAAATGCTTTTAGAGGTTCAAGGAATAGCAGTACTCTTGCTTAGTTTAGCCAAGTAATTTCGAGGATGAAATTATTTTTTAAGGAGGGTAGAACTGTAACATTCGTGATTTAGGGGTTATGCGTTTATTCATAATTCAGGGGATAGTGGGCTTGGTGTATGTTTTAGGGGTTATGTGTTTTAGGGGTTTTGAGAACCCTAGGATGTAGAAGAATGCCTTAGGAAATTATTCGATTTTAAGTTATAAGGGGGATCTTGGCTAAGGAAGTCTTAAGAGAAATTGTGGGGGTTTTTGGACATAATATTGGGCTTGGTAAAGTGGCTTGAAGGCGCCACTTAGGGCCTTGGTAAGTGACGCCTCAAGCAAGTGGAGAAGGGCTCAGGTTCGAGTGGCAAGGGAAGCAAATGGGGTTCCTTTTTGCGTCAAGGAGAAGGAGCAGTTGGACAGCATTGGGACTTTGGAAAGATGAGGATTAAGACTTGGTCTTTTATTTTGAATTTCGGCTAAGGTAAGAGGATGAAGGTTGGACTCATTCAAACTTTTTGAATGAGTGTTGAAGAGATAAAATAGGAGAAAATCATGGGATAAGGGTGAGGGAAAGCTAGTGGCCGAATGTAAGACTTTAGAGGTGTGTATAATCAGTTTTGAGGGGTTGAGAGGGGAGTGCCGAATCACCTTTTTATGAGCATTCTTTTTCTTCTTTCTCTTTTAGTCTCCTTGCCGAATTTCTTCTCACTTTCTCTCCTATTCTTCTTTTCTTCAACTCCATACCTGCTCTTTTTGATAGCCGAATGCCCCATCACCATTTGTAAGGCTTAGCTGAATCCTCTAAGCATTCAACTCTCCCCACTTTGGCGTGATCTCTCTTCACCATTGAAGTGCCGAAACTTTTCTCTTTGGGGAGCTAGAAGCCGATTCTCTGAGGGTGCTTGTATAGTGGTAAGTTTTTCTATCCTAGCAATCGGTTATGGGTTCTATTCCAATGGAGTGCCGAATCAAGTGATTAGGCCTTGGTCTAAGGTTGGCCGAACCTTATTAGGGCCTTGATCTCATGTTTCTTTCTTGTGTAGTCAAGGGAAGATAGCGTTAAAGAAGCCTTAAGGGAGTCTCTTGGGTTCGATTCTTCAAGGTAAGCGGATATAGCATTCGGCCTTGGGCCACTTTCATGAGTTTTGGGTTGGAAGCCGATTCTAACAGTGGATTAGTAGGGATCTCGACAACTTCAGGACAAGTGGTGGTTTCCGGGATTTGGATAAGGGAGGTAGGTGGTTTGTAGTATTCGGCCATAGGCCATATTGGTTAGTAATGGTAGCTGACTTTGACTGTGGTCTTTTTAGGGACAAATCGACAGTGGTTAAGAGGAGCTTTCGGGATTCTGATCCATTTTGGTAAGGATGTTAAGTTATAGTTTTTATTCGTTTAAAGATCTCGTATTAATCGG
Organism: Gossypium australe; assembly: GCA_005393395.2. Classification (NCBI taxonomy): domain Eukaryota; kingdom Viridiplantae; phylum Streptophyta; class Magnoliopsida; order Malvales; family Malvaceae; genus Gossypium; species Gossypium australe. The sequence goes on along the minus strand of CM016619.1, from coordinate 102,374,168 downwards.
GTTTTGATTAGAGTGCTCTTCGATGGATGCGAGTGCCAGTCAAGGAGGAAAAGGGGTGATCCCTAAGTTCAAGAAGATATCAGTCTCTGCAGTTCGGGATTGGCCACCGGGGTGTGGGCCAGCGTCAGAGCAGGAAAGTAGGCAGATAGCGATAGTTTCTCTTAGTAATAGCATTGGGATTGAGAGCGTAGTACTTCAAGTTATCAGGTGTGTGATTAACCCACCGTTTTCCGGGTATATGATTATATTTGCATGTGTTAAGTATGTGCTAATAAGTGCAGTGGCAATTATGAAATGGATACCCTTAAGGGGTATAATGATAACCAGGTCAGTGTTAACTATTGATGAAACTGTGAATATGACTATGAAAATGTGATTGAATGCCTGAAGAACATGTACATGCATCATTTATCATGGCACTATTATACATTGCATGTGCATGGGGTGGGATATGAATATGAAAGAAGGACAGGGTGTACTTTATGTACGTGGTTTAGTGATGGCTACGAGCCTCACGTGGATTGATGGGTGGCTCTATGCCTCATCGTGGCTGGTATAGGCTTTGTGCCATATCGTGGTTGGTGATGGCTATGTGCCACATCGTGGTTTTGATGTTAGCTACGAGCTACATCGTGGATTGGCGCAGACTGAGGTCGCGTTGTGGATTATTTGTGATTTAGTTCACGTGGACGGCATAAATTGCCAAATCGGTGTGTAGAGGTTGGAGGGTGATTTAGTAATCCCCTGGTGTGTGGTGGCTGGATACGAGGGTGTGTAGAGGATGGACCCTAGGCTGGGTTGGGTGCATTTTGCATAAACCTGTGTGGTATGTGGACTGGTGTGGTAATGGGCCAAGCCCAATATGTGATGTGGATAAATTGCATTATTATATGATATGTGGTGTGGTGTATGGGCCGGGTTTGGGGTGTTACATTGAAACTCTCTGTCCTTTGGCCTAAGGTCTGGCTCTGGCTTAGATATCGGTGTCTGACCACCACACGTGCCGTCATACGCGCCTCCTTCGATGGCGATTGGAAAGCCCAAAAGCCGCCATTTTCAACACCGATTAAAAGGTAAACTCTTATCCTTTTTCTTTTAATAATATATGTATAAAAATGCATTAACTAAAAAGATGAAAGAAATATAAAAAGATGAGATGGATAAAAAAAAGTCACCTCTGTAAACTGTTATTGTATTTTATTTCTTGTATTTTTTTGAATATTTGCCTCTCTATTCTCTCTGTGTATATTGTTTGCATATGTCTTTTACAGATTCTCTTGGAGGTTTTTATAACCCGAAAAGCTAAATGAAGAAAAAAAAAGAAATACATGGATGTTCCTATATTTGCTGTCGTTCTTTCCTTTTTTGTGCAGGAGAAATGGAGATCTCGGCGTCGATGGGGTGGTTCGCACTGATTATAGCGTGACCGAGGCTGCTGGGGCATTGCGGTGCGAAGGCTAGGTGCTTGCTACGGCGCCTAGGGTTTCCCCAGAAACCCTAGGTTTCTGATTTGGTTTAATGTTGGGCCCTTTTGGGCCGTCTCTGTTTGGGTGTAATAATTGGGTCTGTTGGGTTAATGGGTCATTAGTCCAGGTAGGGTAGTGGGTTTGTAATTTGGTTTAGGGTGTAATTGGTGTTTTGGGCTAGTCTGGGTCTGGGTTTTGGTGTAAATGGGCTACGGGTTAAATTATTTGGGCTCTGTACATGGACTGTTTTGGACATTTTGATCTTATTTTTTTATTTATTTTGTTTTTCTTTTTTGGTCTATGTGGGCCCGAGCAAAATGGGCTATTACAATTATTATTATTATTACTATTATTATTATTATTATTATTATTATTATTATTATTATTATTATTATTATTATTATTATTATTATTCAGAGGTGGACTTCATGTACTGTGGAGCTCTAGATTTATGCAGAGAATTCTGTTTAGAATTTATAGTAGTAATATTTGGTTTAGAATTCTGTTTAGAATTCTACTGAAAGATATAGCTTATCATTGGTGGAATACCATAACTTCTGTGATACCGAGAGAGAATGTTACATGAGAATTCTTCCAGGCTGAATTCAGAAAGAAGTATGTTAGTCAGAGATTTATGGATCAAAAAAAGAAAGAATTTTTAGAACTCAAACAGGGAAACATGACTATATCTAAGTATGAGCGAGAATTTGTTCGGTTGAGCAAATATGCTAGAGAATGGGTTCTAACCGAGGCTGATATGTGTAAACGATTTGAAGAGGGTTTAAATGAAGACATCAAGTTATTGATAAAAATTCTCGAAATAAGGGAATTTGTGGTGATAGCCGGTCGAGCAGACAAAGTTGAGGACATGAATAAAGAAAAGAAACAAGCTGAAAGAGAGGCTCGGGTTTCTGGAAAAAGGACTATGAGTAAGTCACAATCATCTGCTTCTAAGAAGTCAAAGAAGTATTATGATCGTTTTACAACATTAGTGGGATATTCAGGGAAAGAGTGAGGTTCCCAACGCTCCAACCCGAGATCTTCATCTCTTTCTGTAACCAGTGTGGGCAGTGTCGGTAACCCCAAACCAAAATGTAAGCATTATAATAAATATCATCATGGAGAATGTCGGTTTAGAAGTGGAGCTTGTTAAAAGAATTGAAAAGAAAGTTGAACAGACTCCAAAACCGAGTAATCCTGTTTTGAGAGGTAGACCACCTCGTCACCTCGATTGTAACGCCCCAAAATTTCTAATTTTATTATTGAGAAAATATGATACAAATATCTGTCAGCTTTAGTGGTTACATGTTTTGGGAGGTCCTAAGTTCAAGCCTTCGCTTGGGTAAATTTTGGTATTTTGAATGAATTAGGCCTTACTCTTGTTGAGTAGGGTTTTATTTGATTGTTGGTAAAAATATATCAAAATGGGCCTGCTAGTCTGGTGGCTAAGATATGTGTTGGCGTGTGGGAGGTCTGGAGTTGAAGTCCCTACGCGAGCAAGGGAATTATTTTTGTTGCTTGGCCATGTGGCATGGTGGAGTCCTAGTCAAATTGAAATTTTGAGTAGTGGAGTTGTTGTGGGACGTTAGGGAGAGAATTAAGGAGATGAGTTACTAGATTTTTAGGCATTATCTTTTTGTTTAGTTTTTTTTCAAAATTCAGACTCTTTTCCACTTTTTTGACGTTTTCTCTCTTCTCCCCCACTCTCAATTTTCGGTTTTCATCTTTCTTCTAAATAATAAATCCTTGCCACCGAATTTCCTTTGAATTCCCCTTCTGTTTTCTTTGTCTTTCTTCATCTTTTCCCTTTTGTGCAAGCGTGCAATTCTGTTGTACGGTAAGTTTCTGTTTTATTAAACTCGAATGTTACTCTGGATAAGGGATTAATGGGTTTTTTGTTGACTGTTTAGGAGTCGATAGTGAGGCTGGAATTATCCTTCGTTGATTTGACTCGAAGTGGTGATCGTTTGGTAAACGTATAAGGTATGCATTTTCTTGTGTTGTTTGGGCGAGTGGTTTTGGCTTTGAATACGTTCTTAACTTTGTTGAACTCTTTGTTAATGAGGAATGATTATTTTTACAGTAGTGAATCGTTTCGGTTGCTATCTCCCTCATGTTGAGTAGTGGTGGAATTGTGCGAAGTTAGAAGGTAAGTGATGAACGGACAAGCTTAGACATTTTGGTACGTGAATACGGTTTAATCTTAGTTTAAGACCGATTGTAAAGTTGGGATTGTCAATTATAGGTTTTTGGTGATCTCAAGATTGTGTAAGTAGCGAAAATGATATAGATGTGTACCCAAAACGCAAAAAATGGGATTTGGAAAAAATCCAAAATTACTTGTTTTCAAGAAATAAGAGAAAATGATGCCAAAAATTGTAGAGAAAGGAAATAAGGGTGTTATAAACTTGGAAGTCAACATTTTGAACTAAACTTTGGACAGCAGCAGTAGTCTAACAGTGAAAAATCATAAAAAATAGTGGGAATTGATTTAGAGGTTGAATAAAATATGAAATTAAAGTTTATTGAGTCTAGTTTTTCATGTAAGAAACAGCGTAACCAATGGAATTGTAAATCATGAGATATAATAAATACTATGAGACACAGTCAGAATGATTTCGAGTTCCCCGGTTCCGACTTAGGAAAATCATCAAAAATCGTAAAAAATAATTTGGGGCTTAAATTCATATGTTTAAATCTTTAATGAGTCTCTTTTCAAGAGAAACAAACAAAAAAATCAATTAAAATTCCGTACTAAGAGATAAATAATTTTTAGTAAGGAAAGGATGAAGCTATCAAACAGCAGAATAGGGATAACTTTAAAGATTTTACTGTACTTAATTGATAAACTATAAATTCTGAAAATTTTATGGTAGAAATGTATTTGAGTCTAGTTTCAAAAACATCAAGAGGATCTTAATTTGGGATTCTGTAGCTCAAGATATAAATAATTTAGTGATAATGATTCAAGTGGACAACTGATGGGCTCGAAACTAACTAGTATTTCGACAAAGGCAAGCGCACCTATCGAACAGTAGTATAGCTTTGGTAAGTCTAGAATATCGTATCCTCAAGGACTAAAATTACTAGTAATAACTATCTTTTTATTATCTAGCCTAATAATTAAGGGGTTTTGTTTCAATAAAAAATTAACTAACTAATTGACTATGAACGCGACAGAGAGTGAAAGAAATAATCGAATAAACCAATAATAAAGACAATACCCAAGGAAGAATCCACCTAGACTCCACTTATTATTCTGACTCTGAATTAAACGATTTATTCACTTGACTTGATCCGTAGAAATCCCTAAATTATGTTAATATCTCTTTCAAGACTAAAAACAACTGACTCTAGGTTGATTAACTGAAATCTCTTTCTAATTAAAACCCCTATTGTCGTATTAACTCGATCTATGGATTCCCTTATTAGATTTGACTCTAATCCGGCATATTTATGTCATTCTATTTCTAGGGTTGCAATCAACTCCGCTTAATTATGCTAGATCTTCTCTTAAATAGGGACTTTTGCTCCACTGAATAAGCATATTAAACTTGAATTAATATTCCTAAAAAACATCAAAACAAGGATTAAGAACACGTAATTAAGAACAAGAACAAGTATTTATCACGTAATTCAGATTTATTGAATAATAAGATTCATCTAGGTTTCATCCTCCTAGGTATTTAGGGAGTTTAGTTCATAACGTAGGAGGAAAAAATCTCAGAATAAAGAAAACAACAAGACATAAAGAACCCAAAAACTTCTAAAGAACTTGATAGAGATATTCAATCTTGGAGTGAATCTGCTTCCGAGATGATTCCCACGGCTTCCTTAGAGTAATTTCTTCGTTCTACTCTGCGTCCTACCTTAGGTCTTCCTCTGATGTGTATTTATAGACTTTAGAAGGATCAGAAACCCTAAAAATTGGCTTTTTCCACTTGAAAACAAAGTAGGGTGTGGCAGGGACACGGGCGTGTGCTCAGCCCGTGTAAGAGTGCGTTGGCTGTGTGGGAATTTTGAGTGAATCCCGATCGACACGGGCTGGTACACGGGCATGTGTCTAGCCCATGTGAGTCACACGGGCATGTACCCTACCTGTGTCATTCTGTCCTTGGCTGTGTTGATCCTTAAGGTGGCCCGTTTTGTTCGATTTAGGCCCGTTTTCCACTCCTTTTGCTTCCCTATGCTCACCTAAGTATAGAAATACAAATTCAAAGGATTAGGAGCATCAAATTCACCAAATTATATAAATAATCATCCAAAACCACGCTAAGCGTGGGATTAAAATGTGTTACTTTTATGATTTATCAACAGCTTTGAATGAACATATAAGTAAATAGTGAAAACATATGTGAGTAATGAGCTAGCATGGGTTACTTTAAAAATGTATCACACTGCCTAGGCCAATTTGGGCCGAGTGGGTCACACGGGCAGATCGCATGGGCATGTTGGCCCATTTTTACTGAAATGTTTTTAAGTTTGCACGGGTTGCCCAAGTCGACTGTGAACCTACTGTAGGGTCGGTAAGTGCTACTTAGACCCCTAAATGTGTGAAATTGACTGAATGATATCTGTACTGGGCATGTTAATATCTGAACTGAATATACGTACTAAAATTGCATAATAGCATGTCATCCATTGTGTGTTGCATTGCATTGGGTTAGGGGTTGTTATTCGGAGGAAGTGTACTGAAAGGCTTGAAGCCTAATTTACTGGCCGCTCAACTGCAAACTAATGTATTGTGCCGCATTCGATACTACTTGGAATGTAGGGATGGGTGGGTTGATTATATCCCTACATGGAGTGTAGGGTTGGACGGAGATGGTGTGTAGAGGTTGGTTGGGTAGGATTTTGCTACTGCATAACTGTTACTGCTACTGAGACTATGATGGGCTAAGGCCCTATTGCATTTTGACACTGTACTAAGATGGGCTAAGGCCCAAACTGTCACTGATACTGAAAAGGGCTTAGGCCCAAGACTGTTCAACTGTGCACTTTGAGTACTGATTGTTTGTTTGTTTATGCGGGATTACACACTAAGTTTACGTAAACTCACCCTTTTTGTTTAATGTGCACAGGTGATCCCTAGACTTAGACGGATCGGTGCGACGGAGGACTCAGCAGTGACTATATTAATTTTTAGACTTCATGGTTTTCAATTTACAATTTATGATTTGATTGTTATTGATTATTTGGGTTGTAATTTAAGGACCCTCTAGGACTTTGGTTTTAAATTTGGGTTTTTATTTATTTATTTTACTTTATGGATTTATACCTACTGGTTGTAAGAAATTTGGTTTTCAAAAAGTTAAAGTAATTTCTAAACGCATGATCACCTAGACTGTTTTATTAAAGCTTCTGCAACGAGGGATGTTTCAAAACAAATGTTTTAAATGAATAAAGACGACTTCCTAAGTTCTAACAAAGGTTCACTAAAGATAATAACATGGAATGTTTTCATCATAACAACGAGGTTTCAAAAATACTATCATGTGACATTGCCAGATACGACCATAACTTCTAGGCTGGGTTTGGGGTGTTACATTTAATGGTATCAGAGTTAGGTTACAAAATTCGACTGTGGATTATGGGTTTTATAAAAAAAATAGGTTTTCAAAAAATTGATTGATTTCCAAATGATTTGAAATGTTTTTACTGAGTAAGTGGTACACCGAGTCTCCGGCACCGATCCTGTAAGTATTCTGAACTGTGATTTGTTTTAAACTGAAATTGTTATGGATAGTATATTCTGAAACTACTATAGGGAGTAAACTATACTGAAAACACTTTGGTTAGTGTATATCGAAAATTGTAGAGAAACTGAAAACTGTAGTGAGACTGCGATTTATGAAAACGAACTCTAAATAATCAATATTGTTTTACATAAAACATTTGTTAATAAACATTGGAACTATGACTGATTCATAAAACTGCTAATACATATAAATGTGATTAGCCAATGAGCCCACGAGGTATCCGTAGACGGGGTACTAGAGGCCGAGGTAGAGGCCGCAGAGGAGCTCGAGTTGTGTTCTCTTCACTGGGTAGTATACCGAATTTGGATACGAGTGAGAAGCCAGTGTCGCCTGCTACTGAGACAGGGTCTCAAGATCGCATAGCTAGGGACGACGCATTGTCCCAGGCTATGCTAAGGATTTTGGAGAGTACTAATAGTGAGGTAACTGTATTGAGTCCTTTGGGGAAATCTGTCCGGGTTAGTAGACTATATAGAGATGTCCCGTTAGATGTTCAAGGGACAGTATTTTTGGCTGATCTGATGGAGCTCCCGTATGGGGAGTTCAACTTGATTCTGGGAATAGACTGGTTGGTCAAACACCGGGTGAGTCTGGACTGCGCGACTAAGAGGGTCATTTTGAGAATCGTGGGGGACAACGAGGTGGTTGTGATTGGGGAACGTCGGGATTATCTGACTAATGTGATTTTGGCATTAGTGGCAACAAAGTTGGTTCAGAAGGAACGTGAGACATTCTTGGCCTACGTAAGTGTTTCAGATTCTGAAGATTCTACAGTTAAGAATATCATAACGGTAAATGATTTTCTGGACGTCTTTCCGGAAGAGCTACTGGGGTTATCTTCGAATCGCGAGTTGGAATTTTGGATTGAGCTACTTCCAGGTACAGCTCCGGTGTTCATCGCTCCCTATTGAATGGCACCGAAGGAGCTTGTGGAGCTTAAGGCTCAGATTCAGGAATTGTGCTATTAGTTTCTGAGGCAGTTGAGAGGATTATTTGCCGCTAGCGGAGTTCACCTATAATAACAGTCTAGCATCCTGATGGCACCTTACGAGGCATTGTATGGTCGTAAGGGGCACACTCCTTTATGTCGGACTGAGTTGGGTGAGCGATGTGTTCTGGGTCTTGAGTTAGTATCGGAGACTGAGGATGATCATGTCTATCAGAGTCTTAAAAATATATAAAAAGAATGATCGAGCCTAGAACTAACTGCGACAACGATTGAGGCAAGTGCACCTATCGAACAGTAGTATAGCTGTGGCAAGACCAGATTGTCGAACCCAAAGGAACCAAAAGTACTAATACTAACTTTCTTTTTATTATTTAGCCTAAGAATTAAAGGAATTTGTTATCTAATCTAAAATTAACTAACAACTAAGCTAAAGATGCAAAGACAAAGAGAATGAATTGGGGAAAATAACTTAGGGAAAAACCAATTGATTAAGACAATACCCGAGGAAGAATCCACCTAGACTTCACTTGTTATCTAACTCTGAACCAGACGATTTATTCACTTGACTTGATCCGTAGGATTCCCTAAGTTATATTAATACCTCCGTCGAGGCTACTAACGTCTAACCCTAGGTTGATTAATTGAAATCTCTTTCTAATTAAAACCCCTAGAATTGCATTAACTCGATCTATGGACTCTCATATTAGGTTTCACCCTAATTTGGCAAAATCTCGTCACCCTATGTCTAGGCGTGGGATCAACTCCGCTTAATTATGCTAGATCTACTCTTAGGCAGGGGCTTTTGCTCCTCCACCTAAGCACATCACACTTGAATTAATATCCCGGAAATATCAAAACAAGAATTAAGAACACATAATTAAGAACAAATCAAGTATTTATCATATAGTTCAGCAAATGATAACAAGATTCATCCTAGGTTTCATCCCCCACAGGTACCTGAGGGTTTAGTTCATAATCATAAAAGAATACATCTCAGAAGAAAAGATAAAACAAAACATAAGAAAAACCTTAAAACTCCCTGAAGGAATTATAGAGAGATCCTCCGTCTTGAGTATGACTTTGGCTTCTTGAGATGAATCAACTGGCTTTCTTTGAGTAAATTCCACAATTCTGATCCCTCTGGCTCGGCTCTTTGGCCTTGCTGGACTCCCCCTGAAGGTTGGCCTCTAGGGTGTTTATATAGGCTCTTGGAATACATTTCTTTGCCTCTAAGTACCCTAATCCGACTGAAACTCTTCTTTCTCACGTCAGGGACACGCCCATGGCACACGCCCATGTGAATAGTGGCCAGGTCGTGTTGAGTCTATTAATGAGGCACGGCCGTGTGGTCTTGGGCCCAGGCCATGTTGATTTCATGATATGGCCCATTTACTCCGTTTTGGGCCCATTTCTCGTTTTTTTTATCCTCTTGTGCTCTTCTGAGTATAAAACATGAAATTAAAGGATTAAAAGCACCAAATTACATAATACAAGGGATAAATCATCCAAAAGCATGCTACATGTGGGCTTAAAATATGTTACTATTATGGTTTATGAAATACCCCCACACTTAAGCTTTTGCTTGTCCTCAAGCAAAATTCTCAACCCACAATTAAAATGAGCTCCCTCGATTCATAATATTCATCAATAATGTTTCATCATAATTCAGAAGTAATTCATACATTGATAATTTAAGTTAAAGGGTCCTAAAGATTCAAACAATGAAAGCCATAGTTTTTATAGCACGAAAACATAGGTGTTTCCCCTTACCTAAATAATTACCTTTAATTCAAAATTGACAAGAGTTGACACCCTCACTAAAGATTCACTTAAATGACTCAAAGTGTTTAAGGTTCAAAATTAAGCACTCAAAAGTCAAATATGAAAAGTTAATCCCATAGGTTGCCTGAAAATCAAATCTCCACCACTGTAAAATGAGATGATACACAAATCAAAAGGTCTTTAAAAAGGGTTGTAATGGGGCTTGGGTTAAAGGTGTGGATAAAGGCTAAATTAGAAGGTTAGAATCGAGATTGAATTGATAATTTACCTAACTAGAAAAATAAACTAATCCTAAATAATTACATCAATTGAAAATTTGTAATACTAATAATACGAGCTTTTTCTTCAAGATGTGGAGTTTAAACGTATAAGCTTACTTAAATATAGAGCTAATAATGAATATACTTCGTTTTTTTTAGAATAAATCAAGTCAATAATAAGAAAGAACTTTAACAACTAAAATATAGAACATAGTTAGGAAATTGTTCAAAATCAAATCTCGACAAAAAGGTAGTCAAGGAATGGTGATAACAAATACAAGATGAGTTTTGGGTTAATATTAGTGGGTGAGTCAATAAAAGGGTTGTTAGGATCAAAGGGGTTCACTAGGGGTTAATTATGAAGGTAGGATTTTTAGTGGAGTGAGTGGGTTAAATCCTAGGTGCCTTTGTCATCTCTGTATATCAAATCAATAGTGTGGTCTTGACATGTATAATCGACGCAAGTTCTAGAATAACAAATCAATGTTGACACGCTCATAATCAAAAAGTGAGCACGAAAGAATGTATGCTCTAAAAGGCTCAAAATCTCACAAAAATTATGGGTATTTGATGTCAACCTCATAAATTTCAAACTTCAAGGTAATAATTAGATTCAGGTAGACAACCTAGCAAAATTTTAATTTTTGAAAATAGACTTATCATGCTTGATTCTCTAGTCTCCTAAAGTTTAAATCATCACTGCACAATTATCAATGACTTAATCCAAAACATATCAATACAAATCATGAAACACATGGAATTCTATTCTAATTAGTAATATGAGAAAATTACTTAAAGACAAGATATCATTCAAGGATTTGAGAATAATGAAAAATTAGGCATAATTAATATTCACCCCCCACACTTAAGATGTACATTGCCCTCAATGTACAAAGATAGATAATGATCATATAGTAAGAAAATCAAAAGAAAGGGAGAGAGGTGAAACTTTCTGAATTTTGGATGGAGTTAATGAAGAGAAACGTAGGGAGTGCCTCGAGCTGTTTGAACTTGAATCCTCAAAGTAGCCGGTCTGATTTTATTGTATCCTAAGCTAAATCTAAATACCATGGAGAATAAGAAGAAAGTAATAACAATAAAAATAAGAATAAAAATAACTAATGAAAAATGAAAGAAGAAAGATAACAGGAAAATGAAAGGAAGAAGAGGGTTTAAATAGAGATGTATCCCACGCCCGTTTTCCTTCCTGTGGTTCCCACACGGCCACGGCCACGGCCATGTGCAAGGCCATGTAGGTATGAAAACCTGCTCCTAAAAGTCTGGTTAGTTCTTAGGTAGATTCTAAAATATGAAAATATAAAAATTAATGGGCTTAGTGCTTAGTTTGCCTCCCGAGAAGTGCTCGTTTAAAGTCTTGAGCTAGACTTACCTATTATTCGCACCATCATGGTGGTTTGAGGAGGTGGAAATCCTTTCTCATGAGATCAATTCGGTTATTGATATAAAGTTTAAGTCGAGTAGTGTTTACCTTAAAAGTGCTGAATTTAGGACTAGTTACCTCGACTGTTCCATCTGGGAAGATTTTGAGTACCTGATCTCCTAACTTAAGCTGGGTTGTCCCCTCATTAAGTTTGTCGTGGAGTTACCTCATTTTTGCTTCGTGTGTTTTTAGTTTCTATTTGAAGTGTGTTTTCCACTCGTCTAGTTCATCGATCCAAAGCCTTCGTTCTTCATGAATTTCTTCTTCATCGACGAGAGGTCTATGATCTGGCATCTGCAAAAGAGCTTCAAGAAATGGCAAGTTAATATGTAACTTCTTTGGAGGTTTAAGAAATTTATCGAATTGTTCCTCTATGTGGTCTTTCTTTATCACATTGGGGTATGGCACACGAGCTTGGAACTCTGTAATTACCGGGTTTGGTAAATCATGGCTTACTTCAACCTTACCTTCACTTGCCACAGGCTCCTGCCTCGGGTCAGATTCCACTAACCTTTCACTGTCATGAGTTGTTACGACTTGAATTTGCTCTTTTGGGTTAGTTTCAGTGTTGCTTGGCAAGCTTTCTTATGGTTGTTCTGAGATCAGCTTAGCAAGCTGACCTAATTGATTCTTGATCCCTTGAATTGATGCTTCTTGATTTTTGAGTGTTGTTTCGGTGTTTTGGAAACGAGTTTCTGACACTACTATAAATTTTGTCAGCATCTCCTCAAGGTTCGGCTCCTATTCCTACTGGTGAGGTGGTTGTTGAAAATCTGGAGGAAGTTGCGGTCGTTGACTACCTTGATCATCCCACGAGAAATTGGGATGGTACCTCCAACCTGCATTATAAGTGTTACTATGAAAATTATTTTGAGGTATAGAATAGTTACCCATATAGTTAACTTGTTCATTCTCTATGCTAGGGTTGTAGGATAGATATTCTGTGTTGTTCACCCCTCTTCCATCTGTATCGTACTGTATTACTGGATGTACCTGCGTAGAACCCCATAACCCTTAACATGGTGACCGCATCAAGGTTAAAAACATCGGCTGCTTTAGTAGGCTTTGTCCTCATGACTTTCCACTGATAATTATTCAGTGACATCATCTTCGGTTTCTGCGAGCGGTATGTTCTATTTCACTGTCGTAAATTAGGGCTCCTGTCGGGTTCCTTCTAGTCATAAACTAGAGGTACATGCTAGGAACAAATAAAAGAAGGAAAATTAGTAAAGTTAAAAATAGAATAAAAATAAAAATAAATTGCAACAATAAAATATAATATGGCTAAAGTAATAAAAATTGAGCGTTCTTAATATTTTAGTTCCCCGACAACGGCGCCAAAAACTTGATCGTGTCTATCAGAGTCTTAAAAATTTATAAAAAGAATGATCGAGCCTAGAACTAACTCTGACAACGATTGAGGCAAGTGCACCTATCGAATAGTAGTATAGATGTGGCAAGACTGGATTGTCGAACCCAAAGGAACCAAAAGTACTAATACTAACTTTCTTTTTATTATTTAGCCTAAAAATTAAAGGAATTTGTTATCTAATCTAAAATTAACTAACAACTAAGCTAAAGATGCAAAGATAAAGAGAATGAATTGGAGAAAATAACTTTGGGAAAAACCAATTGATTAAGACAATACCCGAGGAAGAATCCACCTAGACTTCACTTGTTATCTAACTCTGAACCAGACGATTTATTCACTTGACTTGATCCGTAGGATTCCCTAAGTTATATTAATACCTCCATCGAGGCTACTAGCATCTAACCCTAGGTTGATTAATTGAAATCTCTTTCTAAATAAAACCCCTAGAATTGCATTAACTCGATCTATGGACTCTCATATTAGGTTTCACCCTAATCTGACAAAATCTCGTCACCCTATGTCTAGGCGTGCGATCAACTCCGCTTAATTATGCTAGATCTACTCTTAGGTAGGGACTTTTTCTCCTTCACCTAAGCACATCACACTTGAATTAATATCCCGGAAATATTAAAACAAGAATTAAGAACACATAATTAAGAACAAATCAAGTATTTATCATATCGTTCAGCAAATGATAACAAGATTCATCCTATGTTTCATCCCCCTCGGGTACCTGAGGGTTTAGTTCATAATCATAAAAGAATACATCTCAGAAGAAAAGATAAAACAAAACATAAGACAAACCCTAAAACTCCCTAAAGGAATTGAAGAGAGATCCTCCGTCTTGAGTATGACTCCGGCTTCTTGAGATGAATCAACTGGCTTTCTTCGAGTAAATTCCACAATTCTGATCCCTCTGGCTCGGCTCTTTGGCCTTGCTGGACGCCCCCTGAAGGTTGGCCTCTAGGGTGTTTATATAGGCTCTTGGAATACATTTCTTTGCCTCTAAGTACCCTACTCCAGCTGAAACTCTTCTTTCTCAAGTTAGGGAAACGCCCATGGCACACGCCCATGTGAATCGTGGCCAAGCCGTGTTGAGTCTATTAATGAGGCACGACCGTGTGGTCTTAGGCCCAGGCCGTGTTGATTTCGTGATATGGCCCATTTACTCGTTTTGGGCCCGTTTCTCGTTCTTTTCATCCTCTGGTGCTCTTCTGAGTATAAAACATGAAATTAAAGGATTAAAAGCACCAAATTATATTCAAGGGATAAATCATCCAAAAGCATGCTAAATGTGGGCTTAAAATATGTTACTATTACGGTTTATCAGAGGATAAGGTTAGACTAATTCGGGATCGTCTGAAAGCGGCATCTGATAGGCAGAAATCCTATGCGGATCTAAAGCGTCGAGAGATTGAGTATTCCGTGGGGGACTTTGTATTCCTTAAGGTCTCACCATGGAAGAAAGTATTGAAGTTTGGTCGTAAGGGCAAGTTGAGCCCTAGGTTTGTTAGACCTTACCATATTTTGAAGCGAGTGAGACTTGTCGCTTATCAGTTGGAGCTACCTCTAGAGTTAGATCATATTCATGACGTTTTCCACGTCTCGATGTTGAGGCGCTACTGATCTGATCCTACTCACATCGTTCCTGTTGAGGCGGTTGTGGTTAGGCCAGACTTGACCTTTGAGGAAGAGTCGGTTTAGATTCTTAATCGTGACGTTAAGGTTCTAAGTAGGACGTCTATTCCTCTGGTAAAGGTTCTATGGCATAATCATAACACCAAGGAGGCCACGTGGGAGCCTGAGAATGCGATGCGTCAGCAGTATACTCACCTATTCTGATCTTGTAACACCCTCAGACCCGGCCCAGACGTTATGGCCGAATCCGGTGATGTCACATTAAAGGGATAATTCAAATGACTTCGCTTAGTTAAAGCTTAAGTTTAAGGCTTAGAAACCCAAAATCTATGCAACTTGTTAAGTTATGATGAAAGCCCATGTTTTAAGAAAACGTCCATATATTATAGTTATTTTGAAAACCATGTTAAACTTTAAAAATTTATTTAAGTTTAATAATTAAGCATTTGAAACAATAATAGCCTAAAGGTAAAGTCAAGTTGGAAATACTAGGCCTTATTACATCCCAATGTAAATAAAATAAAGTCATTCGAAACAAATAAACAAAAAATTCTAAGTATCTTGCAGTGTGGCCATCTCCGAGTCCTCTCCCACGTCGAGTCGTCTACTGAGGGTCACTTGAAACATTTAATAAAAGGGTGTGAGTTTCGAAACTCAGTGTGTACGACCCTTGGTAAAACAATCAACATGCAATTATCACATTGGGCTTAAGCCCTATCAAAATCGGTGGTCTTGAGCCTTAGCCCACAATGACCTCGTATCACATCAGTATCATACGACTCCATTTCCTTTCCAACCCTACACTCCTATGGGGATATAAATATCAACCCACCCATCCCTACACTACAAAGGTAGCACCAACAGCGACACCACTCAAACGATGCAGCAAGGCTACTAAGCATATAATGGGCTTAAAGCCACTGGTGGATCCACGGTCATCAAGCGACTATGCGATCCTCACAAATCTTCCTCTGTATCATCAAACCCACCCAAGTGCAACATATATCTCATGAATGCAACATACACATTTTCACACATTAAGCACCTAGGGGTATTTTAGTCATTTCACTACCCAGGGGTATTTTCGTAATTCTACCCTACAGGGGTATTTTCGTAATCTCTTTCATCTTGGGTTTTAGTTATGAACTTTGGCCTATCAACAAGTCCTTGCAGCTAAAGTGAACGGACACTGTTGATAAACCGTAATATAAACATATTTTAATCCCACATTTAGCATACTTTTGGATTATTTAAGCCTTGAATTGTGAAATTTGGTGCTTTTAATTCTTTGTTTTCATGTTTTATACTTAGGAAAGCACCGGAGGATGAAAAGAACGAGAAACGAGCCTAACACAAAGTAAATGGGCCATATCACAAAATCAACACGACCTGGGCCCAATACCACATGGCTGTGCCTCATTAACGAACCCGAACACGACCTGGCCATGATTCACACGGGCGTGTGCCATGGACGTGTCCCTGTCGTGACAAAGAAGAGTTTCATTCAGATTAGGGTACTTAGAGGCAAAGAAAGCCATTCCAAAAGCCTATATAAACACCCTAGAGGCCAACCTTCAAGGGGAGTCTAGTGAGGCGTCCAATTAGGCCGAAGAGCCAAGCAAGAGAGGCCAGAATTGTGGAATTTACTCGAAGAAAGCCAGTTGATTCATCTCAAGAAGCTGGAGTTATACTCAAGACGGAGATCTTCCCTTCAATTTCCTTCAAGGGGTTTTAGGGTTTTTCTTATGTTTTGTTTTATATTTTCTTCTGAGATGTATTCTTTCATTATGAACTAAACCCTCAAACGGATCTTGTTATTGTTTTCTGAACTATATAATAAATACTTGATTTTTTCTTAATTATGTGTTCTTAATTCTTGCTTTGATATTTTAGGATATTGATTCAAGTATTGATGTGCTTAGGCAGTGGAACAAAAGTCCCTGCTTAAGAGTAGATCTAGCATAATTAAGCGGAGTTGATCGCAACCCTAGAAATAGGATGACAAAAATCTGCCGGATAAGGGTCAAACCTAATATGGGAGTCCATAGATCGAGTTAATGCAATTCTAGGGGTTTTAATTAGAAAGGGATTTCAATTAATCAACCTAAGGTTAGACGTCAGTAGCCTCGAAAGAGGTATTAATATAAATTAGGGAATCCAAAGGATCAAGTCAAGTGAATAAATCGTCTGGTTCAAAGTTAAATAACAAGTGAAGTCTAGGTGGATTCTTCCTCGGGTATTGTCTTAATCAATTGGTTTTTTTTCCCACAAGTATTTTCCCAATCCATTCTCTTTGTCTTTGCATCTTTAGCTTAATAGTTAGTTAATTTTAGATTAAATAATAAATCCCTTAATTCTTAGGCTAAATAATAAAAAGAAAGTTAGTATTAGTACTTTTGGTTCCTTTGGGTTCGACAATCCGGTCTTGCCACTAAACTATACCACTGTTCGATAGGTGTGCTTGCCTCAATCGTTGTCATAGTTAGTTTCTAGGCTCGATCATTCTTTTTATAAATTTTTAAGACTCTGACATAACGGTGAAGTTTTTGGCGCCGTTGCCGGGGAACTAAAATATTAAGAATGCTCAATTTTTATTACTTTAGGCATTTATTTTTATTTTTATTTTGCTTTTAACTTTACTGATTTTCCTTGTTTTATTTGTTCTTGATAGGTACCTCTAGTTTATGACTAGGAGGAACCCGACGGGACCCCTGATTTACGAGAGTGATATTGAAGGTACTGTTCGCAGAAACCGTAGAGAAATAAGGCGCAGCTTAAATTACATAGAAGAAGAGCAAGAAGTTGAAACCAATAGCACTGAAGAGATGGCTGAGGATAATCTGCTACCTCTAGAGGCGGTCGAACACCATTCTCCTCGAACTATGTATGATTATGCTAAACTTAATTTAACAGGAACTGAGTCAAGTATTGTTAGACCTGCTATTGCTGCAAATAATTTTGAACTGAAACCTAACACTATTTAGATGATACAACAGTTTGTTCAGTTTGATGGTTTGCAGGATGAGGATCCTAACACACATTTAGTGAATTTTCTCGAATTTTGTGATACCTTCAAAATAAATGGTGTTTCTGATGATGCCATCCGTCTTCGGTTATTTCCCTTTTCTTTGAGGAATAAAGCCAAACAGTGGTTGCATTCTCTTCCATGAGGGTTAATTACTACATGGGAACAAATGACCAAAAAATTTTTATTAAAATATTTTCCACCTGCTAAAACAACTAAGTTAAGGAATGATATCACTTCTTTTGTGCAGATGGATTTGGAAACACTTTATGATGCATGGGAGAGATACAAAGATCTATTGAGAAAGTGCCCACACCATGGATTACCCTTGTGGCTACAGGTCCAAACTTTTTACAACGGTATAAACCCTTCAACTAGGCAATTAATCGATTCAGCCACCGACGGAACATTGAATAACAAAACACCTGAGGCTGCCTATAAATTTATTGAAGAGATGTCACTAACTAACTATCAGTGGCAAGTCACAAGGACAAAGCCAACAAAAGCAGCCAGTGTTTTCAACCTCGACGCAGTAACCATGTTATCAAACCAGGTAGAACTGTTAAATAAAAAGATTGATGGCGTATGTGATTCTTTACGGGCACATCCAGTCATGCAGTGCGATACGAATAGAGGAGGGATGAGCAATACAGAATATCCACCTTACAACCCGAGCGTTGAGAACGAGCAAGTTCACTATATGGGTAACAATTTTAAATCTCAAAATAACCCTTATAGTAATTTTTATAATCCAGGTTATAGGAATCACCCCAATTTTTCATGGGGTGGTCAAGGAAATCAGGGACAACAACCCCCTCCAAACTTCCAGCAACAACCCTACCCACAGGAAAAGAAACCGAACCTTGAGGAGATGCTATCAAAATTTATAGCGGTGTCAGAAAAACGTTTTCAAAACACCGAAACAACACTTAAAAATCAATAAGCATCGATTCAAGGGATCGAGAACCAATTAAGGCAGCTCGCTAAGCTGATCTTAGAATGACCACAAGGCAGCTTGCCAAGCAACACCGAGACTAACCCAAAGGAGCAACTTCAAGCTATAACAGCTCAGGATAGTGTAGGGTTAGATGAGCCTAAATTAAGCCAAGAGAATTCGGTAGAGAACGGTAAGGTCAAGGTAAGTCACGAGAAGCCAAATCGGTAATTAAAGAGTACCAACCTCGTATACCTTATCCTGATGCGATGAAGAAGGACAACACAGACGAACAATTCGGTAAATTTCTTAAACTTTTAAAGAAATTACATATTAAGTTACCGTTTCTTGAAGCTCTTTCGAAGATGTCAGACTCAAGGAAATTCTTAAAAGAGCTTTTAACAAACAAGCAGAAGATAGACGAGGAATCGCATGTGGAACTGAACCCAATGTGCTCAACAATGTTGGAAAACAAACTACCACGAAAATTAAAAGATCCAGGGAGTTTTACAATTCCATGTTTAATTGGTAGTTTATCTGTTGATAATGCTTTAGCTGATCTAGGGGCAAGCATAAACGTTATGCCTTATAAAATGTTTAAACAACTAGGTCTAGGGAAACCCAAACAAACTAGGATGAGCATTCAATTAGCTGATAAAACTGTTAGAATTCCTAGGGGTATAATTGAAGATGTTCTTGTGAAAATTGATAAATTCATATTCCTAGTAGACTTTGTTGTTTTAGACATGGATGAGGACAATAGTATCCCCTTAATTTTAGGAAGACCCTTTTTAGCAACTGCCAGTATTAAAATTGATGTCAGCGCAGGTGAACTCATACTTTGTGTAGGTGACGAATCAATCAGTCTCCAGGCTCCTGACTCAGCTAGGACATCGATTAGTCAAGGAGAGAACATAAATTCAATTAATAACCACTCGGTTAAACCTTATTTTCAGGAAGCACCATGAAACTACACAATTGAGCTAGGCCCTAGACCTCATACCAATAAGGAAATAACTCATGAGGAACGAAGGCTTCAGATCGATGAACTAGACGAGTGTAAGACACACTTCAAGGAGAAATTAGGAATACATAAAGCAAAGCCAACACCAGTGTGTGGGACAAACGAATTTAAAATCGGATATCAGGTATTGTTAGATAAGGCAGACCCTCGAATACCTCCTCCTGACCCTAATACAAATGAAGAAATCACTTTTAGGGTACTCATTGTTTTCCTATACGGATCAGTCGAGGTAAGTAATCCTATATTCGGCACTTTTAAAGTAAACGCTACTCGACTCGAATTACATACTGATAATAAGACTGATAGCATGAGGAAGGACTTTCAACTCTTCAAACCACCATGAACGTGCGAATGAAAGGTAAGTCTAGCTTAAGACTTTAAACAAGCGCTTCTCGGGAGGCAACCCGGGCACTAACACCATTAATTTTTACATTTTTATCTTTTACTTTCGTTTTTCCTTTTCAGTACCTAATTATAAACTGACTAAAGTGTAAATTTGTACACCACACGGCCTTACACACGGCCGTGGCCGTGGCCATGTGGATACTATGAAAGTACGTACTAACATGGCAGAGATAGTACGAAACAAGACGAAAAATA
This sequence comes from Gossypium australe, assembly GCA_005393395.2. NCBI lineage: Eukaryota > Viridiplantae > Streptophyta > Magnoliopsida > Malvales > Malvaceae > Gossypium > Gossypium australe. The sequence goes on along the minus strand of CM016619.1, from coordinate 102,353,918 downwards.
TCTTCAAGCCACGGCCCCTCCAGAATACCACGACCGTGCAATACAGCCGTGGCCGACACTATTTTTAGAAGCACGGGCGTGGCGACCTGCTTATGGGTGTGGGAGAAACGAACAAAGCATAACACGACTGTGCGACACAGTCGTGTGACTCGACACGCCAACGGTACACGGGCATGGGGATGTACCAGACCTGGCTTTTCTATTTAAACCACCTCCCCCCTTCTTACCTACTCCCCACTCTTCTTCTTCCTTTACACCCCCTCCATTTTCATTTTCATTTTCATTTTTTCTCTTAACTCTTGCTCTAACAATCATCCATGTCGAAGAAATAGAAGGATCATAGCACAGTCTCCCTTTGTGAGACCGATCTACATAAGTTCATGTCGGCCGCTTTATTAGCTTGACAGGAAAAGGACCTTTGAGTCCATTTAACTTCTCTTTTCATTTTCACTTGTCCTTTATTTTCCTTTTCTTTATTTTCCTTTTAATTAGTTTAATCTATTTTATTTCATTTTCTTTGATTTAGGTTCTAAAGGCTGCTAGGTAATCACACCACGACCACGACCACCACCCCACCACAGCCCTAGAAATAACACCCACCTCGCGAACCATCTAACAATAAGGACTCTTCGGTTCATTAATCTTTTCTTTTAATTTTATTTTACTTTCTATTTTCTTTCTCTTTATCTTTCTTGTCTTTAAATATATACTTAGTATATTTTGAATTATTATCATTATTTCCTGGCTAATTCTTCACGAGCTTCCCAATTTCTTCATCTAGCGCAGAGATTGTCGGCAGCAACCACACCATGACACTCCCAAATCAAGGAAGCCATCCAAATTAAGGAAGTTTCACTTCTCCCTATCTTTTGATTTTCACACTATATTATTATTATATATCTTTGTACATTGAGGACAATATACATCTCAAGTGTGGGGGGTGAATATTTATTTCGAGAAAGTGCCTAACTTTCTGCATTATTCTCAAATCCCCGAATGATATCTTATCTTTAAGTAACTTTCTCATACTACTACTAGAATGAAATTTCATGTGATTTATGATTTTTATTGATATGTTTCAAATTAAGTCATTGATAATTGTGCAGTGATGATTTAAATTTTAAGAGACTAGAGAATCAAGCATGATGAGTCTATTTTAAAATTAAAATTTGTTAGGTTGTCTACCTGAATCTAGTTATTACCTTGAAGTTTGAAATTTACAAGGTTGACATAAAAAACCCATAATTTTTGTGAGATTTTGAGCCTTTTAGAGCATACATCCTTTTGTGCTTACCTTGTGATTATGAGTGTGTCAACATTGACCTGTTATTCTAGAACTTGATTCGATTATACATATCGAGACCACATCAATTGATTTGATATACTGAGATGATAAAGTCAGTTAGGATTTAACCCACTCACTCCACTAAAAGCCTACCCTCACAATTAACCCCTAGTGAACTCCTTTGATCCCGACAACCCTTTTTATTGACTAACCCAATAATATTAACCCAAAAACCCAGTCTGGATTTGTTATCACCATTCCTCTTGACCACCCTTATATCGAGATTTGATTTGATCAGTTGCCTAACTATAATCTTTAATTTAGTAGTTAAATTCATCTTTTATTATGACTTGATTTGTTCTTAAAAAAAATGAAGTATATTCAATATCAGCTCTATGTAATTGAGCTTATACATTTAAATTCCACATCTTGATAAGAAGCTCATATTATTAGTATTACAAGTGATCGCTGAAATCAGAGCTTTAAAATTTATAAAAGAATGATCGAACCTGGAGATAACTCTGACAACGATTAAAGGCAAGCGTACCTATCGAACAGTAGTATAGCTAAGGCAAGACCGGATTATCGAACCCACAGGAACTAAATGTATTAATACTAAGTTTCTTTTTATTATTTAGCCTTAGAAATAGAGTGAAGTTGCTAAATTAATGACTTACTAAGCTAAAGACACAAGACAAAAAGAACGATTTGGAAAATAGCTTGAAGAAAAACTCAATTGATTGTGACGATACCCTCAGGAAGAATCCACCTAGACTTCACTTGTTGTCTAACCTTGAACCATATGATTTCTTTACTTAGCTTGATCCGTGAGACTCTGTAACACCCCAAACCCGGACAAGACACCACGTCCGAATCTGGTATGCTACGGGGAAAACCATTTTGGAAAACTAGATTTCTCGTTTAAAAGCTGAGTGAAAACACAGTGTGTTTGAAACAGATTTGAGCAGTCTTGTTTGAAAAACAGTTGATGTATTTGAAATCCAGGGATTTTGAAAACTTTGCCAGAATTTATAGTTAAAACGAGTTATTACCATTTAAAACCTTATTAGTTTCTTAGTGATACATAAAACACTTTTAAACTTAGAAGAACTACAAGTTTGAATTGAAAACCATTTGTATTTGTTTATCAAAAGACTTTGTGTGATACCCGATGGTATAATTTAAAACACGTTGCGTTTTAGTTGTGAAAACTTTATCTTTCCATATTTTAGTAAAATTTATTCCAAGTTACTTTGTTAAGCATATTAAAAATCAATTTAAAGCATAAGCAACATAAAATATAACTTAAAAGGCCTTTTACAAATCCAAATAGAAACCCAAATAAAAGTAAATAACTAAAGTACCCAAAATATAGAGTCTGAGTAAAGACTTTATTCAGCATGGCATAAGCACCCCGAGTCCATCCCGGCTCCAAGTCCGCATCTACGAATCACCTGAAATGTCAAAGGAGAGGGTGAGTCGAGTGACTCAGTGTGTAAACCCCGCTCCCGAAGAAACAACATGCTAACACACATCATACATAGCAACATGATTAATGCAACCCGATCCTAACCATCCATATCGCCTCATCTACCCCGTGTGGTACCAAACCACTGGTGGTGCCAAACCACTGGTGACATATAGTCACAATGTGCTACCAAAGCACTGGTGTCCCAAAGACACAATATCCGTCAATGTGCTACCAAAGCACTGGTGTCCCAAAGACACAGTTGTGCTACCAAAGCACTGGTGACCGAAGTCACAAATCCAATGATGATGGGGCCAACCCATCGTGTGTTACCAAAACACTAGCAGACGATCCCATATCTCAAGTGGGGCCAACCCACGGTGGTCAAACCACAGGGACAAGTCGCAATGAGGTGCCAAACCTCTGGTGTCCCAAAGACACAATGTGCTACCAAAGCACTGGTGACCGTAGTCACAAATCTGGTGATGGGGCCAACCCATCGTGTGTTACCAAAACACTGGCGTCAATCCCGTATAATCATCTGTGGGGCCAACCCACTGTGGTACTGAGCCACTGGGACGAGACGCTGAGGTACCAAACCTCTGGAGGTGCCAAACCTCTGGTGACCCAAAGTCACAAAGTGTGCTACCAAAGCACTGGTGCTCGTCAGCACAATATACCACTGCTCCCTCCTCTCGTATCACCCATCAACATGCCAAACTCATGTAATCATGCATATCATACTATCATGCATATCATACTATCATGCATATCATGCCAATCTGTCTAATCTCATACCCCATGTCACATATCCATAACCATAATATCATACAGATCATCAATAACTCATAATAATAACACTGACTTACCCGAGTCCCGGCTCATACCCATCAGAGTATCATTTCAATCATCACTGTCATGATTTTTATTTAAGCAAGCAGGTTTAATAATAATATTACTAGGTATAGGTGTGTTAGTTACACACCTGATAGTTACGAGTCTACAACCCAATCGAAACGGTCTAAATCCCTCGAGTACTGACTCCTACAATCGGCCAAACATAGGGGTTAAGCAACTAAGACATTCGGCCATCACCATATAGACCAACAAGGGTTTGTCGAATCACCCTTACCTTGCTATTGGTTTGCTTCCTAACCAACACCCGAACCAATAGTGGTTCTTTTTGTCAAACAGCCTCCACCTAAAAGAAAATGGAATCATTAATCACTTGAACCTTAATCGAAATCAACTAATTGTACTAACACAAATATACCAACTGCTTACACCTATACTTACCAATCGGCCACTTGCAGTCAAAGCTTCAATTGACTGCCCCCTCTAAACACCACCACGATCACAAGGCCCTAAAACAGAATCGATTTCCAAACCGACGATTCTCTCTTATTAGCAAAGACTGGAATCGGCTCATAATCAAACCATAACCAACAAAGAACCAAAAGAGGGAGATATGGCCATTCGGCCTAAGACTTACCCCCAACACCAATCGACTGAAATTGAGAGCCCAACACGTTCACCACTCTTCTAATATTCGGCCACCAAGGAACTATTAAGGGAGATGAGAATTTCGGCCAAGGCTACAAAAGAAGGAAAGGAATTCGGCTTATAGGTGTTCAACACCCTTAGGTTCGGCTTTAGGAGAGAAAAAGAATAAAAATTTGTGAGATGAGGAGGGAATTTCGGCAATGGAATATTTAGAAGAGAAGGAGTGGGTAGACAGAAAGTACTTTCGGTTTAGAGAAGGTGTCTTGGAGAATATAATTTCGGCAATCAAAGCTTCAAAAAGAGAAGAGGATGTTGAAGAAGAGAGAGTACCTCGGTTTTAGCACAATTTGAACAAAAGAGATGAGATGGGGTTGAACATTCGGCCACACTTAAACAATAAGGAAAGGAATAAAATTTTCGGCAAGGCTATAGAGTTTGGTCATTCAATCCGAAAAGAAAATTGAGAAAATACACTGAAGTCTCGGGTTGCTTTTTGACAAAAGAAAGAAAAAGAAAAGACTTCTTCACAAATGCTTTTGGCCGAAAATGCACAAAATGAGAAGTGCATTTCGGCACACTTCCCACCCCTCAACCAAACCGTACACACCCCCACTCCAACCCCACAAAATTCGGCCAAGAATCCCCCCAACTACTCCATGCCACACTTTCAAATTGGTTGAACTAGTCAACCTCCTAAAATCCCTCTCCACTCTCCATTTGAATGAGTAGACTAGGTCCAAGGTAGTGTTCTATTTGCTCTCTACCTCTACTCCCATGCCGTCCAAAATAGATGACAAAAAGGGGACTCCTGCTGCTCGAACACTGGACCTCCCCTCCTTGAAGTTGACGCCATACCCAGCCCCCCTTTGCCACTCTGCCAGCTCCTTGTTTGTGCCACAAAACCTCATTTAAAATTCTTAAACCCCAGCTTCCTCAGCTCCTCTCCTATAAAGCCTAAAAACAAAAATTCTCCCATTCACTCAGGCATTCACCTAGGCTACACCAAAGCCCCTAAAACACCGAAATAACAACACAGCACACTACATACATGCAAAACATGCCATGACAAAAATATAGCCCCTAACCCGGGATATTACAGTTCTACCCCCTTAAAAATAATTTCGGCCTCGAAATTACCTGGTCAAAAGAGTTGCGGGTATTGCCGTCTCATCGTATCCTCGGGTTCCCACGTCGCTTCTTCTACGCCATGATTCCGCCAAAGTACCTTAACCAAAGGCACAGACTTCCTACGCAGAACCTTCACATCCCGATCAAGAATCTGTACAGGTTCTTCTTCCATAGACAAGTCTGGATTTACCTCGATCTCTTCCACTGCTACCACATGCGACGGATCTGAACGATACCTCCGAAGCATTGAAACGTGAAAAACATCGTGAATCTGCCTAAGCTCTGCTGGCAACTCAAGCTGATACGCTACTGGTCCAACTCGCCTCAACACCTTATATGGCCCAATGAACCTCGGACTAAGCTTGCCTTTCTTCCCGAACCTCAGAACCTTCTTCCAAGGTGAAACCTTCAAGAAAACTCGATCCCCAACAGCAAACTCTATATCTCTCCGCTTAAGATCGGCATAAGACTTCTGCCGGTCCGAAGCTTCCTTCAATCTAGCTTGAATCAACTTAACCTTGTCTTCAGTCTCAGCTACCAACTCGGGTCCCAATAACTGACGTTCACCTAACTCTGTCTAGCACGTAGGTGAGCGACACTTCCGACCATACAACGCCTCGTACGGAGCCATCTTGATGCTCGCTTGGTAACTGTTGTTGTAGGCAAACTCAGCTAACGGTAGAAACTCCTCCCAGCTACCTCGGAAATCCAAGACACAACCTCTCAGCATGTCTTCTAAGATCTGAATAACCCTTTCTGATTGACCGTCAGACTGCGGGTGAAAAGCCGTGCTGAAATCCAAACGAGTACCCAGAGCCTGATGCAGTGCTTTCCAGAACCTTGACGTAAACCTGGGATCCCTATCCGAGATTATCGAAACTGGCACACCGTGCAACCTCACGATCTCCGAAACATACAGCTTTGCTAGCTTCTGAAGTGAGTAGTCAACCCTCACCGGAATAAAGTGAGCTGATTTAGTCAGACGATCCACCACTACCCAAACTGAATCCTTCTTGCTTGGCGTAAGCGGTAACCCACTGACAAAATCCATGGTTATCCTTTCCCACTTCCACTGAGGAATCTTCACCGGCTGAAGCAAACCCGACGGCAACTGATGTTCAGCCTTGACCTGCTGACAAGTCAGACATTTCCCAACAAACTCTGTCACCTCTTTCTTCAAACCAGGCCACCAAAACTGTTCTCTAAGATCCTTATACATCTTGCTACCTCCAGGATGCATAGCATGAGGACTGCTATGTGCGTCCTGAAGAATCTTCTGCCTCAGCTCAACATCCTTAGGCATACAAGCCTTACCCTGGAAACACAGAACCTCATCACTCGACAAGCTGTAACCATCCACACCACCATTCTGCACTTGCAACCTTCGCGCACCCAGAACCTCATCCTCTAACTGTTTCTCTCTGATCTGCTCAACCCAAGTAGGCTTAACCTGCAGCTCTGCCAAAATACTCCCGTCGTCATACAAGCTCAAATGGGCAAACAATGCTCTTAAGTCCGAAACGACCTTACGGCTCAACGCGTCTGCTACCACGTTAGCCTTGCCCGGATGATACTCAATCGAGCAGTCGTAATCCTTCAGCAGCTCAACCCATCTGCGTTGCCTCAAATTTAAATCCTTCTGAGTCAGCAGATACTTCAGACTCTTATGATCCGTGTAGACTATCGATCTCTCTCCATATAAGTAGTGCCTCCAAATCTTTAAGGCGAAAACTACAGCCGCTAGCTCCAAATCGTGCGTCGGATAGTTGACCTCATGTGGCCTCAGCTGCCTAGAAGCGTAAGCCACAACCTTACCTTCCTGCATCAACACACAACCCAGACCCGTATGTGATGCATCGCAGTAGACTGTGTATTCCTTACCAGCCTCAGGTTGAATTAGAACCGGAGCCTCAGTCAAAATCTTCTTTAACTTGTCAAAGCTTTCCTGTTGTTTCTCCGTCCAAACAAACGGAACCTCTTTCCTTAACAACTTAGTCATCGGCGCTGCTATCAACAAGAAACCCTCAACAAACCTTCTGTAGTATCCAGCCAAACCCAGAAAACTACGAATCTCAGCCACTGACCTAGGTGGCTTCCAGTCCAGAACTGCCTCAATCTTGCGAGGATCTACTCGAATCCCCTCTGCTGACACTACATGACCCAAGAACGTCACTTCCCTAAGCCAGAACTCGCACTTACTGAACTTAGCATAGAGTTGCTTTTCCCTCAAAATCTGCAGCACCACCCTCAAATGCTTATCATGCTCTTCCTCCGTCCTTGAGTACACTAAAATATCGTCTATGAAAACCACCACGAACTGGTCTAGATACTGTTGAAACACCCTGTTCATCATATCCATAAACGCTGCCGGTGCGTTAGTCAACCCGAACGGCATTACCAGGAATTCGTAGTGCCCATACCGAGTCCGAAACGCTGTTTTATGGATATCCGCCTCCTTAACCTTCAATTGATGGTACCCAGACCTCAGATCAATCTTAGAGAATACCGCAGCACCCTTTAGCTGGTCAAACAAGTCATCTATCCGTGGCAACGGATACTTGTTTTTAATCGTCAGCTTGTTCAACTGGCGGTAGTCTATGCACATCCGCATCGTACCATCTTTCTTCTTAACGAATAATACCGGCGCACCCCACGGCGAAACACTTGGCCTAATAAAACCTCGATCCAATAACTCCTGGATCTGAGCCTTAAGCTCCACCAATTCCTTTGGTGCCATCCTATACGGAGCAATAGACACTGGCGCAGTCCCGGGTAACAGATCAATCCCGAACTCTACCTCACGATCTGGCGGCAAACCCGGAAGCTCCTCAGGAAACACATCAGCAAATTCCTTAACAGTACGCACCTTCTCGACAGCAGACTCTTTAGCCTCCAAGGCATACACATGAACCACATACGCTTCACAGCCTTTCCTGACCATCTTCTCCGCTTTTAGAGCAGATACCACATTTGATAAGTAATCTCTCCTATTACCTATCATAGCGACCTCAACACCATCAACCGTCTTAAGAACCATGCGCTTAGCCGCGCAATCCAACCTCGCCTGGTACTTAACCAGCCAATCCATCCCGAGAATCAAATCGAACTCCCCAAACGGCAGTTCCATCAGATCAGCAGCAAACACTACCCCTTGGAGTTCTAGGGGTACCTCTCTAAACAGTTTATCTACCACTACAGAGTGACCTAGAGGGCTAATCACAGTCATCTGCCTAGAAGATATCTCAGAGTCTAAGTCCATTGTCTCTACTATACTACTGGCAACATAAGAGTGCGTAGAACCCACATCAATTAAAGCAGTATAAGGAGTACCAAAAATCAGAAACGTACCGGTTATGACGTCCGGTGCGTCGCCCTCCCACGGCGCCTCGCAGCATACACCAATCCCGGCTGCCTAGCCTCAGAACTACCTGCACCTCTGCCCGGTGCTCCACGGCCCCGACTAGATCCATAACCACCTCTGCCATTACCACGGCCTCTCTGCGGTGGCGGTCCATTACCTCTGAACTGATTACGGCCCTGACTCTCCGACTGAATCCTGGCCATCCTACGCGGACAGTCCCTAATGCGATGCTCCAGAGAACCACACTCGAAGCACCCTTTACCACCAGTCCAACAACCACCCCAATGAGATTTCCCACACTGGTTACACTGCGGCGGTCCCTGCCTCGCAGCAACAAATCTAGAAGACTGATTCTGCCCACTCGGTCTAGCCCTCTTCTGCGGATTACCAGACGACCCAGAAGACCCAAAGCTCCTCTTAAGCCTACTCCTGTCCATACTCTGCCTCACTGACTCCTTAACACCCTCAGCCACCTTAGCTTTCTCAACCAAGACAGCAAACTCGCGCTCCTGCTGTGGAGCAATCAGCAGCCTCAACTCGTCTCGGAGACCATCCTCGAAACGAACGCACCTCTCATGCTCAGTGGCTACAATGCCTCTGGCATACCTACTCAGCTTCAGGAACTCAGCCTCGTACTCAGCAACAGATTTACTCCCCTGAACAAGCCTCAGAAACGCCTTTCTCTGGGAGTCGATGTAACTAGCCCCGATGTATTTCTTTTGATAAGCAGCCCGAAAATAATCCCACGTCAGATCCTCTGCAGCCACACTGTCCCGAACCGTGAGCCACCACTGATATGACTCATCTCGGAGAAGCGATACGATACCCTTCAGCTTCTCTTCAGTTGTCAAGTCCAGATCATCCATGATCCGCTCAGTCGCCTCCAGCCAGTACTCAGCAGTGCTAGGAGCAACACCAGAAACACCTCGAAAGAATTCAGCCCCATTAGCCCGGAGTCGCTCAGGAACTGATTTCCTAACTCCTGCACCACCACTAGCCCCAGCTACCCTTTCCAACACTCGCAGCATCGCCTGTGACACTGCGTCGTCTCCAGTCTGATCTTGGAACTCACCACCTCCAGCTGGTGGCGGAACCGGTACCTCATTTTCTGAACCCTGCCCAGATCCTACGGGCTCAGAAACCGTCATTCTACCCCTACCTCTACCGCGAGTATTACGACCACGTCCACCTCGAGTGCTCATGTCTAATCTTTCTACGTATCTGATTAGAGAATTTTATGCATCAGTGTTTATTCCACTTGTTTAAAAAAAGCAAGTCTTATGAATATTTAAAGAGGATTTGTTCTCGCAAGTTCACAGAATCCTATCAGTTTCAATCTCTAAAGTAGCATACTACTGTTAATCATCAAATCATATCATTTCCAATCAAATCACAAGTAATAGTACGGGGTACTTACCTGGGCGAACTGGTGCCGGAGACTCGGTGCCATGCCTTTCAAAACCATACTTTCAAAACAAACACTTAAACAGACTTTTGAAAACCATTTTGGGCCTCAGGCCCACAGCTGAGCCTTTGAACTTGGCTCTGATACCACAAATGTAACACCCCAAACCCGGACAAGACACCACGTCCGAATCTGGTATGCTACGGGGAAAACCATTTTGGAAAACTAGATTTCTCGTTTAAAAGCTGAGTGAAAACACAGTGTGTTTGAAACAGATTTGAGCAGTCTTGTTTGAAAAACAGTTGATGTATTTGAAATCCAGGGATTTTGAAAACTTTGCCAGAATTTATAGTTAAAACGAGTTATTACCATTTAAAACCTTATTAGTTTCTTAGTGATACATAAAACACTTTTAAACTTAGAAGAACTACAAGTTTGAATTGAAAACCATTTGTATTTGTTTATCAAAAGACTTTGTGTGATACCCGATGGTATAATTTAAAACACGTTGCGTTTTAGTTGTGAAAACTTTATCTTTCCATATTTTAGTAAAATTTATTCCAAGTTACTTTGTTAAGCATATTAAAAATCAATTTAAAGCATAAGCAACATAAAATATAACTTAAAAGGCCTTTTACAAATCCAAATAGAAACCCAAATAAAAGTAAATAACTAAAGTACCCAAAATATAGAGTCTGAGTAAAGACTTTATTCAGCATGGCATAAGCACCCCGAGTCCATCCCGGCTCCAAGTCCGCATCTACGAATCACCTGAAATGTCAAAGGAGAGGGTGAGTCGAGTGACTCAGTGTGTAAACCCCGCTCCCGAAGAAACAACATGCTAACACACATCATACATAGCAACATGATTAATGCAACCCGATCCTAACCATCCATATCGCCTCATCTACCCCGTGTGGTACCAAACCACTGGTGGTGCCAAACCACTGGTGACATATAGTCACAATGTGCTACCAAAGCACTGGTGTCCCAAAGACACAATATCCGTCAATGTGCTACCAAAGCACTGGTGTCCCAAAGACACAGTTGTGCTACCAAAGCACTGGTGACCGAAGTCACAAATCCAATGATGATGGGGCCAACCCATCGTGTGTTACCAAAACACTAGCAGACGATCCCATATCTCAAGTGGGGCCAACCCACGGTGGTCAAACCACAGGGACAAGTCGCAATGAGGTGCCAAACCTCTGGTGTCCCAAAGACACAATGTGCTACCAAAGCACTGGTGACCGTAGTCACAAATCTGGTGATGGGGCCAACCCATCGTGTGTTACCAAAACACTGGCGTCAATCCCGTATAATCATCTGTGGGGCCAACCCACTGTGGTACTGAGCCACTGGGACGAGACGCTGAGGTACCAAACCTCTGGAGGTGCCAAACCTCTGGTGACCCAAAGTCACAAAGTGTGCTACCAAAGCACTGGTGCTCGTCAGCACAATATACCACTGCTCCCTCCTCTCGTATCACCCATCAACATGCCAAACTCATGTAATCATGCATATCATACTATCATGCATATCATACTATCATGCATATCATGCCAATCTGTCTAATCTCATACCCCATGTCACATATCCATAACCATAATCATACAGATCATCAATAACTCATAATAATAACACTGACTTACCCGAGTCCCGGCTCATACCCATCAGAGTATCATTTCAATCATCACTGTCATGATTTTTATTTAAGCAAGCAGGTTTAATAATAATATTACTAGGTATAGGTGTGTTAGTTACACACCTGATAGTTACGAGTCTACAACCCAATCGAAACGGTCTAAATCCCTCGAGTACTGACTCCTACAATCGGCCAAACATAGGGGTTAAGCAACTAAGACATTCGGCCATCACCATATAGACCAACAAGGGTTTGTCGAATCACCCTTACCTTGCTATTGGTTTGCTTCCTAACCAACACCCGAACCAATAGTGGTTCTTTTTGTCAAACGGCCTCCACCTAAAAGAAAATGGAATCATTAATCACTTGAACCTTAATCGAAATCAACTAATTGTACTAACACAAATATACCAACTGCTTACACCTATACTTACCAATCGGCCACTTGCAGTCAAAGCTTCAATTGACTGCCCCCTCTAAACACCACCACGATCACAAGGCCCTAAAACAGAATCGATTTCCAAACCGACGATTCTCTCTTATTAGCAAAGACTGGAATCGGCTCATAATCAAACCATAACCAACAAAGAACCAAAAGAGGGAGATATGGCCATTCGGCCTAAGACTTACCCCCAACACCAATCGACTGAAATTGAGAGCCCAACACGTTCACCACTCTTCTAATATTCGGCCACCAAGGAACTATTAAGGGAGATGAGAATTTCGGCCAAGGCTACAAAAGAAGGAAAGGAATTCGGCTTATAGGTGTTCAACACCCTTAGGTTCGGCTTTAGGAGAGAAAAAGAATAAAAATTTGTGAGATGAGGAGGGAATTTCGGCAATGGAATATTTAGAAGAGAAGGAGTGGGTAGACAGAAAGTACTTTCGGTTTAGAGAAGGTGTCTTGGAGAATATAATTTCGGCAATCAAAGCTTCAAAAAGAGAAGAGGATGTTGAAGAAGAGAGAGTACCTCGGTTTTAGCACAATTTGAACAAAAGAGATGAGATGGGGTTGAACATTCGGCCACACCTAAACAATAAGGAAAGGAATAAAATTTTTGGCAAGGCTATAGAGTTTGGTCATTCAATCCGAAAAGAAAATTGAGAAAATACACTGAAGTCTCGGGTTGCTTTTTGACAAAAGAAAGAAAAAGAAAAGACTTCTTCACAAATGCTTTTGGCCGAAAATGCACAAAATGAGAAGTGCATTTCGGCACACTTCCCACCCCTCAACCAAACCGTACACACCCCCACTCCAACCCCACAAAATTCGGCCAAGAATCCCCCCAACTACTCCATGCCACACTTTCAAATTGGTTGAACTAGTCAACCTCCTAAAATCCCTCTCCACTCTCCATTTGAATGAGTAGACTAGGTCCAAGGTAGTGTTCTATTTGCTCTCTACCTCTACTCCCATGCCGTCCAAAATAGATGACAAAAAGGGGACTCCTGCTGCTCGAACACTAGACCTCCCCTCCTTGAAGCTGACGCCATACCCAGCCCCCCTTTGCCAGTCTGCCAGCTCCTTGTTTGTGCCACAAAACCTCATTTAAAATTCTTAAACCCCAGCTTCCTCAGCTCCTCTCCTATAAAGCCTAAAAACAAAAATTCTCCCATTCACTCAGGCATTCACCTAGGCTACACCAAAGCCCCTAAAACACCGAAATAACAACACAGCACACTACATACATGCAAAACATGCCATGACAAAAATATAGCCCCTAACCCGGGATATTACAGACTCCCTAACCTATATTAAACCCTCTCTCGAGGCGAATAACATCTAACCCTAGGTTAATTAGAGGAACTCTTGTTCGCTTATAATAACCCCCTAGAATAGCAGTAAATCGATCAATGGACTCCCATATTAGGTTTCACCCTAATCCGGCAAAATCTCGTCACCCTATCTCTAGGCGTGCGATCAACTCCGCTTAATTATGCTAGATCTACTCTTAGGCAGGGTCTATTCCTTCTCCACCTAAGCACACCAGATTTGGATTAAGAAACATAATTAGGAACAAACTAAGTATTTATCATATAATTCCGAAATCAAAAAACAAGATTCATCAGGTTTCATCCCCTTCAGGTATCTGAGGGGTTTAGTTCATAACGAATAAAGGAAACATCACAAGAGAAAAGATAAAACAAAACATAAGAAATCCCTAAAACCCCCTGAAGGATTTGAAGGAGAATTCTGCCGTCTTGAGTATAACTCCAGCTTCTTGGGATGGATCAACTGGCTATCCTCGCGCTATTCCCTAATTCTGACTTTCTCGGCTTGGCTCCTTGGCCTAGCTTTGACGCCTTTTCGAAGGTGGCACTTAGGGGGATATATATAGGCTCTTGGAATGCGATTCTTTCTCCTTAAGTATCCTTTTCCGACTGAAATTGCTCTTTCCAGCGACAGAGGCACGACCATGGCACACGCCCGTGTGGATCGACTTTAGACCGTGTTCGGATTTCTAACTTGAGCCACAGCCGTGTGAGGCAGGGTTGAGGCTGTGCCCTAAGTGATCGTTGAGGCACAGCTGTGTGTGATTTGGGCTAGGCCGTGTCAATTTCGTGCTAAGGTCCATCTGCTCTGTTTTGGGCCCGTTTTGTGTTCTTTTCATCCTCGGGTGCTTTTCTGGGTATAAAACATGAAAAGAAAGGATTACAAGCACCTTTTTATATAAGTCGAAGGATATATCATCCAAAAGCATGTTAAATGTGGGATTAAAATATGTTACAATTACGGTTTATCAAATACCCCCACACTTAAGCTTTTGCTTGTCCTCAAGCAAAGTTCTCAACTGCAATTAAAACGAACTTTCCATAATTTACAATTCTTATCAACAATGCCTTATCATAATTTATAGATAATTCATACATGGATAATTCAATTCAAAGAGTCCTAAAGATTCAAACGAAATAAGTCATGAGTTTGTACTTCGAAAACATATGTGTCTCCCCTCATTTAAATAACTACCTTTTCAATTCAAAACTGACAAGGATTGATATCCTCACTAAAGATTCACTCAAATCACTCTAAAGTGTTTAAAGTTCATGAAAAGATTGCTCATAAGTCGAACTTGAAAAGTTAATCCCATAGGCTTGCCTGAAAATAAAATCTCTACCACTGTAAAATGAGATGATAAACAGATCAAGAGGTCTTTGTTAAGGTTGTAACGGGGCTAGGGTTAAAGGTGTGGTTAAAGGCTGAAATTAGAGGGTTAGAATCGAGATCGAATTGACAAGTACCTACCTAAGAGTACTGAAATAACATTTACATCAACTGAAAAAATAATAATGAACCTACTAATACAAGCTTTTCTTTTTGAAAATAAACTTTGATTTATATAAGCTCACTTTTCATACTATTAATATTGAATACTTTGAATTTTTTTTAGAACAAACTAAGTAATTAATTTAACTTATAATATACTTCGGTACTAATCAAATCATATCTCGATTAAAAGGTAGTCAAAAGGAAGGGTGATAACAAATACAAAGGGTTTTGGGTTAATATTAATAGGTGAGCCAATAAAAGGGTTGCTAGGATCAACGGGGTTTACTAGGGGTTAATTGTAAAGGTAGGCTATTTAGTGGAGTGACTGGGTTAAAACCTAGGTGCCTTTATCATCTCTGTATTATCAAATCATAAATGTGGTCTCAACATGTATAAACGAGGCAAGTTCTAGAATAACAGTTCATAGTTGACACACTCATAATCAAAGAATGAGCACGAAAAAGAATTATGCTCTATAAGGTTCAAAATCTCACAAAAATTATGGGTGTTTTGACATCATCCTCGTGAATTTCAAATTTCAAGGTAGTATTCGAATTTAGATTAACAACCTAGCAAAAAAAATAATTTATTTTTTTTTTGAAAAAGAGACTTATCATGCTTAATTCTCTAGTATTCTTCAAATTCAATCATCAATGCACAATTAGCTATGACTTATTCTAAAACATGTCAATAACAATCACAAATCATTAGAAATTTCATCCTAATTAGTAATATGACAATTTTGCTTAAAAACAAGACTAAATCAGGGATTTGAGAATAATGAAAAAAAAAAGTTAGGCAATGTTATTCCACTTTTACCCTCAGGGATTTGAGAATAATGCAAAAAGTTGCGCATTTTTACCCCCCACACTTAAGATGTACATTGTCCTCAATGTACAAAGATAGATAATATCTCTATTTTTATATAAATCAAAAGTGAGGGTGAGAGGTACTCCCTGAATTCTTGGGTGGGTTCCGTGGAGGATGTGGCAAATACGGTGAAGGCGTCGGTATGGTGATGGTGTTGGTTCCGAAGCTCTGCGCTAGATAAAGAAATTGGGGAACTAGTGAAGGATTAGCCAGGGGTTATTAAGACATAATAAAAATAAACTAAATATAAAATTAAAGAAAAGCAAGCTAAAGGGAAGGAGACTAAGAAGAAAACTAAAATGAAAAGAAAATACTAATGGACTGTGAAGTCCTTATTGAAGGATGGTTCGCAAGGTGGGAATCAACGCTAAGTTTGGGGATGTGCTGGCGGTGGCTGAAGTGAAGAGGTTATCGTGGTGGTCGGCGTGATTCCCAAGCAGCCTGGCGAACCTGACACTAAGAAACTAAAAGAAAATTAAATGAAAAGAATAGAAGAGAAGTATAGATAAGGAAAATAAAGGAGAAGAGAAACAAAAAGAAAAAATAAAATGGTCTCAAAGACCCTTGGCTCGGTGAGTGGATGAAGCTGCCGGCATGAACTCATGTAGAGGTGTTACCCTCGGTAAATGATGCTTGCCTTCTTCCGCTTCTTCATCATGATTTGTGGATTGCTCCAAGGATCTAGAGGTTTAGTCTAGGGATAGAAAGGTGTTTGAGAAGGAGAGAAAGGAGAGGAAGAAAGGGTGGAGAGTGAAGGAGAGGAGTGGGGAGAGGGGGTAGTGTTTAAATAGGGGTTCAAGTCTGCCATGTCCCCACGGCCGTGGTCCTAGGGTGTGTCGATTTACATGGTCGCCTCGCACGATCGTGTGTTGGGGTGTGTTGTTACTCTATGTCCATGTTTCATCAACGCACGCCCGTGTTTGCGAAGTTTGTATGTTGGCACGGTCGGGCTGCACGGGCGTGTCTTACAGGTGCTGGACAAGTCAGTATCTTCGCATGGTTGTGGGACACGGGCGTGTTCTGCCCGTGGTGTGCAAGTCAGTAGCTTCACATGGTTATGAGGCACGGCCGTGCCATTCTGTCGGTGCCCGTGGGGAGGGTGGTTGGATCCGTGATGTTGGGGTTAGGTAGGATCTAATTCGCACGACCTCTACTCTATTAGTGCGGTGGTTCTAGTGGTCCACACAGCCACGGACACGATCGTGTGTAAGGCCGTGTGACCTGGAAACTTGTACTTTTGGTTAGTTTAAAAAAAGAAAAATAAAGAAAAATAAAAAGGAACGAAAACAACTTTAAAAAGAAATAGGGTTTGTACTCGGGTTGCCTCCTGAGAAGCGCTCGTTTATAGTCTTAAGCTAGACTTTTCCTCGTGTTTGAAAACTTTAGGGAGGTTTAAAGGTTTGAATATCTTCCCTCATTCTTATTGTTCAATTTTTTTGACAAAGTTTAAGTCGAGAAGCGTTTACCTTGAAAGTGCCGAATATTGGATTGCTTACCTCGACTGTTCTGTGTGGGAAGATATCGTGTACCTTAAGAAGGATTTCTCCCTTTGCTCTCAGGTCTGTGGTAGTGATGTGAGGATCGATTTTGTCTAACAGTACCTGGTTTCCTATTTTGAAGTGATTTGATGTCCTTACGTGCTTTTCTGGCGGTTCCTCTGGTTTTACTTTGTGTGGTTCCAGCTCTTCTTTGACCTGTGTCTTCTACTCCTCTAAATTGTCGACCCTAATGCTTTGTTCCTTGTGTGATTCTTCTTTGTCGACTTGGGGTCTATGAGTTGGCTCAGGTTTTAGGTCTTGTGATGTTTCCTGCGATGAAGGTTGAACAATTTGATTTTCAATTGAAGTGACTTTCTTACCTTCATCGACTATTGTCCTGGCCGAGTCGAGAGCTTGAAGATTGATCGATTCATCTCCGACACGAAGTATGAGTTCTCCTGTGGCAACATCAATTTTAGTCTTGGCAGTTGCTAGAAAGAGTCTTCCTAAAATTAAGGGGATTGAATTATCCACATCCATGTCTAAGACAACAAAGTCTACTGGGAAAACAAATTTATCGATTTTTACGAGCACATCAATAATGCCCTTAGGAATTCTTACAGTTTTATCAGCTAATTGAATACTCATCCTAGTTTGTTTGGGCTTACCTAGACCTAGTCGTTTAAACAATGTATAAGGCATGACATTTATGCTTGCCCCTAAACCAGCTAACGCATTATCAAAATTTAAACTACCAATTAAACACGGAATTGTAAAACTCCCTGGATCTTTTAGTTTCTGTGGTAGTCTGTTTTGTAACATTGCCGAGCATGTTGCGTTTAGTTCCACGTGGTGCTCTTCATCTATTTTGCGTTTGTTGGTCAAGAACTGCCTTAAAAATTTCCTCGAGTCTGGCATCTGAAAAAGAGCTTCGAGAGGAGGTAAGTTAATATGTAATTTTTTCAAGAGTTTAAGAAACTTACTGAACTGTTCCTCTGAATCGACTCTTTTTATTGCTTTGGGATAAGGTATGCGAGGTTGGTACTTTTGATTACTGGTTTTGGCTTTTCTTGTGTTACCTCTGTTTTATCTTCTTCTACTTTGTTTTCTGGAATTGGATTGGGTTCATCTAACCTTTTACTGTCCTGAGCTGTGATGGCTTGAATTTACTCCTTAGGGTTAATCTCGGTGTTACTTGGTAGACGTCCTTGCGGTTGTTCTGACATTAGCTTTGCGAGTTGTTCGACTGCATTAGTGACTTCCTTGACTGACTTTGTGATTTCCATAATTCGGCTCTCGTTGCTTTTGATTGTTTTCTCAGTTTCTTGGAAACGTTTTTTTGTGTCTACCGAAAATTTTGTCAGCACCTCTTCGAGGGTTGGTTTCTTCTCTTGTGGATAGGGCTGATTTTGGAAGTTTGGAGGAGGTTGTTGTCTTTGATTTCCTTGACCTCCCCATGAAAAATTTGGGTGGTTCCTCCAACCTGGATTGTAAGTATTACTATAAGGATTATTATTGGATCTGAAATTGTTACCTATATAGTTCATCTGTTCGTTCTCTGCTTCCGGTTGGTAGGGTGGGTACCCAGGATTCGCCACGGTTCCACTTGCGTCGCACTGCATGACTGGATGTACCTGCGAAGAACACAAACTATCAATATTTTTATTCATCGCCTCCATCTGTGTTGATAGCATAGTCAACGCATCGATGTTGAAAACTTCGGCTGATTTTGTCGGTTTCGTCCTGTTAACTTGCCACTGATAATTATTCAGGGACATTTCCTCAATGAACTCGTAGACCGCTTCTGGAGTTTTGTTGTTCAAGGTTCCACCGGCGGCTGAATCAATTAGTTGCCGTGTTGAGGGGTTTATACCATTGTAAAAAGTTTGGACTTGTAGCCACACGAGTAAGCCATGGTGTTGACACCTCCTCAAGAGATCCTTGTATCTTTCCCATGTGTCGTACAATGTCTCTAGATCCATCTGCACAAAAGAAGAGATATCATTCCGTAATTTAGCCGTTTTGGCCGGTGGGAAATATTTCAATAAAAACTTTTCGGTCATTTGTTCCCATGTAGTGATTGACCCTCGTGGTAATGAGTTTAACCACTGTTTGGCCGTGTGAGGCGGGGTTGAGGCCGTGCTCTAGGTGATCGTTGAGGCACGGCCATGTGTGATTTTGGCCAAGCCGTGTCAATTTCGTGCTAAGGCCCATTTGCTCTGTTTTGGGCCCGTTTTGTGTTCTTTTCATCCTCGGGTGCTTTCCTAGGTATAAAACATGAAAAGAAAGGATTACAAGCACCTTTTTATATAAATCGAAGGATAAATCATCCAAAAGCATGTTAAATGTGGGATTAAAATATGTTATAATTACGATTTATCAAGAAGTTTGTAGTCGATGTAATTATTTAGGAGTATTTCATTTCTCTAGTTAGGTAAATTGTCAATTCAATCTTGATTCTAACCCTCTAATCCAGCCTTTATCCACACCTTTAACTCGAGCCCTATTACAACCCTTTTTAAAGACCTTTTGATTTGTGTATCATTTCATTTTACAGTGGTGGAGATTTGATTTTTAGGCAAGCTTATGGGATTAACTTTTCATGTTCGACTTTTGAGTGCTTAATTTCGAACCTTAAACACTTTGAGTGATTTGAGTGAATCTTTAGTGAGGATGTCAACTCTTGTCGATTTTGAATTAAAGGTGATTATTTAGGTAAGGGAAAAACACCAATGTTTTTATGCTACAAAAACCATGACTTTGATTGTTTGAATCTTTAAGACCCTTTTACTTAAATTGTCAATGTATGAATTATCTTTGAATTATGATGGAACATTATTGATGAATATTATAAATCAAGGAAGTCCGTGTTAATTGTGAGTTGAGAACTTTGCTTGAGGATAAGCAAATGCTTAAATGTGGGAGTATTTGATAAACCGTAATATAAACATATTTTAATCCCACATTTAGCGTACTTTTGGATGATTTAAGCCTTGAATTATGGAATTTGGCACTCTTAATTCTTTGTTTTCATGTTTTATACTTAGGAAAGCACCGGAGGATGAATAGAACGAGAAATGGGCCTAAAATGGAGTAAATGAGCCATATCACGAAATCAACACAGCCTGGGCCCAAGACCCCACAGCCGTGCCTCATTAACGGACCCGAACACGGCCTGGCCACGATTCACACGGGCGTGTGCCATGGGCGTGTCCCTGTCGTGACAAAGAAGAGTTTCGTTCGGATTAGGGTATTTAGAGGCAAAGAAAGCCATTCCAAAAGCCTATATAAACACCCTAGAGGCCAACCTTCAAGGGGAGTCCAGTTAGGCCAAAGAGCCAAAGCCAGAGAGGCCAGAATTATGGAATTTACTCGAAGAAAGCCAGTTGATTCATCTCAAGAAGCCGGAGTTATACTCAAGACGGAGATCTTCCCTTCAATTTCCTTCAGGGAGTTTTAGGGTTTTTCTTATGTTTTGTTTTATATTTTCTTCCGAGATGTATTCTTTCATTATGAACTAAACCCTCAGATACCTGAAGGGGATGAAACCTAAGACGGATCTTGTTATTGTTTTTTGAACTATATGGTAAATACTTGATTTGTTCTTAATTATGCGTTCTTAATTCTTGCTTTGATATTTCAGGATATTGATTCAAGTATTGATGTGCGTAGGCAGTGGAGCAAAAGTCCTTGCTTAATAGTAGATCTAGCATAATTAAGCGAAGTTGATCGCAACACTAGAAATAGGATGATGAAAATCTACCGGAGTAGGGTCAAATCTAATATGAGAGTCTATAGATCGAATTAATGCAATTCTAGGGGTTTTAATTAGAAAGAGATTTCAATTAATCAACCTCGGGTTAGACATTAGTAGCCTCGAAAGAGGTATTAATATAAATTAGGGAATCCTACGGATCAAGTCAAGTGAATAAATCGTCTGGTTCAGAGTTAAATAACAAGTGAAGTCTAGGTGGATTCTTCCTCGGGTATTGTTTTAATCAATTGGTTTTTTTTCCCACAAGTATTTTCCCAATTCATTCTCTTTGTCTTTGCATCTTTAGCTTAATAGTTAGTTAATTTTAGATTAAATAATAAATCCCATAATTCTTAGGCTAAATAATAAAAAGAAAGTTAGTATTAGTACTTTTGGTTCTTTTGGGTTCGACAATCCGGTCTTGCCACTACACTGTACTACTATTCGATAGGTGCGCTTGCCTCAATCGTTGTCATAGTTAGTTTCTAGGCTCGATCATTCTTTTTATAAATTTTTAAGACTCTGACATAACGATCAACTGTGCACCAGGTAGGACCCCAGAGAAGAGGAGGTGGGTCACTAGGACCGCTTATGTATTAAGCTCTCCCTAGATCCAATCCTAGATATGCATATGTCCATTGCCACACTCTAACCCAGAAACTTGTCCACAGATATGTTTGATTATTAAATTAAGTTTTATGCTATTTAAGAATTTATCAAAACTAGACCTAGAGTCCATTAAAACCCTAGCATGCATTTCTAAAATCCCATAAGGCCCACTAAGCCTAATCATGTCCATATAGCCCATTAAGCCCAACTATGTTTATGTAGCCCATTAGGCCCGATCATAATCAAATCATACAGCCATCCATATCATTCCATCATCCAATTTCACATCTCATCTCTTACCGATTTGTCCCACGAACTCGGCAGGCCCATTTAGCTCCGTCTGGCCCGGTTGGCCAAATAGTGGCCTGAGACCATGAGATCGCTCTCTTGGCCCCGAAAAACGTATCGTGTTCCCACACGAATGTTCACACGCTCGTGTGGTTGCTGGCGGCAACCTTTTGGCTTTTCGGTATTTCGGGCTTTTTGGGATTTTAGCTTTTGCCAATTTATCGTGTGTGAAGTGTATGTTCACACCTGGTTAATGCGACATGCTACACTATCCCCAACCTTGAACCTACAACCAATACCAATCTCCAATCAATCACACACTTAACCACAATATTTACCCAAAAATCGAAGCCTTACCATAACCTTACCGTGTGCCACCAGTTCTAGTAGCCCTTCCTTAGCTACTATTCACGAATATCCCCTAGATCTGCACCTACACATATACTATCAAAAATCAAGTGACTCGTATTCTACACTAGTCACCTCTATAGGCCACACTTACATTCAGCCACTTACTAATCCACAATTGAGACGAGTACACTTACCACTTGCTAGTGATCCTTACCACGCTTGCGATCTTTGAACCCTACCCTTGTTAATACAAGGTTAGCGACAAGAAAGAGTTAGATAGCCCTCCAGCTTTTACCAAAACACACTAAAGGAGGTTGACTAAGTACTTATCGAATCCAACATTTGATCCTACGGCCTAGATAGCTACTGAATGAGATCCGGCTTTTAACACTTGATCAATAGATTTGTGATGGAGGAAAGCAACAAAGAATCGGCACAAATAGGGATTTCGGCAAAAAAGGGAAGATGGTAATTCGGCAATGGAAGAATTCGGCAACGGAAGAAACAGAATGAGGGGGAAAAAAGAAAAGTAATGAAAAACCCAATGAACCTTTCAAAGGAATTCGGCACCCCCCTTTTATAGCCAAAAGCCAAAACTACTTTCCCCTAAAGTCCCATTCGGCACCAACTCTTCACACTTCTCAGCTCCTAACTTTTCTCCCTGATAACTCCTCAATCTCATCTTAAATTTCCTCCACAACCATCTCACAAGACCAATTCAAACTCTTCAATGCAAGAGTTCAAATCCAACACAAACTCTGGCCGTCCAATCTGAAAAATAAACACTCCAATAAAATACCATGCCACTACTCGAACCTTGGACTCCCTTGCCTGCTAATGACGCCACCTCCCTGCTACCTAAGTGGCGCCACTTTGCCACTACACCATAAGCTCTTTTGTATCATTTTTCTTCTTCATTTATTTAAAAGGCCTACTAAATGAAGTCACAGTTCCCTTGAGGCTTAAACCAAAAATTTTCCTATACCCTTACTTGATCCCAGGACATCTCCAACACCCCTAGACACTCTAAATTCATTAACCATCAAAACCCACCTGCCAATTGTCATTTTCTCGCTCACTTAAAAATTTTAAGAGACCCAAAGCCCAAAGCCTAATAGGCCCAATTCTACTAGGCCAAAATTCGAGGTGTTACAGATCTGGTAAATTTTGAGGACGAAATTTTCTTTTAGAGGGGTAGAATTGTAACTCCCCAAAATTTCTAATTTATTATTGAGAAAATATGATACAAATATCTGTCAGCTTTAGTGGTTAGGTGTACTGGGAGTGTTTGGGAGGTCCCAAGTTCAAGCCTTCGCTTGGGTAAATTATTTTGAATGAATTAGGCATTACTCTTGTTCAATAGGGTTTTATTTGATTGTTGGTAAAAATATATTAGAATGGTCCTACTAGTCTGGTGGCTAAGGTGTGTGTTGGCGTGTGGGAGGTCTGGAGTTCAAGTCCCTGCGCGAGCAAGGGAATTATTTTTTTGCTTGGCCGTGTGGCGTTGTAGCACCCCGAACCCGGCCTAGAAGTTAGGCCCGAATCTGGCGTGTCACATGGGAAACCATCTTTGCAATTGTTAAAAACTTGTTTGAGAATTACAGCCTCTTTGTTAAAACCCAAAACACTTAAGTAATTGTTATCTACTTGAAAATGTAATTATCTTTAAAAACCTTTTTGGTTGCGAAAACATATTTGAAATAAACAATTTACGAAAATATGACGTTTGGAAATAGCGTTGCAGAAGCATTTTGAAAACATTGCGGAAACGTAGATAAAATATAAGTATTTTTGAGAGTTTGATTGATGAGTCGAAAATCGAGGTAGTGAACTTTAACTGTGACTTTTGAAAATGTTGTCGATAATTTGAAAGAGAATTTCCGAGTTAAATCATTTGTAAAAGTTTGTTATGAAAATCCTTTGTTAATCAATTTTTGGAAAACTATTATTTAAGTTTTCAGAAAATTCCCTTTTTAAACAATTTAAGAAAAATAATAAAAACATCCCAACCATAAAGCAAAATAAAAATAGTCCAGAGGCCTTATTACAACATTTAACCCAAAATAGTAAAGAAATAAAATAAACGAGAAAGAAGTCTAAAGTCCAAATAAACCATTTCTGAAGTATGGCCTCCCTCGAGTCATCCATAGCCCAAGTCCATATCATCAAGCATTACCTACAAGGGTTAAGAGAAAGGGGGGTGAGTTACAAGAACTCAGTGTGAAATCCCCTTACCGTTATCCATTGGGCCGGAACCCATTTAGCAATATTTTGGGCCTAAGTCCATTTAAAATAACAATAATGTATCAAATATAACATGTGTATGAAATGCAATTCCCAAACCAATCCTAATAATCCATCCGCTACACACCACCCGTACCAACCAACATACCTGTGGGTGATCATCAGTCAACCCACCCCGCCAACACACCAAACACAGGCATTAAGCCATTTATAGAAAATTTAGTTGTGGACAAGCCACCAGAGTAACAAAATTTACGTGGCGTTGCCACTATACAAATTTGTGGCAGAGCCACCAAAATATATGGCAGCGCCACCAGAACTTCTCTTCAATATTATCCCATCCCATGCAAAATCATGTATATAAAGCATAACAAATCACAATATAACAACAGTAATTTATTCAAATATTTTTTACAAAATTATGGCCCATTATCTCAATTAATCAAAAAGGCCCATTAAGCAAAATATCAGATTTGGCCCATTTAGCAAAATATCAGATTGGCCCACTTAGCAAAATATCAGATTGGCCCATTAATCAATATGTCCATTCGGCCCATAAGCAATTTCGTATTTCGACCCTTTAGGGGCATTTCCATGATTCGGCCCGTAAGGGAAATTTCGTAATTCGGTAATTTACCCACTATGGGTAATTCGGTAATTTCGCAATCCAGACTTAACTACTAATTTGGGCATAACAATTTAAAACTGTCCATCTGCATCATATTGACTAAATTGACTATAACTTGAATTAGGAATCTCAAAATCTAAATCCGTAATTTTCCTTGAAACTAGACTCATATATCTTTCTACTATAATTTTTCCAGAATTTTTGGCTTAACCAATTAGTACAGTTTATTCCATAAAATTTCCCTTGTTTCACTGTCCAACGATTCTGACCTCTCTTACCTAAATTTTAAATATCTCACTGCACGGTTTTCATATATTACTCCCACTTGTTTCTAATGAAAATAGTCTCACTAAGGAATCCATATAAATTATAGCCTATAATTAACTTTGTAAAAATTTTATAAGATTTTTGCAAGACAGATCAGGGAACCACGAAGTCAAGTAGAACCAGTCTCACTAAAATTAAGATATCTCAGAATATAAAAATCTTTTTCCTTCTTTGTTTCTTCCATATTAAAATAGACATAGTAAGCTTTAATTTGATATCTTATTCACTTTCTAATTCCCTTTCTCCTATTTTTCGTGATTTTTCAAAAACACATCACTGCTTCTAACTGAAATTGTTTTATTACAAAATACGATTACCACTACGATCATACGTACGCCCGAGTAATCACGGATGCCGGTTTTTGGTTTTCTTCGGTATTTCGACCGATTCACAAAAAATTTCATTCAAACTTTCAGAGAAGTGTGAGATTACACACCATTTCAGATATGTATACGAAAGGTACGGGATTACACACCTGATTTTGATTTCCTAAAGAACCACTCGTCGTTGACCTAGAACAATCCCAACCAAAAGTTAGCCTCGGATTTCCAAAAGATTTCGTATCACTTACACTTGAATCACTTACCACTATGTCCGAAGGTAGAATATATCGAGTGCTTTGTCCCTAAAACATATAGTCGATTATTTCAAATTATTACTCCGTTAGCAACCAATCGAATATTGAATAATATCAATAATCCATAAGAACTCCTTACCTTATTAATATTGGATCCGATTTCTCCGTTCAACTTAAGGCTAGAATGATGTTCGGCCTCCCACTATATCACTACGAAGAAGAAAAAGATCTTGTTGAGAGAGAATAAGGTGATGGTCTCGGTCAAAATGACCATCCCGAACCAAAACATAGATTCAGCATTAAGAGAAAGAAAATAAAATATTGAGAAGAATACTTACCGATTGATCAAGAAATGGATGTTAATATGGATGAGAAGAAGAAATAGAGAAAAGATGAAAGTTCGGTTATGGAGGAAATTGTATGTTGATATTCGGCTGTGGTGAAAAAAAATTAGGAGAAAAGAGATGCTTGAAGGATTTCGTGAAAAAGAAAAGAAATAAGATGAAATATGTTTGACTAGCTTGGTTTTCAAGAAAGATGAAAGAATAAATTTTGGTCTCAATGGTTGGTGTACATTCAGCAACAAGAAGAAAGAAAAGAAGAGAATATGCACACTCAAAGTTGAAGATTCGGTAAAAAGGAAATTTGGAGAGAAGAGAAAAATGTCACAAAAGTTGCATAAAGGAAATCTTGGCCAAAACAACACTAAAACTTTACCAAAACACCAAGCAAAATTTGGCTATCCCTCCTAACACACAAAACCGTCTACATACATGACCAAAAATGGTTAAAATTAGCCACCCACACTTTCCACAACATTTCCCTTGAAAAAGGCCACTTGTTCCTCTTACTTTCCCTTTTTTCTTGATTCCTTTCCTCACTTTCATTCTTTCCTATTCTCCTTAGCCATCTTGCCAAAAATAAAAAGTCCACCATGCCATATTTACATGCTTGGCCGACACTTAAGGAAATAGTGCAAAAATAATAGTCAAAATTTGCACACAATGGGATTTGAACCTCTTCCCTCAAGGTGCTTCATGTGGCATCATATCCTCTTTACCAATTGCTCATTTATGCTAGCAATTTACTATTTTATTTCCATAAGCCTTGATGCCACTTACTATCTCTCCTTAATAGCCTTAAACACAAAATTTTACTAAGGCCCAACTTGAACCCGGAACTTCATAGAACCCCGTAACTTTCTAAAATCACCTTTCTAATAAGTCCAACTTGAAATAATGTCGTTCTCTTGTTCTCAAAAATTTTAAACATTCCTACTCCCAAGGCCCATTGGGCCCAATCCTACTAGGCCCCAATTTCTGGATGTTACAGGCGTGGTGGAGTCTTAGTCAAATTGAAATTTTGAGTAGTGAAGTTGTTGTGGGAGGTTAGGGAGAGAATTGAGGAGATGAGTTACCAGATTTTTATGCATGATCTTTTTGTTTAGTTTTTTTTTTCAAAATTCGGACTCTTTTCCACTTTTTTGACATTTTCCCTCTTCTCCCCCACTCTCAATTTTCAGTTTTCATCTTTCTTCTAAATAATAAATCCTTGCCGCAAAATTTCCTTTGAATTCCCCTTCCGTTTTCTTTGTCTTTCTTCATCTTTTCCCCTTTGTGAAAGCATGCAATTCTGTTGTACGGTAAGTTTCCGTTTTATTAAACTTGAATGTTACTCTAGATAAAGGATTAATGGGTGTTTTGTTGACTATTTAGGAGTTGATCGTGAGGCTGGAATTAATGTTTGTCGATTTGACTCGAAGTCGTGATCGTTTGGTATGCGTATAAAGTATGCGTTTTCTTTTGTTGTTTGGGTGAGTGGTTTTGGCTTTGAATACCTTCTTAAATTTGTTGAACTCTTCGTTAATGAGGAATTGTTATTTTTACAGTAGTGAATTATTTCAGTTGCTATCTCCCTCGTGTTGAGTAGTGGTGGAATTATTCGAAGTTAGAAGGTAAGTGATGAACGGACAAGCTTAGACCTTTCGGTACGTGAATACGGTTTAATCTTAGTTTAAGACCGATTCTAAAGTTGGGATCATCGATTATAGGTTTTTGGTGACCTCGGGATTGCGTAAGCAGTGAAAATGATACAGGTATTTATAGACATTAGAATGCTTAGAAACCCTAAAAATTGGCTTTTTGTGTGAGAACAAAGCAGGGTGCGGCAGGGACACGGGCGTGTGCTCAGCCCGTGTGAGAGTGCACAGGCTGTGTGAGAATTTTGAGTGAATCGCAATCGACAAGGGCTGGCACACGGGCGTGTTCCAGCCCGTGTGAGTCACACGGGCATGTACCCTACCCGTGTGGTTCTGTCCTTGGCTGGTGGATCCTTAAGGTGGCCCGTTTTCCACTCCTTTTGCTTCCCTATACTCACCTAAGTATATAAATACAAATTCAAAGGATTAGGAGCATCGAATTCACCAAATTATATAAATAATCATCCAAAAACACGCTAAGTGTGGGATTAAAATGTGTTACTTTTATGATTTATCAAATATCCCCACACTTAAGCGTTTGGTTGTCCTCAAGCGAAATCCTCAACTCACAATTAAAATTAAACTTCTTCAATTCATAATTCTCATCAATAATGTCTTGCCATAATTTACAGGTAATTCATACTTTGATAATTTAGGTAAAAGAATCTTAAAGACTCAAACAATTCAAGTCACAAATTTTATAGCACGAAAACATAGGTGTTTCCCCTTATCTAAATAATTACCTTTGATTCAAAACCGACAAGAATTGACATCCTCACAAAAAGTTCACTCAAATCACTCAAAGTGTTTAAGGTTCAAATTAAGCACTCAAAAGTCAAACATAAAAAGTTATTACCATAAGCTTGCATTAAAATCAAAATCTCCACCACTATAAAATGTGATGATACACAAATCAGAAGGTCTTTGAAAGGGTTGTAATGGGGCTTGGGTTAAAGGTACGAATAAAGGCTAAATTAGAGGGTAAAAATCAAGATCGAATTGACAATTTACCTAACTAGAAAAATAAACTAATACTGAAGAATTACAATTGAATAATAACACGAGCTTCTTCTCAAAATGTGAAATTAACTGCTTAATCTCAAACAACATAGAACTAGTAATATATATTTCCATTTTTTTCTTTTTTTTCATGTCAATAATAAGGAAATTAATAACTGAAATAAAGAACAAAGTTAGGCAATTGATCAAATCAGATCTCGATAAAAAGGCGTTAATACAATAGGGAAAATTCTTAATGAATCAAAAAGAATGAATTTTTGGGTTAATATTAAGGGTATATCAAGAAATGATTTATTAGGATCAAAGGGGTTTACTAGGGGTTAATTATAAGGGTAGGCTTTTTAGGATAAGTGGGTTAAAAACCTAGGTGCCTTTATCATCTCAGTATATCAAATCAAAAGTGTGGTCTTGATATGCATAATTGAAGTAAGTTCTAGAATAACAAATCAATATTGACACACTCATAACCAATAATAAAGTGAGCAAGAAAAGTATATGCTCTAAAGGCTCAAACTCTCACAAAAATTACGATTTTTTATGTCAACCTTACAAATTTCAAACTTCAAAGTAATATTTAGATTTAGGGAAACAACCTAACAAAATTTTTAATTCTAGAAATAGACTTATCATGCTTGATTCTCTAATGTCTTAAAGTTTAAATCATCAATGCACAATTACCTATGACTTAATCCAAAACATATCAATAGAAATCATAAGTCAATAAAAATTTTATTCTAATAGTAATATGAGAAAATTTACTTAAGAAAAAGACATAATTCAGGGATTTTCTGATAATGATATAATTAACCTCCCCACACTTAAGATGTACATTGTCCTCATTGTACAAAGATAGATAATAGCAATGTAAGCAGAAAAGCATAAGACAGGGAAGGAGGTGAAACTTCTTGAATTATGGATGAAATTCTTAGAAAGTGAAATTTGTAGAAATAGATCTAATGAGAAGTATGATGGACTAGGCAGAGGTGAAGGTGGGGGAGAAAGGAAGAGGGAAGGGGGTTTTGGGAGGGAATGGGGGAAGGAAGAATAAGGGAAAAAAGAGGGGGTCGTCGGCGGCCGGTGCCCGGAGTTGCGGTGGAGGTTGGGTCGGCTAGGGTTTGGGGGTTTGGAAAGGAGAAGGAAGAAGAAAGAAGAAATCGGGTTTTAAATAGGTGACACGGTCTTATGTTGGGTCACACGGCCGTGTCACATGCCCGTGTGGCTCGAATTCCAGCCCGTGTTCGTCGCGAAACCTAAAAATTTAATATTCACATGGCCGAGTCGCACGCCCATGTGTGATTTCCACACGCTCGTGTGATCTCACATACAGCTGTGTGGCTTGCCCATGGAGCCCCCTGACTTGTTTAAATTTTGATTATTTGAAAATTTTAGCTCCAGTTTTCACACGGCCTAGGACACGCCCGTGTAAAATTTGCACGCCCATGTGCTCGAACACACGGCCATGTGTCATGCCCATGGAACCCCCTGACTTGTTTAAAATTTGAAAAATTAAGCTCCAGTTTTCACATAGCCTTGGACACGCCCGTGTGGGATTTTGACACGCCCGTGTGATATCCCACACGGCCATGTGTTGTATCCGTGGAGCCCCCTGTCGATTTCTTGGCATTTTAAAAACTAAGTCCCTACATCCACACGGCTAGGGGCACGCCCGTGTGTCCAGGCCGTGTGGGATAAAAAACCTGCATTAAAAACATGAACGAAGTGAAAATAAACTAATTAGTAAGGTTAGTGCTTGGTTTGCCTATCGAGAAGCGCTTATTTAGAGTCTAAGCTCGACTCACCTTATAGTTGCATAATCATGGTGGTTCGAGGAGTTGAAACTCCTCATTCCTGCTATCAATTTTGTTAAAATAAGGTTTTAGACGAGTACTATTTACCTTGAATGTAACATCCTTAGATAGGGGCTCTTGTGTTTTATTATTTTCATGTGAATGACTTGAGTATGATGCTAAATAGGATGTCTTAGGGTCTAGATATGAGCCAAGGGTAGGCCCGGGTTATAGCAAAATTATTATTTTTTGGGCACTTGTTAAGGGAGCTGAAGGAGCTGAGTGTTAAGAATATTGTGTAGCAAGTTTTAGCACAAGAAGTGCCTTGGTAAAGTGGCAAGAAGGCACCACTTAGAGCTCAGGGAAGTGACGCCACAAGCTGGGGGAGGGAGCCTTGGTTCGAGTTGCAGGAATCCCTCCTTGGGGTATTTCTTTTTGACGCCAGAACTGTGAGGAGTTGTGCTCAGGTGGAACTTTGGTGGATAGATGTTGAACAAGTCAACAGATTCAAAACGGGTAGAGAAGAGAAATTTGTGGAGCTTGAAGAATTCAAACTTGTTTGAATGGTTGGCCAAGAGAAAAACGAGGAGAGAAAAGAGGGATTGAAGTAGGGGAAGCCTTAGCCGAATTGTGGGAGTGGCTAGGAGAGCTTGAAGCATTTGGTTTTGGTGTGTGGTTGGTGTGCCGAATTGGGTTGCTTTGGGACTTTACTTTTCGGCATTTGGGGTTGGTGTTTCACTTTTGAACTTCGGTTTTTCCTTTCATTCTAGTTGTGCCGAAATCACCTTCTCACACTTGATCACTATTGCGTTTTGGTTCTTTTTCTCTTCTCTCAAAATACCCTTAGCCGAATGCTCATCTAAACTTCCCTTGGTGCCTTTTCTTTTTCTTCTCAAGTGCTTAGCCGAATTCATCTTGATCACCACACACCATTGCCGAAATCTTATGAATCAAAAACCTCACCTATCATCCATCTCTTTGCTTTCTACTTTCATTTCGTTGATTAGCCGAACCCCTTGGTAGTTCATTCTCTTGCCGAAACCTCTCTACTCTTCTCTTCTTGTTCCAACACTTGGGCCGAATATCAACCATTGTAGATCTCTCTCTTTTCTTCTTCTCTCGTTGCTTGGTGGATCAACTTTGGTATTTGGAGGGGGTAAGTTTTGTTTTGGCCGAATCTCCCTTATCTCTTCTTTTCTTTCTCTATCGACTCATGTGGAGGAGAAGCCGAATTTCGGCATTTGCTTGGCATGATTCTTATTCATCTATGAAACCGAATTCTCTTGGCACCCATAAATGTTCTTTTGGGTTTCGTGACAGCGGATTCATCGTGGACCATTCGTCATCGCTCCTAATCAGTTTCGTTGGTGTAGAGGGGTAAGTGTTTCAATCGTCGGCATCTCTCTTTTTATGGTTAATGCCGAAGGCAGATATTCCACATTTTTTTGGTGCTTGGCCGAATACAGGAGGGGAGATTAACGCTATTTTGTGTGGAGTTTTCGGGATTTGTTAGCGGTGAGTCAACCCTAAAACCTTCGGGATCTGTCGACTTAGGTAAGGGATCTAACTCCGGGATTCTAGTTCTTTATATTTTTAGTTTGCTTCTTTAAACCGATTTAGTGATAAGGTATATTATGGATTCGAAGGCTAATCCAGCAATAAGTGGAGTTAGATCTGAGACTCCAGCCCTTAAGTTCAAAAAGAGGGCCGTCTCAGCGGTTCGTGACTGGCCACCGGGGTATGGGCCGGCATCCGAGCAGGAGAGTAGACAAATCGCGGTAGTGTCGATTAACGATAGTACCGACGTGGAGAGTGTAGTTTTGCGAGTGATCAGGTGTGTATCTCTTACACACTCCATATTCGATGTATAATATGTTAATAACTTAAACACTATTAAAAGCCGGGATATGTGGGGATATCGATAAGTTACCCTTATGGGTATGAGCGAGGACTCTGGGTAAGTCCGTTCTGATAGTTAATGATATATGATTTCTGATGAATATATGTTATGTTGCAGTATATTGTTAGTCGATAAATAGTATTGTATGTATAAGCATGTGAATTAAAGTGGGTGTTATGAGAGGAGGGGGAAGATGATTGTTTGTGACTTTAGGTCACCAGTGGTTTGGCACCACCAGTGGTTTGGTACCACATATGATATTTGTGACTTTGGGTCACGAGTGGTTTGGCACCACATTGGATAGCGACTCGTCCCAGTGGTTTAATACCACAGTGGGTTGGCCCCACATATTACTCTGGAAAGGGATTGTCGCCAGTGGTTTGGTACCACAAAGTGGGTTGGCCCCACATATGGATAATTGTGACTTTGGGTCACCAGTGGTTTGGCACCACCAGTGGTTTGGTACCACATTTATACTTTGATCGTGACTTTGGGTCACCAGTGGTTTGGCACCATCAGTGGTTTGGCACCACATTTATACTTTGATTGTGACTTTCGGTCACCAGTGGTTTGGCACCACCAGTGGTTTGGTACCACACGGGGTAGATTATGGAGTTGTGGATGGCTAGGTTTGGGTTGCATGACATATTTACTTGATTATGAAACTGTGTAAGAGTGTTGCTATAATCGGGAAGGGGATTATACACTGATTCTCGGTGACTCACCTGTTCCCTTATCTTTTACAGATGACTCGTAGATTGCGGATGTGGAGCCAGGCGGGCTCGAGGTGGCCATGCAAATTGCTTTCGGTTTTAGTTTGTTCACTATTTTGGGTGCTTTATTTTTAATTTGGTTTTATTTGGGTTTGTAATAAGGCCACTAATTAATATTTTGGGTTTATTTTATCTTGTTTAAATTGTTATATTTCGCTTAAGTAAACTACTTGACATGTCTAAATAACCGGTAAATCAAAGTTGTCTAAATTACACATCTCACCGGATTTTCTAAACTTTACCATCGGGTAAGAATAAATAACTGATAACAACAATCGGCTCAAACTCCATTTTAAATTGAGTTACTTTAAGTGAAAAGTTTTTGAAACGGTTTTCAACCTTACACCTCGATAACTTCGGGATTTCCCTAAAATCACATGGTTTTTCTTTCAGAATTTCAAACATCCAACACATTTTCGAATGACGATTCTTTGAAATCGAACCTACAACTTGTTTTGGTCAAAATACTTTACCTTGTGACATACCAAATTCGGTCGTAGTGTATTGACCGGGTTGGGGGTGTTACAATTTTGGTATCAGAGCCAAGTTCAAAAGCTCAGCTATGGGCCCGAGGCCCAAAATGTATTAAAAGTGGGTTTCAAAAAGGTCTGGTGGGAAAATACATGGTCAGGGAAGCATGGCACCGAGTCTCCGACACCGATCCGCCCAGGTAAGTACCCCTAACTGCTGTGTTTATACATGATTGTGAGGATGGTGATATGATTGATAGTACTAGTGGATTACCCTAGAGACTGAAACTCGTAGGATTCTGTGAACTCGCGAAAAACAAAACCTCGTAATAAAACTGTTCATAAAACTGTGCTGTAATAACAGTGGAATAAAGTCTAATGCATAAAACTTTGAAATCAGATAAATTGAGAACGTTAGTCATGAGTACCCGAGGACGTGGTCGTAACACACGTGGACGTGGTCGGGGTAGGATGACTGTGTCTAAACCAGTGCGGTCTGGTCAGGGGTCAAAAAATGAGGTACCACCGCTACCAGCTGCGGCCGCTAAGTTTCAGGATCAGACAAGTGACAATGCAGTGTCGCAGGTGATGCTGCGAGTTCTGGAGAGGGTAGTTGGAGCAGGTGGAGGTGCGGAAGCTTAGAAATCTGTGTCTGAGCAACTCCGAGCCAATGGAGCAGAGGTACCACATTTATACTTTGATCGTGACTTTGGGTCACCAGTGGTTTGGCACCACTAGTGGTTTGGTACCACATTTATACTTTGATCGTGACTTTGGGTCACCAGTGGTTTGGCACCACCAGTGGTTTGGTACCACACGGGGTAGATTATGGAGTTGTGGATGGCTAGGTTTGGGTTGTATGACATATTTACTTGATTATGAAACTGTGTAAGAGTGTTGCTATAATCGGGAGGGGGATTATACACTGAGTCTCGGTGACTCACCTCGTCCTTTATCTTTTACAGATGACTCGTAGATCACGGATGTGGAGCTGGGTGGACTCGAGGTGGCCATGCAAATTGCTTTCGGTTTTAGTTTGTTCACTATTTTGGGTACTTTATTTTTAATTTGGTTTTATTTGGGTTTGTAATAAGGCCACTAATTAATATTTTGGGTTTATTTTATCTTGTTTAAATTGTTATATTTCGCTTAAGTAAACTACTTGACATGTTTAGATAACCGGTAAATCAAAGTTTTCTAAATTACACATCTCACCGAATTTTCTAAACTTTACCATCGGGTAAGAATAAATAAGTGATAACAACAATCGGCTCAAACTCCTTTTTAAATTGAGTTACTTTAAGTCAAATGTTTTAGAAATGGTTTTCAACCTTACACCTCGATAACTTCGGGATTTCCCTAAAATCACATAGTTTTTCTTTCAAGAATTTCAAACATCCAACACATTTTCAAATGACGATTCTTTCAAATCGAACCTACAACTTGTTTCGGTCAAAATACTTTACCCTGTGACATACCGAATTCGGTCATAGTGTATTGACCAGGTTGGGGGTGTTACATTGAAGGTGCCAAATTTGGAATGAGTTACCTCGACTGTACCGTATGAGAAAATATTAAGTACCGTGAAACGGGTTGTTCCATTAGGTTCAAAAGAGGCAACACGAGGAACTGCATTATCCATTAGAACTCGGTCTCCAACCTTAATTTGACTCATTTTATTTTTAGGCTCGTCATGTCTCTGCTTTGGTTCATCGTTTACTTTTAATTTCTCCTTAAATTGTGTTTGCCATTCATCTAATTCTTCAATCTGAAGCCTTCGTTCCTCATGAACAGTTCAGTTCTCAATATGAGAGTTAGACAATGGCTCTGTCATCTTTTTCCGATGGATTTCCTGTAAAGAAGATTGAACATTAAGTTCGCTTACATTAACAGGACTTGTATCATCTTGATCACTAGATATTCTGACAGAATCAAGTGCTTGGAGTTTAATCATGTCATCACCTACACGAAGTATTAATTCCCCTGTACTATAACACCCCATACCCGAGTCTGAGGCTAGGACAGGATACGAGACATTACTATGCTTGAACTTGTACTTACCGACTATAAAATTTCGTTCCAAATTTAGAAACCTTTCTTTCTTAAACAACTCATACCTCTCATAGGCCTACGAGGCCTTAAACACATATCTGGAATCTTTCGCAACTCAATCGGAAACTTTTCCTTAAGACAAGGGTCACACGCCCATGTGGTTTGGGACACACCCGTGTACTCCTAGACGGACACTGACTATATTCACACGGCCTGGGGCACACGCCCATGTTCTGACCGTGTGTCACACACGACCTAAACAAACGGCCGTGGGATTAGCTCGTAGTTTAATCTAACTTAAAGTGCTAAGGTGCAGGGGACGTATGCCCTAGACACACGCCCGTGTGTCTATTCGTGTGGGCACTTGAAGGCTATTTACCAAGCCAATTGCCACCCTGAAATCAAGATCAACCTCATATTCAATCCAACAACTCAAATTACTACATCTTTCATGAACAAAACTACATGCTTCATTGATATCGATAAACATACATACTTAGTCAATCTTGGCCAATCACTTAGCCATATACAAAAGAATAATAAACTTGATAGCCCATACTTTTGCCCCCTTTTTTTAGACTTATTCTCAAAATGAAATGTTCCTATTCATGCCATACTTAATATAAACATCTTGGCTATACCAAAATAGCGATTGATACTGTGCTCCGAGCTCCGATGACGATGATCCACGAGATTAGCTTGGCGGGACTACATGGAAAGAAAGAATAAAAGACGTAAGTATTTAGCTTAGTAAGTTTGCATAAAATTCACATAACATCATACTTGTTTAACATAACCCATTTGGCATAAACAATGGCATCATAATTTTAGCTATTTAAGCTTACTTACTCTTACTGATTCTTACATATCTCATGATACTTACTAGTCTCATGCTCGTGAGGTAAACAAGGTACCTATATCACTTGATCACATAGATCAGCATACTTTACTATAATAATCATAATCTCTAATTTATCATCCATAACATGAATAATACTCATTTCCAACTTGATAATAGCTTTGCTTACTTAATTTTCTTGCTATCTCTTTAAGATTTACTCATTTGCCCGATGAATTTCTATGAATAACCAAGGATACTAAATCTCATTCCACATATAACTCGATGCCAAAGCCATATCCTAGATATGGTCTTACATGGGATCTCTCATCTTGGTATCGATGCCATGTCTTGACATGGACTTACTCAAAGTCTTCCTTGTATGTTCCCTTAGGAACTTACCATTGCCATGTCTTTACATGGTCTTATTTGGTATCTTTACTCATGAACTGGTCAATGCCGAGCCTTGGCTTAGACTTACTTGAAATCTTCCTTGTTACTTACCAATGCCATGCCTTGGCTTGGACTTACATGGGATTTCTATCTCATGATAGCTTTTCAATGCCAATACTTGTCTTGGACTTACACGACATCTTTGCTTGGAGACTCACCAATGCCATGCCTTAGCTTAGGCTTACATGGGTCTTCATCTCATAATAACTCTTCAATGCCAAGACTCGTCTTGGACTTATATGATAACTTTGCTTGATTTCCGATGCCATGCCTTGGCTTGGTCTTATACGGACTTTCTTATCTCATGTGGTAGATCAAGTATCCTAAGTAATTCAACTTCAATCGGGACTTTCTCATGCTTAATCTCATTGATTTCTTTATTTAACATAGCATTAAGCATTTCTATGGTAATAATGTACATTATACTAAGCAATTCATTGATAGTAATCATAATGCTTAGAAGTCATACAAACTTACCTCAATATACAAAATGTACGTAGATATGCAATTTAGTCCTCGACTTTGTTCTTGCCTCGGTTTTGATCTAGACTTTGTTTTTCTTGATGTGTAATAATAATTTAGATAATTTAATACTCACATTTACTAAATTGACTCTTAACTTATACTTTGGAAAAATTACTATTTTGCCCCTAAACTTTCTCATAATTACATTTTGCCCCTAGGCTCGTAAAATGATTTTCATTCAACTTTCTTAAATGTCATGCTTAGCTGATTCATTTTCTCTTCTACAACAATAATCAATTCTCACTATTTCTAGTATGTATGACCAATTTCATAACTATTACAAATTAGTTCATACTATCATTTTTCATGAAATTCACTAAGGAAAAGATGTTTATCTAACATTGAACTCTCATAATCTTCCATAAAATATCATTTTACAAACATGTCATACATGGGTAGATTTTTGAACATGCATCTTAGCTCATTTTATAGTTGAAAATAGAGAATTCATAATACGAGGACTCCGAAAATACGAAGAATATTAAAAACGGGGCTAGGATGCACTTACTAGCAAGCTTCAAAAATTTGAAGAACCCTAGATTTGGAGGCTCTCCAATTTTCGGCACAAGGAAGAAGATGAATAAGAATTTTTATCATCTTTTTCCCTTTTTAATCATTTAATAGATTAAATGACGAAAATGCCCTTCTCATTAAACTTTTACAAATTTCTAACTGATCGCTGAAATCAGAGCTTTAAAAATTTATAAAACGAATGATCAAACCTGGAAACTAACTCTGACAACGATTAAAGGCAAGTGTACCTATCGAACAGTAGTATAGCTTAGGCAAGACCGGATTGTCGAACCCAAAGGAACTAAAAGTATTAATACTCACTTTCTTTTTATTATTTAGCTTAAAATAAAGTGAAGTTGCTTTAATCTAAATTAACGACTACTAAGAAAAAGACGCAAAGACCAAAGAACAAATTGGGAAATAACTAGAAGAAAAACTCAGTTGATCACGACGATACCCTTAGGAAGAATCCACCTAGACTTCACTTGTTATCTAACACTGAACCATACAATTTATTCACTTAGTTTGATCCGTAGGACTCCCTAACGTATATTAAACCCTCTCTCGAGGCGAATAAAGTCTAACCCTAGGTTAATTAGTGGAACTCTCATTCTCTTATAATAACCCCTTAAAATAGCAGTAAATCGATCTATGGATTCCCATATTAGGTTTCACCCTAATCCAGCAAAATTTCGTCACCCTATCTCTAGGTGTGTAATCAACTCCGCTTAATTATGCTAGATCTACTCTTAAGCAAGGTCTATTCCTCCTCCACCTAAGCACATCAAACTTGAATCAATATCCGCAAAATATTAACTCAAGAATTAAGCACACATAATTAAGAACAAACTAAGTATTTATCATATAATTCAGAAAAGGATAACAAGATTCATCTAGGTTTCATCCCCTTCAGGTATCTGAGGGGTTTAGTTCATAACAAGTAAAGAAAACATCTCAAAAGAAAAGATAAAACAAAACATAAGAAATCCCTAAAACTCCTTGAAGGAATTGAAAGAGAGATCCACCGTCTTGAGTAGAATTCCGGCTTCTTGGGATGGATCAACTGGCTAACTTCGAGTGATTCCCACAATTCTGACCTTTTCAGCTTGGCTTCTAGGCCTAGCTCCACGCCCCCTTCAATGGTGGTACTTAGGGGGTATTTATAGTCTCTTGGAATGCGATTCTTTCTCCCTACGTATCCTTTTCTGACTGAATTTGTCTAAGTCCACGACAAGGGCACGGCCATGTCACACGCCCGTGTGACTCATCTTCAGGCCGTGTTCGGATTTCTAAGTTGAGGCACGACCGTGTAAGTAAGGGTGAGGCCGTGTTCTAGATGTATGACAAGGCAGGGCAGTGTGCTCTTTGGGCCAGGCCGTGTGGATTTTGTGATATGGCCCATTTACTCCGTTTTGGGCCCGTTTTGTGTTGTTTTTATCCTCGGGTGCTTTCCTGGGTATAAGACATGAAAAGAAAGGATTAAAAGCACCTTTTTACATAAATTGAGGGATAAGTCATCCAAAAAATAAGCTAAATGTGGGATTAAAATATGTTATAATTACGATTTATCAAATACCCCCACACTTAAGCTTTTGCTTGTCTTCAAGCAAAATTCTCAACTTACAATTAAAACGAACTTTCCATAATTCATAATTCCTACTAACAATGTCTTATCATAATTCATAGATAATTTATACATGGATAATTCAATTCAAAGAGTCCTAAAGATTCAAACAAGATAAGTCATGAATTTGTATTTTGAAAACATAGGTGTCTCCCCTTATCTGCAATATTACCCTTGATTCGAAATTGACAAGAATTGACATCCTCACTATAGATTCACTTAAATCACTCAAAGTGTTTAATGTTTAGGAAAAGAAGCACTCATACGTCGAACCTGAAAAGTTAATCTCATAGGCTTACTTGAAAATCAAATCTCCACCACTGTAAAATGAGATGATAAACAGACCAAAAGGTCTTTGTTAGGGTTGTAATGGGGGCTAGGGTTAAGGTGTGGATAAAGGCTGAAATTAGAAGGTTAGAATCGAGATTGAATTGACAAGTACCTACCTAAGAATACTTGAAATAATATTTACATCAACTGATAATAATCCTAACAATACGGGCTTTTCTTTCGGAATATAAACTTTATTTGTATAAGCTCACTATTAATACTGAGTATACTTCAATTTTTTTTAAGAACAAGCTAATTATAAAGGATGAATTCAACTCATAGCATAATGTAATCCGGTAACTAATCAAATCATATCTCGATTAGAGGGTGGTCAAAAGAAAGGGTGATAACAAATACAAAGGGGTTTTTGGGTTATTAATAGGTGAGTCAATAAAAAGGTTTGTTAGGATCAATAGGGTTCACTAGGGGTTAATTGTGAGGGTAGGCTTTTTAGTGGAGTGAGTGGGTTAAAACCTAGGTGCCTTTATCATCTCTGTATATCAATTCATAAATGTGGTCTCAACATGTATAAACGAGGCAATTTCTAGAATAACAGTTCAAAGTTGACACACTCATAATCAATAAGTGAGCACGGAAAAGAATATATGCTCTAAAAAGCTCAAAATCTCATGAAAATTATGGGTGTTTTGACATCAATCTCATAAATTTCAAATTTCAAAGCAATATTCAAATTTAGGTTAACAACCTAGCAAAAATTTTAATTTTTGAAAAATAGACTTATCATGCTTGATTCTCTAGTATCTTAAAATTTAATCATCAATGCACAATTATCAATGGCTTAATCAAAAGCATGTCAATAACAATCATAAATCATCAGAAATTTCATCCTAATTAGTAATATGAGAAATTTACTTAAAAACAAGACTAAATTTAGGGATTTGAGAATACTGCAAAAAGTTTGGCACTTTTACTCCCACACTTAAGATGTATATTGCCCTCAATGTACAAAGATGGACACCAAAAGTTAATATGCAAAATGAAAAGAGAGGGGAGAAAGTGACACTCCCTGAATTAATGGATGATTTCCTTGGAGGATGGTAGAGGTTGTGTTGTCTGATGACTTGTGTAGTGGTGAATTGCTTCCAAGTGATGTTTTTGAAACTGCTAAGTCATCAATTAGAAATCATTTGAGGGTGTAATTAGATAAATGTTAGGAATACTCGAGGTTTAGATGTTGATGATATTCATAATAAAAGTTGTCAATGTATGAGGAAAATGTTCAAACTTAAGACAAATTGAAATAACGAGAAAATAAAAAATAGAAACTTAAAAATAAGAAAAAGAAAATCTAGATAAAAGGACTCAAAGGTCCTCATCATCGTACGGGTCCTGCGGTGGTTCTGCTGATGAGATGTGGAGGTGCTGGCATATTTGTTGAAGGGTAACCTCTATCCCATCAAAACGTCGAGTGTTGTCAATGAAATATTGCTCGAACCGGTCTAAGCGTGCAAAGATATCCGCTAATGAAGTCGCTGCATGGGAGGGCCGCTGGCTCGAAATCGGTGCCTCCTGTG
The DNA here is from genome assembly GCA_005393395.2 of Gossypium australe. NCBI lineage: Eukaryota > Viridiplantae > Streptophyta > Magnoliopsida > Malvales > Malvaceae > Gossypium > Gossypium australe. Next base: position 102,311,931 of record CM016619.1, on the reverse strand, counting down.
ATGGTGGTGGGACATCATCAGTAATGTCCTCGGGCTCCCCTTCAGCTGAGGAGGTTAGTAATCGTATTGAGGAGGGCCGGTCCCTCGACGATGTTGAATCATCCTCATGTGTAGCATCGTTTGGATGCTTTGAGGTACCATGTGGCCGATCAGTGTAAGTGAGGAAATCTGAGCCTCGGTGTGGAGGAAGCTAAAATATCGAGCCAGCCTTGTACTATACGGCCCCATTGATAAAATCCCCTTCCTGTGCGGCTTTGTTTGATGTTGAATTGCACAGGTGATGAGGTATGCCAGGTCGAAGACGTGCCCTTCTGACATGCACGATAAGTAGTAGACATTGTGCTTGTTTACCACGCCGATGCTCTCGCATCAACCGGTGATGGTGTGAGCGAGGATGGCGTGAATATATCGTAGGGGTGGGAGAAAGGCAGTCGCCATAGAGCGACTGGGGTCGTAGATGCTCGTAGTGGGGCCTAGGCTGCGCCAGCAGTTGAGTAGAGTGCAGTGAAGCTGGCGGTTTAATATGGAGAGTGGGTTTTCTTCTATAAATTCCGGTGTATAAAGTCTGAGTGCCGAGCCAAATTGCGGTACGCTCAGTCGATGTACCGTGCCCCCTAAGCGAAATTGGATGGTATCTGGATCGTCGAGTTGTGCCATCACTGTCTGCAATGTAAAGGTGGTGTAGAATTCTAGTGTGAGCTCCAAGTATGTGGGCTCGATGATTGAGAAGAGCTGCTCCCATGGGTCGGTTGAGAGGAAGGCTCGAATATTGGTTGCGAGCCCAACTTGTTCTATTGCGTCCCAATCGATGCACCTACCGATGCCTAGGGTCTATCCCGGATTGCCTTGTAGCGCTCTTCCTGAGCTGCTTGAGAAAATCTGAGGAATGGGTGTCGTAGCTTGGAAGAAGCACTTGCGGAGGATGATCTGGGCCATTTCCTTTTCTTGCTTGGGGCGGCTGCGAAACGTTTTGGTCGTGATGACGACATTTGTACCTGAAATTTGTGATCAAAATATAAAGCAAGATCAAGTCTCCACAATAATATAGCCAAAATATGCCACACTAAATTAAGCAAAATTTGAAAAGTTATCAGAAATTATTTGATGGCAGGAATTGTTTCAAACAAAGAAATGTATCAAAAAATGTAAGAGTCTATTCCTAGAATGAAGTTAATCGGGAAACAACAACCAATTCATCACAATTTTTACTAAGTATTCATGACAAGGTCCTAAATATAAATCATGCTTTAATATTGAAACAAAAGTAAAAATGAAGAAAAATGACATAAAAGTTATCAAGCTTTAAGTCAAGAAATTGAAGTGATGAAGGGAACCAGGGGTTGTGATGGTGTGAGACGATCAAGCACGGGTGGGGCACGGTGGTGCTTGTGGTGATTTCTGCAGGTGCACGGCTATGGAGAGGGCGTGGTTTGCTGCAGCACGACGGTGGCAAGGGTGTGCGGGTGGTTTTTTTTTTTTTTGTAAGGATATTGGAGAGAATGGTAAGGAGAAGAGTTTTTGGGTGGAGGAAGATGTGTGTGCAGGTGAATTTGGGAGGAAGGCTGCTGAAATTTGATTTTAGGTTAGATTTTGGGAAAGTGACGGATTGATTTTGTTATATAGGGAAAGGGGCACGGGCTATCACCATGCCCATGCTTTATTTTAAAGTGCCCGTGTTTTTCGCGATTTCGAATTTTAGGCGCGTTCAGGGTTATTGGCACAGCCGTGGTCAAATGGGCACGCCCGTGGTGTGTAAGTCAGTAGCTTCACACGATCGTGGGGCACGGGCGTGTACAGCCCGTGCTCGACAAGTCAGTGGCCTCGCACGGTTGGAAGACACGGGCGTGTTCTATCTGTGGTGTGTAAGTCAGTAGCTTCACACGGTTGTAGGGCACGAGCGAGTGCAGTCCGTGCTCGACAAGTCAGTAGCCTAGCACGGTTGGGTGACACGGGTGTGGACTGGTATCGCAGCACGTGTTGGGAAAAGAAATTCTTCTCTGTTTGAGAAGCGCTTGTTTATAGTCTTAAGCTAGACTTTCCCTATTTTCTGTTCTAAAAAAAGGTTCATGGAGCAGAAGCTCCTCCCTCATATCTCCAAAATCTGCACCATTATAAATTTTAAGTCGGTAACCATTTACCTTGAATGTGCCCTTAGTGGGGTGAGTTACCTCGATTGTGCCGTATGGAAAAATTGTTTTGATCATGAATGGGCCTGACCATCTTGATTTCAGTTTTCTAGGAAATAATTTAAGTCTTGAGTTGTATAGTAGGACCAAGTCCCCTACTTCAACTTGTTTTGACTTCTTTAGACGAGAATCGTGACGTCGCTTTGTTGCCTCTTTATATAGTTTAGAGTTCTCGTAGGCCTCAGCTCTCCATTCGTCTAGTTCATTCATCTGCATCATTCTTTTCTTTCCTGTAGTTCTAAGATCAAAATTTAAAAATTTTATGGCCCAAAAAGCTTTGTGTTCTAACTCGAATGGTAGATGACAGCTTTTCCCGTATACAAGTTTGTATGGGGATGTCCCTAGAGGTGTTTTAAATGTTGTTCTATAGGCCCATAAGGCATCATCTACTCTTATTTCCCAATCTTTTCTATTTGATTCAACCGTCTTTTCTAGGATGCGTTTAAGTTCTCGGTTTGCTACTTCAACTTGCCCACTGGTTTGAGGATGAGATGGGGTATCTGTCCTGTGGTATACTCCATATTTCTTTAGAACTTTTTCGAATTGAGTATTACAGAAATGAGTACCCGTATCACTAATAATGGCTCTAGGTGTCCCAAATCGAGAAAACAGTTTCTTGAGAAATTTAACTACTACTCTAGCATCATTGGTAGGTAAAGCTTCCGCTTCTACCCATTTTGACATGTAATCTGCCACTAGGATGTATTTGTTTCCAAATGAACTAGGAACGGTCCATAAAATCAATACCCATACATCAAATATTTCACATGACAACATATATGTTTGAGGCATTTCATCATGCTTAGAAATATTACCTGTTCTTTGGCATTTATCACACGAGGTAACATACCTGTTGGCATCTTTGAAAAGAGTGGGCCAATAAAAACCCGATTCGAGTATTTTATGTGATGTCTTAATTCCACTGTAGTGTCCTCCTGAAGGTCCTGAATGGCAATGTTCCAGGATTTTGCTCGCTTCTGCCTTTGTAACACATCTTCGAATTACCTGATCTGCACATATGCGGAAGAAAGGGATCCTCCCAAAAATAATTTTTCACATCAGTAAAGAATCGCTTCTTTTGGTGATGTGTTGATCTTTTTGGCAAGATGTTAGTTCTAAGTAATTTGCAATATTTGCAAACCATGGTACCTCAGAATGTGTTATAGAAAAGAGTTGTTCTTCGGGAAACGAATCGTTTATCTCACTTTCATCGAGCTCTTTGGTATGTGGATTTCCAAGTCTAGAGAGGTGATCTGCTGTAAGATTTTCAGCTCCCTTCTTATCTTGTATCTCCAAGTCGAATTCCTGTAAGAGTAAAATCCATCATATCGAATTCATGTAAGAGTAATATCCATCATATGAGTCGAGGTTTTGCATCGGGTTTGTTTAAAAGATAACAAAAAGCTAAATGGTCAGTGTAAACGACAACTTTGGACAATATTAAATACTGCCTAAATTTGTCAAAAGCAAAAACTACAGCTAGTAATTCTTTCTCTGTGGTGGTGTAGTTTTCTTGTGCGGGTGTGAATGTTCTTCTAGCGTAGTAAATTGGCTGAAAATGCTTGTCTCTTTGTTGTCCCAAAACTGTACCTACTGCAAAATCACTTGCATCACACGTTAGTTCAAAGGGTAAGTTCCAGTCAGCTGCAATTATAATCGAAGCATTTATTAATTTATCCTTAAGGACATTAAACGCATCTAAACATTCCTAATTGAAATTGAAAGGAACATCTTTTTCTAGTAATTTTGTCAATGGCTTAGCTATTTTAGAAAAATCTTTAATAAATCTTTTATAGAACCCTACATGTCCTAAAAAGCTTCTAATAACCTTAACTGAACTTGGAGGAGGTAATTTTTCTATGGTTTCAACTTTTGCTTTGTCTACCTCAATCCCCTTACTAGAAATCTTATGTCCTAACACGATCCCTTCTCTAACCATAAAGTGACATTTTCCCAATTTAAAACAAGGTTTGTTTCCTCACATCTCATTAGAACTCGTTTTAGATTTTTAAGGCAAAGATGGAAAGAATTACCGAATACCGAGAAGTCATCCATAAATACCTCCATGATGTCTTCCACGAGTTCGTCAAATATTGCCAACATGCAACGCTGAAAAGTAGCAGGAGCATTGCATAATCCAAAAGGCATTCTATGATAAGCAAACGTACCGTATGGGCATGTAAATGTTGTTTTCTCTTGGTCTTCAGGAGCTATGGGGATTTGGAAGTAGCCGGAGAGTCCGTCCAAGAAGCAGTAGTACATATGCCCAGATAGTTTTTCTAACATTTGATCCATGAAGGGTAGAAGGAAGTGATCTTTTCTAGTGGCATCGTTCAGCTTCCTATAGTCTATACATACTCTCCAACCTGTAACTGTTTTTGTGGGGATTAACTCATTCTTTTCATTGGGCACTACCGTCATACCTCCTTTCTTTGGGACTACCTGCACAGGACTTACCCAGGTGCTGTTAGAAATAGGATAAATTATTCCTACATCTAGAAGTTTAATTACCTCAGCTTTGACCACTTCTTTCATGTTGGGGTTTAGCCGTCTCTGGGGTTGCACACACGACTTGTATTCTTCTTCCATTAGAATTTTATGCATGCAGAACGATGGGCTTATTCCCTTTTATGTTCTCTTAGAACTTGTATCAACTCCTCCTTTTCCTTGGGTTTTAGTTCTGAAGAGATAATAACCAGTAATGTAGAATTTTCCTCAAGGAATGCGTATTCCAAGTGTTTCGGCAATTGTTTCAATTCCAGATTGGGTGGCTCATCAATGGAGGTTTTCTGTTTTAATTCGTCATTGTCTTCAATGCTTTCTTCTTTCATTTGTCTAAATGAAGATGTATTCAAGTTCATCTCTTCGCCTTCGTCTTCTTCCCCCTCGTCTTGAGTCAGGCACAGTTCCATCGTGTCGTCATGGATGATTTCCTGTAATGAATTTTGAATGATATAATCAGTAGTATCAACACAATAACAGGAATCATCTTGTTCTTTAGAATATCGTATGGCATCATAAATTTGAAAAATAATTTCCTCATCGCATATCCTTAATGCAAGTTTACCGTCACCTACATCAATAACAGCCCTAGCAGTAGCTAGAAAAGGACGCCCTAAAATTAAGGCAACATTAATGTCTTTGTAACACCCCACACCCGGTCAATACGCTATGACTGAATCTGGCATGCCACGAAGGAAAACGTTTTGAAGAAAATGAGTTAACGATTAAAATTTTGTGAAAAACTCTTTGTTGAACTTTGTTTGTAGAAAAAAAGAGTATAATAAATTGAAACTGATAATTTGCTTTTGAAATCCCGTAAGTAAAACTTTTAAAACTTAGTTAAGAAAACATTTATGTCATTTTAAGAAAACTCGAATTATTAATTTAAAAAAAAAACCATTAGCATTTGAATGTAGAAACTCAATATTTGGAAATCATTTAAATTGTAGAAAACATTTAATTTCTATTTTACTTTCAAACAATTTATATTACCCGATGGTAAGATTTTAAAACCATTGCGTTTTTAATTCCTTTAGAAAACTTTGGGCTCAATTATTAAATTAACCAAATAATTTATAAGCCATATTTAAAACATATCCGAAGCATATAAATAATCCAAACTAATTAAAGAGGCCTTATTACAAACCCAAAATAATAAAAACCAAATTAAAATAAATTTAAGTACCCCAAATCGAAGTTCATGTAAAATCAAATTTTATTGCATGGCCTCCTCGAGTTCATCCGGCTCCTCATCCGCGATCTCACGAATCACCTGAAAAATAAGGGAGGGTGAGTCACCAAGACTCAGTGCATATTCCCTCTACCGGGTAAATGCCACATACTTACACAAATTATAACAAGGCAACATATATGTATAATGCACCCAACCTAGCCATCCATAACTCCTTTTCTACCCCGTGTGGTACCAAACCACTGGTGGTGCCAAACCACTGGTGACCGAAGTCACGATATTCAATATTGTGATACCAAATCACTGGTGACTCAAAGTCACTAAAAATCCATATGTGGGGCCAACCCACGTGTGATACCAAACCACTGGCGACAATCCCATATCTCAAAAGTGGGGCCAACCTACGGTGATGCTAGATCACAGGGACGAGTCACTATGAGGTGCCAAACCTCTGGTGTCCCAAAGACACAAATGTGATACCAAATCATTAGTGGCCGAAGTCACAAATAATCAAGTTGTGGGGCCAACCCACGTGTGATACCAAATCACTGGCGACGATCCCATATCTCAAAAGTGGGGCCAACCCACGGTGGTGTTAACCACAGGGACGAGACGCTATGAGGTGCCAAACCTCTGGTGTCCGAAGACACAAATGTGATACCAAATCACTGGAGATACCAAATCTCTGGTGTCCGAAGACACAAATGTGATACCAAATCACTGGTGACCGAAGTCACAATATCAATCTTCCCCCTCCTCTCATGTTGCCCATACCAATGCAATATATATATACAAATCATGTTAATATACTTTGATATGAATCTAATAACAAAAATACCATAAATCATAGATCATGATTTTAATCCTCATGTATTAACAACATATCGAAACGGACTTACCCGAATCCTCAATCATACCATCATGGTATCATCTCAATATCTCATCATTTCGGCTTAACATCATGAATAGTATTTAACACACATATATACAAATATGAACCAAGTTATAAAGTGTGTAAGATACACACCTTTCACCAACGCAAGAATTATCTTCCAATATCCGATATCGCACTAGATCACTTTGTCCTACAATCGGCCAATACTAAAATATTAACAAAGGCCGTTCGGACCAACACAACACTTTAATCCCAAAAACTTTAGTCTTTTCAAAAGAATGATGAATCGACAAGAATCCTTACCCCTTGACTTACCAACCTTTGATTGCTAGAGATAGTGCTTAAATCAAATGCTTCCAAAGTCCCAAAGAGCCTATCTTTCAAACCGATTGAATGAATCAAAAGAAGGCCTACCCTTGAATATTCGGCCAAAAATAATACAAAAAGGAATGGAATGTTTCGGCAATATGGTTATGAAGAAGAAAAGTATGTGAGTAGTAAGAGAATAGAAATGAGAGAGAATTCGGTTTAATCAACAATGGAAGAAAGAAAAGAGAGAGTTTGAAGAGAATGGTTCGGCCAAAGAAAGAGAAAGAAAATATGGTTGAGCAAAGAATCAAAAGAAGAAGAGAGAGAGATAGGAGAAATAAGGTTCGGCCAACACCTATTTTTGCCTAAAAGAAAAGTGTACAAAATTGCCACCTAAGATCAAATGTTGTTTCAGTTTCAAAAGGATAAATGAAAGAAAGTAAAAGTAGGATTTGGTTTCCAACAAAATGAGGCTAAAACCAAAAGCTATTTTGCACCAAAAGCTAACACACATTCGGCCAAGGAGAGGAATTTTGGAGAGAAAGAAAAACAATGCAAAAAGATGTTCAAATGACAAAAATTGGCCAACTATTCCCCCCAAGCTACCTATCACATTCGGCCACCCCCCTAGCCATACATGCCGTCCACATTCAACCACTAAAGGCCTAGGAATACTTTCCAAAACATTTTCCTCCTAGCCTTATGTCTCCCCAACCTTCCTAACCTTAAGATTCTTATCCCCAAATTCATGCTTTCCTTAACATATATCAACTTACCAAAATAATAGTCCAACCTATCATAAATAAGTTTGACCGTCCATCAATGCTAGATGTGCAAATAAAAATCCTTAATGTTTTCCATGCTACTCGAACCATTTCCCTCAAGCAACCTTTCAAGCTCCTTATCCACTATGCCACTAACTCCTCATATGCTTTAATTCAACACTTAAATTAATTTAAGTGTCAAGCTCACTTACTCCACTTCATTAAATAAACCATACTAAAAATTATTCTAACTTCCTAAAAAAATCAAGCCTTCACAAGACTATGCTAACACACAAAATTCATACCCCAGCCAACACAAATAATACTCAAATTTTAGGATGTTACAATTCTACCCCCTTAAGAAAATTTCGTCCTCGAATTACCTGATCAAAAAGTTGAGGATACTGCTGCCTCATCGCATCCTCCGGTTCCCACGTAGCTTCTTCCACACCATGATTCCGCCATAAAACCTTCACTAAAGGAACTGACTTCCTACGCAAAACTTTCACATCTCGATCTAGAATCTGCACAGGTTCTTCTTCTATCGTCAAATCTGGACTCACTTCTATTTCCTCTACTGCCACGACATGCGATGGATCAGAACGGTAGCGTCTAAGCATGGAGACATGAAACACATCGTGAATCTGGCTCAATTCTACTGGCAACTCGAGCTGATAAGCTACTGGTCCCACTCGTCTCAACACCTTAAATGGTCCAATGAACCTTGGACTTAACTTGCCTTTTCTCCCAAATCTTAACACTTTCTTCCCATGGCGAGACCTTCAGAAAAACTTTGTCACCCCGGCAGACTCTATATCCTCCGCTTGAGATCAGCATACGGCTTCTGCCTATCCGAAGCTTCCTTCAGACGAGCCTGAATCAACTTCACCTTTCCTCAGTTCCACAAACTCTGGTCCTATCATCTAACGCTCACCCAACTCTGTCCAACATGTAGGTGTGCGACATCTCCTACCATACAACGCCTCATATGGTGCCATCTTAATGCTTTCCTGATAACTATTGTTGTATGCGATCTCAGCTAACGGCAAAAACTCTTCCCAGCTGCCTCGGAAATCCAAACACATCCTCAACATATCCTCTAAAATTTGAATAACTCTTTCCGACTTCCCGTCAGACTGTGGATGAATGCGGTACTGAAATCCACCGCGTACCAAAAGCCTGATAACGCTCTCCAAAACCTCGACGTAAATCTGGATCTCTGTCTGAGAAATCCAAAACACATCCTCTCAACATATCCTCTAAAATTTGAATAACTCTTTCCGACTTCCCGTCAGACTGTGGATGAAATGCGGTACTGAAATCCAACCGCGTACCAAAAGCCTGATGTAACGCTCTCCAAAACCTCGACGTAAATCTGGGATCTCTGTCTGAGATGATCGACACTGGCACACCGTGCAACCTCATTATCTCCGCCACATACAACTTAGCTAACCTCTGAAGCGAATAGTCCATCCTTATCGGAATAAAATGAGCTGACTTAGTCAGACGATCCACAATCACCCAAACTGAATCCTTCTTGCTAGGCGTAAGAGGTAATCCACTGACAAAATCCATGGTGATCCTCTCCCACTTCCACTGTGGAATCTTCACCGGCTGAAGTAATCCAGACGGCAACTGATGTTCAGCCTTGACTTGCTGACACGTCAGACATTTACCCACAAACTCAGTTACCTCCCGCTTCAGACCTGGCCACCAAAACTGCTCTCTTAGATCTCGATACATCTTGCTACCTCTAGGATGCATAGCATATGGGCTGCTATGTGCGTCCCGAAGAATCCTTTGCCTCAACTCTACATCCTTCGGCATACAAGCTCTCCCTTTAAAACACAAAACTCCATCACTGGACAAACTATAATCCTCTAAACCACCATTCTAAACCCGTAACCTCCGATTATTCAAACCATCATCCTCTAACTGTTTCTCCTTGATCTGATCTAACCAAGTCGGCTTAACTTGCAATTCCGCCAAAAGACTCCCATCGTCATATAAGCTAAGACGAGCAAACATTGATCTTAAGTCTGACACAACCTTACGGCTCAATGCGTCTGCTACTACGTTAGCCTTGCCCGGATGATACTCAATGGAATAGTCGTAGTCCTTCAACAACTCGATCCATCTACGCTGCCTCAAGTTCAAATCCTTCTGAGTCAAAAGATACTTAAGACTCTTGTGATCCGTGTAGACTATCGACTTCTCTCCGTACAAATAGTGCCTCCATATCTTCAAAGCGAAAATCACTGCTGCTAATTCCAAGTCATGCGTCGGATAATTAACCTCATGTGGTCTCAACTGTCGAGATGCATAAGCCACTACCTTCCCTTCCTGCATCAGCACACATCCCAAACCAGTATGTGATGCATCACAATAAACCGTGAATTCCTTGCCTGCCTCGGGTTGAATCAAAATCGGAGCTTCAGTGAGAATCGTTTTCAACTTGTCGAAACTTTCTTGCTGCTTCTCGGTCCACACAAATGGAACTCCTTTCCTCAACAACTTGGTCATCGGCGCGACGATCAAAGAAAATCCTTCCACAAATCTTCGGTAATACCCCGCCAGACCTAGAAAACTCCGAATCTCAGCCACAGACTTAGGCGGCTTCCAGTCCAACACTGCCTCAATCTTCCGAGGATCCACTCTAATCCCCTCGGCTGATACAACATGACCCAAGAAAGTCACCTCCCTAAGCCAAAACTCGCACTTACTAAACTTAGCAAAAAGCTGCTTTTCCCTCAGAATCTGCAACACTACTCGCAAATGCGCATCATGCTCCTCCTCTGACTTCGAGTATACCAAAATATCGTCTATAAATACCACAACAAACTGATCCAAAAACTGCTGGAAAACCTGATTCATCATGTCCATGAATGCTGCCGGCGCGTTAGTCAATCCAAACGGCATCACCAGAAACTCGTAGTGCCCATACCGAGTACGAAATGCCGTCTTATGGATATCAGCCTCTTTCACCTTTAGCTGATGATACCCAGACCTTAAATCAATCTTGGAGAAAACCGCTGCCCCTTTAAGCTGATCAAACAAGTCATCTATCCTCGGCAAAGGATACTTGTTTTTGATCGTCAGCTTATTCAACTGGCGATAATCAATACACATCCGCATCGTTCCATCCTTCTTCTTGACAAAAAGTACCGGCGCTCCCCATGGCGAAACACTTGGTCGAATGAAATCTCGATCCAACAACTCCTGAATCTGAGCCTTCAATTCCATCAATTCCTTCAGTGCCATCCTATACGGAGCTATAGACACTGGCGCCGTTCTGGGTAACAGATCTATACCGAATTCGACTTCACGATCCGGAGGCAGTCCCGGAAGTTCTTCAGGAAATACGTCAGCATATTCCTTTACCGTTCGAACATTCCCCATAGAAAACTCCTTAGCCTCCAAAGCACACACATGGACTACAAATGCCTCACAGCCCTTCCTAACCATCTTCACAGCTTTCAACGCAGATACCACGTTGGATAGATAATCTCTCCTATTACCTATCATGACCACCTCTTCGCCATAAGCTGTCTTCAAAACCATGCGCTTAGCAGCGCAATCCAAACTTGCTTGGTACTTGACCAACCAGTCCATCCCAAGAATCAGATCGAACTCCTCAAACGGCAGTTCCATCAGATCAGCTACAAACACTACCCCTTGAAGTTCTAGGGGTACATCTCTATACAGCTTATCTACTTCTACTGAGTGACCTAGAGGACTAAGTACTGTCATCCTCCTAGAAGCAGTCTCAGAATCTAAACTCATGGTCTCTACAATACTACTAGCAACATACGAGTGCGTCGAACCCACATCTATCAAAGCAGTATATGGAACACCAAAGATTAAGAACGTATTGATTATGACATCCGGTGCATCGCCCTCCTCTCGTCGTCTCGCAGCATACACCAAACCAGGCTGTCTCGCATCAGTGTTGCATACACCTCTGCCAGATGCTCCGCGGCCTCGACTAGAGCTATTACCTCCTCTACCATTACCACGACCTCTCTACGGTGATGGACCCTCCTTTCAGAACTGAGCACGACCTTGACCTTCAGATTGATTTCTGGCTTACTTACGTGGACAGTCTCTCACACGATGATCCAGCGAACCACACTCGAAACATCCTTTCCCTCCGGTCCAACATTCACCCCAATGAAATTTCCCACATCGGTTACACCGTGCTGGTCCCTGATTAGCAGTAACAGGCCTCCCAGACTGATTCGGCCCATTTTGCCTAGCCCTTTTCTGAACATTACCGACGGACCCAGATGATCCATATCCTCTCTTATGCTTATTCCGGTCGTAGCTCTGTCTTCCAGATTCCTTTATTCCTTCGGCTATCTTAGCCTTTTCAACCAAAGCAGCAAACTCTCGCTCCTGATGTGGAGCAATCAACAATCTCAACTCGTCCTTCAAACCATCTTCAAATCGAACACATCGCTCGTGCTCCGAAGCCACAATACCTCCAGCATACCGGCTTAATCTTAAGAACTCAGCCTCATACTCTGATACGGATTTACTCCCTTGGACCAAACTCAGAAATGCCTTACGCTGCGCATCAACGTAACTAGACCCAATATATTTCTTCTGATACGCTGCCTTAAAGAAGTCCCAAGTGAGATCCTCCGCCGCAGCACCATTCTGAACCGTGAGCCACCACTGATATGACTCATCCCGAAGAAGCAATACTACCCCTTTCAACTTTTCCTCGGCATTCAGATCCAGATCATCCATGATTCACTCCGTCGCCTCTAGCCAATATTCAGCCGAGCTGGGAGCTACACCCGAAACACCTCGAAATACCTCGGCTCCGTTGGCTCGGAGTCGCTCAGGTACTGACTTTCAAGCTCCCGCGCCTCCACCTTCTCCAGCTACCCTCTCAAGAACTCGCAGCATCGCCTGAGACACTGCGTCATCCCCCGTTTGATCCTGATGTTTAACTCCAACCGCTGGTGGTGGAACTGGTGGTACCTCATTCTCGGATCCTTGACCAGACCTCACTGGCTCAGACACAGCCATCCTACCTCGACCACGTCCACGAGTAACACAACCTCGACCACGAGTACTCATGTCTAACGTCTCGACTTATCTGATTTAAAAGTTTTATGCATTAGTCAATATTCCACTTTCTTTAAAGCACAGTTTTATGAAAAGTTTTAATAAGAAGTTTCGCGAGTACACCAAACCTATAGTCTTGGGTCTCTAAAGTAGTTCCTACTACTATATAGTCATATCAATATCACTATAATCATATCATTAAAAATCAACAGTTTTGATGTACTTACCAGGGTAGATTGATGCCGGAGACTCGGGACCATGCCTTTCAAACCATATAATTTTCAACAATAACATTTTAAAAACCATTCTTTAAATCATTTTGGGCCTCGGGCCCATAGCCGAGCTTTTGAACTTGGCTCTGATACCAATTTGTAACACCCCACACCCGGTCAATAAGCTATGACCGAATCTGGCATGCCACAAAGGAAAATGTTTTGAAGAAAATAAGTTAACGATTAAAATTTTGTGAAAAACTCTTTGTTGAACTTTGTTTGTAGAAAACAAGAGTATAATAAATTGAAAACTGATAATTTGCTTTTGAAATCCCGTAAGTAAAACTTTTAAAACTTAGTTAAGAAAACATTTATGTCATTTTAAGAAAACTCGAATTATTATTTAAAAAAAAACCATTAGCATTTGAATGTAGAAACTCAATATTTAGAAATCATTTAAATTGTAGAAAACACTTAATTTCTATTTTACTTTCAAACAATTTATATTACCCGATGGTAAGATTTTAAAACCATTGCGTTTTTAATTCCTTTAGAAAACTTTGGGCTCAATTATTAAATTAACCAAATAATTTATAAGCTATATTTAAAACATATCCGAAGCATATAAATAATCCAAAACATAATTAAAGAGGCCTTATTACAAACCCAAAATAATAAAAACCAAATTAAAATAAATTTAAAGTACCCCAAATCGAAGTTCATGTAAAATCAAATTTTATTGCATGGCCTCCTCGAGTTCATCCGGCTCCTCATCCGCGATCTCACGAATCACCTGAAAAGATAAGGGAGAAGGTGAGTCACCAAGACTCAGTGCATATTCCCTCTACCGGGTAAATGCCACATACTTACACAAATTATAACAAGGCAACATATATGTATAATGCACCCAACCTAGCCATCCATAACTCCTTTTCTACCCCGTGTGGTACCAAACCACTGGTGGTGCCAAACCACTGGTGACCGAAGTCACGATATTCAATATTGTGATACCAAATCACTGGTGACTCAAAGTCACTAAAAATCCATATGTGGGGCCAACCCAAGTGTGATACCAAATCACTGGCGACAATCCCATATCTCAAAAGTGGGGCCAACCCACGGTGATGCTAGATCATAGGGACGAGTCACTATGAGGTGCCAAACCTCTGGTGTCCCAAAGACACAAATGTGATACCAAATCACTGGTGACCGAAGTCACAAATAATCAAGTTGTGGGGCCAACCCACGTGTGATACCAAATCACTGGCGACGATCCCATATCTCAAAAGTGGGGCCAACCCACGGTGGTGTTAACCATAAGGACGAGAAGCTATGAGGTGCCAAACCTCTGGTGTCCGAAGACACAAATGTGATACCAAATCACTGGTGATCGAAGTCACAATATCAATCTTCCCCCTCCTCTCATGTTGCCCATACCAATGCAATATATATATATACAAATCATGTTAATATACTTTGATATGAATCTAATAACAAAAATACCATAAATCATAGATCATGATTTTAATCCTCATGTATTAACAACATATCGAAACGGACTTACCCGAATTCTCATTCATACCATCATGGTATCATCTCAATATCTCATCATTTCGGCTTTAACATCATAAATAGTTATTTAACACACATATATATACAAATATGAACCAAGTTATAAAGTGTGTAAGATACACACCTTTCACCAACGCAAGAATTATCTTCCAAATATCCGATCTATCGCACTAGATCACTTTGTCCTACAATCAGCCAATACTAAAATTATTAACAAAGGCCATTCGGCCAAACACAACACTTTAATCGCAAAAACTTTAGTCTTTTCAAAAGAATGATGAACCGACAAGAATCATTACCCCTTGACTTACCAACCTTTGATTGCTAGAGATAGTGCTTAAATCAAATGCTTCCAAAGTCCCAAAGAGCCTATCTTTCAAAACCGATTGAATGAATCAAAAGAAGGCCTACCCTTGAATATTCGGCCAAAAATAATACAAAAAGGAAATGGAATGTTTCGGCAATATGGTTATGAAAGAAGAAAAGTATGTGAGTAGATAAGAGAATAGAAATGAGAGAGAGAATTCGGTTTAATCAACAATGGAAGAAAGAAAAGAGAGAGTTTGAAGAAGAGAATGGTTCGGCCAAAAGAAAGAGAAAGAAAATATGGTTGAGCAAAGAATCAAAAGAAGAAAAGAGAGAGAGATAGGAGAAATAAGGTTCGGCCAACACCTATTTTTGCCTAAAAGAAAAGTGTACAAAATTGCACCTAAAGATCAAATGTTGTTTCAGTTTCAAAAGGATAAATGAAAGAAAGTAAAAGTAGGATTTGGTTTCCAACAAAATGAGGCTAAAACCAAAAGCTATTTTGCACCAAAAGCATAACACACATTCGGCCAAGGAGAGGAATTTTGGAGAGAAAGAAAAACAATGCAAAAAGATGTTCAAATGACAAAAATTGGCCAACTATTCCCCCCCAAGCTACCTATCACATTCGGCCACCCCCCTAGCCATACATGCCATCCACATTCAACCACTAAAGGCCTAGGAATACTTTCCAAAACATTTTCCTAAAGCCTAGCCTTATGTCTCCCCAACCTTCCATAACCTTAAGATTCTTATCCCCAAATTCATGCTTTCCTTAAACATATATTCAACTTACCAAAATTAATAGTCCAACCTATCATAAATAAGTTTGACCGTCCATCAATGCTAGAATGTGCAAAATAAAAATCCTTAAAATGTTTTCCATGCTACTCGAACCATTTCCCTCAAGCAACCTTTCAAGCTCCTTATCCACTATGCCACTAACTCCTCATATGCTTTAATTCAACACTTAAATTAACCTAAGTGTCAAGCTCACTTACTCCACTTCATTAAATAAACGATACTAAAAAATATTCTAACTTCCTAAAAAAATCAAGCCTTCACAAGACTATGCTAACACACAAAATTCATACCCAAGCCAACACAAATAATACTCAAATTTTAGGACGTTACAGTCTTCATCCATGTCTAACACAACAAAATCAACAGGGAAAATAAATTTATCAATTTTCACCAAGACATCTTCGATAACTCCTCTAGGATATTTAATGGATCTATCGGCTAACTGAATACTCATCCTAGTGGGTTTTGGTTCCCCAAGATCTAGTTGTTTAAACATCCTGTAAGGCATTAGATTAATACTGGCACCTAGATTAGCTAATGTTTTCTTAATATTTAAGCTACCAATTAAACAAGGAATAGTGAAACTTCCTGGGTCTTTTAATTTGGTCGGTAACTTGTTTTGGAGGATGGCGAAGCATTCTTCATTAAGTTCCACTACCGACACTTCTTCAAGCTTCCTTTTATTCGTCAGGAGTTCCTTTAAGAATTTTGCGTACTTTGGCATCTATGCAATAGCTTCCACAAAAGGTAAGTTAATATGTATTTGTTTAAAAAGTTCAAGAAAGTTACCATATTGGGCATCTAATCTTTCTTTCTTCAACTTTGCTGGATACGGGATTGGCGGTTTACTTTCTTTACGTATTGGATTTACGTCCTCTACCCCTTTATCTTTTGTTTTGTTATTCCACTTCTTAGCATAACTGCTTTTACCTGTTCTATTCCTTTAGAAAAAATCTCTGCCCGTATTTCGCATATCATCTTAGTAAATAGTCCAACCGACTTAGAGAGCTCCCCGAATGACTCAGTAAGTTTTTCAACTGAAGTTTGTTGATCTTTAAGTGTTCTCTCAGTTTTTTGGAAGCGGTTTTCCATGTTTGCCATAAATTTTGTCAGCATCTCTTCGAGGTTTGGCTTCTTCTCTTGCGGATAGGGCTAATTTTGGAAGTTTTGAGGAGGTTGTTACCCTTGGTTTTCTTGATTCCCTTGTCCTTCCCATGAAAAATTTGGGTGGTTCTTCCAACCTGGATTGTAAGTATTACTATAAGGATTATTATTGGATCTGAAATTATTACCTACATAGTTCATCTGTTTGCTCTCTGCTTCCGATTGGTAGGGTGGGTACTCAGGATTCGCCAAGGTTCCACTTGCGTCGCACTGCATGACTGGATGTGCCTGCGAAGAACACAAACTATCAATCTTTTTATTCATTACCTCTATTTGTGTTGATAGTGTGGTTATTGCATTGAGGTTGTAAACTCCGGCTAATGTTGTCAGCTTCGCAACTTGCCACTGATAATTATTCAGTGACATCTCCACAATGAACTCGTAGGCTGCTTCAGGAGTTCTATTGTTCAGAGTTCCACCGGCTGCTGAATCAATTAGTTGTCTCGTTGAGGGGTTTACACCGTTATAGAATGTTTGGACTTGTAGCCACAAGGGTAGACCGTGGTGTGGAAACCTTATCAAGAGATCCTTGTATCTCTCCCATGCGTCGTATAATGTCTCTAGATCCATCTGCACAAAAGAAGATATATCATTCCGTAATTTGGCTGTTTTGGCCGGCGGGAATATTTCACTAAAAACTTTTCGATCATCTGTTCCCATGTAGTGATTGATGCTCGTGGTAACGAGTTTAACCACTGTTTGGCTTTATTCCTTAATGAAAAAGGGAATAATCGAAAACGTATGGCATCATCAGAAACGCCATTTATTTTGAAGGTATCACAGAACCCTAAAAAATTAGCTATATGTGTGTTTGGATCTTCGTTCTGCAAACCATCAAATTGAAGAAATTGTTGAATAATTTGTATTGTGTTAGGCTTTAATTCAAAATTGTTAGCAGCTACAGCAGGCCTAACAATACTTGATTCCGCTCCTGTTAAATACGGTTTAGCATAATCAAACATAGTACGTAGAGCATTGTTTTCCCCCACATCATGTGGTGGAGGATTATTCTCGTCCATCCCTTCAGTAGGATTGGATCCGCCTTCTTGCTCTTCCTCTGTGTAATTTACGGCTAGCCTGATTTCTCTGCGGGTCCTACGAATGGTAGCTTCAATTTCACTGTCGTATACTAATGGTCCTTTCGGGTTCATTCTAGTCATAAACTAAAGGTACCTGCTGAGAAAAGAAAAAGAAGGAAAATTTAGCAAAAATTAAAATTTAACCTTAAAAAAAATAAAATTGCGAAAAATAAAAATAATGGCTAAAGTAATAAAAATAGAGTTTTCTTAATATTTTAGTTCTCTGGCAACGGCGCCAAAAACTTGATCGCTGAAATCAGAGCTTTAAAAATTTATAAAACGAATGATCAAACCTGGAAACTAACTCTGACAACGATTAAAGGCAAGTGTACCTATCGAATAGTAGTATAGCTTAGGCAAGACCGGATTGTAGAACCCAAAGGAACTAAAAGTACTAATACTCACTTTCTTTTTATTATTTAGCCTAGAATAAAGTGAAGTTACTTTAATCTAAATTAACGACTACTAAGCTAAAGACGCAAAGACAAAAGAACGAATTGGGAAATAACTAGAAGAAAAACTCAGTTGATCACGACGATACCCTTAGGAAGAATCCACCTAGACTTCACTTGTTATCTAACACTGAACCATACGATTTATTCACTTAGTTTGATCCGTAGGATTCCCTAACGTATATTAAACCCTCTCTCGAGGTGAATAGTCTAACCCTAAGTTAATTAGTGGAACTCTCGTTCTCTTATAATAATCCCTTAGAATAGCAGTAAATCGATCTATGGATTCCCATATTAGGTTTCACCCTAATACGGAAAAATCTCGTCACCCTATCTCTAGGCGCGCAATCAACTCCGCTTAATTATGCTAGATCTACTCTTAAGCAGGGTCTATTCCTCCTCCACCTAAGCACATCAAACTTGAATCAATATTCGCAAAATATTAACTCAAGAATTAAGCACACATAATTAAGAACAAACTAAGTATTTATCATATAATTCAGAAAACGATAACAAGATTCATCTAGGTTTCATCCCCTTCAGGTATTTGAGGGGTTTAGTTCATAAAAAATAAAGAAAACATCTCAAGAGAAAAGATAAAACAAAACATAAGAAATCCCTAAAACTCCCTGAAGGAATTGAAGGAGAGATCCTTCGTCTTGAGTAGAATTTCGGCTTCTTGGGATGGATCAACTGGCTAACTTCGAGTGATTCCCACAATTCTGACCTTTCCGGCTTGGCTTCTAGGCCTAGCTCTACGCCTCCTTCAGCGGTGGTACTTAGGGGGTATTTATAGGCTTTTGGAATGCGATTCTTTCTCCCTAAGTATCCTTTTCTGACTGAATTTGTCTAAGTCCACGACAGGGGCACGGCCATGTCACACGCCCTTGTGACTCGTCTTCAGGCTGTGTTCAAATTTCTAAGTTGAGCCATGGCCGTGTAAGTCAGGGTGAGGCCGTGTTCTAGATGTATGACAAGGCACTGCCATGTGCTCTTTGGGCCAAGCCGTGTGGATTTCGTGATAGGGCCCATTTACTCCTTTTTGGGCTCATTTTATGTTCTTTTCATCCTCGGGTGCTTTCCTGGGTATAAGACATGAAAAGAAAGGATTAAGAGCACCTTTTTACATAAATTGAGGGATAAATCATCCAAAAAACAAGCTAAATGTGGGATTAAAATATGTTATAATTACGGTTTATCACTAACTCATGTCCAATTTTGTCCAAAAATTATAATTTGGGAAAATTGCAATTTAATGACTTCTAATTAATATTCTAAAGCTATTTTATACAAAAAGCTTCTAGAAACTCATATTTTGCAACATTTACTATTTAGTCCTAATGGGCCCTTTTATGGAAATTTCCATAAGATTTCTACATGAAACTTTCATATCATCATGCAAACATCTCAAATACTTTAATAGCTCATTTTACTACTTCAGATCTGTGGTCTCGCACCACCGTTCCGACTAGGCCCTAAATCGAGCTGTTACAATTCTCCCCCCTTAGGGATTTTCGTCCTCGAAAATCTTACCAGCAAATAGGTTTGGGTACTGGTTTCTCATGCTCTCTTCTGGTTCCCATGTAGCTTCTTCTATCTCATGTCTTTGCCACAATACTTTCACTAGGGCAATAATTTTATTCCTTAGTTGCTTGACTCCCCGAGCTAATATTTTGACTGGTTCTTCTCCATAAGTCTTATTGGGATGAATCTCTATCTCTGACAGGGTAATTACATGTGAGGGATCTAACCGGTAGCGTCTCAACATAGACACGTGAAACACATCATGTATCTTTTCTAACTCAGATGGCAAAGCCAATCGGTAAGCTATCGGCCCAACTCTCTCAGTAATATCATATGGTCCAATGAAACGTGGGCTCAACTTGCCTTTTCGGCCAAATCTTAGAACGTTTCTCCATGGTGACACTTTCAAGAAAACTTTGTCCCCGACTTGATACTCTATCTCTTTTCTTCTTAAATCTGAGTAGGATTTTTGTCTGTCATAGGCGGCTTTTAAACACTATCGTATCACTTTCACTTTCTCTTCAGCTTCTCTAACCAATTCAACTCTGTGAATTTGATTTTCTTTGAGTTCAGTCCAAAATAAAGGCGTTTGGCACTTACGCCCATATAGAGCTTCATAAGGGGCCATCTTTAAGCTCGACTGAAAGCTATTATTGTAGGCAAATTCTACTAATGGAAGAAATTTTTCCCAACTACCTTGGAATTCGAGAACACAACACCTAAGCATATCTTCGAGTACTTGTATTAACCTCTCCGATTGTCCATCGGTTTGAGGATGAAAAGTTGTACTAAAGCTCAACTTTTTACCCAGGGCCTCTTGTAACTTCTTCCAAAATCTGGATGTGAATCTCGGATCTCTATCAGATATGATTGACAACAGAACTCCGTGAAGTCTTACTATTTCAGAAACATACAAGCTTGCCAGCTTGTCGAGTGAGTAATCCACTCTTACATGTAAAAAATGGGCTGACTTCGTGAGTCTATCAACCACAACCCATACAGCATCTTTCTTGCTCGGAGACAATGGCAAACCCGTTACAAAGTCCATGGTAATACGATCTCATTTCCACTCGGGAACCAAAATGGGTTGAAACAAACCTGAAGGTACTTGGTGTTCAGCCTTTACTTGTTGGCAAATCAAACATCTTGAAACAAACTCTGAAATATCTTTCTTCATTCTTGGCCACCAATACTGTTGCTTTAAATCATTATACATCTTTATACTACCCGAATGTACAGATAAATGTCTGTTATGTGCCTCATGCAAAATTCTCTGAACAAGCTCTTCCTTTCTCGGTACACAAACTCTATCTTTAAACATAAAAAATCCATCGAAATTAATCTGAAAGTCGGATCCAACATCTAACTCGCACAGGGCTCTCTTGGCTTGCAATTCAATATATTCTTTCCGAGCCTCAAAGATCTCTTGGAAGAATACAGGTCTAACTCTCAACTCATCTAGAATAAAACCATCACCGAATAAAGTCATCCGTGATTTCATTGCCCTAAATGCAAATAGGGACTTTCAACTTAAAGCATCAGCATCCACATTTTCCTTTCCTGGATGATAGTCAATGATCAACTCATAATCTTTTATTAACTCTAACCATCTCCGTTGCCTTAGGTTCAACTCTTTTTGCGTCATCAAGTACTTTAAACTTTTGTGATCGGTGAAAATTCAGCATCTTTCACCGTATAGATGGTGTCTCTATATCTTCAATGCGAAGACTATGGCAGCCAACTATAGATCGTGTGTCGGATAGTTCTTCTCATGAGGCTTCAACTGTCTTGAGGCATAAGCAATCACTTTGCCCTCTTGCATATGCACATAGCCTAACCCGTTTAAGGATGCATCGCTGTAAATTACAAATTCTTTCCCCGTCTCAGGTTGTACTAAAACTGGAGCTTCTGTCAACAATTTTAGTTTCTCGAAACTTTGTTGGCATCTTTCTGTCTACTCAAACTTCACATTTTTCTGTAACAATTTAGTCATCGGGGTTGCAATCATGGAAAACCCCTTGACAAATCGTTTGTAATAGTCGGCTAGGCCTAGGAAACTTCTAATCTCAGAGATGTTCCTCGGTGGTTTCTGGTCCATTATAGCCAAAATCTTACTTGGGTCTACTCGGACTCCTTCTCCCGAGACAATATGTCCTAGAAATCCCACTTCCTTAAGCCAAAATTCACTTTTACAGAACTTGGCATACAACTAATTTTCTCGTAGAATCTGTAAAATTGTCTGTAGGTGCTCAGTATGCTCAGTCTCATCTTGAGAATAAATCAATATGTCATCAATAAAAACGACTACAAACTTGTCGAGATATGGCCTAAAGATGCGGTTCATTAGGTCCATGAATACTGCAGGAGAATTGGTCAACCCAAAGGGCATGACTAAAAACTCATAATGCCCGTATCTTGTTCGAAAAGTGGTCTTGGAAATATCTAAATCCTTTACTCTCAACTGATAGTACCCCGATCCCAAGTCTATTTTGGAGAACACAGTGGCTCCTTTCAATTGATTGAACAAATCATCGATTCTAGGCAATGGGTACTTGTTCTTCACTGTCAATTTATTAAGCTGACAGTAATCTATGCACAATCTCATGGTACCATCTTTCTTTTTCACAAATAAAACTAGAGCACCCCACGGAGAACAACTTGATCTTGCAAAGCCTTTATCTGTTAACTCTTGCAACTGTAACTTCAATTCCATCAACTCTGTTGGAGCCATTCTGTAAGGAGTAATAGATATTGGTACAATACCGGAAGCTAGCTCAATGCTGAACTCAACTTCTCTAATTGGTGGTAGTCCTGGTAATTCTTCAGGAAAAACATCCAAGTACTCACATACTATTGGTACTGACTCAATCTTTAGCTTTGTTTCTCTAGTATTCATCATAAAGGCAAGATAAGCCTCATACCCTTTTCTTATGTATCTCTGTACCGTCATATGAGAAATTATTACTGGCGATCTACTTTGTTCATCTGATTCTACATGGAGAAAGTCCCTATTCTCACATCTCATCTCAAGGTGTTTTTTCCCACAATTGACTATTACCTCATGGGAGGTTAACCAGTCCATACCAAGAATGATGTCAAACTCATCAAATGGCAGCAACATAAGGTTTGACTTAAAACAATGGCCTTTAATCATTAATGGACAATCTTTACAAACTTCATCAACTAACACACTCTTGCCTAAAGGATTAGACACCTTAATCGTAATTTTTGTAGACTATATAGGCATACTCATACTGGATACTAGTTTCATGCAAATGTAAGAGCGGGTGGATCTGAAATCTATTAAAGCAATAACTTTGATATCATAAAGAGAAAAGGTACCCGTGATAACATCAGGGGATGATGCCTCTTCGCGAGCGCGAATGGCATAAGTCCTTGCAGGCGCCCTACCCTCGGGTCTCGTGGCCTGCTCTCTAGGGTTACCTCTTCCATTTGCCCCAATTCCCGGGTTCTTCTGTGGTCTTCCTCTGATCATGCTCCCTGATATCGGGTTCTGAGTTCTCTCTTCTTTTGTCGTCTCAGGACAATCCTTTATGTAATGGTCTTGGGAACCACATCTAAAACATGCATTTTCATGGGCTCGGCATTCTCCCAGATGATGTCTGCCACACTGTGGGCATTCGGGTTTATCAGATCGGATATTCCCCACACTAGCAACTGAAGTCGTCTGTGCCTTATTTTCCAAATACTGCTTACTCTTGTCCTTCCTTGAAAACCCAGTGGAAGTAGACGATCGGGTGGAGAAATCACTTGACTCCTTGGATGAGGATTGGAATAACTTATTCCACTGTCTGTTTCTAGAGTCACGAGACTCCACTTCAGATTTTCTCTTCTCCTTTACTAGCTCTTCAGCTTTACAAGCCCTCTCTACTAGCACAACGAATTCCTTTAGTTCTAAGACAGTGACAAACAATTTGATATCATCATTTAGTCCATCTCCAAATCTCTTGCTCATAATGGCCTCAGTGGATACACACTCTCGAGCGTATTTACTGAGTCGCACAAACTCACGCTCGTAATCAGTCACCGACATCTTACCTTGCTTTAGTTCTAGAAATTCCTTTCTTTTCTGGTCTACAATTCTTTGACTGATATACTTTTTCTTGAACTCTTCTTGGAAAAATTCCCATGTGACATTTTCCCTCGATACCACTGACACAAGGGTGTTCCACCATTGGTAAGCAGAATCTCTTAAAAGAGAGACTACACATTTCATGCATTCCTCAGATGTGCATGACAACTCATTAAATACCCTGATGGTATTTTCTAACCAGAACTCAGCTTTTTCCGGATCATCATCTCTTTTAGCGCGGAATTCTTCTGCCCCATGTTTCCTGATCCTATCAACTGGAGGCTTAACTCCTCTTGCCACCTCTACTACTTGAGGGGCTACTGGGATAGGTTGAGGAATAGGCGGGGGTGGAGGGGGTTGTGCATTCGGGTTCATACGAACGAACTCCGTATACCATGTATTCATCATATGGAGGAAGGCTTCTCTATCCTCTTCTCCTTCTCTTTGACTCACCGTAGTGGGTCCATTCTCATTCTCGTTTGGCACCGTCCCTTCAGCGGGAGTCGGCGCATTACTTTCTACATCATCCGCCACAGCTCTTTCGGGATCCATTTACTACCTGTATAAACATAAGTTAAGTCATCATGAGTCGTCACACTATCATTATAAAATCATTCTTACATATGGCATGTATAGCTAGACTCGTGCTCGTAGTACGTTAGTCCTAGAACCAACTAAACCGTAGGTCTGATACCACTAAATGTAACACCCCATACCCGAGTCCGAGGCTAGGACCGGATACGAGACATTACTATGCTTTAACTTGCTTAAACTTGTACTTACCGGCTATAAAATTTCGTTCCGAATTTAAAAACCTCTCTTTTTTAAACAAATCATACTCTCATAGGCCTACGAGGCCTTAAACATATAACTGGAAACTTTCGGAACTCATTCAGAAACTTTTCCTTAAGACAGGGGTCACACGCCCATGTGGTTTGGGACAAGCCCGTGTACTCCTAGACATGCCCGTGTCTTTCACCCGTGGTCGACACTGACTAGATTCATACGGCCTTGACACGCCCGTGGGCTTAGGCCGTGGTCGACGCTGACTATATTCACATGGCCTGTGGCACACGCCCATGTTCTGACCATGTGTCACACACGGCCTAAACAAACGACCGTGGGATTAGCCCGTAGTTTAATCTAACTTAAAGTGCTAAGGTGTAGGGGACGCACGGCCTAGACATACGCCCGTGTGTCTATTCGTGTGGGCACTTGAAGGCTATTTACCAAGCCAATTGCCATCCTGAAATCAAGATCAACCTCATATTCAATCGAACAACTCAAATTACTACATCTTTCATGAACAAAACTACATGCTTCATTGATATCGATAAACATACATACTTAGTCAATCTTGGCCAATCACTTAGCCATATACAAAAGAATAATAAACTTGATAGCCCATACTTTTGCCCTTTTTTTTAGACTTATTCTCAAAATGAAATGTTGCTATACATGCCATACTTAATATAAACATCTTGGCTATACCAAAATAGTGATTGATAGTGTGCTCCGAGCTTCGATGACGATGATCCACGAGATTAGCTTAGCGGGACTACATGGAAAGAAAGAATAAAAGACGTAAGCATTTAGCTTAGTAAGTTTGCATAAAATTCACATAACATCATACTTGTTTAACATAACCCATTTGGCATAAACAATGGCATCATAATTTTAGCTATTTAAGCTTACTTACTCTTACTGATTCTTACATATCTCATGATACTTACTAGTCTCACGCTCGTGAGGTAAACAAGGTACATGTATCACTTGATCACATAGATCAGCATACTTTACAATAATAATCATAATCTCTAATTCATCATCCATAACATGAATAATACTCATTTCCAACTTGATAATAGCTTTGCTTAGTTAACTTTCCTACTATCTCATTTAAGCTTTACTTATTTGCCCGATGAATTTCTATGAATAACCAAGGATACTAACTCTGATTCCACATATAACTCGATGCCAAAGCTATATCCAAGATATGGTCTTACATGGGATCTCTCATCTTAGTATCGATGCCATGTCTTGACATGGACTTACTCAAAGTCTTCCTTGTGTGTTCCTTTAATAACTTACCATTGCCATGTCTTGACATGGTCTTATTTGGTATCTTTACTCATGAACTGGTCAATGCCGAGCCTTGGCTTGGATTTACTTCAAATATTCCTTGTTACTCACCAATGCCATGCCTTGGCTTGGACTTACATGGGATTTCTATCTCATGATAGCTTTTCAATGCCAATACTTGTCTTGGACTTACACGACATCTTTGCTTGGAAACTCACCAATGCCATGCCTTGGCTTGGGCTTACATGGGTCTTCATCTCATAATAACTCTTCAATGCCAAGACTCGTCTTGGACTTACATGATAACTTTGCTTGATTGATGATGCTATGCCTTGGCTTGGTTGTATACGGACTTTCTTATCTCATGTGGTAGATCGGGTATCCTAGGTAATTCAACTTCAATCGAGACTTTCTCATGCTTAATCTCATTGATTTCTTTATTTAACATAGCATTAAGCATTTCTATGGTAATAATGTACATTATACTAAGCAATTCATTGATAGTAATCATAAAGCTTAGAAGTCATACAAACTTACCTCAATATACAAAATGTATGTAGATATGCAATTTAGTCCTCGACTTTGTTCTTGCCTCGGTTACAATCCGAGCTTTGTTTTTCTTGATCTATAATAATAATTTAGATCATTTAAAACTCACATTGACTAAATTGACTCTTAACTTATACTTTGGCAAAATTACTATTTTGCCCCTGAACTTTCTCATAAATACATTTTTGCCCCTAGGCTCGTAAAATGATTTTCATTCAACTTTCTTAAACGTCATGCTTAGCTGATTCATTTTCTCTTCTACAACAATCATCAATTCTCACTATTTCTAGTATGTATGACCAATTTCATAACTATTACAAATTAGTCCATACTATCATTTTTCATGAAATTCACTAAGGAAAAGATGTTTATCTAACATCGAAATCTCATAATCTTTCATAAAATATCATTTTACAAACATGTCATATATGGGTAGATTTTTGAACATGCATCTTAGCTCATTTTATAGCTGAAAATAGCTAATTCATAATACGATGACTCCGAAAATACGAAGAATATTAAAAACGGGGCTAGGACGCACTTACTAGCAAGCTTCAAAAATTTGAAGAACCCTAGCTATGGAGCCTCTCCAATTTTCGGCACAAGGGAGAAGATGAATAAGAATTTTTATCATCTTTTTCCCTTTTTAATCATTTAATAAATAAATGACCAAAATGCCCTTCTCATTAAACTTTTATAAATTTCTAACTCATGTCCAATTTTGTCCAAAAATTATAATTTGGGAAAATTGCTATTTAAGGACTTCTAATTAATATTCTAAAGCTATTTCATACAAAAAGCTTCTAGAAACTCATATTTTGCAACTTTTGCAATTTAGTCCTAATGGGCCATTTTATGGAAATTTCCATAAAATTTCTACATGAAACTTTCATATCATCATGCAAACATCTCAAATACTTTAATAACTCATTTTACTACTTTGGATTTGTGGTCTCGCACCATCATTCCGACTAGGCCCTAAGTCGGGCTATTACATGTACCAACATCAATAATGGTCCTAGCAGTTGCTAAAAAGGGTCATCCTAAACTTAAAGGAACGTCACTATCCTCATCCATATCTAAAACAACAAAGTCTAATGGAAATATGAATTTTTCAATTTTGACTAGCACATCTTTAATTATACCCCAAGGAAATCTAATGCTTTTATCAGCCAATTGAATGCTCATCCTAGTTTGTTTGGGTTTCCCAAGACCTAGTTGTTTAAACATTTTATAAGGCATAACATTGATACTTGCCCCTAAATTAGCTAAAGCATTATTAACAGATAAACCACCAATTAAGCAAGGAATCGTAAAACTCCCTGGATCTTTTAATTTGCGGGGTAGTTTATTCTGTAAAATTGCTGAGCAAACTTCATTTAGCTCCACATGCGACGCATCGTCTAACTTCTGTTTGTTTGCCAAAAGCTCTTTTAAGAATTTTACTGAATTGGGCATCCGTGAAAGAGCTTCAATAAACGGTAAGTTGATATGTAATTTTTTTAAAAGTTTAATAAATTTACCGAATTGTTCATTGGTATGGTCTTTCTTCGTCGTGTTGGGGTATGGCACACAAGGTTTGTACTATGTACTTACCAGTTTTGGTTTATTATGGCTTACCTCAACCTTACCTTTATCTAGCACGTTTTCTTGCCTCGGTTTTGGTTCGTCTAACCCTTCATTATGGTGAGCAGTAATGGTATGAAGTTTCTCCTTTGGGTTAGTCTCGGTGTTACTTGGCAAGCTACCTTGTGGTCGTTCTGAGATCAACTTGACAAGCTAACCTATTTGGTTCTCGAGCCCTTGAATCAACGCTTGCTGATTCTTGAGTGTTGTTTTGGTGTTTTGAAAACAAGTTTCTGACACTGAGATGAATTTTGTTAGCATCTCCTCAAGGTTTGGCTTTTTCTCCTGTTGGTAGGGTTGTGGTTGGAAGCCTGGAGGGGGTTGTTGTCTCTGATTTCCTTGACCACCCCATGAGAAATTGGGATGGTTCCTCCAACCTGGATTGTAAGTGTTACTATTGAGGTTATTTTGAGGTCTAGAATTGTTACCCATATAGTGACCTTGCTCATTCTCAGTGCTCGGGTTGTAAGGTGGATATTCTATTGTGTTCGTCCCTCCTCCATTTGTATCGCACTGCATTACTGGATGTACCTGCGAAGAACCATACAAACCATCAATCTTTTTATTTAAAAGCTCTACATGGTTTGATAGCATGGTAACTGCGTCGAGGTTGAAAACACTGGCGACTTTTGTCGTCTTTGCTCCCATGATTTTCCACTGATAGTTATTCAGTGACATCTCCTCTCTAAAATCATAAGCCACTTCAGGGGTTTTGTTATTTAGGGTTCCACTGGCGGCTGCATCAACCAATTGTCTAGTTGAGGGGTTCACACCATTGTAAAAAGTTTGAACCTGTAGCCATAATGGTAACCCATAGTGAGGGCATCTTCTCAGTAGATCCTTGTATCTCTTCCATGCATCGTAAAGTGTTTCTAAATCCATCTGCACAAAAGAAGAGATATCATTCCTCAACTTAACTATTTTAGCCGGCGGAAAATATTTAAGTAAAAATTTTTTAGTCATTTGTTCCCATGTAGTGATTGATCCTCGTGGTAACGACTTCAACCACTGTTTAGCTTTGTTCCTCAATGAGAATGGAAACAACTGAAGGCGAATGGCATCATCAGAAACGCCATTAATTTTTAAAGTATCGCAAAACTCTAAAAAGTTGGCTAAATGAGTATTTGGGTCCTCATCCTGCAAACCATCAAACTGAACAAACTGTTGAATCATTTGAATAGTGTTAGCTTTTAGTTCAAAATTATTTGCAGCAATAGCAGGTCTAACAATACTCGATTCAGCCCTAGTTAAATCGGCCTTAGCATAGTCGTACATAGTACGAGGAGTAGGATTTTCGACAACCACCAGAGGTAGCGAATTATTATCAGCCATCTCCTCGGTAATATTGGTATCGTCCTCTTACTCTTCTTCTATATACTATAGACTTTGATCGTGTCAGGAAGCCTTAAAATTTATGTAACGAATGATCGAGCCTAGAAACTAACTGTGACAACGACTGAGGCAAATGCACCTATCGAACAGTAGTATAGTTTAGTGGCAAGACCGTGATGTCGAACCCAAGGGAACCAAAAGTACTAATACTGACCTATTTTTATTATTTAGCCTAAGAATTAAGGGAATTGCTATTTAACCTAATATTATCTAACTACTAAGCTGAAGATGCTAAGACACAGAGAAGGAATTGGGGAAATACTTTTGGGAAAAACCAATTGATTAAGACAATACCCGAGGAAGAATCCACCTAGACTTCACTTGTTATCTAACACTGAACGAGATGATTTATTCACTTGACTTGATCTGTAGGATTCCCTAATTTATATTAATACCTCTTTTTAACCCTAGGTTGATTAATTGAAATCTCTTTCTAATTAAAACCCCTAGAATTGCATTAACTCGATCTGTGGACTGCCATATTAGGTTTGACCCTAATCCGGCAAATTTTCGTCATCCTATCTCTAGGGTTGCGATCAACTCCGCTTAACTATGCTAGATCTACTCTTAAACAGGGAATATTCCTCCATTACCTAAGGGCATCAATACTTGAATCAATATCCTGAAATATTAAAACAAGAATTAAGAACACATAATTAAGAACAAATCAAGTATTCATCATATAGCTCAGAAAACAATAACAAGATCCGTCTTAGGTTTCATCCCCCTCAGGTATTTGAGGGGTTTAGTTCATAATCATAAAAGAATACATCTCAGAAGAAAATATAAAACAAAACATAAGAAAAACCCTAAAACACCCTGAAGGAAATTGAAGGGGAGATCTTCCGTCTTGAGTATGATTCTGGCTTCTTGAGATGAATCAACTGGCTTTCTTCGAGTAAATCCCACAATTCTGACCACTCTGGCTTGGCTCCTCGGCCTACCTGAACCCCCTCCTCGGCCTCTAGGGTGTTTATATAGGCTTTTAGAATGTCTTTCTTTGTCTCTAAGTACCCTATACCGAATAGAATTAAACACGTCACGTCAGGGACACGCCCGTGTGGCACGGCCGTGTGAATCGAATTCAGGCCGTGGTCGAGTCTGCTAAAGAGGCACGGTTGTGTGGCATGGGCCCAGGCTGTGTGCATTTCGTACTTTGCCCCATTCTCTCCGTTTTTGGCCCGTTTCTCGTTCTTTTCATCCTCCGGTGCTCCCCTAAGTATAAAACATGAAATTAAAGGATTAGGAGCACCGAATTCCACAATCCGGGGGATAAATCATCCAAAAGTATGCTAAATGTGAGATTAAAATATGAACATATTACGGTTTATCAAATACCCGCACACTTAAGCATTTGCTTGTCCTCAAGCAAAATTCTCAACTCACAATTAAAATGAACTTCCTCAATTCGTAATATTCATCAATAGTGTTTCATCATAATTCATAGATAATTTATATGTGGATAATTTTAAGTAAAAGGGTCCTAAAGATTCAAACAATCAAAGTCATAGTTTTTGTAGCATGAAAATATAGGTGTTTCCCCTTACCTAAATAATCAACTTTAATTCAAAATCGACAAGAATTGACATCCTCACTAAAGATTCACTGAAATCACTCAAAGTGTTTAAGGTTCAAAATTAAGCACTCAAAGGTCGAACATGCAAAGTTAATCCCATAGGCTTGCATGAAAATCAAATCTCCACCACTATAAAATGAAAAGATACACAGATCAAAAAGTCTTTTACGGGTTGTAATATGGCTTAGGTTTAAAGGTGTGGATAAAAGCTGAATTAGAGGGTTAAAATCGAGATTGAATTGACAATTTACCTAACTAGAAAAATGAACTAATCCTGAATAATTACATCAATTGAAAACTTGAAACACTAATAACACGAGCTTTTTTCTCAGAATGTGGAATTAATTGCTTAAGCTCAAACATAGAAATAACAATGAATAACTTTCCAATGTTTTTTTTAAGAACAAATCAAGTACAATAATAGAATTTAACAACTGAATTGGAAAACATAGTTAGGCAATTGCTCAAAATCAAATCTCGACAAAAAAGGGAGTCAAGAAAAGGTGATAACAAATACAAGATGGGTTTTGGGTTATTATTAGTGGGTGGGTCAATAAATGGTTTGTTAAGATCAAAGGGGTTCACTAGGGGTTAATTGTGAGGGTAGGCTTTTAGTGGAGTAAGTGGGTTAAATCCTAAGTGCCTTTATCATCTCTGTATATCAATTCAATGAAGTGGTCTTGACATGTATAATCGAAGCAAGTTCTAGAATAACAAATCAATGTTGACACACTTATAATCAATAAAGTGAGCAAGAAAAGAATGTATGCTAGAAAAGGCTCAAAATCTCACAAAAATTATGGGTTTTTGATATCAACTTTGTAAATTTCAAACTTCAAGGTAATAATTAGATTCAGGTAGACAACCTAACAAAATTTTAATTTTTGAAAATAGACTCAGCATGCTTGATTCTCTAGTCTCCTAAAGTTTAAATCATCACTGCACAATTATCAATGTATTAATCCAAAACATATTAATAAAAATCATGAATCAAACAAAATTTCATTCTAATAGCAATATGAGAAAATTACTTAAGAACAATACATAATTTAGGGATTTGAGAATAATTCAAAATGTTAGGAACTTTTTCAAAATAAAATTCACCCCCACACTTAAGATGTACATTGCCCTCAATGTACAAAGATATATATATATATATATCTAGAGACTAATCGCATAAAATTAAGTGAGAAAAGGAGAGGTGAAACTTCCTAAATTTTGGATGGATTCCTTCAGTGGGTAGTGTAGAAATTTGATTCGGAGGTGAAAGATAAGTTGGAGGAGGCGTCTTTGGTGGTGGTATGGTGGCTGCCAACAATCTCTGCGCTAGATGAAGAAATTGGGAAGCTCGTGAAGAATTAACCAGAAAATAATAAGAATAATTCAAAATATACTAATTATATATTTAAAGAAAAGAAAAATAAAAAGAAAGAGTGTAAAAAAAAGAAATAAAACTAGAAGAAAAGATTAATGGACTGAAAAGTCCTTATTGTTAGATGGTTCGCGAGGTGGGTGTGATTTCTAAGGCGTGGTGTGGTGATTCCCTAATAGCCTTTAGAACCTAAATCAAAGAAAACAAAATATAAGAATAAAAATTAAAGACAAGAAAGATAAAAGGAAGGAACATAAAGGAGAAGAGAAAAGAAAAAAAATTAAATGGACTCAAAGGTCCGTGTCCTGTCGAGTTAATGAAGCGGCCGGCATGAACTTATGTAGATCAGTCTCGTATGGTGAGACTTTGCTAGGCTCCTTTCGCTTCTTCAACATAGATAAGGTGTAGACCAAGAGTTTGGAGAATGAAGAAGGGTGAAAATGAAAAGGGATGGGAGTGTAAAGGGTATGGAAGAAGGGAAATGGGGAGTAGGTGAGAAGGGGAGAGGGGTGTTTTAAATAGATATTTCAGATCTGGTACATCCCCACACCCCTGTACCTTGGGCGTGTTGAGTCACACGGCCGTATCGCACAGCCGTGTTGTTTTACGTTTGTTTCTCCCACGCCCATGTGCAGGTCACCATGCCTATGTTGATAAAACAGTGTCGACCACGGCTGTATCGTACGGCCGTGGTGTTTAGTTGGAGCCCATGGCTTGAAGATATTTTTCATCTTGTTTCGTACTATCTCTGCCACATCAGTACAGAAATCTGTGGTGTCCACACGGCCACAGCCACGACCGTGTGCAAGGCCGTGTGGAATGGAAATCTGTGTGGTTAGTTTGTAGTTTGATGCTTAAAGTAAAAATGGAAAAAAAAATAAAAAATAAAATAAAAAATATGCAAATTAATGGGGTTAGTGCTCAGGTTACCTCCCGAGAAGCGCTCGTTTAAAGTCTTAAGCTAGACTTACCTCTCATTTGCATATTCATGGTGGTTTGAGGAGTTGAAAATCCTTTCTCATGCTATCAGTTCTATTATTAGTATATAGTTCGAGTTAAGTAGTGTTTACTTTAAAAGTGCCAAATATGGGATTACTTACCTCGACTGCTCCGTATGTGAAGACATTGAGTGCCTTAAAAGGGATTTCTTCGTTTGTATGAAGGTTAGGAGGAGATATTCGAGGTCTGTCTTATCTAACAATACCTGATCTCCTATTTTAAATTTGTTTGTCCCATGGAATGGCGTTGGTTCTGCTTCATGTATTCCTAATTTCTCCTTGAAATGTGTCTTCCACTTGTCTAGTTCATCGATCTGAAGCCGTCGTTCCTCGTGAGTTATTTCTTTGTCGTCATGAGGTATAGGATCTGGCTCAGTTATGTAGTTCTGTGGTGCTTCCTGAAAAGAAGGTTTAATCGAATGGTCATTAATAAAATTAATTATCTCACCTTGATTACTTGATGTCCTAGACGAGTGAAGAGCATGAAGACTGATTGATTCGTCCAACATCAATTTTAGTTCTAGCAGTTTCTAAAAAGGGTATTCCTAAAATCAAGGGGATACTATTGTCATCATCCATGTCTAAAACTACAAAGTCTACTAGGAATACGAATTTATCAATTTTCACGAGTACATCTTCAATTATACCCCTAGGAATTCTAATAGTTTTATCAGCTAATTGAATGCTCATCCTAGTTTGTTTGGGTTTCCCTAGACCTAGCTGTTTAAAAATTTTATAAGGCATAACATTTATGCTTGCCCCTAAATCAGCTAAAGCATTATCAATAGATAAACTACCAATTAAGCACGGAATTGTAAAACTCCTTGGATCTTTTAATATACGTGGTTGCTGAGCACACTGCGTTTAGTTCCACATGCGACTCCTCGTCTAACTTCTGCTTGTTTGTAAAAGCTCTTTTAAAAATTTCCTTGTATCTGGCCTGCGAAAGAGCTTCAAGAAACGGTAAGTTAATATGTAATTGCTTTAAAATTTTAAGAAATTTACCGAATTGTTCATCTGTGTTGTCTTTCTTCATTGCATTGGGAAATGATACACGAGGTTGGTACTCTTTAATTACCGATTTTGGTTTGTCATGGCTTACCTCAACCTTACCTTCCTCTACCACATTCTCTTGCCTTAATTTAGGCTCATCTAACCCTTCACTAACATGAGCTGTTATGGCTTGAAGTTGCTTCTTCTGGTTAGTTTCAGTGTTACTTGGCAAGCTGCCTTGTGGTCATTTGGAGATCAGCTTAGCAAGTTTCCCTAATTGGTTCTCGATCCCTTGAATCTATGCTTGTTGATTTTTAAGTGTTGTTTCAGTGTTTTGGAAACGTGTTTCTGACACCGCTATGAATTTTGTCAGCATCTCCTCAAGGTTCGGCTTCTTTTCCTGTGGGTAGGGCTGTTGTTGGAAGTTTGGAAGGGGTTGTTGTCCCTGATTTCCTTAACCACCCCATGAAAAATTGGGGTGGTTCCTCCAACCTGGATTGTAAATATTTCTATAAGGGTTATTTTGAGGTCTAAAATTATTACCCATATAGTGAACTTTCTCGTTTTCAGCGCTCAAGTTGTAAGGCGGATATTCTATGTTGTTCATCCCTCCTCCATTCGTATCGTACTACATAACTAGATGTACCTGCGAAGAACCACATAAACTATCAATCTTTTTATTTAACATCTCTACCTGATTTGATAGCATGGTTACTGCGTCGAGGTTGAAAACACTGACAGCTTTTGTTGGCCTTGTCCTCATGACTTGCCATTGATAATTATTCAGTGACATTTCTTCAATGAATTTGTAGGCAGCCTTAGGTGTTTTGTTATTCAATGTTCCACCGGCGACTGAATCAATCAACTGTCTAGTTGAGGGGTTCACATCGTTATAAAAGGTTTGGACCTATAGCCACAAGGGTAATCCATGGTGTGGGCATCTTCTCAATAGATCTTTGTACCTCTCCCATGCATCGTAAAGTGTCTCTAAATCCATTTGCATAAAAGAAGAGATATCATTCCTCAACTTTGCCGTTTTGGTCAGCGGGAAATATTTTAATAAAATTTTTTCGGTCATTTGTTCCCATGTAGTGATTGATCCTCGTGGTAATGAGTTCAACCACTGTTTAGATTTATTCCTCAAAGAAAAGGGAAATAATCGAAGACGGATGGCATCATCAGAAATGCCATTTATTTTGAAAGTATCGCAAAATTCTAGGAATTTCGCCAAGTGATTATTTGGATCTTCAACCTGCAAAACATCAAACTGAACAAATTGCTGTACCATCTGAATTGTGTTAGGTTTCAGTTCAAAATTATTTGCAGCAATAACAGGTCTAACAATACTTGACTCAGTTCCTGTTAAATTAGGTTTAGCATAATCATACATAGTTCGAGGAGTGTGATTTTCGGCCACCTCTGGAGGTAGCGGATTATTCTCAGCCATCTCTTCGGTAGTATTAATTTTGTTTTCTTACTCTTCTTGTATGTACTGTAGGCTTCTCCTTATTTCTCTTTGGTTTCTGTGATCTGTGATTTTAATTTCACTATCATAAAGTAGAGGCCTTAACGGGTTTCTTCTAGTCATAAACTAGAATACTTGCCAGAAGCAAAGAAGAAAATTTAGAAAAGTAAAAATAAAATTTAATTGTAAAAATAAAATATTGCTAAAGTAAAAAAAATTGAGCATTCTTAATAATTCAGTTCCCCGGCAAGGGCGTCAAAAACTTGATCGTGTCAGGAAGTCTTAAAATTTATATAACGAATGATCGAGCCCAGAAACTAACTGTGACAACGACTTGAGGCAAGTGCACCTATCGAACAGTAGTATAGTTTAGTGCCAAGACCGGGATGTTGAACCCAAGGCCAAAAGTACTAATACTGACTTTTTTTTATTATTTAGCCTAAGAATTAAAGGAATTGTTATTTAACCTAAAATTAACTAACTACTAATCTGAATATGCTAAGACACAGAGAAGGAATTAGAGAAATACTTATGGGAAAAACCAATTGATTAAGACAATACCCGAGGAAGAATCCACATAGACTTCACTTGTTATCTAACTCTAAACCAGACGATTTATTCACTTGACTTGATCCGTAGGATTCCCTAATTTATATTAATACCTCTCTCGAGGCTACTAACGTCTAACCCTAGGTTGATTAATTGAAATCTCTTTCCAATTAAAACCCCTAGAATTGCATTAACTCAATCTGTGGACTCCTATATTAGGTTTTACCCTAATCCGGCAAATTTTCATCATCCTATCTCTAAGGTTGCGATCAACTCCGCTTAACTATGCTAGATCTACTCTTAAACAGGGAATATTCCTCCACTGCCTAAGAGCATCAATACTTGAATCAATATCCTGAAATATTAAAACAAGAATTAAGAACACATAATTAAGAACAAATTAAGTATTCATCATATAGCTCAGAAAACAATAACAAGATTCGTCTTAGGTTTCATCCCCCTCAGGTATTTAAGGGGTTTAGTTCATAACCATAAAAGAATAAATCTTAGAAGAAAATATAAAACAAAACTTAAGAAAAACCCTAAAACCCCTTAAGGAAATTGAAGGGGAGATCTTCCGTCTTGAGTATGATTCCGGCTTCTTGAGATGAATCAACTGGCTTACTTCGAGTAAATCCCACAATTCTGACCTCTCTGGCTTGGCTCCTCATCATACCTGAACCCCATCCTCAGCCTCTAGGGTGTTTATATAGGCTTTTGAAATGTCTTTCTTTGCCTCTAAGTACCCTATTCCGAATAGAATTAAAACAGGTCACGTTAGGGACACGCCCGTGTGGCACGGCCGTGTGAATCGAATTCAGGTCGTGGTCGAGTCTACTAAAGAGGCACGGCTGTGTGCATTTTGTACTTTGGCCTATTCTCTCCGTTTCTGGCCCGTTTCTCGTTCTTTTCATCCTCTGGTGCTCCCGTAAGTATAAAACACGAAATTAAAGGATTAGGAGCCCCAAATTCCACAATTCGGGGGATAAATCATCCAAAAGTATGCTAAATGTGGGATTAAAATATGAACATATTACAGTTTATCAGACTTCTTATTTCTCTACGATTTCTACAAGCGGTACTTTCTATCTCACTGTCAAAAAGCAATGGTCCTGACGAGTTCCTTCTAGTTATAAACTAAAAATACCTGCCAGAAGCAAATAAAAGAAAAGTTAGTAAATTAAAATAAAAACACAAATAAATTGCAATAAAAATAAAAATGGCTAAAGTAATAAAAATTTAGTGTTCCTAATATCTTAGTCCCCGGTAACGGCGCCAAAAACTTGATGGGCTCGAAACTAACTAGTATTTCTACAAAGACAAGTGCACCTATCGAACAGTAGTATAGCTTTGGTAAGTCCGGAATATCGTATCCTCAAGGACTAAAATTACTAGTAATAACTATCTTTTTTTTATCTAGCCTAATAATTAAGGGGTTTTGTTTCAACCAAAAATTAACTAACTAATTGACTATGAACGCGACAGAGAGGGAAAGAAATAATCGAATAAACCAATAATAAAGACAATACCCAAGGAAGAATCCACCTAGACTCCACTTATTATTCTGACTCTCAATTAAACGATTTATTCACTTGACTTGATCTGTAGAAATCCCAAGGTTGATTAACTGAAATCTCTTTCTAATTAAAACCCCTATTGTCGCATTAACTCGATCTATGGATTCCCTTATTAGATTTGACTCTAATTTGGCAAATTTATGTCATCCTAATTCTAGGGTTGCAATCAACTCCGCTTAATTATGCTAGATCTTCTCTTAAACAGGGACTTTTGCTCCACTAAATAAGCACATTAAACTTGAATTAATATTCCTGAAAAACATCAAAACAAGGATTAAAAACACATAATTAAGAACAAGAACAAGTATTTATCACGTAATTCAAATTTATTAAATAATAAGATTCATCTAAGTCTCATCCTCCCTAGGTATTTAGGGAGTTTAGTTCATAACGTAGGAGGAAAACATCTCAGAATAAAGAAAACAACAAGACATAAAGAACCCAAAAACTTGTAAAGAACTTGATGGAGATCTTCAATCTTGGAGTGAATCCACTTCCGAGATGATTCCCACGGCTTCCTTCGAGTAATTTCTTCATTCTACTCTGCGTCCTACCTTAGGTCTTCCTCTGATGTGTATTTATAGATTTTAGAAGGCTCAGAAACCCTAAAAATTGGCTTTTTCCGTGTGAAAACAAAGTAGGGTGCAGCAGGGACACGAGCGTTTGCTCAGCCCGTGTGAGAGTGCGCAGGCTGTGTGGGAATTTTGAGTGAATCGCGATCGACACGAGCTGGCACACGGGCGTGTGTTCAGCCTATGTAAGTCACACGGGCATGTACCCTACCCGAGTCATTCTGTCCTTGGCTGTGTGGATCCTTAAGGTGGCCCATTTTGTTCGGTTTAGGCCCGTTTTCCACTTCTTTTGCTTCCCTATGCTCACCTAAGTATAGAAATACAAATTCAAAGGATTAGGAGCATCGAATTCACCAAATTATATAAATAATCATCCAAATCCACACTAAGCGTGGGATTAAAATGTGTTATTTTTATGATTTATCAACAGCTTTGAATGAACATATAAGTAAATAGTGAAAACATATATGAGTATTGAGCTAGCATGGGTTACTTTAAAAATGGATCACACTGCCAAGGCTAATTTTTGCATGGGCATGTGGGCCCATTTTTACTGAAATGTTTTTAAGGTTGCACGGGTCACCCAAGTCGACTGTGAACCTATTGTAGCATCGGTAAGTGCTACTTAGACCCCTAAATGTGTGAAATTAACTGAATGATATCTGTACTAGGCATGTTAATATCTGAACTGAATATATGTACTGAAATTGCATAATACCATGTCATCCATTGTGTGTTACATTGCATTGGGTTGGGGGTTGTTATTCCGAGGAAGTGTACTGAAAAGCTTTAAGCCTAATTTACTGCCAGCTCAGCTACAAACTACTGTATTGTGCTGCATTCGGTACTACTTGGAGTGTAGGTATGGGTGGGTTGATTATATCCCCACATGGAGTGTAGGGTTGGACGAAGATGGTGTGTAGAGGTTGGTTGGGTAGGATTTTGCTACTGCATAACTGTTACTGCTACTGAGACTGTGATGGGCTAAGGCCCTACTGCATTTTGACACTGCACTAAGATGGGCTAAGGCCCATACTGTCACTGATACTGAAAAGGGCTTAGGCCCAAGACTGTTCAACTGTGCACTTTGAATACTGATTGTTTGTTTGTTTCTGCGGGATTACACACTGAGTTTATGTAAACCTGCCCTTTTTGTTTAATGTGCACAGGTGATCCCCAGACTTAGACGGATCGGTGCGACGGAGGACTCAGCGGTGACCATAGTAATTTTTGGACTTCATGGTTTTCAATCTACAATTTATGATTTGATTATTATTGATTACTTGGGTTGTAATTTAATGACCCTCTGAGACTTTGGTTTTAAATTTGGGTTTTTATTTATTTATTTTACTTTATGGATTTATACCTACTGGTCATAGGAAATTCGGTTTTCAAAAAGTTAAAGTAATTTCTAAACGCATGATCACTTAGACTATTTTATTAAAGCTTCCGCAACAAGGGATGTTTCAAAACAAATGTTTTAACATGGAATGTTTTCATCGTAACAACGAGGTTTCAAAAACGCTATCATGTGACATTGCTAGATACGGCGTAACTTCTAGGCTAGGTTTGGGGTGTTATATTTAGTGGTATCAGAGTCAGGTTACAAAACTCAACTGTGGATTATGGGTTTTATAAAAAAATAGGCTTTCGAAAAATTGATTGATTTCCAAATAATTTGAAATGTTTTTACTGAGTAAGTGGTACACCGAGTCTCCGGCGCTGATCCTGTAAGTTTTTGAACTGTGATTTGTTTTAAACTAAAATTGTTATGGATAGTATATTCTGAATCTATAGTATATTCTGAATCTACTATAGGGAGTAAAATGTACTGAAAACACTCTAGTTAGTGTATACTGAAATTGTAGAGAAATTGAAAACTGTAGTGAGACTGCGATTTACGAAAACGAACTCTAAATAATCGATATTGTTTTACATAAAACATTTGTTCATAATCATTGGAACTGTAACTGATTCATAAAACTGTTAATACATATAAACGTGATTAGACAATGAACCCACGAGGTATCTGCAGACGGGGTACTGGAGGCCGAGATAGAGGCCGCAGAGGAGCTTGAGTTGTGTCCTCTTCACTAGAGGCCAAATTTGGATACGAGTGAGACGCCAGTGTCGCCTACTACTGAGACTAGGTCTCAAGATCGCATAGCTGGGGACGACGCATTGTCCCAGGCTATGCTAAGGATTTTGAAGAGTAATGATAGTGAGGTAACTGTATTGAGTCCTTTGGGGAAATCTGTCCAGGTTAGTACACTATATAGAAACGTCCGTTAGAGGTTCAAGGGACAGTATTTCTGGCTAATTTGATGGAGCTCCCATTTGGGGAGTTGAACTTGATTCTGGGAATGGACTGGTTGGTCAAACACCGGGTGAGTCTGGACTGCACGACTAAGAGGGTCATTTTGAGAACTATGGGGGGCAACGAGGTGATTGTGATTGGGGAACGTCGGGATTATCTAACTAATGTGATTTTGGCGTTAGTTGCGGCAAAGTTAAGAATATCATAACGGTAAATGATTTTCCAGACGTCTTTTCGGAGGAGCTACCGGGGTTATCTTCGAATTGCGAGTTGGAATTTGGGATTGAGCTACTTCCAGGTACAGTTCCAGTGTTCAACGCTCCCTATCGAATGGCACCGAAGGAGCTTGTGGAGCTTAAGGCTCAGATTCAGGAACTGTACTATTGGTTTTCGAGGCAGTTGGGAGGATTATCTGCCGCTAGCAGAGTTCGCCTATAATAACAGTTTCCAGTCTAACATCTAGATGGCACCTTACGAGGCACTGTATGGTCGTAAGTGGTGCACTTTTTTATGTCAGACTGAGTTGGGCGAGCGACGTGTTATGGGTCTTGAGTTAGTATCAGAGACTTAGGATAAGGTAAGACTGATTCGGGATCGTCTGAAAGCAGCATCTGATAGACAAAAATCCTATGTGGATCTAAAGCATCGAGAGATTGAGTATTCTGTGGGGGACTTTGTAGTCCTTAAGGTCTCGCCATGTAAGAATGTATTGAAGTTTGGTCACAATGGCAAGTTGAGCCCTAGGTTTATTAGACCTTAACATATTTTGAAGCGAGTGGGACCGATCGCTTATCAGTTGGAGCTACCCCCAGAGTTAGATCGTATTCATGATGTTTTCCATGTCTCGAAGTTGAGGCGCTACCGATCTGATCCTACTCACATCGTTCCTATTGAGGAGATTGAGGTTAGGCCAGACTTGATCTTTGAGGAAGAGTCAATTCAGATTCTTAATCGTGACGTTAAGGTTCTAAGTAGGAAGTCTATTCCTCTGGTAAAGGTTCTATTGCGTAATCATAACACTAAGGAGGCCACGTGGGAGCCTGAGGATGCGATGCATCAGCAGTATACTCACCTATTCTGATCTAGTAAATTTCGAGGACGAAATTTTCTTTTAGAGGGGTACAATTATAACGCCTCAAAATTTATAATTTATTATTGAGAAAATATGATACAAATATCTGTCAGCTTTAGTGGTTATGTGTTCTGGGAGTGTTTGGGAGGTCCCAAGTTCAAGCCTTCACTTGGGTAAATTATTTTGAATGAATTAAGCATTACTCTTGTTCAGTAGGGTTTTATTTGATTGTTGGTAAAAATATCTCAAAATGGTCCTGCTGGTCTGGTGGCTAAGGTGTGTGTTGGCGTGTGGGAGGTCTGGAGTTCAAATCCCTGCTCGAGCAAGGGAATTATTTTTTTTTTTGCTTGGCCGTGTGGTGTGGTGGAGTCCTAGTCAAATTGAAATTTTGAGTAGTGGAGTTGTTGTGGGAGGTTAGGGAGAGAATTAAAGAGACCAGGTTTTTAGGCATTATCTTTTTGTTTAGTTTTTTTTTTTTCAAAATTCGGACTCTTTTCTACTTTTTTGACGTTTTTTCTCTTCTCCCCCACTCTCAATTTTCAGAGAAAATCCTTGCCGCCAAATTTCCTTTGAATTCTCCTTCCATTTTCTTTTTCTTTCTTCATCTTTTCCCTTTGTGCAAGCATGCAATTTTGTTGTACGGTAAGTTTCCGTTTTATTAAACTTGAATGTTACTCTGAATAAGGGATTAATTGGTGTTTTGTTGACTGTTTAAGAGTCGATCATGAGGTTGGAATTAACGTTCGTCGATTTGACTCAAAGTGGTGATCGTTTGGTAAGCATATAAGGTATGCATTTTCTTGTGTTGTTTGGGCGAGTGGTTTTGGGTTTGAATACGTTCTTAA
Organism: Gossypium australe; assembly: GCA_005393395.2. Lineage (NCBI taxonomy): Eukaryota > Viridiplantae > Streptophyta > Magnoliopsida > Malvales > Malvaceae > Gossypium > Gossypium australe. The sequence continues at coordinate 102,268,816 of CM016619.1, read as the reverse complement.
CTTTGTTGAACTCTTCATTAGTGAGGAATTGTTATTTTTACAGTAGCGAATCGTTTCGGTTGCTATCTCCCTCGTGTTGAGTAGTGGTGGAATTGTGCGAAGTTAGAAGGTAAGTGATGAACAGACAAGCTTAGACCTTTTGGTACGTGAATATGGTTTAAGCTTAGTTTAAGACCGATTCTAAAGTTGGGATTGTCGATTATACATTTTTGGTGATCTAGGGATTGCGTAAGCAGTGAAAATGATACATATGTGTACCCGAAACATAGAAAATGAGATTCAGTGAAAAGCCAAAATTGCTTGCTGTCAAGAAATAAGAGAAATAAGAGAAAATGATGCAAAAAATTGTAGAGAAAGGAAATAAGGGTGTTATAAACTTGGAAATCAACATTTTGCACTAAAGTAGTTTTGGACAGCAGAAGTAGTCTAAATTTGAAGAATCATCAAAAATAGTGCGAATTGAGTTAGAGGTTGAATAAAGTATGAAATTAAAGTTTATTGAGTCTAGTTTTTCATGGAAGAAATAGTGTAAGTAATGGAATTGTAAATCATGAGATATAATAAATTTTGTGAGACAAGGTCAAAATGATTTCGGGTTCCCCTGTTCTGACTTAGGAAAATCATCAAAAATTTTAAAAAATAATTAGGGGCTTAAATTTATATGTTTAAATCCTTAATGAGTCTATTTTCAAGAGAAAAAAAACATAATCATCATCTAAATTCCGTACTAAGAGATAACTAATGTTTAGTAAGCAAAGGACGAGGTTGTCAAACAATAGAATAGGGATAACTTTAAAGATTTTATTGTACTTATTTGATAAACTATAAATTCTAAAAATTTTATGGTAGAAAGGTATTTGAGTCTAGTTTCAAAAACATTAAGCGGATCATAATTTGGAATTCTGTAGTCAAGATATAAATAATTTAGCGATAATGACTCAAGTAAACAACTTTAAATGAACATATAAGTAAATAGTGAAAACATATATGAGTATTGAGCTAGAATGGATTACTTTAAAAATGGATCACAAGGCCAAGGCTAATTTGGGCCGAGTGGGCCACATGGGTAGATCACATGGGCATGTGGGCCTATTTTTACTGCAACATTTTTAAGGTTGCACGGGTCGCCCAAGTCGACTGTGAACCCTACTGTACGTCGGTAAGCGCTACTTAGACCACTTAATGTGTGAAACTGACTGAATGATATCTGTACTGGGCATGTTAATATCTGAACTAAATATATGTACTGAAATTGCATAATACCATATCATCCATTGTGTGTTACATTGCATTGGGTTGGGGGTTGTTATTCAGAGGAATTGTATTGAAAGGCTTTAAGCCTAATTTACTGGCAGCTCAGTTGCAAACTACTGTATTGTGTCGCATTCGGTACTACTTGGAGTGTAGGGATGGTTGGGTTGATTATATCCCCACATGGAGTGTAGGGTTGGACGGAGATGGTGTGTAGAGGCTGGTTTGGTAGGATTTTGCTACTACATAATTGTTACTACTACTGAGACTATGATGGGCTAGGGCCCTACTGCATTTTGACACTGTATTTAGATAGACTAAGGCCCAAACTATCACTGATACTGAAAAGGGCTTAGGCCCAAACTGCTACTGATACTGAAAAGGGCTTAGGCCCAATACTGTTCAACTGTGCACTGTGAATACTGATTGTTTGTTTCTTTCTGCTGGATTACACACTGAGTTTACGTAAACTCACCCTTTTTGTTTAATGTGCACAGGTGATCCCCAGACTTAGACGGATCGGTGGGATAGAGGACTCACTGGTGACCATAGTAATTTTTGGACTTCATGGTTTTCAATTTACGATTTATGATATGATTATTATTGATTATTTGGGTTGTAATTTAAGGACCCTCTAGGACTTTGGTTTTAAATTTGGGTTTTTATTTATTTATTTTAATTTATGGATTTATACCTTCTGGTCATAGGAAATTCGGTTTTCCAAAAGTTAAAGTAATTTCTAAATGCATGATCACCTAGACTGTTTTATTAAAGCTTCCGTAACGAGGGATGTTTCAAAACAAATGTTTTAAATGAATAAAGACGACTTTCTAAGTTCTAACAAAAGTTTACTAAAGATAATAACATGGAATGTTTTCATCGTAACAATGAGGTTTCAAAAACATTATAATGTGACATTGCCAGATACGGCCATAACATCAAGGTCGGGTTTGGGGTGTTACACCAGTAATGTCTATGGTGGCCGAGCTGCTACAAAAGATTCAACCGTTAAACCTGAGGCACGAGCACCTGCAAGGACATATGCTATTCGTGCTAGAGAAGATGCTTCTGCCCCAGATGTCATTACTGGTACATTTTCTTTACTTGATATTGATATTACTGCTTTGATTGATCCTAGTTCCACACATTCATATATATATGCACAAACTTAGTGTCTGTTAAAAATTTACCTGTTGAATTCATTGAATTTGTGGTTAAAGTTTAAAACCCCTTAGGTAGTGTGTTATGGTGGATAAAGTCTGTAAAAACTGTCCGTTGATGGTAAAAGGTTATTGCTTTTCGTCTAACTTGATGTTATTGCCATTTGATGAATTTGATGTGATTTTGGGAATGGATTGGCTAACCTAATATGACGCAGTAGTGAATTGCAAGCAAAAATATATTTATTGAAATGTCAAAGTGGTGAATCACTTTATGTTGAATCTAATAAACTGCATGGATTTTCTAATGTGATTTCAGCAATATCAGCATAGAAATATGTCGAAAAGGGTTATGATGCTTACCTTGCATATGTATTGGATACTAAAGTATCTGAATCGTAGGTCCAGTTAGTGATGGTTGTTTGTGAATTTCCTGATGTATTTCCAGAAGAATTACCTGGTTTACCACTGATTAGAGAAGTGGAGTTCTCTATTGACCTTGTTTAGGGGTGAACGTCGATATCCATAGCACCTTACAGAATGGCTCCTACTGAATTGAAAGAGTTGAAAGCACAGTTGCAAGAATTGTTTGACAGAGGTTTTGCTTGACCTAGTTTCTCACCTTGGGGTACGTCAGTTCTGTTTTTAAAGAAGAAAGATGGATCATTGAGGCTATGCATTGATTACAAATAGCTCAACAAAGTTACAATAAAGAACAAGTATCCATTGCCTCACATTGATGACATGTTTGACCAGTTGAAATGTGCCACTATATTTTCAAAGATTGATCTCCATTCTGGCTATTACCAATTACGGGTAAAAGATTCAGATGTACCCAAGATAGCTTTTAGAACCATATATGGGCACTATGAGTTTCTTATGATGCCATTTGGTTTGACAAATACACCTGCAGTGTTTATGGATCTGCTGAATAGAATTTTCAGACCATATTTAGACAGGTTTATGGTGGTATTTATAGATGATATTTTGGTTTACTCTTGAGATGAAAATGAACATGCTGAGCATTTGAGAATAGTGTTGCATACACTGCAAGGGAAACAATTGTATGCCAAATTTAGTAAATGTGAATTTTGGCTACGAGAAGTTAGTTTTCTTGGGCATATAGTATCTGCTAAGGTGTTAGGGTGGACCCGAATAAATTTTAGCCATTGTTAATTGGAAACCACCGAAGAATATATCTGAAGTCTGAAGTTTTTTGGGACTGGCGAGATATTATCGAAGGTTTGTAAAATAGTTCTCAATGATAGCATCTACGATGACTTGTCTATTGCAATGTGAAATTTGAGTGGTCTGGTAAATGTCAGTAGAGTTTTGACAAATTAAAAGCCTTATTGACAGAAGCTCCAGTGTTAGTTCAGTCGAAACTGGGTAAGGAATTTATAATCTACAGTGATGCGTCATTGAATTGCTTAGGCTGTGTTTTGATGTAAGAAGGTAAAGTAGTAGCCTAGGCTTCAAGACAGCTAAAACCACATGAAAAAAACTACTCGACATATGATCTTGAATTGGTAGCCATTGTGTTTGCATTGAAAATATGGTGACATTATTTGTTTGGTGAAAAATGTTACATATTCACTGATCATAAAAGTTTGAAATATTTGATGTCATGGAAAGATTTGAATTTGAGACAGCGCAGATGGCTTGAATTACTGAAATATTATGATCTTGTTATTGACTATCATCTGGGAAAAGCCAATGTAGTTGCAGATGCTCTGAGTAGAAAATCCCTGTATACTTTGCTAGCAAGGAATACACGATTGTCATTATCTGATGATGGCTCAATCATAGCTGAGTTAAAAGCTAGGCCAACGTTCTTGTAACAGATTTCCAAAGCTCAGAAAATTGATAGTAAGTTGCAAGCAAAACAGATACAAAATGAGTCAACTCCTGACTAAGAATTTCAAATCGGGACTGATGGTTGTTTGTTATCCAAAGACAGAGTATGTGTACCGAAAAGTTCAGAACTAGTACAGAAGATTTTGAATGAAGCTCATAATGGTAACATGTCTATTCATCCTGATAGTAATAAAATGTATAATGATCTGAAAAAGATGTACTGGTGGTCGGGAATGAAACGAGATATTTCTGAGTTTGTATCTAAATGTTTGATATGTCAACAAGTAAAAGCTAAACATCAGTTGTTTTCTGGACTATTACAGCCAGTTGCAATACCGGAATGGAAATGGGAAAGAATTACTATGGACTTTGTTTCGGGATTACCCCTGTCTTTAAAGAAGAAAGATGCCATTTGGGTGATTGTTGATTGGTTGACAAAGTCTGCAGACTTTGTTCCGGTACGTATGGATTTTTCTTGGGATAGATTGGCTGAATTATATATCTCTGAGATTGTCAGATTGCATGGAGCAAATTACAAGAAGCTCTGGGTACTCATTTACACTTTAACACTGTCTTTCATCCCCAAACAGATGGTCAATCTGAACGAGTGTAATCTGAAAAATATATAGGATTTTTCCTATGCAATTTATCACCTTTTTACTTAAATTCATTGTAAAAACTAAGTAATTGTTTAATAAATTAATGAAATATGTGAAAACATGAAATTAGGATAAAAAATTATTAAAATGTGATTTTATGCTTTATTATATAGTTTTCATGCATAACATGGCTTATTTTATATTTATTTGAACATATTATATTTTTAAGACATAAAATGGGCCATGCATGATTAAATTAAATAATAAAACATAAAATTATATTTAATAATTCATTTTAAAATATTTCATTAATAATTTGGGTTTTAATTAATTATTTATTTTATTCTTTGGTCCTTTAATTTATTAATTTATTTTGGACAAGTCTGATAGCTTTGTTGGATAACAAAAATTGTCCAAATTGAAGACCAAGTCAACCCAATTTTGGCTGCACATGGCTGCCCACATAAACCACTTTTTGGTTTAATTACACAAGGTCTTTGCAATGTTGAAGAAATTAGAGATTTGTTCGAAGATTTACATTTGACCGGGTCTCAGTCCTGAGTTGTGATGACATTTAAATTGCTTAAAATCAAGCAAAATTGAACTCAAAATCCACTAGTCATGGTTGGCCACTCATTGAAGAAGCTTGAAGAGACCAAACCTCTCCATTTTTAGCAAATTACTCTCCTCTCTTCACCTATAAATAAGACTTCATTTCATCCCTCATCCCTTATCATTCTCTCTTTTCTCTCAATTCTTTTTAGCATTTTCCATTCCCTATACCTAGCATCATCTCTTCATAGAAATTTTAGCAATTAAGCCTCTTAAAGAGCCCTTGGTCGGCCACCTTGGAGAGCCATCAGCAAAGGAGCAAAGCGAAGGAGCGAAGGAGCCTCGTCGATCAGGGTCTTGGGTGACAGCCACTTTGATTTGGGTTTAATCTTTCTTTTCTTTGATTTAAACTGAGAATGTTTGCTATGTGTTCTTTGTTCTTGTTTACAACAATGTTAGCTTAATTTTATTTAAGCTAGGATGATTGCTTTGATTAAATAATATTTATTTGATTCATGCTTATAATGTTTGTGCATCAATCGATCATGTTTTCAATTAAAATCAAGTATGTATTTCATTCATACGTGATTGAAATGCACCTGAATTAGCTGAGCGATCCTAACCAGACGACGGCTAGTGGACACATAATTGAAATGTGCATGCTCAATTTAGATCCTAACCTGATTAAATTGCATGTTGCATAACAACTCTAACCAAGCTCTATTATCTGCATAGTTTTTAGATCTGTGTGATTAAACTTTTTCAAACCTAATACGTCCTTGTTACCTCACACGAATGCTAAGAAACCCTTAGTAAATAAGGATCAGTAAAATGCATATTTACTAAGTAAAGGATTCCGAAAGGACCTAATGTGATTTCCAAACTCATGATAGATCGAGTTGCCATGAAATGTTTTTTCGAATGTTATTAAGCATATTGATAATAAATTGAGTTTAATTAAAGTAATTGTCCTAGTTTATTTATGTTATAATTGTTGCAAATTGTGTTTAATTTTGCTAAAATCTATTTCATTCATATAGTTTGCATATTTAGGATAGTGTGCATTAGGGATCATTGCATTTAGCTTAATATATTTAATTTTAATCATCACTTCTCAATCATATTGTGTTTTTATTTACCAAGCTGTTAACATAATTTTACAATTAAGTGATTTAACACAAATACAATCCCTGTGGAGACGATAACTCGATACTTACTTATTACTTGATAACGACTGTGTAAACTTGCACAAACCTACGCGTTACAACGAGTAATACAGATCTTGGAAGGTATGCTTCGATGTTGAGTACTTAAGTTTGAAGGTAACTGGGAAAAGTATTTTCCTTTGGTTGAATTTGCTTATAATAACAATTATCAGTCCAGTATCAAAATCGCACCGTATGAAGCTTTGTATGGTCGCAAATGTATAACTCCATTGTATTGGACAGAATTCAGTGAGAAAAAGTTACACAGAGCTGACTTAGCCTGTGAAACCGAGGAAAAAGTGAAAGTAATTCGAGACAGTTTGAGAGTAGCCCCTGATCGTCAAAATTCCTATGCTGATCTGAAACGAAAAGAAATAGAATTTCAAGTCGGTGACAAAGTATTCTTGAAAGTATCGCCTTGGAAGAAAGTCCTCCGATTTGTTCGTAAAGGAAAACTGAATCCACGGTTCATTGGACCATATGAGATTACAGAAAGAAATGGGTCGGTTGCATAGAGGTTAGCTTTACCACCAAAACTAGATCGGATTCATAATGTCTTTCATGTGTCTATGCTGCGGCTGTATTGATCCGATCCTTCACATGTTATTTCTCCGACAGAGGTAGAGATTCAGCCTGACATGACATATAGTGAAGAACCGATCAAAATCTTAGCTTGGGAAACAAAAGAGTTAAGAAATAAAAAGGTAGCATTGGTAAAAGTTCTTTGGGGACCGGGAACATGGGAACCGAAGGATACTATGAGGAAGCAATACCCGAATCTTTTTACTGGTAAGATTTTTGAGGACGAAAATCCTAAAGGGGGAGAGTTGTAACAGCCCACTTTTAGTGAAATCAGAATAGTGGTTTTGGGACCACAAATCCGAGTTGAAAATAAAATTTCTTTTAATTTTATTACATGGTCCGTATTACGTCAGAAATGTCATGTAAAATTTCTGATAAGCGATTAAGTGCTTAATTATGTGATGGACTGAATCGCATAAAATGTAAAAGTTGAGTTCTAGTAGCTAGAAAGATTAAATAGCTATGGAATTCAAAACTTGAGGTCCTCATATGGTAATTAGACCATTAAAGAAAATTGTGTAGATATTTTGGTGACTCATCCATGGAAATTTAGAAAAAGGGCAAGGATTAAATTGGAAATTGAAATAATTTAATTAATTAAAAGATGATAAAAGAATTATCATCTTATTTTATATCAACTTCAACCTCAAAATACATGGAAACCCTAGGAGAAAGAGAGAGAGAATAAAATTTATTGGCATAATTGGGTAAGTTTTTTTGTCCAGTTTTTAGTAATTTTGATATTTTTGAAACTGGGATAGTTTAATTTATCAATTTGGGGGATCAATTTGAAAAGTTATAAAAGTAAGGGAATTATGTCATGGATGAATATGCTGAAAATTTGAAATTTATGGTAAAAAAATGAAAGGTTGATGATAGATAAACAACTTTTACAAAGTGATTTTTGATGAGAACATGATTTAGGGACTAAAATGTAAAGTTGTGAAAGTTGAAGAAAATTTCTAAAATTTATAGAATATATGTGCTGTAAATTCTATATTGAAATTTCAGTTAGGCTTGGAATAGGGAGTAAATTGCATAAATTTCATTTTCCAAGCCCAGGGACGAAATTGGAATTTATGGAAAAGTTAGGGGCAAAATGGTAATTTTGCCTAGGATGTAAATTGAGTCCACTTGAATATGAAATGTGATAAATTGATGAATAAATTCATTTATATAGATCCGGACAACAAAAATTTGAGGTTAGACCGAGGAAAAGAAAAAGTTTTGGATTAGTAGATTTTTAAACGCAAATAAGTGTCGAGGTAAGTTCGTGTAACTTAATCGAGCAAGTAAATATGTTAAAATAAATTTTGTGTTTGTATGGAATGTGACTTATATTGATGTGAATTATTTGATTGCTATAATGGAGAATTGAATACATGTTTGAAATGGTGAAAAGGAGTTAAGTTCCGTTTGAATACTGAATTCTGATGAATATATGTGCTTTCCCGAAATGAATGAGGTCCTGCATTTTTTACTAACACGATCTGAATCGGATGAGTAATCCTATTGACCTCGTTATAGAAAGGATTTATCCCAGATAGATAATTGATAAACCGTAAAAGTAACATATTTAATCCCACATTTAGCATGCTTTTGGATTATTTAAGCCTTGAATTATGTAATTTGGTGCTCTTAATCCTTTGTTTTCATGTTTTATACTCAGGAAAGCACCGGATGACGAAAAGAATAGAAAACGGACCCAAATGGAGTAAATGGACCATATCACAAAATCCACACGGCCTGGGCCCAAGACCACACGGTCGTGCCTCATTCAACAGTCTCCAACACGGCCTGGCCACGACTTACACGGGCGTGTGCCATGGGCATGTCCCCGTCGTGGGAAAGAAGAGTTTCACTCAGATTTGGATACTTAGGGGCAAAGAAACATATTTAGAAGCCTATATAAATACCCTAAGTATGACTAGAAAAGAGGGAACCCAAGGCTTTAGTCAGGGGGCATCCAGCAAGGCCAAAGAAGGCAGAATTGTGGAGATTTACTCGAAGATAGCCAGTTGATCCATCACTAGAAGCCAGAATTCTACTTAAGATGGAGGATCTCTCCTTTAATTCCTTTTGGGGGTTTTAGGGATTTCTTATGTTTTGATTTATCTTTTCCCCTGAGATGTTTTCTTTTATTGTTATGAACTAATCCCTCAGATACCTGAAGGAGATGAAACCTAAGATGAATCTTGTTATTGTTTGCTAAACTACATGATAAATATTTGACTTGTTCTTAATTATGTGTTCTTAATTCTTGTGTTGATATTTCTGGGATATTAATTCAAGTATGATGTGCTTAGGTGGAGGAGCAAAAGTCCCTGCTTAAGAGTAGATCTAGCATAATTAAGCGGAGTTGATCGTACACTTAGAGATAGGGTGACGAGATTTTGCCGGATTAGGGTGAAACCTAATATGGGAGTCCATAGATCGAGTTAATGCAATTCTAGGGGTTTTAATTAGAAAGAGATTTCAATTAAACAACCTAGGGTTAGACGTTAGTCGCCTCGAGAGAGGGATTAATATAACTTAGGGAATCTTACGGATCAAGTCAAATGAATAAATCGTCTGGTTCAGAGTTAGATAACAAGTGAAGTCTAGGTGGATTCTTCCTTGGGTGTCGTCTTAATCAGTTGGTTTTTCCTCAAAGTTATGTTCCCAATTTCATTCTCCTTTTTCTTAGAGTCTTTAGTTTAGTAGCTAGTTAATTTTAGATTAAATAAAAATAACTTTAATTCTTAGGCTAAATAATAAAGAGAGAGTTAGTATTAGTACTTTTGGTTTCTTTGGGTTCGACATTCCGGTCTTGCCTTAACTATACTACTGTTTGATAGGTGCGCTTGCCTCAAATCGTTGTCATAGTTAGTTTCCAGGTTTGATCATTCTTTTTATAAATTTTAAGACTTTGACATTGCGAAAACAACGATCAAGTTTTTGGCACCGTTGCCGGGGAACTAAAATATTACGAAAGCTCAATTTTTATTTCTTTAGCCATTTTTATTTTTTGCAATTTATTTTTTATTTTATTTACTTTGCTAAATTTTCTTTTGTTCCTTTCAGGTACCTCTAGTTTATGACTAGAAGGAACCCGGCAGGACCCCTACTTTACGATAGTGATATTGAAGGTACCGTTCGCAGAAATCACAGAGAGATAAGGCAAAGCTTAAACTATATAGAAGAAGAGCAAGAAACCGAAATTAATACCATCGAAGAGATGGCTGAGAATAATCCGCCACCTCCAGAGATGGCCGAACATCATGCTCTTCGAAGTATGTATGATTATGCTAAACCTAGTTTAACAGGAACTGAGTCTAGTATTGTTAGGCCTACTATTGCTGCAAATAATTTTGAACTAAAACCTAACACTATACAGATGATACAACAGTTTGTTCAGTTTGATGGTTTGCAGGATGAGGATCCTAACACACACTTAGCAAATTTCCTAGAATTTTGCGACACCTTCAAGATAAATGGCGTTTTTGATGATGCCATCCGTCTTCGGTTATTTCCCTTTTCTTTGAGAAATAAAGCCAAACAGTGGTTGCATTCTCTTTCACGAGGGTCAATCACTACATGGGATCAAATGACCGAAAATTTTTATTAAAATATTTTCCGCCTACCAAAACGGCCAATTTTTATTAAAATATTTTCTGCCCATACCACGGATTACCTTTGTGGCTACAGGTGCAGGCTTTTTACAACTGTGTGAACCCTTCAACAAGGCAACTAATTGATTCAGCTGCCGACGGAACTCTGAATAACAAAACTCCTGAAGCAGCCTAAGAGTTTATAGAGGAGATGTCACTTAATAACTACCAGTGGCAAGTTACAAGGACAAGGCCAGCCAAAGCAGCCGGAGTTTTCAACCTCGACGCAATGACAGCACTATGAAATTAGGTAGAGTTGTTACGTAAAAAATTTGATGGTTTATATGGTTCTTCATAGGCACATCCAGTTATGCAGTGCGACACAAGCGGAGGAGTGGCAAATCCTGAGTGCCCACCCTACGGACAGGGCATGGAGAGCGAACAAATGAACTATATGGGTAATAATTTCCGATCTAATAATAACCCTTATAGTAATACTTATAATCCAAGTTGAAAGAACCACCCCAATTTCTCATGGGGTGGCCAAGGAAATCAAAGGCAACAACCATCCCAAAACTTCCAACAACAGCCCCACCCACAAGAAAAGAAGTCGAACCTTGAAGAAATACTGACAAACTTCATAGCAGCCTCAGAAATACAGTCTCAAAACACAGAAACATGTTTCCAAAAGATAGAAACAAAACTTGAGGCATTGACACAAGAGTTCAAGGATCAAATCGGGCAACTTGCTAAGCAGATCTCTGAGAGACCACAAGGAAGACTACCGAGCAACACCGAAACTAACCCAAGGGAGCAAATTCAAGCCATAATAGATCAAGATAGTGAATTCTTTGCAAATTCAAAGCAAAAGAATGCGGTAGAAGAAGATATGGTTGAGGTCAATAACAAGCCGAAACTGGTAATCAAAGAGTACAAACCTTGCATACCATATCCCGAAGCGATAACGAAAGACGACACAGAGGAATAGTTTGGTAAGTTTCTTAAACTCTTAAAGAAATTACATATTAACTTACCGTTTCTTGAAGCTCTTTCGTAGATGCCAGATTCTAGAAGATTTTTAAAGAAGCTATTGACAAATAAGAGGAAGATAGATGAGGAATCACATGTGGAACTGAATGCAGTGTGCTCAGCAATGTTGCAAAATAAACTACCACCGGAATTAAAAGATCCAAGGAGTTTTACAATTCCATGCTTAATTGGTAGTTTATCTATTGGTAATGCATTAGCTGATTTAGGGGCAAGCATAAATTTCATGCCATATAAAATGTTTAAACAACTAGGTCTAGGGAAGCCCAAACAAACTAGGATGAGCATTCAGTTAGCTGATAAAACTGTAAGAATTCCTAGGGGCATAATTCCCAGTAAACTTTGTCGTTTTAGACATGGATGAGGACAACACGATCCCCCTAATTTTAAGGAAACCATTCTTAGCAACTGCCAGGACAAAAATCAATGTCGACACAGGTGAACTCATACTCTGTGTAGGTGACGAGACAGTCACTCCTCAAGCTCTCGATTCAGCTAGGACATCGAATAAACAAGGTGAGAAAGTAAATTCTATTGATAACCATTTAGTTAACCCTTCTTTTCAGGAAGCACCACAAAAGAACACAACTGAGTCTGATCTTAGACCCTGTGCCAACAAAGAAATAACTCATGAGGAATAAAGGATTCAGATGTATGAACTAGAAGAGGGGAAGAAGCATCTTAAGGAAGAACTAGGGATACACGAAACAGAACCAAGGCCACCATACGAGACAAACAAGTTCAAAATTGGAGATCAGGTATTGCTAGATAAAGCAGATCCACGAGTGTCCCCTTCTGATCCTAACACCAGCAAGGAAATCCCTTTCAAGGTAATCGATGTTTTCCCGTACGGAATAGTAGAGGTAAGTAACCCTATGTTTGGCACTTTGAAAATAAATGCCACCCGTCTTAAACTCTATCATGATAATGGAACTGCTATCACAAAGAAGGACTATGAACTCCTAAAACCACCATGAATATGCGGATGAGAGGTAAGTCTAGCTTAAGACTATAAACAAGCGCTTCTCGAGAGGCAACCCGAGTACTAACCCCATTAACTTCTACTTTTTTATTTTATTATATCTTTTTTTATCACCTAACTTTAAACTAACCAAAGCTGCAGATTTCCAGGCCAAACGGCCTCGTATACGGTCGTGGCTGTGGTCGTGTGGACCTTTCAAATCTCCGTACTGACATGGCTGAAACGATACGAGTCAGAACAAATAAAATCTTCGAGTCGCGGACTCCAACCACCACACCACGGGTACCGACAAAACCCCACGGCCGTGTGACTTGGCCGTGGACAACACTGTTAGATCACATACAGCCGTGGGACCCTAACCACGGGCGTGGGAGAAACGAACGAAGCATAAACACGGCCGTGTGACACGGCCATGTAACTCGACATGCTCAAGGTACACGGGCATGGGGATGTGTCAGGCTTGAAACTTTATTTAAACCACCACCCCCTTCACCACCCCACTTACTCCCAAACCTCTTTTCACTCACACCTCTTTTGCTTCACCCTTTCATATTCCTTCATTCACATTTTTCCAACCCTTGACATCCACCATATCTATGTCAAAGAAGCAGAAGGAGCCAAGCATAGTCTCCTCGAAGGAGACCGATCTACATAAGTTCATGCTGGCAGCTTCATCTACTCAACAAGCCAAGGGTCTTTGAGACCATTTAATTCTTCTTCTTCATTACTCTTCTCCTTTATTTTCCTTCTCTTTGACTATCTTATGCTTAAATTAGTTTATTTCATTTTAGTTTCTTGATTTTAGGTTCAAAAGGCTGCTAGGGAATCACACCGAAACCACGACCACTACCTCAATGCAGCCTTAGAGGTTCTAAAGGCTGCTTGGGAATCACGCCACTTCCGCCACCGCCAGCACCTGTGTAGCCTTAGAGGTCACACCCACCTCGCGAACCATCCAACCATAAGGACTATTTGGTCCATTAATCTTTAATTTCAATTTTATTTACACTTTTATTTTCTTTCTTTTTATCTTTCCTGTCTTTAATTATATATTTAGTTTATTTTAAATGTATCTTAATAATTCCTGGCTAATTCTCTACGAGCTCCCTAATTTCTTCATCTAGCGCAGAGCTCGGTAGCAGCCACCACCCCTATCGGCTTCCAACTCCAGGAAACCATCTAAATTCAGGAAGTCTCACCTCCCTCTCTCTCTTGAAATGCATATACATGTTTGTACATTGAGGGCAATGTACATCTTAAGCGTGGGGGTGAATATTTATTTCGAGAAAGTGCCTAACTTTCTTCATTATTCTCAAATCCTTGAATGATATCTTGTCTTGAAGTAAGTTTTTCATATTATGATTAGAATGAAATTTCCTTTGATTTATGATTTTTATTGATATGTTTTAGATTAAGTCATTGATAATTGTGCATTGATGATTAAATTTGAAGAATACTAGAGAATCAAGCATGATAAGTCTATTTTTCAAAAATTAAAAAGTTTGTTAGGTTGTCTACCTGAATCTGAATGTTACCTTGAAATTTGAAATTTACGAGGTTGACATCAAATACCCATAATTTTTGTGAGCTTTTAAGCCTTTTAGAGCATGTATTCTTTTTCGTGCTCACTTTATTTACTATGAGTGTGTCAACATTGATTTGTTATTTTAGAACTTGCATTGATAATACATGTCGAGACCACACCTTTGATTTGATATACAGAGATGATAAAGGCACCTAGGTTTTAACCCACTCACTCCACTAAAAGCCTTCCTTCACAATTAACCCCTAGTGAACCCCGTTTAATCCTAACAACCCTTTTTATTGACTCACCCACTAATATTAACCCAAAACCCTTTGTATTTGTGATCACCATTCCTTTTGACTACCCTTATATTGAGATTTGATTTGATTAGTTGCCTAATTATTTTATTTCAGTGGTAAATTCATCATTTGACTTGTTCTTAAAAAAATAAAGTATATTCATTATTAGTTCTATAATTAAGTGAGCTTACATGTTTAAATTTCAAATCTTGAAGAAAAAGCTCGTATTATTAGTTTTCAATTGATGTGATTATTTAGGATTAGTTCATTTTTCTAGTTAGGTAAATTATCAATTCAATCTCGATTCTAACCCCTTAATTCAGCCTTTATCCACACTCTTAACCTAAGCCCCGTTACAACCCTGTAAAGATCTTTTGATTTGTGTATCATCTCATATTATAGTGGTGGAGATTTGATTTTCATGCAAGCCTATGGGATTAACTCTTCATGTTTGACTTTTGAGTGCTTAATTCTGAACCTTAAACATTTCGAGTGATTTGAGTAAATCTTTTATGAGGATGTCAACTCTTGTCTATTTTGAAACAAAAGGTAATTAATTAGGTAAGGGGAAATACCTAACGTTTTCAGGACTATAAATG
Organism: Gossypium australe; assembly: GCA_005393395.2. Taxonomy (NCBI): domain Eukaryota; kingdom Viridiplantae; phylum Streptophyta; class Magnoliopsida; order Malvales; family Malvaceae; genus Gossypium; species Gossypium australe. The sequence goes on along the minus strand of CM016619.1, from coordinate 102,253,568 downwards.
TATGACTTTGATTGTTTGAATCTTTAGGACCCTTTGAGTTGAATTATCCATGTATGAATTATCTTTGAATTATGATGAAACACTATTGATGAATATTATGAATCAGGGAAGTTCGCTTTAATTATGAGTTGAGAATTTTGCTTGAGGATAAGGAAAAGCTTAAGTGTGGGGGTATTTGATAAACTGTAAAAGTAACATATTTTAAGCCCACATTTAGCATGTTTTTGGATGATTTAAGCCTTGAATTATGTAATTTGGTGCTCTTAATCCTTTGTTTTCATGTTTTATACTCAGAAAAGCACCAGATGACGAAAAGAATGGAAAACGGGCCTAAAACGGAGTAAATGGGCCATATCACGAAATCTACACAGCCTGGGCCCAAGACCACACAGCCGTGCCTCATTCAACAGCCTCGAACACGGCCTGGCCACGATTTACACGGGCGTGTGCCATGGGCATGTCCCTGTCATGGGAAAGAAGAGTTTCACTCAGATTTGGATACTTAGGGGCAAAGAAACATATTCAGAAGTCTATATAAACACCCTAAGTATGACCAGAAAAGGGGGAACCCAAGGCTTTAGTCAGGGTGCGTCCAACTAGGCCAAAGAAGGTAGAATTGTGGAGATTTACTCGAAGATAGCCAATTGATCCATCTCAAGAAGCCAAAATTCTACTCAAGACGGAGGATTTCTCTTTCAATTCCTTTCGGGGGTTTTAGGGATTTCTTATGTTTTGTTTTATCTTTTCTCCTGAGATGTTTTCTTTTATTGTTATGAACTAAACCCTCATATACCTGAGGGAGATGAAACCTAAGATGAATCTTGTTATCGTTTGCTGAACTATATGATTGATCGCTGTAAAATCAGAGCTTTAAATATTTATAAAAGAATGATCAAACCTGGAGACTAACTCTGACAACGATATTAAGGCAAGTGTACCTATCGAACAGTAGTATAGCTTAGGCAAGACCGGTTATCGAACCCAAAGGAACTAAAAGTATTAATACTCACTTTCTTTTTATTATTTAGCCTTAAAGTTAGAGTAAAGATTACTTTTTAAATTAAATTGACGACAGCTAACTAAAGACACAAAGACAAAAAAGACGAATTGGAAAATAACCTTGAGGAAAAACTCAGTTGATTTTAATGATACCCTCGGGAAGAATCCACCTAGATTTCTCCTATTATCTAACCTTCAATTATATGATTTCTTTTACTTAGCTTGATCCGTAGGACTCCCTAACCTATATTAAACCCTCTCTCGAGGCGAATAACGTCTAACCCTAGGTTAATTAGTGGAACTCTCGTTCGCTTATAATAACCCCCTAGGACAGTAGTAATCGATCAATGGACTCCCATATTAGGTTTCACCCTAATCCGGCAAAATCTCGTAACCCTATCACTAGGCGTTTGATCAACTCTTCTTAATTATGTTAGATCTTCTCTTAGGCAGGGTCTATTCCTCCTCCACCTAAGCACATTAGATTTGGATTAAGCAACATAATTAAGAACAAACTAAGTAATTTATCATATAACTTAAAAATCAAATAAGAAAATCCATCTAGGTTTCATCCCCTTCAGGTATCTGAGGGGTTTAGTTCATAATGAATAAACAAACCATCGCAAGAGAAAAGATAAAACAAAACATAGGAAAAATCCTAAAACCCCCTGAAGGAATCGAAGGAGAATTCCGCCGTCTCGAGTATAACTCTGGCTTCTTGAGATGGATCAACTGGCTATCCTCGCGTTATTCCCTAACTCTGACCTTCTCGGCTTGGCTCATTGGCCTCGCTTTCGCCCCCTTCAACAGGTGATACTTTGGGGTTATTTATAGGCTCTTGAAACGCGATTCTTTCTCCCTAAGTATCCTTTTCCGACTAAAATTGCTCTTTCCAGCGTTAGAGGCACGGCCATGTCACACGCCCGTGTGAATCGAGACCTGACCGTGCTCGGATTTCTCTTGAGGCATGGCCGTGTGTGGCAGGGTTGAGGCTGTGCTCTAGGTGTTCGTCAAGGCACGGCCGTGTGTGCTTTGGGCCAGGCCATGTCAATTTTGTGTTAAGGCCCATTTACTCCGTTTTAGGCCCGTTTTGTGTTCTTTTCATCCTTGGGTGCTTTCCTAGGTATAAGACATGAAAAGAAAGGATTAAAAGCACCTTTTTATATAAAACAAGGGGTAAATCATCCAAAAGCATATTAAATGTGGGATAAAAATATGTTACTTTTACGGTTTATCAATGATAAATATTTGACTTGTTCTTAATTATGTGTTCTTATTCTTGTGTTGATATTTTCGAGATATTAATTCAAGTATGATGTGCTTAGGTGAAGGAGCAAAAGTCCCTGCTTAAGAGTAGATCTAGCATAATTAAGCGGAGTTGATCGCACACCTAGAGATAGGGTGACGAGATTTTGCCGGATTAGGGTGAAACCTAATATGGGAGTCCATAGATCGAGTTAATGCAATTCTAGGGGTGCTAATTAGAAAGAGATTTCAATTATTCAACCTAGGGTCAGACGTTAGTCGCCTCGAGAGAGGGATTAATATAACTTAGGGAATCTTATGGATCAAGTCAAATGAATAAATCATTTGATTCAGAGTTAGATAACAAGTGAAGTCTAGGTGGATTCTTCCTTGGGTGTCATCTTAATCAATTGGTTTTTCCTCAAAGTTATTTTCCCAATTTCATTCTTCTTTGTCTTAGAGTCTTTAATTTAGTAGTTACTTAATTTTAGATTAAATAAAAATCACTTTAATTCTTAGGCTAAATAATAAAGAGAGAGTTAGTATTAGTACTTTTGGTTCTTTTGGGTTTGACATTCCAGTCTTGCCTTAACTATACTACTGTTCGATAGGTGCACTTGCCTCAAATCGTTGTCATAGTTAGTTTCCAGGTTTGATCATTCTTTTTATAAATTTTAAGACTTTGACATTGCGAAAACAACGATCAGTAATCCTGATATAATCCCTCTCGAGCATATGTTACAATTAGGATTTAGCCTGGACTGGTGATCCTAGTTGAGCTCTTCTGAGCATACGTTACATAAAGGATTTAGCCTGGACTGGTAATCTTGTTATACGATATGTGGCTCGAGAGTGTGTTCTTTGATTAAGTGCCCTAATGGGTACTCTCGAATAAGAATTGATAGGTTATTGAATTGTGCACCTTGAGTGTGCTACTTGAGTATCCATCAGAATTTCAATGATTCAACGGACACAATCTTGGCATGATAAGAGAATTATGGGATAAAATGAACAATGTCTTGAAGGAATATAGTATGATGAGCTCGTCTATGCTTACTTGATGTATGTGTGAACAATTATGTAACTAACTTGTTTGATCGAGTGTATGTGTATAGGTAAATTTTCCAAATGGATGAAAAAGCATGTTAATGTATGCTTAATGTTAATAAATGTATATTGGTAAGTTTTAATTCCTATTATACGAACTTACTAAGCATGTAATGCTTACTTAGTTTTATTTTACTTGTTTTATCGTACTCGGAAGCTCGCGAAGGTTGGAGATCAGTAGAGCATCATCACACTATCTACTAGTTTATTTTGGGTATATATATCAAAATCATTTTGGTATGATGGCATGCATAGGATAACTTGGCCATTAGTGGCTTGAAAATGATGCTTGTAATCTAGCCATTGGAATGGCTGGTAATGGTTTGTTTTGAAATACTTGTAATGTCATACTATGGTAGCTACACATATGTTAAGTAGTTGATCAAATTAAGTCTACATATGGACTAAACCAATGTAAGATTATAAAACATGTATGCATGTAATGATATGCCATGTTAAATGATAGAGTTTGCTTAATTTGAATGCTTGAAAAGGTTGATATTTGGATGTGAGTTTTAGTGAAGGTCATTGGTATGATTTTGGGTGAGAAATGAAGCTAGAAATGGCTTTATTTTGTCCACATGGGTAGACACACGGGCGTCTTGACCATGTGTGACACACGGCCTAGCACATGGGTGTGTGGTTTGGCCGTGTGTCCCCTGCACCTTAAATTCGAGAAAACAAAATGCTCAGAATTGAGCACACGCGTAAAGACACGGGCATGTGTCTCAACCATGTGTGTCGCACGGCCTAGAACATGGGTATGTGTCTTGGCCGTGTGAAACCTACACCTAATTTTGAAAAATAAAATTAACCATACGACCCACCACACAGAAGTGTGGCCGGTAGTGTGGCATAAGTCAGAGAGTTACATGGGGTTGAACATGGCCTATAGCACGGGTGTGTCCCTTAGACCACACGGGCGTGTGAGCCATGCACCCTGGAAAATTTTTGGAAAATTTTTGAAATTTCGCATAAAAATTTTAGAGTTTGTGATTAAGTCTCGACTCGATTCTAATGCTCATATTGACCCTCTTGGGGTCCATTTAAGGGATGTTATGAATAGTCTCGAAAAATGAACAGTGATTGACATGGTTTATCTATAAATGTTCTGTAAACACTGGTAATGCTCCATAACCCTGTTCTGGCGATGGATACGAGTTAGGGGTATTACAGCATTTGCTGTGGATTCTCCACAACTCGTGTGAGTAGTGTAGCCTAACATCTTGACCCACAACTATTGTGAGCAAGCCCATTTCATAGCTCTTGTGAGCATTTTCCAACATATCCAATGTTTTTTAACTGTGGTTGATCGGGTACTGAATGGTAAATGAATGAGATATATGAAATGATTTACTTTTGAAAGGGACATATATGAAATTGCTATATGGAATTAGGCATTAAATGGAATGTGTTATATAATAAAAACATTAGATGGGTGATTGAGTTACATTAGTTATTTACGATTGTTATATGACATGATATGGTTATAAGTTCTCATATATGTGAACTCATTAACTTGTGAGATTTGTGGTGTGTATAAGAATTGAATGATCTCATGAGCTTGATAATGAAATTATGCATGAATTGTAAATTAATCCTATTTGGTAAGTTTACGTTTAAGTTTTATACGAACTTACTAAGCATTGATTTCTTATGTTAGTTGCATTCTTTTCTTGTAGATCATCAGAAACTCAATCGGTTGGAAGCTAGTTGGAGCACTCACACTATTCGTTCTACAACTCAGTGGAAGTTTGATCATTTTGAAGTTGGGTTATGAATACCATGTACTAGGAGCTTTTAAGTTCTTTTGTTATTGGTTTGTGATAGAATGTGCAAGTGTACATAGTCGTTCTCGAGTAATGACTAAGTAAAAGGCCTGGTGACACGATCGTGTGACCCTATTTTTGAATTGTAAATGGCCTAGTGACACGACTGTGTGATTCTATTTTTGCATTGTACATGCCCGTGTCTCAGGCAATATGGACATTCAAATTAGGGACACACGGTCGTATCTTAGCCCCTGTCTGTGCCCGTGTAACTCTCTAACTTGGGTCACACGGCCAAGCCACAAGCCTGTGTGCTAGCCCGTGTAACTCTTGAAATCAACCTTTGAAAACCTACAAGGGACACACGGCCATGTCGCCTGGTCGTGTGTCACACACGGCTAAGACACACACTTGTGTCTCTAATGTTGTGGATGAAAAATAGACCATTTCCAAGCCATTTTTTCTCACCCATTCATGCACACACCTACAACCAATTTATCACATGTGATCAGGCATCCCAAAGTACACCAAACCATACAACAACAAGCTATCCAAATAGATACATATTCATACAAACAATATTCCCAAAAGGCACCTCAATCACAACAATTAAACATGTATAACTAAATGCTTAGTTTAGCCAAAACTTACCATTTTGTACACATATCAAATCCACACTCATATGTACTTAATTTACCATTTGACATTTAGCATCATAAGCCATAAATACCAACTACATTTTTAATACCAAAATGACCATGTTCTACTTCCATCATCTAAGCATCATAAAGACTATAAAGTCATTCATCAAAAGGCCACATACATATATCCACATGTCAACCAAAAACACCTATACATGTGCATATTTATCCAATTATCAAATAATTTGTTTCCATGCCAAAACATAACATAATTGCTACATAATCACCACACCATATTAGATTCATGCCATATCTAGTTCAAAACCTTTCAAAAGCATACCCTATCTTGACCATGTTGAGGTTAATTCATCATATATAACTTTGATAATTCAAACATGCTTTAACACATTATCAAATTAGCACATATCAACAAGGCACCAAATGTACCAAGGCTACATCGCCCAAATGACATATACATGCCAAACTCATTAATTAACATTCAACTATCATCAACCATAAGTCCACCTATACATGCCATTATAACCTTAACCAAGACATCGAAGACTATCGAGATAGCTGTTGGATAGTGTGATAGATCTCCGACGAGCTTCCAACTCGATCGAGCTTCCGGTAATCTGAAAAGTAAAGGATAAACAACTACGTAGCAATGAATGCTTAGTAAGCTCGTATATAGTTTAGTCATATTAATCCATTTCAAATATGAGATTTATACATATTAAGAATAATCCTATACCAATACCACAAGGTTCATGAAACCATATCCAACAACTCACAAAGTAAATAAATCCACAGCATCGCATATACATATCACCCCTAGCATAGTAGGACTTTATAAAACTTTAAACCCTTCCGAATTTTCTTATTTTCATTTGCGTTTCATTACTTTCTATTGCATTTACTTTCTTTAGCTTAAATAACAACATCAATTCAAACCATCATTCCCTTTTTCATCACTTTACACTTCAAGTATGAACTTACTATTTCATTTCCTTCCCACAATTGTTTCATATGCATAACACACAAGGCATAAGCATATCATCAACCATAGCCACAAGCTAGTGCATTTAAACATAGCTCTTTTGGAATTACCACATGATAAACCATTTCATATGCAATTACATAATTTAAAACATACCACTCTTTCATGAACATAAGTATATTTCCATTTAGGCACTTACCATTTCAATGCATAACTTATGAGTAAACATCATACAATCCAACCAATAGCTTGGCCAAAGCCTAAGCATTCATACCAAACATGTTAGCAATATAAGCATAAGACATATGCACATAAACATAAACAGCCATTTAGCCACAGCATGTATCTCATAAGTTTATAACTCATCTCAATCTATATAATTTTCATGTATCATCATATCAAGGATGTTCACAAATTTACATTTTATAATTCATATAGTTCTCTTACCGTTTCAAATCTGAATAATGGCCGTTGAACCATTTAGAATATCAGTTGATACCCAGGATAGCTCACACATAGTGTGCTAACTCATATAACTGTAATCCATCAATTCCTGTACATGTATGCTTACACAAGCTGTAATCAGAATATACACACAAGCTGTGAATCAGAATGCTCACACAAGCTGTGAGAATGGGCACGCTCACATGAGCTGTGGGTTGGAACGTAGCTACACGATGCTGCTCACACGAGCTGTGGAATATCTGCAACACATGCCGGACCTCAACCATCAGTAGGACATTCAGGACTAGCACCCAAATCATGTAAACCCTAATTACATGTCATTTGTATCCTAAGAATTCCTAAGGTTCAAACAGGACTCGGTAATCGTCGTATGTTGTTGGATTTACGTCGTTTCATAACATAGTAAATTGCATACAATATATATAATGATTTAATTACAATATGATCACATATTAACATTCAATTTAATCAAAATTATACAGTTCATACATACTTACTTGGCTAAGTTGCAGAAATACTAAAGTTTAGTGGCATTTTGGTAATTTTCTATTTTCCTCGATTTTCTACCCAATCTTGATCTAAATTAATAATTTCATTCAATTTATCAATTTAGACAATAAAACAATACATTCCATGCAATTTGGTCCTTTTATATTTTCTATAAATTTGCCCCTAAAGTTTTACTTTTATTCAATTTAGTCCCTGAGCCCAAAATATGAAAATTAACCATTTTTAATGCCAATTTATGACAAAAAAAATATTCATGGTACCCATATCAGCCCATATTGGCAACAATTTCACATCAAATCCTTGTACTTTTACTATTTTAACAATTTAGTATCTAATCGAAAAATTCATCAATAATCACTTAATAATATACTTTTAAATATAAACCATCATTTAACATCTAAAATCACAAGGTTCATCAATGGAAACATTCAAATCCTTTAACAGTTTCAAAATCGAAGGTACGGACTAGCTGAACCTAGTTGGAACGATCTCAAAAACATAAAAAGTACAAGAAACAGGGCTAAAATCACATACCAATTTTGCTTGTGAAGTTGTCGAAACCTCCAAGATAAGAAAATGGCTTCTTCCCCCATTTACAATCGGTTATCAATATTTGAAAAAGATGAATAAAACTTTTGTTTTATTTATTTTAATATAATTATCAAATTACCATATTAACCTTAGTTAATAATTAATTAAAACATCAAATTCATGTCCATTATTGTCCACTAACACCTTGAATGGTATAATTACCATTTAAGTCTCTTTTCCTTTATTCAATTAACTATTTAATCACTCAAATCAAATAGTGATTAAATTTTACATCTTTTACAATTTAGTCCTTTTTAAATAATTAACTATCGAAAGGTTAAAATTTTTCAACAAAACTTTAATACCACCTTAATAACACTCCGTAAATATTTAAAAAAATATATTTACGGTTCATTTTATAGAAACAAGTTTCCAATACCTCATTTTTTAGAACCAATTGACCTTAGGGTCTTACCACTTGAACTTAATAAATCGCTTATAACATAAATGATCAAATCGAAAACATTTTTAAAACCATATTTGACTTGTAAACATTAAATAATAATATATATGAACTTTCTCATTAGATTTGGTGGCCCCGAAACCATTGTTTCCAACACCACTGAAAAATGGGTTCTTATAACTCACCCCCTTACGAAAATTTAGTCCTCGAAATTTCTCACCTGATAAAAGCCATCAAGTCAAGTTTTATGTCTTCTTCTTAATGGTAATCCATAAATAAATCATTTATAACTTACCTCAATTCAAAACTCACATCAGAACTTATAATAAAACTTGATACGATATCTGAACTTAACTAAACAGCTATGAAGTTCTCCTGTCATCACTTTATCATTAGTAGTATATCTACCAAGAAATTCACAGTAATCGTCTATCGAAACATAACCAAGAAACTTGGATTATCAAACTCTGACTAGTGCTTCTAACATGTAGCACCCCTAACCCGTATCCGTCGCCGAAACAGGGTTATAGAGCATTACCAGAGTTTACAGTTCAATGACACTTATGTCATGTCATTTACTATCCATTTCTAAAAATCAATCACAATCAATCATAATGTCCCTCATATGGGTCCTCAAGGCCCAAAATACATATTAGAATCGAGTTGAGATTGGGATCACTGAAAATTTTTCGTGAAATCTCAAAATTTTTCTTAGGTGCAGGGGACACATGCCCGTGTGGCGAGGCCATGTGGCTCACACGGCCAACGACATGCCCGTGTTCCAGGCCGTGTGGGCATTTGATGTGAGGCACACGATCGTGTTCCAGCCTGTGTCCTTACCCATGTAACTCTCTCACTTGGTTCACACGGCCAACCACACGTCCGTGTGATAAATCGTGTGGACAATTCAATTTTCAAAAATTAGGTGCAGGGGTTACACAGCCAGGACACACGCCCATCTACTAGGCTGTGTGTCGAACACGGTTGAGACACACGATCATGTCTCTACCCATGTGGTCAATTTTGAGCATTCTGTTTCTCAAATTTTAAGATGCAAAGGACACACGGCCAACCCACACGCCAATGCTCATGGTCATGTGTCACACACGGTTGAGACACACGTCTGTGTGTCTGCCCGTGTGGACAGAATAAGGCCATTTTCCAGTCCTTATTTCTCACCCTTTTTACCTTGCACCTACATCAACACTGCAATATATTCACCAACCAATTCAAGGCAATTAAATCAATCTAATGATCAAGTTTTATGCATAACACATTTACTCATGCTTTCAAGTATCATCTTTACATTAAAATTTTATACTTACCCAAACTTAATTGCATCTAATATATTAAACCAAACACATTCATATACTTAATATAATAAACCTCATGCATAAGTATGCATTAAATTTACTATCACTAGCCATTCCAGTGGCTAGTTACAACCAAAGCATTTACATACCCTCATTTATTATCAATAGCCTATACATGCCATTACATTAAGGTAAGATTCTTATTTATACCAAAACGAGCTGGAGGATAGTGTGATGATGCTCCAACCGATCTCCAAACTTTACGAGCTTCTGAGTACTATAAAACAGAAGAAAGAAAACCTAGTAAGCATTTAATGCTTAGTGAGTTCGTATAACAGGAGTTTCACTTACCAATCATGTTCATTTTAAATAAGCATGACAATAGCATGCATCCCAACAAACTAGCCATTTACCTAATCATATACACTCAATCAAGCAAGTTAGTCATAAATTTTCTAAATACTTTTCAAATAATAATGATAAGCTCATCAGGTAATAACTTTCATATACATAATCCTTTCATATCATGTTTTCACATAACTCATAAATTTCCATAATAAGTCATCTCAAGTTCAGTTTAGACATGTTAAAACTTTACCCATTGAATTTATTTGAAATATCGATGGATACATCAGTAGTACACTTAAACTGTACAAAACTGTAAAGCCGTCAATTCGTATTCAGGAGTACCCAATTACGGTACATAATCAGGAAGCACTCTCTCGAGCCATGTATCAGGAAACTTATCTGGGCTAAACAGGAAACCCATTAGAGTCTATAACAGGAAGCTCATTGAGCTTAACAGGTAACTTCGAAAAGTTATTAACATGGAGCTCCGGATAACATAACAGGGAGTTCAAGCGAGCCATGTCAGGAAGCTCATAAGAGCCTATATCAGGACACTCACGAAGAACTGCATTTGTGTCCGCAATAAATGTTGGATCACAACCGATCGAATCATGTAACAGGACGGTCACAAATAGCTACGATAGTGTGCAACACATGCAGGATCACTACCGATCAGGATGCTCCCAGGAACTATATAACAGGATGCTCGAGAGGGCTTATAACAGGATTGCTCGTCCGAGCTATATTCTGTCCGCAACATATGCAAGACCACATTCAATATGGGAAATCATGTATCTATCGAATTTCATTATTCAAACGGAACATAACATTTTTCAGACATTATTGGACATGTGATTATTTCAAGGATTTATAACATTTATATAATTCACATAAATACATACCACACTCAATTCAATCATAAAAATAAACACAATTTAGTTACATGAACTTACCTCGACACTTGTTCGTGTATGATAATCTACTAATTGTTACCTTTTCTTTTCCTCGATCTAACTATTTATTTGATCTTTCTGGATTTATATAAATGAATTTAATATCAATTTAATCCATTTCATACTCAAGTGAACTCAATTCACTTCCTAGGCAAAATTACCATTTTGCCCCTATACTTTTCATAAATGATAATTTTGTCCCTAGGATCGAAAAATGAAATTCATGCAATTTAATCCTTATTCCAAGCCTAACCTATTTTTACATGTCTTAGTAACAACCCATGAATTTCACAAAAATCATAATTTTTCCATGGGTTTTACAATTTCTCAATTCAGTCCCAAAATCATAATTTCATCAAAATTCTCTTTGTAAAAGTTGTTTATCTATCACCAACTTTTCATTTTCTACCATAAATTTGAAAATTTCAGCATTTACATCCATGGAAAAATTTCTATATTTTGATAGCTTTACAAATTAATCCCCAAAATAGATACATTAAGTTATTCCAAACTCAAAAATATAAAAATTACTAAAAACGAAACAAGAATGCTTACCCAATTAAGCTAAGAAAGCTTGCTTGAATGTTTTTCTCTTTCCTAAGGTTTCCATGTATTTTGGGGAAGAAGATGATAATAATAATAATATGTTATTTGTATTTAATTTAATTATCATCCATTAATTTTTCAACATTCCAATTTAATCTTTTTTCTTTTTCTAATTTTCCATGGATGATTCACCAAAAATATCTACTAACTTTTCTTAATGGTATAATTACCATATAAGGACCTCAAGTTCTGAATTCCATAGTTATTTGATACTTATAGATACTAGAACTCAATTTTTGCAGTTTATTTAATTTGGTCCTTTCCACAATTAAACATGAAATCGATAAAATTTTCTTAATGAAATTTTCATACGTTATTTCTATCATAATGCAATTCATGAAATAATATTAAAATAAGTTTTCTTTCTGACTCGGATTTGTGGTCCCGAAACCACTGTTTCGATTTCACTAAAAATGGGCTGTTACATAACAAGTTTACATCTGTAACTTTCAACTGATATTTGTTGCACCTTTTTTTTTGGAAAGCGTCAAGCAATATCATTTTTCGCAAGTGCGATAGCTTCAACAATTAGGACGACTTTAGCTCATAATAATGTTTCTCGATTAGAACTGATCTGATAGATATATTTTTGTATCATGTCTTCTAGAATATGAATTGTTCATTCAGACTGTCCATCTATTTACCCGTGAATCCCCAAACTTTATTCCCATACTTAAGGATAAACTAAAATGCATATAACTCAATTAACTTTTCAAATGAATAACCCGCTCTGATTAAAACAACTGAGTTGATTTTATCTATCGAATAATAACATTTCTGAATAATCCCTTCTTTTTGTTGTCAAGACAACCCAAACATACAATCTATCATATTTCACTCAGAATACCTATCAAAGATTTCTACAAAATGCATTAAGTCAAACGAAACATAACATCTCATTTTACCTCGTTGACATATATCGAGATGACCTAAGGAATCAAAACCAATATACATATTTGAGCTCGATCTTCCACCGTCTACACTTTTGTCAATGTCTAACCCTTCACGAAAGCTAGAAAGAGGATATATAATAAAGTTATTTCAATTATTATCATCGAAGCTTTAAACCATACTAAAGCCACAACCATCAGATGAATTATAACCATAGTGTTATAATAAGACCGAGGTTACGACCGTAAAGATAGAATAATACCTAAACATCAATATTGTACTCCGAAACAAAAGAGAAAAACCGAATGTAGTTCCAATAACAACCAGTGCAGAAACACGACCTCTAAAAACTTGATATGTGTATCACCGTGCTCCCATGATCGAATCAGAAATTATAACCATAATAGATATAATTATCTCTGGCCAATGAATATCCTTTATAGATGAACCATGTCTGATAGATTAAACAACAAAAATGATAAGAAAATCGAGATAATGAAATCCAAGATGTGAAACTATATTGAATCCCCGAGTATACAACCCATATGGTAAGATAAAGAGGTTGATGATACCACAAAGAAAATCCAGAAGAAGAATATCACTCATATGCACTGGGACCAGTTGTGATAGAGACAACATAAATTGCATAAATATATAATTCAAAACATCAACCAGTGGAAGAAATAAAATAACATCATATGAGACTTATCATTGAATCATCTACCGAACATAATAGAATAGAATGCCAAAGAAAGATAGAGCAGTATCGATCATAAATCAACCAGACTAACAGTATTTTTGTCTAACATTATGGCTAGCTATCATTCTCTTATGATAAGAATCACCTCTGAAGATGAACTATTACATATACCTCTAGGAATAAATGAACATATAGAATACCCAAAAGAGATTATCGTAAGCTACTTGACTATAATTGCTGCATTCAGATATCTTTGCAATTTAAACATTATTCCACTGACTATTACAGTCATCATTAATCCCACATTATCCGATTAACTAAAGAAATCAATTCAGAAGAAATTCTGGTTAATACATTTTTTAGATACCATACTTGGATAGGTTGATTACTTGAGAATAACCTCTTTTTCAACAGCGTCATTGCATATTCCAGATGATTTGCAGAAAAAAAATTAATATCTCTTCTAGAACTCTCTTTATTTGCTAACCCATTCTCGACTTTGGTCACATTATTATTTATTCATCCATTGAACTCTTCAATTTTACACTTGTGAGCTTAATTAAGATAAATCTTGTGAATTCCATTGTATAAAACTGTACAGGTGAGGGGGTGAATGTCGTAAAGCCTCTAAATTTGACTCTCATATAAATACACATAACATAAAATTCATTATTAGCATACATTATAAAACATTTATTCATACCTTTATGAGTTTCTACTCATCATAATCAACATTTTTACTCAGATACTTGAGTATCGCATTCAACATTATTAGAATTAGCTCAGTTAGAAAACATCTCTATATAAAAATGAAACAAATCTCACCATAGTCTGGAGGTATCACACTATCACAGGTAATATAATGGCATGTATTTCTAGACTTCACACATGCTACGTTCAATCTAAAACTCGACTAAATCGTAGCTCTAATATTAATAAATGTAACATCCCTAACCCGTCTCTATCGCCAAAATAGGGTTACGGAGCATTACCAGAGTTTACGTTTCAAAAATATCAAAAATTTTAAAAACATTCAATTCACTACATCAATCATAGCAAAATCAATTAATAACATACATATTGTCCCGTATACGAGCCCTCGAGGTCCTAAAAACACATTAGAAACAAGTCGAGACTAAATCGGAAACATATAGAATTTTTCAACAAAAAGTGAAAATTTTCAAAATTGTAGGGGTCACACAGCCACGTGGACATTTGAAGTAGGGACACACGGTCGTGTCTCAGCCCCTTTTCTGTTCACGTGTAACTCTCTGACTCGGGTCACACAGCAAGCCACACGCCCCTATGCCAAGTCGTGTAACTCTCGAAATGCAACCTTTAAAAACCTACAAGGGACACACGGTCGTGTTGCCTGGCCGTGTGTCACACAGGGATGAGACACACGCTTGTGTCTCTGACCATGTGGATGAAAAATAGACCATTTCCAATCCATTTTTCTCACCCATTCATGCACACACCTATAACGAATTTACTACATGTGATCAAGCATTCCAAAGTACACCAAACCATACAACAACAAGCTATCCAAATAGGTACATATTCATACAAACAATATGCCCAAAAGGCACCTCAATCACAACAATTAAACATGTATAAATAAATGCTTAGTTTAGCCAAAACTTACCATTTTGTACACATATCAAATCCACACTCATATGTACTTAATTTACCACTTAACATTTAGCATCATAAGCCATAAATACCAGCTACATTTTTAATACCAAAATGACCATGTTCTACTTCCATCATCTAAGCATCATAAAGACTATAAAGTCATCCATCAAAAGGCCACATACATATATCCACATATCAACCAAAAACACCTATACATGTGTATATTTATCTAGTTATCAAATAACTTGTTTCCATGCCAAAACATAACATAATTGCTACATAATCACCACACCATATTAGATTCATGCCATATCTAGTTCAAAACCTTTCAAAAGCATATCATATCTTGACCATATTGAGGCCAATTCATCATATATCACTTTAATCATTCAAACATGCTTTAACACATTATCAGATTAACACATATCAACAAGGCACCAAATGTACCAAGCCTACATCTCCCGAAATGTACCAAATTTTTTGATGCAAGAAGTCAAAGTTGTAGCTTATGCTTCTCGAAAAATGAAACTGCACGAGAAAATTTGTCTAACATACGATTTGGAACTTGCAGCTATCGTGTTTGCCCTAAATATTTGGCAGCATTTCCTATACAAAGAAAAGTGTCACATTTTCACCGATCATAAAAGCATGAAATATTTGATTTCCCAAAAAGAACTAAATTTAAGATAATGTAGATGATTGGCGTTGTTTAAAGACTATGATTTGATTATCGACTACCACCCGGGAATAGCTAATGTTGTTGCGAATGCTCTAAGTCAAAAGTCATTGTTTACTTTAAAAGCTATGAATGCTCGTCTGACACTAGTTGATGACGAATCGATTTTAGCTGAATTAAAAGCTAAATGATGTTTTTACATTAGATTCGCAAGGCTCAGAAAAATAATCTTGAATTAGTTGCGAAATAGGAGCAAATTGAGAAATTCCAAAGTACACAATTTCATATTGGTGTTTGTAATGGCTTATACTTCAGAAACAGATTGTGTTCTAAAAAATTTGAAAGTTAAACAAGAGATTTTGCAGGAAGCTCACAACAGCAGTTACTCGATTCACCCTTGTAATAATAAAATGTACAGTGATTTAAAACAAATGTAATGGTGGCTGGGTATGAAACATGAAATCTTGGATTTTCTATTGAAATGTTTGATTTTTTCAACAGGTTAAATCTGAGCATCAGGTACCTTCAAGGTTACTACAGCCTGTTATGATTCCAAAATGCAAATAGGAATGAGTTACCACGGATTTCATGTCAGGGTTATAGTTATCACTGAGGAAGAAAGATGCAATTTGGGTTGTTGTCGACCATTTGACTAAATCCACGCATTTTATTCTTGTTCGCATAGATTTTTCATTATAGATATTAGTAGAGTTATATGTTTCTAAGATCGTTAGATGCATTGGGTACCCTTGTCGATTATTTCTGATCGCGATCAGTGATTCACCTCTAGATTCTGGGGTAAGTTACACGGAGCTTTGGACACTAAATTGACTTTCAACACAATGCTTCATTCTCGGAGAGATGGCTAGTTTGAGAGAGTGATTCAGATACTTAAATATATGCTTCGCTGTTGCATTCTTGAATTTGAAGGTAACTGAGAGAAATTTCTTCAGATGGTTGAATTTGTTTACAACAATAGTTTCCAGTCGAGTACTAAAATGGCCCCGTACATAGCTTTGTAGGTCAAAAGTGCAGAACTCCATTATATTGGACTTAATTGGGAGAGAAAAAGCTTTTGGGTATCTCTTTGATTTGTGAAATTGAAGAAAAAGTGAAGGTGATATGAGATTGTTTAAAACCCGATTTTGATCATCAAAAATCGTATACTGATTTGAAAAGAAAAGACATTGAGTTCTAGGTTGGCGATGAAGTGTTTTTGAAGGTGTTGCCATGTAAGAAAGTTCTTCGCTTTGGCCAAAAAGGAAAGTTTAGTCCACGTTTCATTGGTCCATATGAAATTATTAAGACAATTGGGTCGGTAGCTTATCGTTTAACTTTACCGTTGGAGTTGCAGAAAATTCATAATGTTTTTCACGTATCGATGTTGAGAAATTTCATAATTTTTTCGCTTGATATAAAGCTACGGCCTGATATGTCGTATAGTGAGGAGCTGGTTAAAATTCTAGCTTAGAAAATCAAAGGGTTGAGAAATAAATGGATAGTTTTAGTTAAGGTTCTTTGGCATTGCCATGGAATTGAGTAAGTTACCAGGGAACTGGAAGAAGCTATGAAATTGCAATACCCGAACCTATTCTCTGGTAAGATTTTCGGGGACGAAAATCCCTTTAAGAGGGAGACTTGTAACAGCCCATTTTTAGGGGGTGTCGAAAACAATGTTTTTGGGACCACAATTTTGACAAATGAGTCAGTAAATATTATTTATTTATTATTTCCAAGTAATTATTAAGGTCATATTAAATTTTGGTTAGAAAATTTATTGTTTAGATAGTTAATAAAGTAAAAAGGACTAAATTGTAAAAGCTGCAAAAGTTGGTTCCAAATAGCTAAAGCTATTAAATGGATATATGAATGTAAATTGGTGGACTTAAGAGGAAATTATACCACTTAAGTAGATAGTGATGGTTTTGGGAGTGTTTTACCATGAAATTAAACTAATTTACAAAGGGTAAAGTTGTAAATTAATAATTAAGTAAATTAAAACAATCAAAGGCCAAATTACTCATCATCTTCTTCATTTTTTTTCACAAAACAGAAACACTATAGTTAGAGAATAGGAAGCTTTCAGCCATGGCATTTTCAATTGCTATGTATTGTTTTCCCGTTTTTAATGGTTTTATGTTTTTGTGATTGTTTTAGCTTAATCTACTTAACCCGGAGGTAATTCGTAAAATTGTTAAATGTTATAGAATATGTCATTGATGAGTTTTAAGTGTTTTTGAAGTTTGAATATAGATTATTAATCATGGTTGATAAATAGGAATATTTTGTAAAGTAGTTTTTAGTGATTTTAATGTTAAAGGACTAAATTGTTTAAATGGTAAAACATCATGAAATGTGTGTGAAAATATGATGAATATGGGATATAGAGAGATCCTAGGAAATTCGGCTAGCATGAGTTTTGCTTAAATGTGGTTAATTTTTAAATTTCGGGTTTATGGGCTAAATTGCATAAAGGGTAAAATGTTGTGGCAATTTTTTAAATTTATAATGAAAGGGCTTATAAGCTCAAGTTTGATTATTTGAGTTGTTTGGATTTATTGATTGATTGATTTAAAATTATTATTTTGATCAATAAACGAATCAATTGGACTCAGTTTGTATAAAAGCAAAATTAAAGTATTAGTCGCCAGCATCGTATTCATAACTATTTTTGTCTAGGTAAGTTTGTATATTGATTAAGGTTGTTAATTGTTATTTTGAGTAAATTTTTTATTAACATTGGTGTTATGTATAGGTTAAATTGATTGCCAAATATTGATTGATGATTTGGATTTAATTATACTATTAGCTAAATTGAAGGTTACGATTGAAAATGGGAAATTACATGGATAAGTAATGGTGATGAATTAATGTGTAAATAATTACATGATTTGGATAAGATATGGTCCGTTTGAATATTATGAGTGTTTAGGATAAAAATGACATGTTATTAGGGGTTATTATAGTCTCGAGTGCTAGTCTTGGATGTCCTACCGATCGCTGAGGTCCAGCATTTCTTGCGAATTCTTTATAGCTCGTGTGAATAGCATTGTGTAGCCAAACATCCCGACTATAACAGCCTGATTTTGGGTCTAGTCAAAACAGTGGTTTTGGGACCACAAATCCGACACAGTAAAATTTAATTTTATTATATTTTTATGGTATACAATTTTATGGAATGATTTCATGAAATTTTCGTTCGAAAATTTTGACCTTTGGGCACTCAATTTAGTTAAAAGAACTAAATTGCAAAAAGTGCAAATTTTGAGTTCTATGTGTTTAAGGTGTCCAAGTGCTATGAGATTTTAAATTGAAGGTCCTTAGATGCTAACTAGACCATTTGTTAAGTTAGTTGACAAAATGGACATGGAGTAAGAGAATTTTTATGTTTTAAGTTAAGGGTATTTTGGTTATTTGGTAATTTAATGAATTAAAAGCAAAAATCAAGCCAAATTCTTGTCCATCTTCTTCATGCTAGCCGAAATTTAGAGAAGGAAGCCATAGCTAGGGTTTGGCCACTTTCAAGCTCGATTGTAAGTCCGTTCTTGCCTCGTTTTTAATGATCTTTACATTTTTGAAATCGTTGTAACCCCATCTATCTATTTCTACCAAAATTTTAAGATATAATCAAGGTTTAGGGTTTGACCCATGTTAAATACTTGTGTATTTTGATGTTTAATGGTAAATTATGCAAGTTTGATGTTGGATAAACAACTTTTACTAAGTGATTTTCGGTAAAAATGTCAAAAAAGACCTATTTGCAAAGGTTATAAAATATGTAGTCAAAGTATGGTTTAATGGAAATTGTGGGTTGTTATTAGCATAAATAAAGTTTGACTAGGCTTGGGTTTTAAAGAAATTGAATACGTTTCATTTTACGAGCCTAGGGACCAAAATGTAAAAAGTTGAAAAGTTAGGGGCAAAAATGTAATTTTGCTATAATGTGATTTTTGGGCTGAATTGAATAATGCGAGTATTAAATAAGCTGAATTTTCTATATAGATCAAGAATAACAAAGTTCGGACCTAGATCGGGGGAAAAAACAAAGTGTCTGACAATTAGTTCCATTTTCACTATTTTTGTACCGAGGTAAGTTCGTATGTAAATAATGCAATGTTATATTTGTATTTTAATGTTTTGATACTGCATGAAATGTATGATTGATTCTATGAGTATATTCGATGAAGTTCCGGCAAGAGAGAAATCCCAGTTGAACCTTAGGAATAGATTAGGACACAAGTGACATGTCACTAGGAACCCATGTGATTATGTGATTATGTGACCCGACTGCTGGTCTTGTACGTCCTACCGGTGGTTGGGTATACTTGCATATGTTGTGAATACCTGACAGCTTGTGTGAGTAGCACTGTGTAGCTACGTCTTGACTGACAGCTTGTGTGAGCAGGCCCGTGGATTTACTCGAGAGCGAGCTTAAATGTGTTATGAGAATTGTGATAGCATTGGCTATATATGTGGCACTTATGTGTAAAGTTTTCTGTGTATCCGATAGTATTCCAAGTGGTTCAATGGGTATGTCAAAGACGAGAAAGTATGTGATTATGTTACAGTTGGTACAAGTATGTACGAAAAACTTAAAAGAAATGAATTCAGTATATGATGAACTATTAGTAAGAATGTGATTGAGTATGTTATGTTCATGAGGTTTAAATGACATTTAGGTTGATATACGTATGTTACTTATATGGTAATTGTATGGTTAATGTTGTTTATTATTTGCATATGAACTTATTAAGTTATATAGCTTACTCCCTTTTCTTTCCTTTGTCTTATAGTGTCACCAAGCTAGCTCGGGATTGCAGATCGTCAGAGATCCATTCACACTATCAACTATTATTTTGGTACCAATGAATTCTACATTTTGAGTTATGGCATGTATAGGGGACTTGGTGATTTTTTTTATGTGTCATAATTGATTTGGCCAAATGTGTTGGCTATTATTGGTATAAGGCCATTGGAAATTGGCTATTATTGGTTAAGTATATTCATATGATAATGCCTTTCATGGATGTGGGAATCTACTTGATATGAGTTGATATATATGCGATGTTTGTATATGATATATGGTAGCTTGTAAATGATGTGTTGTTGTCTTGGTTGTGGCTGATTTGGTTGTATGTTTATGCTTGGTTTGGTGCTATGTTATGTTGTGTAGGTGTCTACGACGGGTAGACACACGGGCGTGTGTCTAGGTCGTGTGTGACACACAGCCTGCCCCACGGGCATGTGTTCCGGCCTTGTGTCCCCTGCACCTGAATTTTGAGAAACAAAATGTCCAGAATATAGCACATGCTCAGAGACACGGGGTGTGTCTCGACTATGTGTGCTACACGAGCATGTGTCACGGTAGTGTGAAGTCTACACCTATTTTATGAAAATTTATGAAAATTAAATTGCCCACACGGCCTAGCACACGGGCGTGTGGCACGATCATCTGGCACAAGTTAGAGAGCACCCTATTTTGAACACAGTCTGTAGGGCGGGCGTGTCTAAGGGTCACACGAGCATGTCCCTTTGACCACACGGGCGTATGAGCCCTGGAACATGGAAAAATTTTTAAGTTTTGTAAAAAATTTTAAATTTCTTGGTTTAGTCCCGAACCACTTCCAAAGCATGTATTGAGCCTCGTAGGCTCGTTTTAGGGACGATTTGAATGTGTATGAAAAGTTTTAATTTGAATGGAAATTTATGACTCGAAAATGTATGTTTGGTTGTGTTTATATTCGGTAATGCCTAGTACCCTGTTCCAGTGTCGAATACGGGTAAGGGGTGTTACATTTAGTGGTATCAAAGCTATGGTTTAGTCGATTCTCGGGCTAACGTAGCGTGTGTGAAAGTCTAGCTATACATGCCATAAATTAATCGTGATAGTGTGATGACTCTTGAAAATTTTAAAATGTGTTTTTAAATTGTAAATGGATCTCAATCGAGCTAAAACTGATGACATAGAAAGTAATGCGCTGGCTCCCGCTCAAGGGGCAATGCTATCTGAAAGTAGACCTTCCACTATTAGTCAGAGAGGAGAAGAAGGGCTAGAGAAACCTTCCTCCACATGATGAACGGGTGGTATACGAAGTTTGTTCGAACAAATCCAAATGCTCAACACCCTCACCCCCACCTATTCCTCAGTCGGTTTCCGTAGCTCCACAAGGTATGGAATTCATAAGAGTGAATAAGCCTCTGATTGATAAGATTCGAAAGTATGGGGCTGAAGATTTTAGAGCGAATGTTGACGATGATCCCGAGAGAGCAGAATTTTAGCTTGAGAATTCTATTAGGGTATTCGATGAACTGTCTTGCACACTGGATAAATGTCTAAAATGTGCCATATCACTTCTCAGAGACTCAGCATACCGGTGGTGGAAAACCCTTGTGTCAGTAGTACCGAGAGAGAGGGTTAATTCGGAATTCTTCCTAGATGAATTTAGGAAGAAGTATATCAGCCAACGGTTCATTGATTAGAAACGTAAAGAATTTTTAGAGCTGAAACAGGGCCGAATGTCTGTAACCGAGTATGAACGAGAGTTTTTCAGGCTCAGTAAGTATGCTAAGGAGTGTGTTTCCACCGAGGCTATCATGTGCAAAAGGTTCGAAGATGGGTTGAATAAGGACATCCGATTGTTAGTTGGAGTTCTTGAGCTGAAAGAATTTTATGGTGCTTTTCGATCGAGCTTGTAAAGCTGAAGAATTGAGCAAGGAAAAGAGAAACGTTGTGTCTGAGGCTAAAGATGCAAGGAAAAAGCCGATGAGTAAGTCATTACAATCTCAGTCTAAGTAATCGAGAGATTTGTATGCTCGATTGAGTGCTTCAGCTGGGTATCCCAACAGAGATCGTGGGAATCAATACTCGGATTCTAAAGCCCAAACTACATTAGTAGCGAGCATTGGTAACGCTAAGTCTGGTAGGCCTGAATGTCTACACTGTGGTAGACAACACCCCGGAAAATGTAGAATGTATGACTGGGCTTGTTTTAATTGTGGCTCTCAAGACCACTTTATTAAAGATTGCCCAAAGATGGTTAAAAATAATAAGTTTCAGACAACAAGATCGGGCAACACTACCTCTAAAGGGAGACTAGCAAGGAACACGGGAAATGGAGCAAGTAGTAAAGGTGTGACAAAAGATATAACCGTAAGATCTGAGGCCAGGGCACTTGCTAAAGCCTATGCTATCCGTGCTCACGAAGAAGCGACATCTCTCGATGTTATCACTGGTACTTTTTTCTGTATAATACTAATGTAGTTGCATTGATTGATCCTAGATCGACTCATTCTTATGTTTGCATGAAATTGGTAGCTAGTAAGAACTTGCCTGTTGAGTTTATTGCATTTGTGACTAAAGTGTCAAACCCCTTAGGCAAATATATATGCTAGTTGATAAAGTTTGCAAGAATTGCCCATTGATGATTCGAGGTCATTGTTTTCCGATTGACCTAATGTTGTTGCCATTTGATGAGTTTAATGTCATTTTGGGTATGGATTGGTTGACACTCCATGATATTGTAGTTGTAACAATCCAGTTTATACCCTAGTCGGAACAGTGGTTTTGGGACCACAAATCCAAGTTCGTATAATATTTTAATATTATTTTCTGTGTCGTCGATATGTGACTAAGCATGTGTTAAATTTTCGTAAGCTAATTTGTTCGTCTGTGTGTTTAATTTGACAAAAGGATGAAATTGCATTGAATGTGAAAGTTGCTTGCTATTCATTAAAGTATCAAAGTGTTGTGGCTTTTAAAAGTTGTGGCTTTAAGTGGCAATATAGCCATTATTATAGTAAGTGGGCGGCAAAGGTCATAAATGACCTTGTAACTATGTATAATATATGTATTATTATGAAAGGTTATAATGGTAACTTAGTTTATGTCATAAAAATTAGTAATCAAAAGCTTAAAATAAGCTTAAATTTTATGTTCTTCCACCGAATGCATGAAATAAAAGAAATGAGAATGGCTTTTTACATTCGGCTAGATTGAGGCACAAATTCAAGGTATGTTTTAGTCGGTTCTTGATAATTTCTACGTTTTTTATAATCGTTGCTTTGAGAGCTACAAAACCCATGTCTCAATTTTATGAATTGATGTTGTTCATGAGAAATGCCGTTGATGTTATGTTGAGCTTTGTGATGATTTATGTTGTTAAATGATAGTTTTAAGCTAGATGGACATACTTTGTTCTTGAAGTTTTGATGAATTTAGCTAAATAGGGCTAAATGGTGAAAATAGAAAACTGAGGGACTAAATTTCTAATTTGATGGAAAATATGGGCTTGTATGATATATATGTGTATTCGGCTAAGTATGTGTATATGTTGATTTTGTGAATTTGATGTTTTTAGAAAATTGGACTAAATTGATAAATTGTGCAAATATGAGGGTTAATTTGCAAATAGCCCTAAATATGTGTGTACGGATTGAATTGAATGAATTAGTGAATAAAGAGGTTAATTCTGAATATGTTTAGATCAAGAACCGAGGAAAACGGGCTTAGATAAGGGGAAAGCGAAAGTAAACGATTAGCCATTTTCATTCCGATAAACCGAATCCGAGGTAAGTCACTATACAAATAAACGTACTTATATGAAATTATAAGTGTTCATATGACTAATGTTGATGATGGGTGCTTATGAGAGGTTATGCATATGAATTCCGAGATAAGATCGATATAGTGACTAAGTCCGAGAAGTCTCGTACGAACCTAAGAATAGATAGGATTAGCTATGTCATGACATAGGTATCTATTCTGTTTTATCATGTAAAACCACGTCTGGGACGTTGGCGTTGATTTGAGATTTCGTGTAAGACCTCGTCTGGGACGTAGGCATCGATATGAGCTTTATGTGTAAGACCACGTCTAGGACGTTGGCATCGATATGAGCTTTACGTGTAAGACCACGTCTAGGACGTTGGCATCGATATGAGCTTTACATGTAAGACCATGTCTGGGACCTCGGCATCGTATTGATTCGTGTAAGACCCTGTTTGGGACAGTGGCATCGATATTTGAGTGCATGTAAGACCTCGTCTGGGACGTTGGCATTGTACGACTATTCCGAGCTTTCTGAGTATCCTACTAGATTCCTATTGGTTCAACGGGCGAGTTTGTGTTACAAATTGCAAATCTGAGCTATGAGCAATTATATGATCGTGAATTTGTTTCAGGTACGCTAATTATACACTAATTGTGTATACAAGGTAAGCATATATGTGATCTTACTATGATGTTATGTATATAGAATTGATGATAAGATATGTAAAGTTTTGGCTAGATGAGCTATGTGCTTATATGATTCTTGAATTGTGAAAGTGGCAAATGTGGTCAATAGCATATGAATCAAAGCATAAATGTGATAGTTTGCTAAGTGTTTGATATGTGCCAAAGTATTTATTTGCGACTATGCCTTCCATGTCAAGTTTGTTTGTATATTGACTTACTAAGCTTTTGAAAGCTTACTCTGTGTGTGTTTTCTCTGTTTTATAGGTCGTCAAAGCTACTGAAGGCTCGGAACCGTCAAGGATCGTCATCACACTACTAAACTCTTTATGGTACACTTTGAAAATGTATATAGCTAGATATGGCATGTATAGGCTAGTAGTGGTATAAGTTGTTATATGAACTTAGCCATGTGATTTGGTTAGTTATAAGTTGAGAAATTATTTTGAATGAATGTGATATGTGATGCAAGTTTTGGCATGGTTAGTTGATACATGAAATAGATAAGTTTTGAGTAAGCAAATGAATGAATTATGCTTGTGATGATATGAGTTTTAGGCTTTGAAATTGTCATGGTTGGAATTGGTATTGAATGCATGGTTTGAATGGTTACATTTGGTATGTCTTTGGTGGTCATATGTGTATGAAATGTGCTAGTAATTGTTGCTTGTAGGTGAGACCCAAATAGGTGGTATTTTAGTCTTGTAAAATGACCTATAATGCCACACGACCATGGCACACGGGCGTGCCTAGTGACCGTGTGAGCAAGTCAATATATGGCCTAGTAGTACACGGCCTTAGGACGGGGGTGCTGGATAACCGTGTTGGTTTTGGCAGGATCGACCACGGTCAGGGTACACGGGCGTGCTTTGTGACCGTCGGGCCAAGTCAGTATAGTCCACGGCCAAGGCACACGGGCGTGCTTGGTGGCCGTGGGAGTATAGTCAGGATAGACCACGGGGAGGACACACGGGTGTGTCTAATAACCGTGGAAGGCACACGGCCTGCCCACACGGGCGTGTAAGCAATGTAACTTAGAAAAGTTTTAATTTTCCATGAAATTTTGTATGTGTTTCGGTTTAGTCCCGACCCAGTTTATAAGCATGCTTAAGGTCTTGTTGACCTATTTAAGGGACATTGTGTGTATGATTGATGAATGAAAGGTATGAAATGATTTGAATGTTTTCGATCTGTCCGGTAACGTTCCTAACCTTAATCCGGCGATGGACTCGAGATAGGGGTGTTACAGTAGTGAATTGTAGACGGAAAATTACTGAATTGAAATGTGAGCATGGTGAAATTCTTTGAATTGATTCAGATGAGTCGGGTGAGTTACCTGCTATGATTTCTTCAATGACTACCCAAATATATGTGAGAAAGGGTTGTGAAGTTAATCTAGCTTATGTGTTGAATACAAAAGTGTTTGAATTGAAAATTGAATCAGTGCCAATAGTTAGTGAATTTCCAGATGTTATTCCAGAAGAGTTGTTTGGGTTGCCACTGATTAGAAAAGTTGAGTTTGGTATTGATTTAGTACTAGGGACTTCATCGATATCGATAGCCCCGTATAAAATGGCTCCAACTGAGTTAAAGGAATTGAAGTCTCGGTTACAAGAATTGATAGATAAGGGATTTGCGAGACCGAGTTTTTCACCATGGGGTGAACCAGTGTTATTTGTCAAGAAGAAAGAGGGATCCATGAGATTTTGTATCAATTACCGATAGCTCAACAAGGTGACTATAAAGAAAAATATCCTTTGCCAAGAATTGATGACTTGTTTTATCAGTTGAAAGGGGCAACAATATTTTTGAAGATTGATTTGAGGTCTGGCTACTACCAGTTGAGAGTTAAAGAGTCAGACGTGCCGAAAACCGCTTTCAAAACGAGGTACGGGCACTATGAATTTCTTGTCATGCCTTTCGGACTAACTAATGCTCCTGTTGTTATTATGGACTTGATGAATCGAATTTTTCAACCGTATTTAGATAAGTTTGTGGTTGTGTTCATCGATGACATCCTGAGTTATTCTAAAGATGAGTCTGAGCATGCCGAGCATTTAAGAACTGTATTGCAGACTTTGAGAGATGCGAAATTATTTGCTAAATTTAGTAAAAGTGAATTTTTGCTCCAAGAAGTTGGATTCTTAGGACATATTGTCTCTGGAGACTGTATTCGGGTTGATCCGAGTAAGATATCGGCAATTGTTGATTGGAAACCGCCGAAGAATGTATCAGAGGTCAGAAGCTTTTTGGGCTTAGCCGGTTATTACCGACGTTTTGTCAAAGGATTTTTGACGATTGCTACTCCTATGACTAAGCTGTTGCAAAAAGATATTAAGTTTGAATGGTCTGAAAAATGTCAGCAAATTTTTGAAAAGTTGAAAGCATTGTTGACCGAGGCGCCAGTTTTAGTGCAACCTGAACTGGGAAAGGAGTTTGTGATTTATAGTGATGTGTCACTGAATGGGTTAGGATGTGTATTGATGCAAGAGGGAAAAGTGATAGCCTATGCCTCGAGACAGTTGAAACCGCACGAGAAGTATTATCCTACGCACGATCTAGAATTGGCGGCCATAGCGTTTGCTTTGAAGATTTTGAGGCATCACTTGTATGGTGAGAAATGTCATGTATTTTCAGATCATAAAAGTTTAAAGTATTTGATGACTCAGAAAGATCTAAATTTGCGGCAACGGAGATGACTCGATCTACTAAAAGATTATGAGCTAGTGATTGACTACCATCCTGGAAAGGTGAATATAGTCGCAGATACTTTGAGCAAAAAATACTTATTTTCTTTGAGAGCTATGATGTAATATCCCGAAATTGGGCCTAGTAGGATTGGGCCGATTGGACTTTGGGATTAGGAGAGTTTAAAACCTTTAAGAATAAGAAAATAGTGTTTTTGCAAATTAGATTTATTAGTTAAATGGATTTGGAAGGTTACGAGGTTTATATGAATTCTCGGGTTTATTTGGGTGCTTAGTATAGTTTTGTGAAGGCTTGGAATTATTAGCTAAGCTAGAATAATTTTAGTTTGAAGAATTTAGTGAAGTGGATTAGGTGAACCTGACACTTTAGTTAATTTAAGTGTTAAAATCTAGCACATGAGGAGTTAGTGGCAAGGTGGTTATGGCACATGGATGGTTGCTTGAGGAAAGTGGTTCGAGTAGCATGATTAGCATTTTGAAGACTTTATTTTTATGTATCCTAGCATTAATGGACGGTCAAGCTCTAATTATGATAGGTTGGACTTTTGAATATTATGGCAAGTTGAATATTAGTTTAGGAAAGCTTGTAATTGGGGATAAGAATCTTAAGATTATGGTAGGATGGGGGAACAAAGGGCTTGGATGATGGAGAGTGTTTTGGAAATTATTCTATGGCTAATTGTCCATGAATATGGACGGTATGGGTGTCTAGGGGGATTGGCCGAATTTTTGGTTAGCTTTTGGTATGGTTTGGTGTTAGTTTTGGTAGAATTAGTGTTAGTTGAGCACATCTTTCTTTTGGGTCATTTTTGTGTTTCTCTCTAATTTGTTTACTCCTCTTAGCCGAATGTATTTTGGTCATAAGGTAAACCTTTTGCTTTCTTTTCTTTTTAGCCATTTGAGTTTTGACTATTTTGTTTTTAATTGTTCTTTCTCCCCTCAAGTGCATTCCTTCTTTCTTTTCTTTTTGTGACCAAAACTACAAAACCATCAAAAGACCATTTCTTCTCTTTTTCCCTTATTGTCGAATGCACTTGGACTCAAAGTTCTTCCTTGATTCATCTTCTATTCTTGAGAACCCGAAACCCAAACTCCTCATTTCTATTCATCTTTCCCTCTTTGCTTTCCACAAGAGACTTTCAACATTATTTTTCTCCCTAATTTTTCACCATAGCCGAATTCTCTAAGCATTCAACTCCCTCCATTTTGGCGTGATCTCTCTTCACCATTAAGTGCCGAAACTCTTTCTCTTTGGGACCTAGAAGCCGTTTCTCTAAGGGTGCTTGAGTAGTGGTAAGTATTTTCTATCCTAGTAATCGGTTTGGGTTCTATTTCTGTTGGTGTGCCGAATCAAGTGTTAAGGCCTGGGTTTTGGGTTAGCCGAATATTCGTAAGCCATGTTATGTGTGCCTTTTGTTTGTAGCCGACATTAAGGAGCTTTAAAGGAGATCTCTCGGGTTTTGATCATCAAAAATTTCGACAGTCTCAAGGAGCAAGCAAGTATTTCGGGATTTGGTAGTAGACCAAATCGGCATTTAGGGAGAAGGAAGAACCACGTTTCGAGATCGTGTTAGATCCGAGTAGTTCGGGATTTCACTAATAGGCAGGTGTGTGATTAACCCACCGTTTTCCGGGTTTTTGTTATATCTGTATGTGTTGATTGTGTACTAACAAATACAGTAAAAATTATGAGATGAATACCCTAAAAAAAAGGGGTATATCGATAATCAGGTTAGTGTTATCTGTTGATAAGAATGTGAAAGTGCCGATGTGAATGTAACTATGCCTATGGAAATATGATTGTCTGCCTTAATGACATGTGCGTGCATTTATTATTATGCCAATATTACATGTAGCATGTGCATGGGTTGGGATATGATATGAAAGAAGGTACGGGTGTACTTCGAGTACGTGGTTTGATGTTAGCCTTGAGCTACATCGTGGATTGACGTTGACTAAGGTCACGTTGTGGATTAATTGCGATTTAGTTCGCGTGGCTTGATGAGTGGCTGTATGCCTCATCGTGGTTGATATCGGCTATGTGCCATATCGTGGTTGATGAGTGACTATGTGTCCCATCGTGGTTTTGGTGTTAGCTACGGCTACATCGTGGATTGGCGCTGACTGAGGTCGCGTTGTGGATTTTTGTGCTTAATTGCATGTGGACGGCATTGATTGCCTTTTGGAGTAAAAAGGAGAGGGTGATTTGATAATCCCCTGGTGTGTGGTGGCTGGATACGGGGGGTGAGTAGTGGATGAACCCTAGGTTGGGTTGGGTGCATTTTGCATAATTTTAATGGATATGTGGATTAAGTGATTATATGGGCCAAGGCCCAATTGTGGAAATGATGTGAGTAAGTTGTTCTACTATCTGAATTGTGATATGATATGTGGTTGTGGGCTAAGCCCACATGTGGGTGGATTTCAGTGGACTGATTACACACTGAGTCTGTGTGACTCACCCAATTTTTCTCAAACCTTACAGGTGATGCATAAAGCTTGGACCGGGTTGGAGTGGATACGAGGTGGCCCATGCAGAAGTTATTTTTCCATATTTTATACAATTTTATATTGTCAGTATTTTGGGGATTTATTTGATGTAATAAGGGCCACTTAAAGTATTTAAGGACTTTTATTATGTTTTAAGTTGGATTGTCGATTATATTATTATTTGAAAAATGTTTTATTTTAAACAACTTAATTTTATTTGGAACTTTAATTATACAATGTTTTATTAGAGACAAAAAATTTTCATGTTTTCACCTTTAAGTCAAATATTTTTTTTTAAACGTTTTTCCGCAGTGGCATTTCAAATTCGGTCATAGCAAATGAGCCGGGTTTGGGGTGTTACATATGAGTACGAGATTGACTTTGTCTAATGATGGTTCAATATTGGCTGAGTTGAGAGCTTGACCGATATTTCTTCAACAGATTTGTGAAGCTCAGAAAAGTGATAGTGAATTGCAAGCTAAAAGAGCTCAGTGTGAATCTAGTAATGATTCAGGCTTTCGGATCGGTTCAGATGATTATTTGATGTTCCGAGATAGACTATGTGTACCAAAAAATGATGAACTTATTCAAAAGATTTTACACGAGGCACACAGTGGTTGCTTATTAGTTCATCTGAGTAGTACGAAAATGTATAATGACTTGAAGAAATGGTATTGGTGGTCAAGTATGAAACGAGATATTTCTGAGTTTGTTTCGAGATGTTTATTTTGTCAACAAGTAAATGCCGAACACCAAATACCTTCAGGCCTATTTCAACCAGTGATGGTACCCGAGTGGAAATGGGACAAAATTACAATGGATTTCATAACAAGTTTGCCTTTGACTCTAAAAAAGAAAGATGTCGTTTGGGTCGTTGTCAATAGGTTGACAAAATCGGCTCATTTTATACCGGTACGTACCGATTACTCACTTGATAAGCTAGCTGAATTGTACATTGATAAAATTGTGAGATTACACGGAGTACCTATTTCTATTATTTCGGATAGAGATCCGAGGTTTACTTCACGATTTTGGAAGAAGTTGCAAGAAGCTTTGGGTAAAAAGTTGAACTTTAGTAGCGCATTTCATCTGCAAACCAATGGCCAATCTGAAAGAACGATTCAGGTTCTCGAAGATATGATTCGCTGTTGTGTTTGGAGTTCGAAGGTAGTTGGGAAAATATCTACCTTTAGTCGAATTTGTTTATAACAACAGTTTTCAATCGAGTATAAAAATGGCACCATATGAGGCATTGTATGGCCGCAAGTGTCGAACTCCATTGTATTGGACAAAGCTTAGTGAGAAACAGATTCACGGAGTTGACTTGGTTAGAGAACCGAAGAAAAAGTAAAGGTAATTCGTGATTGCTTGAAAGCCGCTTCAGATCGACAAAAGTTATACGCAGATTTGAAAAGAAAAGAGATTGAATTTCATATTGGTAATAAAGTATTACTGAAAGTATCTCCGTGGAAGAAGATTCTGAAATTTGGCCATAAAGGCAAGTTAAGTCCACGTTTCATTGGGTCGTATGAGATTATTGAAAGAATAGGGTTAGCGGCATATCAGTTAGCTTTACTGACAGAGTTAGAAAGGATCCACAACATGTTTCATGTGTCTATGTTATGCCATTACAGATCAGACCCTTCACAAGTGATTTCTCTGACAGAGGTCAAGATTCGACATGATATGACTTCTGGTGAAGAACAGATCAAGATTTTGGCTCGGAAAGTTAAACAGTTGAGAAATAAGAGTATAGCCCTAGTGAACATTTTATGGCAACGACATGGGGTCGAAGAGGCTACGGGGGAACCTGAGGAAGCTACGTGAAAACAGTACCCAAACCTATTTTATGGTAAGATTTTCGGGGATGAAAATCCCTAAGGGGGGAGAGTTGTAACAACCCGATTTTGGGTCTAGTCGGAATAGTGGTTTCAAGACCACAAATCCGACACAGTAAAATTTATTTTTATTATATTTTTTATGCTCTACAGTTTTATGGAATGATTTCGTGAAAATTTTTTTCGAAAATTTTGACGTTTGAGCACTCAATTTAGTTAAAATGACTAAATTGCAAAAAGTGGAAAATTTGAGTTCTATGTGTTTAAGGTGTCCAATTGCTATGAGATTTGAAATTAAAGGTCCTTAGAAGGTAATTAGACCATTTGTTAAGTTAGTGGAAAAAATGGACATGGAGTAAGAGAATTTTTATGTTTTAAGTTAAGGGTATTTTGGTCATTTGGTAATTTGATGAATTACAAAGCAAAAATCAAGCCAAAATCTTGTTCATCTTCTTCATGCTAGCCGAAATTTAGAGGAGGAAGCCATAGCTGGGGTTTGGTCACTTTCAAGCTCGATTGTAAGTCCGTTCTTGCCCATTTTTAATGCTCTTTACATTTTTGAAATTGTTGCAACCCGATCTATCTATTTCTACCACAAATTTAAGATATAATCAAGGTCTAGGGTTTGACCCATGTTAAATATTTGTGTATTTTGATGTTTAATGGTAGATTATGCAAGTTTGATGTTGGATAAACAACTTTTACTAAGTGATTTTCAGTAAAAATGTCAAAAAGGACCTATTTGCAAAGGTTATAAAAAATGTAGTAAAAGTGTGATTTAATGGAAATTGTGGGCTATTATGAGCATGAATAAAGTGTGGCTAGGCTTGGGTTTTAAAGAAATTGAATACGTTTCATTTTACGAGCCCAGGGACCAAAATGTAAAAAGTAGAAAAGTTAAGGGCAAAAATGTAATTTTTCCATAATGTGATTTTTGGGCTAAATTAAACAATGAGAGTATTAAATGAGCTGAATTTGCTATTATAGATCAAGAAAAACGAAGTTTGGACCTTGATCAAGGGAAAAACAAAGTGTTTGACGATTAGGTCAATTTTCACTATTTTTGTATCGAAATAAGTTCATAAGTAAATAATGCAATGTTATATTTGTATTATAATGTTTTGATATTGTATGAAATGTATGATTGATTCTATGAGTATATTCGATTAAGTTCCAGCAAGAGAGAAATCCAGATTGAACCTTAAGAATGATTAGGGTACAAGTGACATGTCACTAGGTGTAACATCCTTAAATCGGGGTCTTTGCATTTTATCTGTTGCATGTAGATAGTGACGCCACAAGGAGCAGAAGGAGCGTTGGTTCGAGCTGGAGGAATCCCCTTTTTGTGTATTCTTTTTGACGCCAGGACAAAGGAGAAATGTGCTCAGGTGGGACTCTGATGGATGAGGATTGAAGAGGTCAACAGGTTTGGATGAGTGGATGAGAGAAAGTTAAGGAGTTTGATGTGTTCAAACTTGTTTGAATGGATGATCAGGAGGAAAACAAGGAGGAAAAAGGGGGGATTGAGTTGGTGAGTATGTTAGCCGAAATTTGAGTGGTGGTAGGTGGTGTGCATTCGGTTTTGGAGAGTGGGAAGGGGGTGTGCCGAACTTGGGTTGCCTTGGGTGGTATTTTTGGCAATTGGTGTGTGTGTGTCTCATTTTCTTCTTTTACTTTTCTTTCATTCTCTATTGTGTCGAAACCACTCCCACAATTGCACATCTTTGCATTTTTGTTTTTTTTTTTCCTTTTCTCTCAAGTACCCTTAGCCAAATGCTCTCCTAGGCCCCTTCTTCCTCATCTGTTTTATTTTGGTTGCTTGGTCGAACCTACTGTGCTCACCATTCACTTTCTCTTGTAAGCCGAAAACCTCTATAGCCATACCCCTGCCGAAACTTCACTCTTTATTTTCCTATTTGCTATTTTCTCTTAAAGCCATAGCCGAATTTCTCTTATCCTCTTCTCTCCATCTTTTTCTCAAAGCCGAATCACCACTTTTTCTTTCCCTCTCCTTTTGTTATTTTCTTTTCTTCACAACTCCTTGTTAGCCAAAACTACCTCTCCTCTTCATCATTTTTGGTTCGAGATCAAAGCATCATCAACATTCGTTTTGGTGAGTTTCTTCTTTAGCCGAATCACCCTCAATTTTGTGTTCTTATTTTTCTCTTGGGCTTTCTTTTTTGATTCTTACATCTTCTCCTCCTGATTTGCCAAACTTCCTCATCTTCTGTGCTAGTGCCGAATTCTCCTAAGAGCCATAGGGATCTCTTGCGTTAAGGTTAGTGATGTTCTCTTGAATCGATATCTTCTTTTCGGGATTTCTTGTTCAAAGCCGAATGGCTATTTACTGTATAGTGATATGTTTGGCCGAATATAGGAAGGGGGTGACGCAAGTGTTTGGATTCTCGGGTTTTGCTAAGTTCGTGGGTTAGAGCTTGATCTTCGGGATTTGTCGACCTAGGTAAGGGATCTATTCATTCGGGTTCTATATCTTGGTTAGTTGTTATTTCGCTGCTTTAACCTGATTTAGTTGTAAGGTATGTTATGGATTCGAAGGCTAACCAAGCGTTAGGAGGAGTTGGATCTGAGGCCCCAGCCCCTAAGTTCAAGAGGAGGGCTGTGTCGGCTGTTTGCGATTGGCCACCTGGGTGTGGGCCGGCATCTGAGCAAAGCAGTAGGCAAATAGCAGTAGTGTCAGTTAGCGGCAGTGTCGACATAGAGAGCGTCGTATTACAAGTAATCAGGTGTGTAACTCTTATACACTTCATACGTTAATATGTTCTATCATGTATATTGCCAAAAGCCAGAATAGCTGTTGAAATCGATATGTTACCCTAGTGGGTAAGACTACTTTGATTGGTCAGCGTTAAATGCCTGTGTTAAATCTGCATATGCCATACCATGATATTCCTATATGATAAGCATGATTATTATGCCATGAAAAGTATGTTCATAGAAACGGGTGTTGAGAGGAGGGGGAAGATATAATTTTCAGACTGTCACCAGTGGTTTTGACCACACAGTGGGTTGGCCCCGCTTATTATGATATTGTGACTAAGTCTCAGTGGTTTTGACCACCAGTGGTTTTGACCACACATATATTATTTGTGACTCCGGTCACCAGTGGTTTTGACCACATATTCATATATTATTTGTGACCTCGGTCACCAGTGGTTTTGACCACCAGTGGTTTTGACCACACGGGGTAGATTCTGGAGTTCGGATGGTTAGGTTTTGGGTTGCATGATATGCATATTCACTTATGAAATTGTGTAAGGGCTTACGTCTTCGGGGTGGGGGTTTATACACTGGGTCTCGGTGACTCACCTCTCCTTTTACATTTTGCAGATGATTCCTAGATCACGGATGTGGAGCCGGGATAGACTCGAGGTAGCCATGCACGATATTTTGGGTTTTGGTTTTAACTTATTATTTCGGATTTAACTTTCATTAAATTTGGTTTTTGTTGTAATAAAGCCATCTAATTTCATTTTTTCTGGGATTGTTTATTTCGTTAAATACCTCTGAGTTTATGTTGGGCATTAAAGCATGATTAAAATGGAAAAGAATCAATAAAATGAATGTTTTCACAAACCTTAATAAATTTTCGGGGTTTTTCCAAAACTTGACCATCAGGTAAGTAGCGAACTTATCACACCAACAAGTAACTCGACTTTTCTTTAAACAAAATTTTGAAGCGGTTACGGCAATTGATTCTACCCAACTTTGGTTTTCGGTAAAACAAAACGCTTTCTTTACAATTTCAGTCAACAACTGGTTTAATCAAAAACGATCTTTTCCTGTGACATGCCAGATTCAGTCGTAGTATTTTGACCGGGTTTGGGGTGTTACAATTTTGGTATCAGAACCAGGTTCAAAAGCTCGGCTGTGGGCCCGAGGCCCGAAACGTTTCCAATAAAGGGTTTACGAAATGATTTTGAAGGAAACTGCATGTTTTGAAAAGCATGGCACCTGAGTCTTCGGCGCCAATCCCCAATCGTAAGTCCTCTAAACTGCTGTTATTACTGTTTAATAATTGTGATATGGATGCTAGTAGAAGGGATCTACTATTAGAGACCAAAGCCCATAGGATTGTGTGAACTTGCGAGAACAACTGCTGTAATAAGATGTTCATAAGACTGTTCTGTAACAATTAGTGGAAGAAAGCTAATGCATAAAATTTTTAAATCAGATTAATTCAGGAATCGTAGTCATGAGCACTCGAGGACGTGGGCATAACACGCGTGGTCGTGGTAGGGGTAGGATGACTGTGCCTGAACCAGTAGGGTCTGGTCATGGGTCAGAGAACGAGGTACCATTGCCGCCAGCTGTGGACGCGGAGTTTCAGGATCAGACGGGTGGTGATGATGCGGTGTCACAAGCGATGCTGCGGGTTCTGGAGAGAGTAGCTGGAGTAGGTGGAGGTACGGGGGCTCGGAAATCTGTGTCCGAACGACTCCGAGCAAATGGAGCAGAGGTATTCAGGGGTGTCTCTGGTGTGGCTCTCAATACAGCTGAGTACTGGCTGGAGGCGACTGAGCGTATAATGGACGATTTGGACTTTACGGCTGAGGAGAGGTTGAAAGGGATAGTGTCTCTTCTTCGGGATGAATCTTATCAGTGGTGGCTCACGATCCGGGATGGTGCGACAGCTGATGACATCACTTGGGATTTCTTTAAGGCAGCTTATCAGAGGAAGTATGTCGGGTCCAGTTATATTAATATGCAGCGTAAGGCGTTCTTGAATCTGGTCCAGGGGAGTAAGTCGGTATCGGAGTACGAGGCGAAATTCTTAAGGTTGAGTCGTTATGCTCGGGGTATTGTGGCTACGGAACACGAGCGCTGTGTTAGATTTGAGGATGGGCTGAGAGATGAGTTGCGGTTGTTGATCGCCCCTCAGCGAGAGAGGGAATTTGCCGTTCTTGTGGAGAAGGCCAGGATTGCCGAGGGGGTGAAGGAGTCCACGAGGCAAAACTGGGATAGGAATAGAATTAAGAGAAGCTTTGGGCCGTCAGGGTCTGCGGGATATTCTCAGAAAAGGGTTAGGCTTGGTGGACAGAGCTAAAATGCAAGGCCTGTTGCTGCTATTCAATGGCCGCCACGGTGTGCTCGATGTGGGAAGTCTCATGCGGGGGAGTGTTGGACTGGTAACAGAGGGTGCTTTGAGTGTGGGTCGATGAATCATCGAGTCAGGGATTGTCCGCGTAAGTTAGCCAGGATTCAGTCTGAGGGTCAAGGGTGTGTACAATTCAGGAGGAATGGCCAGCAACTACAGAGGGGCCGCGGTCCGGCCAGGGGAGGTAATGGTTCTGGTCGAGGTCGTGGAGCACCGGGCAGAAGTGCTGGGAATGCTGATGCAAGACAGCCTGGGTTGGTCTATGCTGCAAGGCGTCAAGAGGAGGGCGACGCACCGAACGTCATAACCGGTACGTTCTTAATTTTTGGATTGCCTTATACTGCCTTGATAGATGTTGGATCGACGCACTCCTATGTTGCTAGTAGTATAGTGGGAACTATGGACTTAGCTTATGAGAACTCTTCTAGGGAGATTACTGTAATTAGCCCTCTAGGTCACTCTGTGGAAGTGAACAAACTGTATAGGGATGTACCCCTAGAACTTCAAGGGGTAGTGTTTTTGGCTGATCTGATGGAACTGCCATTCGGGGAGTTCAATTTGATCTTAGGGATGGACTGGCTAGTGAAGTATTAGGCAAGTTTAGACTGTGCGGTGAAGCGTATGGTGTTAAGGGCTGTCGAGGGTAAAGAGGTGGCAATGATAGGTGATAGAAGAAATTACCTATCCAATGTGGTATCTGCTCTGAAGGCTGAGAAGATAGTGAGGAAAGGATGTGAGGCATTCATGGTTCATGTTTGTGCTTTGGAGGCCAAGGAGTTAACTGCGAGGGATGTCCGAACGGTGAAGGAATTTACTGATGTGTTCCCAGAAGAGCTTCCGAGTTTGCCTCCAGATTGCGAAGTTGAGTTTGGTATAGATCTGCTACCAGGAACCGCGCCAGTGTCTATCGCCCCATACAGAATGTCGCCAAAGGAATTAGTAGAGCTAAAAGTGCAGATTAAGGAGTTGCTGGATCGAGGTTTTATCCGGCCGAGTGTTTCATCTTGGGGAGCGTCTGTGCTTTTTGTCAAGAAGAAAGATGGAACAATGAGGATGTGTATAGATTACCGTCAACTGAATAAGTTGACGATTAAGAACAAGTATCCGTTGCCGAGGATAGACGACCTGTTCGATCAACTTAAGGGAGCATCAGTTTTCTCCAAGATCGATTTGAGGTCGGGGTATCATCAGCTTAAGGTGAAGGAGGCCGATATTCATAAGAGGGCGTTTCACACTCGTTATGGGCACTACGAGTTCTTGGTAATGCCGTTTGGGTTGACTAATGCGCCAGCAACGTTCATGGATATGATGAATCGGGCGTTTCAGTCGTACTTAGATCGATTTGTCGTGGTGTTTATAGACGATATTTTGGTATACTCGAAATCGGAAGAGGAGCATGATGCGCATCTACGTGTGGTTTTACAGATTCTGAGGGAGAAGCAGCTATTTGCAAAGTTTAGTAAATGCGAGTTCCAGTTGAACGAGGTATTTCTTGGGTCATGTGGTGTCAACTGAGAGGATTAGGGTGGACCCTCGGAAGGTTGAGGCGGTATTGGACTGGAAACCACCTAAATCCGTGGCCGAGATTTAGAGTTTTCTGGGTTTAGCAGGATACTATAGAAGGTTTGTGGAAGGGTTCTCTTTGATTGCAGCGCCATTAACTAAGTTGTTAAGGAAAGGGGTTCCGTTTGTGTGGTCGGGCAAGCAACAGGAAAGTTTCGAGAAGTTAAAGATCTTAACAGAAGCTCCGGTTTTGATCCAGCCTGAAGTAGGGAAAGAGTTTACGATTTATTGTGATGCGTCGCATACTGGGTTAGGTTGTGTGCTGATGCAAGAGGGGAAAGTAGTGGCGTATGCTTCTCGTCAACTGAGACCTCACGAAGTGAATTATCCGATGCATGACTTGGAGTTGGCTGCAGTAGTTTTCGCCTTGAAGATTTGGAGACACTACTTGTATGGGGAAAAGTCTATAGTCTACACGGATCACAAGAGTTTGAAATACCTCCTTACCCAGAAGGAGTTGAATTTGAGGCAGCGGAGGTGGATCGAGTTGTTGAAGGACTACGACTGCTCGATTGAGTATCATCCGGGAAAGGCCAACGTGGTGGTAGACGCATTGAGCCGTAAGGTGGTGTCAGACTTGAGAGCAATGTTTGCCCACCTTAGCCTGTATGATGACGGTAGTCTGTTAGCGGAATTACAAGTGAAGCCGACGTGGGTAAATCAGGTTAAGGAGAAACAGTTAGTGGATGAACTTTTAAGTGCTCGGTGCTTGCAAGTGCAGAATGGTGGATTGGAGGGTTATAGCTTGAGTAGCGATGGAGTGTTATGTTTTCAAGGGAAAGTTTGTATGCCAAGAGATACGGAGTTCAGGCAGAAGATTCTTCAGGAAGCCCGTAGCAGCCCATACGCTATGCATCCTGGTGGTAGTAAGATATACCGGGATCTGAGGGAACAGTTTTGGTGGCCGGGTCTGAAGCGGGAGGTGACAGAATTTGTAGGTAAGTGTTTGACGTGTCAGCAAGTCAAAGTTGAACATCAGTTACCTTTGGGTGATAGTGGACCGTTTGACAAAATCGGCTCATTTCATACCGGTTCAGGTCGATTACTCACTTCAGAGGTTGGCTAAGTTGTATGTGGTGGAAATCGTGCGACTACATGGAGTGCCAGTGTCGATTATCTCAGATAGGGATCCTAGGTTCACGTCAAGATTTTGGAAAGCGTTGTATCAAGCATTGGGTACAAGGTTGGATTTCAGTACGGTGTTTCATCCGCAGACAGATGGATAGTCAGAGAGGGTAATTCAGATTTTAGAGGATATGTTGAGGGGCTGTGTTTTAGATTTCAGAGGTAGTTGGGAAGAATTTCTACCATTGGCGGAGTTCGCGTATAACAATAGCTACCAGTCGAGTATTCAGAGGGCACCGTATGAAGCGTTATATGGGCGGAAGTGTCGGACTCCTACGTGTTGGACAGAGTTGGGTGAGCGTCAGCTGTTGGGTCCTAAGATGGTTACTGAAACAGAGGATAAGGTTAAGTTGATTCGAGCTCGTCTGAAAGAAGCTTTGGATAGGCAGAAGTCTTATGCCGATCTCAAGCGGAAAGATATAGAGTTTGCTGTGGGTGACAAAGTTTTCCTGAAGGTGTCGTCGTGGAAGAAAGTGTTGAGATTTGGTCGGAAGGGCAAGCTGAGCCCTAGTTTTATCGGGCCTTATACGGTGTTGAAGCGTGTAGGACCAGTAGCTTATCAGCTCGAGTTGCTAGCAGAATTGAGTCAGATCCATGACGTGTTTCATGTTTCAATGCTTAGACGCTATCGATCAGATCCATCGCATGTTGTGCGAGTAGAGGAGATTGAGGTGTGTTTGGATTTGTCTTTTGAGGAGGAACCAGTGCAAATTCTGGATCGGGATATCAAAGTTTTGCGTAGGAAGTCAGTTCCTTTAGTGAAGGTGTTATGGCGGAATCACGGAACAAAAGAGGCCACGTGGGAGCCAGAGGATGCGATGCAGCAGCAATACCCTCAACTCTTTTAACCAGGTAATTCCGAGGTCGAAATTATTTTAAAGGGGTAGAACTGTAACATCCTTAAATTCGGGTCTTTGCATTTTATCTGTTGCATGTAGATAGTGTGGTTGTTGTGCTAATCTAAGGTGTTTTAAGGGTCTAGGTGTGAGTTTTGGGGTAAGCTAGAACCTTAGCAAAAATTTATTTTTTTTGGGTACATGGAAGGGAGAGCTGAAGGAGTTGGGTGTTAAGGATATTTAGTGGTATGAAGTGTCACAAGAATCCCAGTGGTATAGTGGCGAGGGAGGCGCTACTTAAGCACAAGGGGAGTGACGCCACAGGGAGCAGAAGGAGCCTTGGTTCGAGCTGCAGGAATACCCTTTTTGTGCATTCTTTTTGACGCCAGGACAAGGGAGAATTGTGCTCAGGTGGGACTTTGATGGATGAGGATTGAAGAGGTCAACAGGTTTGGAGGAGTGGATGAGATAAATTTAAGGTGTAACACCCCAAACCCGGTCAACACACCATGACCGAATTTGGCATGTCATAGAGGAAAACATTTTTAAGAAAATCGAGTTACCAAATAAATTTTTGTGGAAAGCTCTTTGTTGCTCTAAGTTTGAAGAAATCAGGTGCATGATTAGTTAAAAACTGATAGTTTACTTTGAAATCCCGGAAAATAAATCTTTAAAACTTAGTTGTCGATCCATAGATTAGAAAACCTTTATGTAATTTTAAAAGAAACCCAAATGATTAATTTGAAAACCGTTTCTATTTGAGTTGTCAAAAACGATTAAGTTTTCATTTATTATCAAGTGATTTGTATTACCCGATGGTAAAGTTTTGAAAACCTTTGCGTTTTGTAGTTTAGAAAACCTTGCGCTCATATTATTAAATTAATCAAGAAATTTACTTAACCATATTCGTAGTCAAATCCAAAACATATGAATAATTCAAAACATAATTTAAAAGGCCTTATTACAAATCCAAATAAAAATGAAAACCGAATTTAAATAAAGTACCCAAACCAAAGTCCGTGTAAAACCGAATTTCTATTGCATGGGCCACCTCGAGTCCACCCGGCTCCTCATCCGCGATCTACGAATCACCTGAAAAGATAAGGGGGAAGGTGAGTCACCAAGACTCAGTGCATAATCCCTCTCCCGGTTAATGCAACAAGCTTACACAAATCATAACCAAGCAATATATATATCATGCACCCAAACCTAGCCATCCGTAACTCCGTTTCTACCCCGTGTGGTACCAAACCACTAGTGGTGCCAAACCACTGGTGACCCAAAGTCACGATATCCAACAATAGTGTGGTGCCAAACCACTGGTGACCCAAAGTCACGAATAATCCAATTGTGGGGCCAACCCACGTTGTGATACCAAATCACTGGCGACAATCCCGTCATAACAAATGTGAGGCCAACCCACTGTGGTGCTAAGCCACTGGGACGAGTCGTTATGAGATGCCAAACCTCTGGTGACCCAAAGTCACGAAATATCAATAATCCAAGTGTGGGGCCAACCCACGTGTGATACCAAATCACTGGCGACGATTCCGATATGTCAACTGTGGGGCCAACCCACTGTGGTACTAAGCCACTGGGACGAGTCGCTATGAGGTGCCAAACCTCTGGTATCCCAAAGACACGAAATAATCTGTGGTACCAAACCACTGGAGGTGCCAAACCTCTGCTGTCCCAAAGACACGGATATCAAATCTTCCCCCTCCTCTCATATCACCCATAACCGTGCAAATTTTATGCAAATCATGCCATCATGCTCTAATATGAACATACAGCAAGTATATCATAGATCATGGTATTAAACAACATATCGTAAAATCATATCGAAACGGACTTACCCGAATCCTTGCTCATATCCAATAGGTAACATATCGAGATCTACACAGTTTCCGGCTTTTAACACATTCAGATTATTAACATATTTACTTAGTTATAAAGTGTGTAAGTTACACAGCTGTTACTAACGCAAGTTCTAAATCCCGAAGACCCGATCTACTGCACTAGATCTCCTTGCCCTACATTCGGCCAACACTTAGATCAATACATAGGCCATCCGGCCAACAACAAACCTTAGTCTCAAAAGCCTTCGGCTTTTCAACCACTTAAAGAATGATGAACCAACATAGATCCTTACCACTTGACTTACCACAATCGATTGTCAGAGAATAGAGGCTTAGATCGACTGCTTCCAAAGTCTCGAAGAATCTAAGAGAAATCGATTCCTATGAATGGTTAGAATCTTGCTAACAATTGCCCAAAATTCGGCTTTTTCTCACATGAAAATCGATAGAGAAAAGAGAAAAGGAATAAAGAAATTCGGTCAACACTACTTACCCTTCTCAAAACTGATTGAAAAGAACCCAAAAGAGATTTACCCTTGTTGATATTCGGTCAAAACAAAATTAGAAGAAAGAGAAAGATTTCGGCAAAGAGTTGAGTGATCAAGATGATTCGGCTAAGGTTTTGAAAGAAGAAAAACAAATGAGATGCGGCTAAAGAATGAAAGAAAAGGGTGGCAAAGTAAAATAAAATAGGAGAGGGAGGATTCGGCTTAGAGCAACAATGGAAGAAAACTAAGAGAGATGGGAGAAAAGATGATGGGTATTCAGCTTAGGCTTAAAGAAAAAGAGATTCAAAGAGTTTCGACAAAAAGGAAGAAAAGGAGAAGATGTGATCTTTGAACAGTTATGAAAAGAAAGAAAAGAGATATGGGAGAAAGAGAGGTAAGCATTTGGGAAGAAAAAGAAGTAAAGTAAAACTAAAGAAGTTTAGAGGAACATTCAGCTAAGTGCTCAAGGGAAAAACGACAACCACCCATGGGGATTTCGGCTTTAAGTCAAGAAAGAAAATAGTGCACAAGTGATCTCCTATTTCGGTTTCCAAAAGAAAAACACACAAACTTTCTAGACAACAAAATAGCACAAAAAGAATGCTCAAACCTCACTATGCATATTCGGCCTCCTCCCCCTTCAACATGACCGAAATTGTCACCAAAGACATCCCTTGGCTGGCCAACATTCATTCCCATATCAAATCCTACCTTTTTCCTCCTTATTTCCTCCTAATCACATTCAAAATTAAGCCAACCCCCTAGCCCCCTAAATCGTCTACATTCATGGTCAAATGGCCATAGAAAAATTTCCAAAACATCACCCCATACTTCAAGCCTTATGTCCCCTTATCTTACCAAAACTCCTTAATTCCCTACCTTAAATAAGCACTTGCCTTTTTCCTTAGTCTACTATCCATAAATGAAAAATCCATCCTTACCATAATTAAAATT
Source organism: Gossypium australe (assembly GCA_005393395.2). Taxonomy (NCBI): domain Eukaryota; kingdom Viridiplantae; phylum Streptophyta; class Magnoliopsida; order Malvales; family Malvaceae; genus Gossypium; species Gossypium australe. The sequence continues at coordinate 102,209,507 of CM016619.1, read as the reverse complement.
TGACCAACATATGCCATACAAAAGCAAAAATAAAAGTCACCTTAATGACATCCATGGGATTCGAACCTAAGCCCCCCACACACTGCTTGTGGCGTCACTTCTTAAGGCCCTAAGAGGCGCCTCCTTGCCACTTTACCAAGCCAATTCTTGTGTTTAAATTCCCCACGAATTACACTTAACCCCTAGCTCCTTTAGCTCCCTCTAACTAAAGCTTAAAAACAAAAATTTTCCTACAGCTCAAACCTACCCTTGGCCTATTCCTAAACCCTAGAACATCTCAATTAACAACATGACAATCCGTACTCATGCAAAACAATTCAAACCTAATAGCCCCTATTTCAGGATGTTACAGTTCTACCCTCCTTAAAGAAATTTCGTCCTCGAAATTTCCAACCAATTAACAGTCGTACATCCTAACTTACAACAATACGCCCACGCTGCGCACTCTGATTCTAATAACACTACTACACTTCTAACGTAAATTTGGAACTCCTACACATACTCAAAATACCTAGCCGTTCCATCCCTATGTAGTTACTTACTTTTACGGAGTGACCTAGAGGGTTTATTACAATCATCTTCCTAGAAGTAATCTCAAAGTCTAGGTTCATGGTCTCTACTATACTACTAACAACATATGAATGCGTCGAACCCACATCAATCAAAGCAGTATATGGAAATCCAAAGATCAAGAACGTACTGGTTATGACGTCCAGTGCGTCGCCCTCCTCTCGACGCCTTGCTGCATACACCAACCCAGGCTGTCTTGCCTCAGTGTTGCTTGCACCTCTGCCCAGTGCTCCACGGCCCCGACCAGAACCATTACCTTCTCTACCGTTACCACGACCCCTCTACGGTGGCGGTCCCTCATTTCTGATTTGAGCACGACCCTAACCCTCAGATTGATTCCTGGCTAGCTTACGTGGACAGTCCCTCACACGATGATCCAGCGAGCCACATTCAAAGCATCCTTTGCCAACGGTCCAACATTCTCCCCAATGAGATTTCCCACATTGATTACACTATGCTGGTCCCTGATTAGTAGCCACAGGCCTCCCCGCCTGATTCGACCCACCATGCCTAGCCCTCTTCTAAGAATCTTCGGCCGACCCAGATGATCCAAAACCTCTCTTATGTTTATTCCTATCCATATTCTGCCTCACAGATTCCTTTATCCCCTCGGCTATCTTAGCCTTTTCTACCAGAACAGCAAACTCACGCTCCTACTGTGGAGCAATCAACAATCTCAGCTCATCCCTCAGTCCGTCCTCGAACCTGACACATCGCTCGTGTTCTGTAGCCATGATACCTCTAGCATACTGGCTCAATCTTAAAAATTCTGCCTCGTACTCCGATACAGACTTACTCCCCTAAACCAGCCTCAAAAATGCCTTCCGCTGCGCATCAATGTAGCTAGACCCAACATATTTCTTCTGATACGCTGCCTTAAAATAGTCCCAAGTGAGATCCTCCGCTGCAGCACTATCCCGCACCGTGAGCCACCACTGGTATGACTCATCCCGAAGAAGCGACACTATCCCTTTCAGCTTATCCTCAGCAATTAGATCCAAGTCATCCATGATTCGCTCCATCGCCTCTAACCAAAATTCAGCCGTACTAGAAGCCACACCAGAAACACCTCGAAAAACCTCAGCTCCATTGGCTCGGAGTCACTCAGGTACAGATTTTCGAGCTCCCGCGCCTCCACCTACTCCCGCTACCCTCTCAAGAACTCGCAGCATCGCCTGAGACACTGCGTCATCCCCCGTTTGATCTTGGAACTCACCACCTACAGCTGGTGGTGGTGCTGGTATCTCATTTTTCGACCCCTGACCAGACCTCACTGGCTCAGACACAGCCATCCTACCCCGACCGCGTCCACGCGTAATACGACCCCGACCTCGAGTGCTCATATCTAAAGTCTCGACTTAACTGATTTAAAAGTTTTATGCATTAGTCATTATTCCACTTTCTTTAAAGCACAGTTTTATGAAAAGTTTTAATAAGAGGTTGTTTCGCGAGTACATCCAACCTATAGTTTTGGTCTCTAGAGTAGTTTCTACTACTATTCAGTCATGCTATCATCATCATATTCATATCATCAAAAGCAACAGTTTGAGATACTTACCTGGGCGGATCGGTCCGGAGACTCGGTGCCATGCTTTTCAAATCATATAATTTCAAACAAAATGTTTTAAGACCATATTTTAAAACATTTTAGGCCTCGGGCCCACAGCCGAGCCTTTGAACTTGGCTCTGATACCACAATTGTAACACCCCAAACCCGGTCAACACACCATGACCGAATCTGGCATGTCACAGAGGAAAACATTTTGAAGAAAATCGAGTTACCAAATAAATTTTTGTGGAAAGCTCTTTGTTGCTCTAAGTTTGAAGAAATCAAGTGCATGATTAGTTAAAAACTGATAGTTTACTTTGAAATCCCGGAAAATAAATCTTTAAAACTTAGTTGCCGATCCATAGATTAGAAAACCTTTATGTAATTTTAAAAGAAACCCAAATGATTAATTTGAAAACCGTTTCTCTTTGAGTTGTCGAAAACGATTAAGTTGTCATTTATTATCAAGTGATTTGTATTACCCGATGGTAAAGTTTTGAAAACCTTTGCGTTTTGTTGTTTAGAAAACCTTGCGCTCATATTAATAAATTAATCAAGTAATTTACTTAACCATATTCGTAGTCAAGTCCAAAACGTATGAATAATTCAAAACATAATTTAAAAGGCCTTATTACAAATCCAAATAAAAATGAAAACCGAATTTAAATAAAGTACCCAAACCAAAGTCCGTGTAAAACCAAATTTCTATTGCATGGTCCACCTCGAGTCCACCCGGCTCCTCATCCGCGATCTACGAATCACCTGAAAAGATAAGGGAGAAGGTGAGTCACCAAGACTCAGTGCATAATCCCTCTCCCGGTTAATGCAACAAGCTTACACAAATCATAACCAAGCAATATATATATCATGCACCCAAACCTAGCCATCCGTAACTCCGTTTCTACCCCGTGTGGTACCAAACCACTGGTGGTGCCAAACCACTGGTGACCCAAAGTCACGATATCCAACAATAGTGTGGTGCCAAACCACTAGTGATCCAAAGTCACGAATAATCCAATTGTGGGGCCAACCCACGTTGTGATACCAAATCATTGGCGACAATCCCGTCATAACAAATGTGAGGCCAACCCACTGTGGTGCTAAGCCACTGGGACGATTCGCTATGAGGTGCCAAACCTCTGGTGACCCAAAGTCACGAAATATCAATAATCCAAGTGTGGGGCCAACCCACGTGTGATACCAAATCACTAGCGACGATCCCGATATGTCAACTGTGGGGCCAACCCACTGTGATACTAAGCCACTGGGACGAGTCGCTATGAGGTGCCAAACCTATGGTGTCCCAAAAACACGAAATAATCTGTGGTACCAAACCACTGGAGGTGCCAAACCTCTGGTGTCCCAAGGACACGGATATCAAATCTTCCCCCTCCTCTCATATCACCCATAACCGTGCAAATATTATGCAAATCATGCCATCATGCTCTAATATGAACATACTGCAAGTATATCATAGATCATGGTATTAAACAACATATAGCAAAATCATATCGAAACGGACTTACCCGAATCCTTGCTCATACCCAATAGGTAACATATCGAGATCTACACAGTTTCCGGCTTTTAACACATTCAGATTATTAACATATTTACTTAGTTATAAAGTGTGTAAGTTACACACCTGTTACTAACGAGAGTTCTAAATCCCGAAGACCCGATCTACTGCACTAGATCTCCTTGCCCTACATTCGGCCAACACTTAGATCAATAACATAGGCCATCCGGCCAACAACAAACCTTAGTCTCAAAAGCCTTCGACTTTTCAACCACTTAAAGAATGATGAACCAACATAGATCCTTACCACTTGACTTACCAAAATTGATTGTCAGAGAATAGAGGCTTAGATCGACTGCTTCCAAAGTCTCAAAGAATCTAAGAGAAATCGATTCCTATGAATGGTTAGAATCTTGCTAACTATTGCCCAAAATTCGGCTTTTGCTCACATGAAAATTGATAGAGAAAAGAGAAAAGGAATAAAGAAATTCGGTCAATACTACTTACCCTTCTCAAAACCAATTGAAAAGAACCCAAAAGAGATTTACCCTTGTTGATATTCGGTCAAAACAAAACTAGAAGAAAGAGAAAGATTTCGGCAAAGAGTTGAGTGATCAAGATGATTCGGCTAAGGTTTTGAAAGAAGAAAAACAAATGAGATGCGGCTAAAGAATGAAAGAAAAGGGTGGCAAAGTAAAATAAAATGGGAGAGGGAGGATTCAGCTTTGAGCAACAATGGAAGAAAACTAAGAGAGATGGGAGAAAAGATGATGGGTATTCGGCTTAGGCTTAAAGAAAAAGAGATTCAAAGAGTTTCGACAAAAAGGAAGAAAAGGAGAAGATGTGATCTTTGAACAATTATGAAAAGAAAGAAAAGAGATATGGGAGAAAGAGAAGTAAGCATTTGGGAAGAAAAAGAAGTAAAACTAAAGAAGTTTAGAGGAACATTCGGCTAAGTGCTCAAGGGAAAAACGACAACCACCCATAGGGATTTCGGCTTTAAGTCAAGAAAGAAAATAGTGCACAAGTGATCTCCTATTTCGGTTTCCAAAAGAAAAACACACAAACTTTCTAGACAACAAAATAGCACAAAAAGAATGCTCAAACCTCACTATGCATATTCGGCCTCCTCCCCCTTCAACATGACCGAAATTGTCACCAAAGACATCCCTTGGCCGGCCAACATTCATTCCCATATCAAATCCCACCTTTTTCTTCCTTATTTCCTCCTAATCACATTCAAAATTAAGCCAACCCCCCTAGCCCCCTAAACCGTCTACATTCATGGTCAAATGGCCATAGAAAAATTTCCAAAACATCACCCCATACTTCAAGCCTTATGTCCCCTTATCTTACCAAAACTCATTGATTCCCTACCTTAAATAAGCACTTGCCTTTTTCCTTAGTCTACTATCCATAAATGAAAAATCCATCCTTACCATACTTAAAATTTGACCAACACATGCCATACAAAAGCAAAAATAAAAGTCACCTTAATGACATCCATGGGATTCGAACCTAAGCCCCCCACACACTGCTTGTGGCGTCACTTCTTAAGGCCCTAAGTGGCGCCTCCTTGCCACTTTACCAAGCCAATTCTTGTGTTTAAATTCCCCACGAATTACACTTAACCCCTAGCTCCTTTAGCTCCCTCTAACTAAAGCTTAAAAACAAAAATTTTCCTACAGCTCGAACCTACCCTTGGCCTATTCCTAAACCCTAGAACATCTCAATTAACAACACGACAATCTGTACTCATGCAAAACAATTCAAACCTAATAGCCCCTATTTCAGGATGTTACATAAGGAGTTTGATGTGTTCAAACTTGTTTGAATGGATGATCAGGAGGAAAACAAGGAGGAAAAAGGGGTGATTGAGTTGGTGAGTATGTTAGCCGAAATTTGAGTGGTGGTAGGTGGTGTGCATTCGGTTTTGGAGAGTGGGAAAGGGGTGTGCCGAACTTGGGTTGCCTTGAGTGGTATTTTCGGCAATTGGTGTGTGTGTGTCTCATTTTCTGCTTTTACTATTCTTTCATTCTCTATTGTGCCGAAACTACTCCCACAATTGCACATCTTTGCATTTTTTTTTCTTTTCTCTCAAGTACCCTTAGCCGAATGCTCTCCTAGACCCCTTCTTCTTCATCTGTATTATTTTGGTTGCTTAGCCGAACCTACTGTGCTCACCATTCACTTTCTCTTGTAAGTCGAAAACCTCTATAGCCATACCCCTGCCGAAACTTCACTCTTTATTTTCCTATTTTCTATTTTCTCTTAAAGCCATAGCCGAATTTCTCTTATCTTCTTCTCTCCATCTATTTCTCAAAGCCGAATCACCACTTTTTCTTTCCCTCTTATTTTGTTATTTTCTTCTCTTCACAACTCCTTGTTAGCCGAAACTACCTCTCCTCTTCATCATTTTTGGTTCGAGATCAAACCATCATCAACATTCGTTTTGGTAATTTTCTTCTTTAGCCGAATCACCCTCAATTTTGTATTCTTATTTTTCTCTTGGGCTTTCTTTTTCGATTCATACATCTTCTCCTCCTGATTTCCCGAACTTCCTCATCTTTTGTGCTAGTGCCGAATTCTCCTAAGAGCCATAGGGATCTCTTGCGTTAAGGTTAGTGATGTTCTCTTGAATCGATATCTTCTTTTCAGGATTTCTTGTTCAAAGCCGAATGGCTATTTGCTGTATAGTGATATGTTTGGCCGAATATAGGAAGGGGGTGAGCAAGTGTTTGGATTCTCGAGTTTTGCTAGGTTCGTGGGTTAGATCTTGATCTTCGAGATTTGTCGACCTAGGTAAGGGATCTATTCATTCGGGTTCTATATCTTGGTTAGTTGTTATTTCGCTGCTTTAACCTGATTTAGTGATAAGGTGTGTTATGGATTCGAAGGCTAACCAAGCGTTAGGAGGAGTTGGATCTGAGGCCCCAACCCCTAAGTTCAAGAGGAGGGCTGTGTCGGCTATTCGCGATTGGCCACCTGAGTGTGGGCTGGCATATGAGCAAAGCAGTGGGCAAATAGCGGTAGTGTCGGTTAGCGACAGTGTCAACAAAGAGAGCGTCGTATTACGAGTAATCAAGTGTGTAACTCTTATACACTTCATACGTTAATATGTTCTATCATGTATATTGCCAAAAGCCGGAATAGCTGTTGAAATCGATATGTTACCCTAGTGGGTAAAAACGAGGACTCCGGGTAAGACTACTTTTATTGGTCAGCGTTAAATGCCTGTGTTAAATCTGCATATGCCATACCATGATATTCATGTATGATAAGCATGATTATTATGCCATGAAAAGTATGTTCATAGAAACGGTTGTTGAGAGGAGGGGGAAGATATAATTTTCAGACTGTCACCAGTGGTTTTGACCACACAGTGGGTTGGCCCCGCTTATTATTATATTGTGACTAAGTCTCAGTGGTTTCGACCACCAGTGGTTTTGACCACACATATATTATTTGTGACTCCGGTCACTAGTTGTTTTGACCATATATTCATATATTATTTGTGACCTCGGTCACCAGTGGTTTTGACCACCAGCGGTTTTGACCACACGGGGTAGATTCTGGAGTTCGGATGGTTAGGTTTTGGGTTGCATGATATGCATATTCACTTATGAAATTGTGTAAGGGCTTATGTCTTCGGGGTGGGGGTTTATACACTGAGTCTCGGTGACTTACCTCTCCCTTTACATTTTGCAGATGATTCCTAGATCACGAATGTGGAGCCGGGATAGACTCGAGGTGGCCATGCACGATATTTTGGGTTTTGGTTTTAACTTATTATTTCGGATTTAACTTTCATTAAATTTGGTTTTTTGTTGTAATAAGGCCACCTAATTTCATTTTGTCTGGGATTGTTTATTTCGTTAAATACCTCTGAGTTTATGTTGGGCATTAAAGCATGATTAAAATGGAAAAGAATCAATAAAATAAATGTTTTCACAAACTTTAATAAATTTTCGGGGTTTTTCCAAAACTTGACCATCAGGTAAGTAGCGAACTTACCACACCAACAAGTAACTCGACTTTTCTGTAAACAAAATTTTGAAGCGGTTACGGCAATTGATTCTACCCAACTTTGGTTTTTGGTAAAACAAAACGCTTTCTTTACAATTTCAGTCAACAATTGGTTTAATCAAAAACGATCTTTTCCTGTGACATGCCGGATTCGGTCGTAGCGTTTTGACCGGGTTTGGGATGTTACAATTTTGGGGTGTTACGACCTATTTGCGAAAGCGCAGTATTTTGAAAGCAGATATTATTTTGGAAAATCGTGATTCAAATTTTAGCAGATTTAAAACATAATAAACTAAAAATCCAAAACTAAAACCAGAATTTAAGAGAGGCCTTATTACAAAATATTAACCCAAGTTAAAAATAAGTAAAATACTAGAGTCCAAAACTGCTCGTAGTGTGGCCACCTCCGAGTCCTCCAGCACGTCGAACCGCCTACTGAGGATTTCCTGAGAAAAATATTAAAAAGAGGGGGTGAGTTTACGAAAACTCAGTGTGTACAATCCCTCGTCAGTCATAAAGCACGTATCAAAACAATCTGGGCCGAAGCCCATTACAATAACAGTGGCAATTGGGCCTTAGCCCAAAATAGCCTTGGTTTGGCCTTAACCCAAATCAAAAGTCACATATCATATTTATCTGGGCCTAAGCCCATCTCAATGTTAAAAACCACATATGCAATGCATTAATGCCCATACCAACCCTGAACTCCGTCTCCTGTCCAACCCTACACTCCTGTGGGGATTCAACCGACCCACCCATCCCTACACTCCTTATGTAGCACCAGTTGCGGCACTAACTTAACGGTGCAGCATAGCTGCTCGGTGGCTAAAAAGCCTTCGCTGGATCCACAGTCGCCAAGCGACCATGCGATCCTATTAGCACTTCCCCTTTCAAATAATCCCAATCCCATGCAATATGACATAATAATTCGTGTATGCTGTATGTCATGTATGCAAAACATATATCAGATAACATATGAAACAAATTACCATCATAATCAGAATAACAATATACAACATAATCAAGCTAACCACCCTCTAAGGGTATAACAGTAATTTTACCTACTAGGGGTATTTCGGTAATTTACAAATCAAGGGTATTTCGGTAATTTTACAAATCAAAGGTATTTTAGTAATTTTACAAATCAAGGGTATTTCGGTAATTTTACAATCCGAGGGTATTTCAGTAGTTTTACAAATCAAGGGTATTTCGGTAATTTTACAATCCGAGGGTAATTTAGTAATTTCAAAAAATTAAGGGTATTTCAGTAATTTTACAATCTGAGGGTATTTCGGTAATTTCATAAATTAGGGGTATTTTTGTAATTTCGCAAACTGGGGGTTTTTCAGTAATTTTGCAAATTGGGGGTATTTCGATAATTTTGTAAATCGAGGATCTTTCAGGAATTTTGCAAACCAGGGATATTTCGGTAATTTCAGAAATCGAGGGTATTTCGGTAATTTCGCAAATTCGAGGTATTTTGGTAATTTTGTAAATCGAAGGTTTGCTAAACAGAGATAACAATGCGAATGGGCCTAAGGCCCATTCTCGGCCCAAAAGAGCCCGCTCACTCATGTGGCCCATTTAGCCGAAGTCTCGCCATAGATATGAGATTCACCTAGTCCAGCCTAATATATACTACACAATCATACAATCTACTCATATGGGCCCACGGGCCCACTGGGCCCACTTCGGCCCATCGTGGCCCAAGCAGCCTCAACCCACAAGAATACTACTGATGGCCTCAACTATCACGTCGAAGCCCCCACACGTGCGCTCGTACGCTCGTGTGGCAACTATCACCGGGTGACTGGCATTTCGGCATTTGCCGCTCTACATCTAGAGTAGAGAGAATACACACCTGATAGGAATTCTGAAGCTGCTAAACCGCGCTCCGAAAGCTCCTATGCCCAACGCCCACCAAGGTATATTAACTCTCCTCATAGAATGCTCTATATATAGCTAGCTTCTCACCTTCCTTCTTTGTATCTTTCCGATGTGGGATCCCTTCGTCAGTAGAGTTTAAATTCAACTCAAACTCTTCCCGTCCAATCCGTAAAATAAATACTCCATTGCTCATCATGAGATTCAAACCCGGGCTCCCTTGCAACATAATCCACGCTGCTAACCACTTGGCCACAAGCACCTCTTGTGTCTTAAACCATGCGCAACTAAATTTAAATCTATAGCCAAATTCTAAAGTCCATTTAAAAAGAAAACTAAAATGCAAGAGCCAAGACTTGAACCTTGGACCTCCTTCCTTCCTTGTGGTATCACCCCCTTTTCTCTTATGTGGCGTCACTTTGCCACTACACCGCACACTCCACTTGTGTCGTTTTTCTCCATATTTTATTCTTAAAGCCTACCTACTAACTCTCAGGGTTTTATGCACCTAAAACCAAAATTTTTCCTACGCCCAAGATTGATCCCGGGACTTCATAGAAGCCCTCTAACCTTCCAAAATCACTCACCTAATAAGTCTAACTTACATTAATGCCGTTCTCAAAAATTTTAAACACTACTACGCCTAAGGCCCATTGGGCCCAATTCTCCTAGGCCCAGTTTTAGGATGTTACGAATTTACCCTCCTTAAAGAAATTTCGTCCTCAAAATTTCAAACTACATGAACAGTTGCACATCCTAATCTACAACACTACGCTCACGCTGCGCACTCTGATTCTAAAACACTAATACACTTTCTAACTTATTCTTGGAACCTCTTACACCCAACCAACCTCTAACCACAGAAGCAAGTCGATTTAACACACATACATAAAATTTCTATATTCATACATCACATCCACACATCACAGAATGAATACCAGAAATACATTTCAGCACATAATAGAATATAGGGTCAGGAAAATTACGGATTCGGCGCCGGAGACTCGGTGTACCACACTTCCAATAAAGATATATATTTTCTAAACCATATTTCAAGCAAATTTTGAAAAACATTTTCGAACCCATTCCACAGCCGAATTTTGCAATCGGGCTCTGATACCACTTAATGTAACACCCCAAACCCAGCCTAGAAGTTAGACCCGAATCTGGCGTGTCACATTGGGGTGCTTTTCGAGAAGCCATGGTTCCAATTGAAAACCTTTCTTGACATTAAAAACTAAAGTCCCAGTTTGCGTTTGTTTCTTATTAATCGACATTTATTAAAAAGTTATTACTTTTAAAAAAATAAACTTTGTTTGTTTCGGAAGCTTAATTAAAATGACTGACTTATGAAAACGTTATGTTTACGACCTATTTGCGAAAGCGTAGTATTTTGAAAGCAGATATTATTTTGGAAAATCGTGATTCAAATTTTAGCAGATTTAAAACATAATAAACTAAAAATCCAAAACTAAAACCAGAATTTAAGAGAGGCCTTATTACAAAATATTAACCCAAGTTAAAAATAAGTAAAATACTAGAGTCCAAAACTGCTCGTAGTGTGGCCACCTCCGAGTCCTCCAGCACGTCGAACCGCCTACTGAGGATTTCCTGAGAAAAATATTAAAAAAAGGGGGTGAGTTTACGAAAACTCAGTGTGTACAATCCCTCGTCAATCATAAAGCACGTATCAAAACAATCCGGGCCGAAGCCCATTACAATAACGATGGCAATTGGGCCTTATCCCAAAATAGCCTCGGTTGGGCCTTAACCCAAATCAAAAGTCACATATCATATTTATCTGGGCCTAAGCCCATCTCAATGTTAAAAACCACATATGCAATGCATTAATGCCCATACCAACTCTGCACTCCGTCTCTTGTCCAGCCCTACACTCCTGTGGGGATTTAACCGACCCACCCATCCCTACACTCCTTATGTAGCACCGGTTGCGGCACTAACTTAACGGTGCAGCATAGCTGCTCGGTGGCTAAAAAGCCTTCACTGGATCCACAGTCGTCAAGCGACCATACGATCCTATTAGCACTTCCCCTTTCAAATAATCCAAATCCCATGCAATATGACATAATAATTCGTGTATGCGGTATGTCATGTATGCAAAACATATATCATATAACGTATGAAACAAATTACCATCATAATCAGAATAACAATATACAACATAATCAAGCTAACCAACCTCTAAGGGTATAACAGTAATTTTACCTACTAGGGGTATTTCGGTAATTTACCCACCAAGGGTATTTTAGTAATTTTACAAATCAAGGGTATTTCAGTGATTTTACAATCCAAGGGTATTTCGGTAGTTTTACAAATCTAGGGTATTTCGGAAATTTTACAATGCAAGGGTATGTTAGTAATTTCACAAATTAAGGGTATTTCGGTAATTTTACAATCTGAGGGTATTTCGGTAATTTCATAAATTAAGGGTATTTTGGTAATTTCGCAAACTGGGGGTAATTTCGCAAATTGGGGGTATTTCGATAATTTTGTAAATCGAGGGTCTTTCAGGAATTTTGCAAACCGGGGGTATTTCGGTAATTTCAGAAACCGAGGGTATTTCAGTAATTTCGCAAATCAGGGGTATTTTGGTAATTTTGTAAATCGAAGGTTTGCTAAACAGAGATAACGATGTGAATGGGCCTAAGGCCCATTTTCGGCCCAAATGAGCCCGCACACTCGTGTGGCCCATTTAGCCCAAGTCTAGCCACAGATATGAGATTCGCCTAGTCCAACCTACTATACACTACACAATCATACAATCTACTCATATGGGCCCACGGGCCCACTAGGCCCACTTCGACCCATCGTGGCCCAAGCAGCCTCAACCCACAAGAATACTACTGATGGCCTAACCTATCGCGTCGAAGCCCCCACACGTGCGCTCGTACGCTCGTGTAGCTACTATCGCCGGGTGACTGGCATTTGGGCATTTGCTGCTCTACATCTAGAGTAGAGAGAATACACACCTGATAGGAATTCTGAAGCTGCTAAACCGCGCTCCGAAAGCTCCTATGCCCAACGCCCACCAAGGTATATTAACTCTCCTCACAGAATGCTCTATATATAGCTAGCTTCTCACCTTCCTTCTTTGTATCTTTCCGATGTGGGATCCCTTCATCAGTAGAGTTTAAATTCAACTCAAACTCTTCCCGTCCAATCTGCAAAATAAATACGCCATTGCTCGTCATGAGATTCGAACCCAGGCTCCCTTGCAACATAATCCACGTTGCTAACCACTTGCCCACAAGCTCCTCTTGTGTCTTAAACCATGCGCAACTAAATTTAAATATATAGCCAAATTCTAAAGTCCATTTAAAAAAACAAACTAAAATGCAAGAGCCAAGACTTGAACCTTGGACCTCCTTCCTTCCTTGTGGTATCACCCCCTTGTCTCTTATGTGGCGTCGCTTTGCCACTACATCGCACACTCCACTTGTGTCATTTTTCTCCATATTTTATTCTTAAAGCCTACCTACTAACTCTGAGGGTTTTATTCACCTAAAACCAAAATTTTTCCTATGCCCAAGTTTGATCCCGGGACTTCATAGAAGACCCCTAACCTTCCAAAATCACTCACCTAATAAGTCTAACTTACATTAATGCCATTCTCAAAAATTTTAAACGCTACTACGCCTAAGGCCCATTGGGCCCAATTCTCCTAGGCCTAGTTTTAGGATGTTACGAATCTACCCTCCATAAAGAAATTTCGTCCTCGAAATTTCAAACTACATGAACAGTTGCACATCCTAATCTACAACACTATGCTCACGCTGCGCACTCTGATTCTAAAACACTAATACACTTTCTAACTTATTCTTGGAACCTCTTACACCCAACCAACCTCTAACCACAGAAGCAAGTCGATTTAACACACATACATAAAATTTCTATATTCATACATCACATCCACACATCACAGAATGAATACCAGAAATACACTTTAGCACATAATAGAATATAGGGTCAGGAAACTTACGGATTCGGCGCCGGAGACTCGGTGTACCACACTTCCAATAAAGATATATATTTTCTAAACCATATTTCAAGAAAATTTTGAAAAACATATTTGAACCCATTCCACAGCCGAGTTTTGCAATCGGGCTCTGATACCACTTAATGTAACACCCCAAACCCGGCCTAGAAGTTAGACCCAAATCTGGAGTGTCACATTGGGTTGCTTTTCGAGAAGCCATGGTTCCAATTGAAAACAATTCTTGACATTAAAAACTAAAGTCCCAGTTTGCGTTTGTTTATTATTAATCGACATTTATTAAAAAGTTATTACCTTTAAAAAATAATCTTTGTTTGTTTCGGAAGCTTAATTAAAATGACTGACTTATGAAAACGTTATGTTTACGACGTATTTGCGAAAGCGTAGTATTTTCGAACCCAAGCTCCCTTGCAACATAATCCACGCAGCTAACCACTGAGCCACAAGCTCCTCCTGTGTCTTAAACCATGCGCAACTAAATTTAAATCTATAACCAAATTCTAAAGTCCATTTAAAAAGAAAACTAAAATGCAAGAGCCAAGACTTGAACCTTGGACCTCCTTCCTTCCTTGTGGTGTCACCCCCTTGTCTCTTATGTGGCGTCACTTTGCCACTACACCACACACTCCACTTGTGTCATTTTTCTCCATATTTTATTCTTAAAGCCTACCTACAAACTCCCAGGGTTTTATTCACCTAAAACCAAAATTTTTCCTATGCCCCAGTTTGATCCTGGGACTTCATAGAAGACCCCTAACCTTCCAAAATCACTCACCTAATAAGTCTAACTTACATTAATGCCGTTTTCAAAAATTTTCAACGCTACTACGCCTAAGGCCCATTGGGCCCAATTCTCTTAGGCCCAATTTTAGGATGTTACGAATCTACCCTCCTTAAAGAAATTTCATCCTCGAAATTTCAAACTACATGAACAGTTGCACATCCTAATCTACAACACTACACTCACGCTGCGCACTCTGATTCTAAAACACTAATACACTTTCTAACTTATTCTTGGAACCTCTTACACCCAACCAACCTCTAACCATAGAAGCAAGTCGATTTAACACACATACATAAAATTTCTATATTCATACATCACATCCACACATCACAGAATGAATACCAGAAATACATTTCAGCACATAATAGAAAATAGGGTCAAGAAACTTACGGATTCGGCGCCAGACACTCGGTGTACCACACTTCGAATAAAGATATATTTTTTCTAAACCATATTTTAAGCAAATTTTGAAAAACATTTTCGAACCCATTCCACAGCCGAGTTTTGCAACCGGGCTCTGATACCACTTAATGTAACACCCCAAACCCGGCCTAGAAGTTAGACCAGAATCTGGCGTGTCACATTGGGGTGTTATTCGAGAAGCCATGGTTCCAATTGAAAACCTTTCTTGACATTAAAAACTAAAGTCCCAGTTTGCGTTTGTTTATTATTAATCGACATTTATTAAAAAGTTATTACCTTTAAAAAAATAAACTTTGTTTGTTTTAGAAGCTTAATTAAAATGATTGACTTATGAAAACGTTATGTTTACGACCTAATTGCGAAAGCGTAGTATTCTGAAAGCAGATATTATTTTCGAAAACCGTGATTCAAAGTTTAGCAAATTTAAAACATAATAAACTAAAATTCCAAAACTAAAACCAGAATTTAAGAGAGGCCTTATTACAAAATATTAGCCCAAGTTAAAAATAAGTAAAATACTAGAGTCCAAAACTGCTCGTAGTGTGGCCACCTCCGAGTCCTCTAACACGTCGAACCGCCTACTAAGGATTTCCTGAGAAAAATATTTAAAAGAGGGGGTGAGTTTACGAAAACTCAGTGTGTACAATCCCTCGTCAGTCATAAAGCACGTATCAAAACAATCTCGGCCGAAGCCCATTACAATAACGGTGGCAATTGGGCCTTAGCCCAAAATATCCTCGGTTGGGCCTTAACCCATATCAAAAGTCACATATCATATTTATCTGGGCCTAAGCCCATCTCAATGTTAAAAACCACATATGTAATGCATTAATGCCCGTACCAACCCTGCACTCCGTCCCCTGTCCAACCTTACACTCCTGTGGGGATTTAATCGACCCACCCATCCCTACACTCCTTATGTAGCACCGGTTGCGGCACTAACTTAACGGTGCAGCATAGCTGCTCGATGGCTAAAAAGCCTTCGGTGGATCCACAGTCGTCAAGCGACCATGCGATCCTATTAGCACTTCCCCTTTCAAATAATCCGAATCCTATGCAATATGACATAATAATTCGTGTATGCGATATGTCATGTATGCAAAACATATATCAGAGAACGTATGAAACAAATTACCATCATAATCAGAATAACAATATACAACATAATCAAGCTAACCAACCTCTAAGGGTATAACAGTAATTTTACCTACCAGAGGTATTTCAGTAATTTAACCACCAAGGGTATTTCGGTAATTTTACAAATCAAGGGTATTTCGGTAATTTTACAAATCAAGGGTATTTTGGTAGTTTTACAAATCAAGGGTATTTTGATAATTTTACAATCCGAGGGTATTTTGGTAATTTCACAAATTAGGGGTATTTTGGTAATTTTGCAAATTGGGGTTATTTCGATAATTTCGCAAACTGGGGGTATTTCGATAATTTCGCAAACTGGGGGTATTTCGATAATTTTATAAATCGAGGGTCTTTCAAGAATTTTGCAAACTGAGGGTATTTCGATAATTTCAGAAACTGTGGGTATTTCGGTAATTTTACAAATCGAGGGTATTTTGGTAGTTTTGTAAATCGAAGGTTTGCTAAACAGAGATAACGATGCGAATGGGCCTAAGGCCCATTCTCGGCCCAAATGATCCCGCACACTCGTGTGGCCCATTTAGCCCAAGTCTAGCCACAGATATGAGATTCGCCCAGTCCAGCCTAATTTATACTACACAATCATACAATCTACTCATATGGGCCCACGGGCCCATTGGGCTCACTTCGGCCCATCGTGGCCCAAGCAGCCTCAACCCACAAGAATACTACTGATGGCCTCAACTATCGCGTCGAAGCCCCCACACGTGCACTCGCACGCTCGTGTGGCTACTATCGCCGGGTGACCGGCATTTCGGCATTTGCCGCTCTACATCTAGAGTAGAGAGAATACACACCTGATAGGAATTCTGAAGCTGCTAAACCGCGCTCCGAAAGCTCCTATGCCCAATGCCCACCAAGGTATATTAACTCTCCTCATAGAATACTCTATATATAGCTAGCTTCTCACCTTCCTTCTTTGTATCTTTCCGATGTGGGATCTCTTCGTCAGTAGAGTTTAAATTCAACTCAAACTCTTCCCGTCCAATTCGCAAAATAAATAATCCATTACTTGTCATGGGATTCGAGCCCAAGCTCCCTTGCAACATAATCCACGCAGCTAACCACTTGGCCACAAGCTCCTCTTGTGTCTTAAACCATGCGCAACTAAATTTAAATCTATAGCCAAATTCTAAAGTCCATTTAAAAAGAAAACTAAAATGCAAGAGCCAAGACTTGAACCTTGGACCTCCTTCCTTCCTTGTGGTGTCACCCCCTTGTCTCTTATGTGGTGTCACTTTGCCACTACACCATACACTCCACTTGTGTCATTTTTCTCCATAGTTTATTCTTAAAGCCTACCTACTAACTCCTAGGGTTTTATTCACCTAAAACCAAAATTTTTCCTATGCCCAAGTTTGATCCCAGGACTTCATAGAAGACCCCTAACCTTCCAAAATCACTCACCTAATAAGTCTAACTTACATTAATGCCGTTCTCAAAAATTTTAAACGCTACTACGCCTAAGGCCCATTGGGCCCAATTCCCCTAGGCCCAATTTTAGGATGTTACATGTATAAGGTAAGTTCTTGTGATCTTTGAGTGTGAATTTAGTTTAGTGTATGAAATGTGGTGCCAATGAGGGCATATTGGTTAGGCACTTAGGTTGAATGTTTTGGTATGTTTTAAGCTTGTTTGAATGTGTTTTGAAGGTGAGAAAATGGTTGAAATCAATCTGGTTTGGTACCTAAGAAATGAGTGATGATTTACCTTATTTTAAAAGCCATTTTAGGTACACACGGTCTGGGACATAAGCTGCCATACGACAGTGTGCCACACATGGTCACTCCACACAACTATGTGGCCTATTAAATTTTGGTGTAGGTCTTTCCCACGCGAACACATGTTGTTACATAGCCTGGTGACACGGTCATGTGACCCTATTTTCGAATTGTACACGGTCTGGCCACACAGCCGTGTGACTCTTGTTTTCATTTTTGTCTACATTTTTCTATTTTGTTTCATATTAGTCCCTAATTGTTTCCAAATTGATTCTTTTAGTTTTGTATACTCGATTTAAAGCCCTTTTTTGTAAAAATCCCATGAACGGTGATTGGTTAGAATAAATAGTATTTAAGTTAATATCTTATTAATTTTTATGATTTATTGAGATTTAATATGTGTTGTAATACGCCCTAACCCTAATCCGACAACGGAGACAGGTTAAGGGTGTTACAATGCTAAGAAAGTGCATGCTAAGAAGTTGTTGAGTTGAAATTCTCTCCAAAACAGCTCACGGGAAAGCATGCATTAGTGGCCTCTGTCGACCCAACTGAAGGAGAAGAAGAAGTTGAACTTGACATTAGAACTACAGCAGTCACTCTAAAGATGACCACTTAAGCAGGTCATGCGAGCAACCCAGCTAGTTTCCATAAGAAGAATGGTTGATCACTTTCATTTATCCATTGTCTATCACAATCGAGTTGTGTCCAAACTTCGAGCTGAAATCTGAATCTTAGCACAATCCAAACAACAATGTTTAACATATTTTTTCAATAAAAAAATAGGGTCAAAGAAGAATAGGAAAGGAGATGGTATGCTTGTTTTTTAGTTGCTCCTACTGATGGGAGTTTTCTTTTTTTTTTTTGATTTGTAATTGTTGAACTTTTTTATTGTATAATTGATGTTATTTTTGTGTATAAACTCTTTCTTCATCTTACTTAGATATAATTTTAGTATTTTGATTATTGATGCAAATACTTAAAATTCATTAATAGTTAATTTGTTTGATTATGTTTTAAGTTAAATTTAATGGATTAAGGTGAATGTACTAAAGGGGTGCATTTGTTGTTACTATTGATGAGCTTCTTCATTTGAATTGGTTGTTCAAAAAAGTGCCAAAGGGAGAGATTGTTGTGACAAGTTTTTGAAGTGTCCTGCATAGTGCCAAACAACTAGCACTACAACAGACTTAGTAACTTGCCATGTTTGGAGTTGGCAAATTTTGAAATAAAATCTTTAGGCTTTGAACAATATTTCAGAAGTATGAAAGCTCATCTATGAAATCAATCCATTTAAAACAACTTATCTTGAAGATCAGGTTGGGCCAGATTAAGCAATCAAATCCCTTAAATTATGGAAACTGGGTCAGGATAGCATTAAAGGCATATCTATAACAATCCATTTTATATTGCTCTTTATTATTATATTATATTATATTATATTTTCTAGTTTAGCTATTATTAATAAGGGATCGAATTGTAATTGATCCAATATGTTAGCAAGTCTCGAAACTCTTATATTGTAACAGCCCGATTTAGGGGTTAGTCAGAACAGTGGTTACGAAACCACTAATCCGAGGTCGGAGAAAATTATTTTAATATTATTTTATGAGTTAAAGCATGATTGTATAGGTGCATAAAAATTTTGATGCTTTAAATTTAGCGATTTCATGCTTAATTACGAAAAAAGGACTAAATCGCATAAAGTGCGGAAGTTCTATTTTACAAGCCAAAGGTGTCTAAAAGACATAGAATATTAATTGGAAGTCTTTAAAGTGCAATTAGCCCCTCAATAAATGGTTGGCCGACCATAGGGGACAAACCATGTCAAAATTGGTCAAAGTTGTTGAAATTAGGTGGACTAAATTAATGTTTTATAATAAAATAAATAAAGGAAAGATATTTTAACACCCCTAGCCCGAAACTGCCCTTGGAATAGGGTTAAGAGGCAATACTAATCATTTCCTAACATTTCATATCATTTCACAACTAAACATGTCAATTTACAATAATATAGTCCCTTATATAGGTCAACGAGACCTTCAACATGCTTTAAAATAGGGTCGGGACTAAATCGAACACATACGGAAGTTCTCAAAAATTTAAAAATTTTTCTAAGTTACAGAGGTAACACGCCCATGTGGGCAAGCCGTGTGCCTCCCACGGCCTCAGACACACCCGTGTGTCTAAGCCATGTCAAAACAGGGCATACATACTAACTTGTCCACACGGCGACATGACACGCCCGTGTGCCACACCCGTGGCTGCTACTGACTTGCACCACATGGCCAGTCACACGCCCATGTGTCTAGCATGTGGTTGAGTTTGACTTGCTATAAATACAACCACGAGGGACACGGTCGAGCCACACGCCTGTGTGCTCAACCGTGTGGGCAGTTATAGGCCATTTTCAAGGCCAAACTTGCCTCCCACACATTGAATCACCTACAAGCTTCAAATCAATACCAATTCATGCCCCAAAATGCATCCAAATATACTAACACCAACACCAATTCATCATCAAATATACCATCTCCAATTATGCATTATTTCTACTCAAATATGTCCATTTAAAATACCCAATTTCACATCCTAAATCATACCAAAACAAGTATCATGCATTACATATCATAATTCCACATTTAAACCTCATTTCTCAACAACCAATTAAGCATAAAATATACCATATCCATTTTCTCTAACTCATGCCATATTCATCATTTCCATAGCTCATATATAAGTATCAACATCATTCAACTTCCAAGCCAAATCACATGGCAAGGTTCAAACATCTCAAAATGTACCATATCAACTAGCCTATACATGCCATATACCAACTATATACATCTTTCAAAAGTACCCAAAATAGGTAGCCGATAGTGTGATAGAGATGCTGACGATCCCCAGATCCGAGCTAGCTTTACTGACACTGTAAAACAGAGAAATAAATTACACAGTATGCTTTCAAAGCTTAGTAAGTTCGTAATATAATACATACTACTCAATAGTGCAACATCAATATACAATTAAACCACCACAAAGATAGATACACAATTAAGCATATTATCATCCTCAACCATATGCTCAAATATCCTTTCATTCAATCTTTAAACTATTATCAACCACATAGGTTCAAACATACCTTTGCCAACACTTAGTTACCATACGTACTTGCTATTCAATGCTTGATACCATGTCTAATTCAATGCTCGATATCTTTCCAACTCCATCGCACACTTAGTGCCCAAAACATAGCAAAAGCTTAATTAACATCGCACACTTAGTGCCTCGATACAAAACCAAACTTAATTCGGCATCGCACACACAGTGCCAATCAGTAAAGCTGAAGCTTCCATTACTTCGCACACACAGTGCTATTCATCTCTATCTTGATTTCAATTACGCACACTCAGTGCCACATTCCTCAATCTCATATTTAACATTTCTAATTCAATAATTATACATTCATTCAATTCACATCACATAGATATAATTTAACAACTAGTATTATATCCGAACTTACCTCGGACGTCAAAATACCAAAACTGGCCGATTAATCGAGTACTTTGTCTTTGCGTCGATCTCGACCCAAATCTCCCCTTTCTTGGTCTATACATATTCAAATTTAGATCATTCAATTACCAATTCATTCAATTTAATCCACACACACATATTTAGGTCATTTTACAAAATAACCCTTACATTTTCACATTTCGACACTTTAGTCTCTATTTCACAAAATCAACAAATACACAAAATTTCATTTCACCCATGCCTAGCCAAATTCTTCTAATGTCCACACAAGCCCTCACATTTCATTTATTTCACATTTTAGTCCTCCAATTTCTTATTTTCACAATTAAGTCCAAATTACTCAATTTCACTAAAAATTCAAAGATAACATATGTTTATCTTTCACCTATCTTTCATATTTCATCATCAACTACAAAAAATCTCAAGAATTCATCAATGGAATATCTCAAAATCACCATCAATTTACAAAATTAAAGCATGGGTTTGATAGTACACTAAGCAACGATCACAAAAACGTAGAAATTATCAAAAACAGAGCTAAAATCACATACCAATTTATCCTTCAAAGTGCCCAATGTTGAAAAAGATAAAAACCCCTTTTTGTTTCCTCTTATTTTTGGTAGAGAATGATTGAAAATGATGAACCATTTGTTTTTATTTTAATTAATTTTAACATTATTTATAAAATACCAACATTACCCTTAACTAATACATTTAAAATTCACTAACACATGTCTACTAATGTCCATCTATTTAATTCATGGTCAAATTTCATAATAAGGACTTCACATTTAATAAGACATGGCAATTAAGCACTTTAACAATCAGCATACAGCTTTTGCATTTTATGCGATTAAGTCCTTTTTGCTAATTAAGCACTCAAACAATAAAGTTTTCACACAGAAATTTCAAACAGGCTTAATCACATATTATAAATATCTAAAATAATATTAAAATATTTTTTGACCTCGGATTTGTGGTCTCGAAACCACTGTTCCGACTAGGGTCTAAATCGGGCTGTTACAGATATCATCTTTTCTTCTCTTCTTCTCCACTGAAAATTAGCAGCAAAATAGGGGGTTTGAGAGCTCAAAAATTTCAGCAAGCTTTTCTCCTTGCAAGTAAGTGCTTTAATGGCCATTCTTTGTTAATTTTTGTACTTTTGGAACCCCTAAAGCTTAAGTTAGCTAAAGAGGGGACTATTTTGCAAAATGGTTGGAAGTTTAAGGTTTTCCCATGTGAGCATTTATGTTTTTTGCTGCATTTTTATGGAAGAAAATGAGTCTTAGTTGTTAAATAAAAAACTTTTGTGAAAGGTGTTACCATGAAAACACCTAAAACGACCTTTTTGTAAAGATTATAAAATAGGTGTTAAATGTGTGAAATAATGAGTATTGAGGGTTGCCATAAGAGTAATAAATGTTCATCTAGGCTTGTAAAAGGAGCAAATTCGATTAGAATCAATTTATGAGCCTAGGGGTAAAATCGTTATTTTGTGAAAGCTTAAGGGTAAAATAGTAATTTTGCCAAAATATGATTATTGAAATGTATTGATTAATGTGGCAATTAAATGAGCTAATTTGTTATTATAGATCAAGAAGAACGATGAATTAACCTTGATCGAGGAAAAGGCAAGGTATCAGACTAGATCGGCAATTTGGTCTATTTTGAAATCGAGGTAAGTTTGTGTGTAATAAATTCAACATCATGTTATTAAGTTTTAAAATGTTTGATATTAGTAAAGATGTATATTATTTCCATGAAATTGAGTCATGATGTTGAATGAGAGAATGATGAAAATTTGTGATGTTGAAGTCCTGGTTGGACATTAAAAGTGAAAGAATATCATTATTGAGAATGATAAGGTCCCGTATAAGACCATATATAAGACCATATTCGGGATATGGCATCGACATCAAAATGAGTTCCTGTGTAAGACCATATCCGGGATATGGTATCGGCACCAAAATGAGATCCCGTATAAGACCATATCCAGGATATGGCATCGGCATCGAGGTGTGACCCCATGTAAGACCATATCTGGGATATGGCATTGGCGTCGTGTTTATTTGTATGTTGACGATTGTGTTCCCTCTGGTATTCCAAGTGATTCATTGAGATAAATAGTTAGGCTTATATAGAGACGAAATTAGTGCTAAAGTTATGTGATGAAGTGATATAGGTACACGTGAGTAATTCACGAGAAATGTTTACAATATGGGACATGATATGTATTTGGTAAGAGTAAGCATGAGTAAGTTATGGCAATGTGCTTGAGACTTTGTGTTTTATTCTATGCAATTGATAGATAACATTATGAGCCTTAATGTTGCTATTTATTTCATGCAAACTTACTAAGCTTTATGCTTACTCCTCTCATTTCCCTCTTCCTTGTAGTATCACCAAGCTAACTCAGGGATCGTAGGACGTCGGAGCTCGGAATCACACTATCAACTTCTCTTTGGTATAGTAAAGTTAGATTTATTTTGAGTATGACATGTATAGAACTTGGTCATTTTGTTATGTTATATTTGTTAGCCAAGGTGTTAGCTATTAATGTTGTTCTATTCATTTTGTAAATGGTCATTGGAAATTGGCCAATGCTTGTCAAGTTCATATTTATAAATGACGATGAAATTCATGAAGTGCATGTTTGTGTGGATGTCTTGATTTTGGGTTTTGGAAGTGTCTTATGGTCGTGATGTATGTTGAATTGATTTGGTATAAGTGTGCTTTCTTTGTAGGGTGGCAAATGGCTTAGTAGATAGCCTTACAATTGTCCACACGGGTAGACACACGGGCGTGTGTCTAGGCCGTGTATGACACACGGTCAACCCCTTGGGCGTGTTGAGAGGCCGTGTGTCCCCATGCATGCTAGGTTGACAAGTCAGAATACCCAGTAGAAAACCCGCGGCCTGAGACACGACCGTGTGTCTCAACCGTGTGGGAGACACGGCCTAAGACACGGGCATGTGCCCGGGCCGTGTGAAGTCTGCACCTGAAATTAGGAATTTAATTTGACACGCGGTCTAAGGACACAGGTGTGTGCCTTGGCCGTGTGACCTTATTAAGGTGATGACGTCATAAATAGAATGCCAAGGTTTTTGCACACAAGGTAAGACACGGGCGTGTCGTGGCCGTGTGAGGGACACGGGCTAGGGACACGGGCGTGTGTCCGGCCGTGTGAAAACCCCTGTAGGTTCGAATTGGAAAATAAATCCACATGGGTGTGGAACACGGGCATGTGACATGCCACACGAGTGTGTGGCTCTGTTTTATGTCAAATTTGTCTAAGTGTTCAAAAGTTTCCAGTTTGGTCCCGAATCATTCCGGGTACAATTTTAGGGTCTTGTAGACCTATAATAAGGACATTAAGGTCTTAAATGAAAAGTTTCAATTTGAAATGAAATTTTATGAATCGATGTTGAACAATTAAGCAAGTTAAGTACGGTAATGCCTCGTACCCTGTTCAGGTGTCGAATACGGGTAAGGGGTTTTACATATATAATTGGGATACTTGTATAAGTTTTGTACTAATTATTGAGAGCACTTATTTGTTCTTTAAGGAATATATTTTTGTAAGTGCATCTAAGAGAGTAAACAAGTTTTTTTGCTTACTTTACTACTAAATTTTTAAGAGGAGAACTTAGAGGTGAATGATCTCGATTTTTAGGTATAAAAGTAAGGTTGCTATATCATGGTGTGACAGGACTTGAATCACTTGTTGTATTGGATTGAAAGATAGTGAATTTACTCATTAAGTTAGTCTTCACAAACATTAGGATTCTAAACTCCTTAAACAATCTAGTGTGTTATCATTTTTGTTGTTCTTGTTGTAGTGCCACCTTCAGTGGGCACTATAGCCATTACTTCCATTCAAGCACTCTATTTTTCTAAGCAATAACCAATTGTTTGTTTCAAAATATTCAAAAGTCCTTTAGCATGTTTTTTTTTTTAAATGTTAAGGAGGTTGACATTTTCTAGTGCATTTAATATTATTGGAACACTAGGGAAAAACTATTCTAATAAACTCTTAAACTTGGTCGTAACACTTCATTTCACAATAAGACAAGTTGGAATTATAGTCCTTAACGAGACTCATAACTTATGATCAAATAAGTGAAGTAAGTGCTTGTGAACACTTTTGATGAGCTCTCTTATGTAATTAGACAAGTTAGAGGGCACTTATTATGAATTGAACTATAGGATCTTGGAGTACTTGCTATATACAAGAAACAGTGCATGGCTCTTTTAACATTTTATTTTGGAGGAATCATAATGACTTCGTAGCATGGAGCAACACTCTATATTTACTTTCATTTCAAAAATTAAAACCTTGGCTACTTTTGGTTACGTGTCACTTAAATGTCGAGATATAACTCAATGTTTTATTTCAAAATAAGTGATTGTTGTATATGATAAGTGTTACCTTATATAATTTATTTTCAAATAATAAGTATAAATTTTCACTTGGAGAGAAATCATTTTTTTCATCTTCCCTCTAGTTTTTTAGGGCACTTTTAAGTTCGTTCTTCTATCTATAAATTGGAGCGATCTCCCCACTATTTTCTCGAGATCTTTAAGAGTTTCTTCTATGAAAAAGAAATACCATAAAAGAGCTTAGAGTCAAAATTTTGTGTTTTATATATAAATAATAATAAAAAGAAAAAAAAGGAATGACTCAAAAAGAATAAAAAAAATGACTGTTGCTTAAGTTCTAAAAATTAGTTAAAGATTCCTTTGCAATCCAAAGGGACTTCCTAACATTTTAGAAGCCTTTCTTATTGAAAGGTTGTGCCCTCTTTTGAGGGAAACCTAAGCACTAGTTTTATATATAGCCCTCCTAATAAGTGGTTATTTACATCAATTCAAACAATTGTCTCATACTTTTTTCTCTCTTTAGGTTGGTTGGATTTTGTTTTGATTTACGAACAGTTCAAAAGTGTAGTATACCAATTATCCATGAACAATTCAAAAGTGTAATATACAAATTATTCAATATGGGATAAAGGTATTGTATCTTGAGAATATTATTTATCTTTTCTTAGAAATGTCATACCTAATTTTTGCTTTTTTTATTTATTCCACAAATACATGTATAATAGTAACCAATGTCACTTGAATTAAGTACTAAGAAAGTTGATGTCTTTTAAGTACTATGTAAAAAATTAATGTCGAAAAGACTTTTTATTAAGATTTAATCTAATTTAACTTTAAAATAATTGAAATTTAATGTCACTATCAAATACAAGAGTTAAAAAGAAAGTGGTAATAGTTTGAATATCTAAACGTCCAAAGTGGAATATCGAAGAAAAAGCTTCATTTAAATTCCAAAGCAACTATGATTTTTTCTATGAAAAAGAAATACAATTAATTCGCACGATTCTTTGTTTTCATTTAATTCATAGTCTATACCCATTTGGGAAAGTGGGAAGCCTCAAGTTGCTATACTTTACAATAACTAGAATACGTGTAATATTATGACAAATATGACAAGGGGTCCAGTTGTTTGCCACCTAGTCTCATGAAAATAAAAAACACTAGAAAATTTTGCAATTTGCCTCTAAATGGCAAGCAATATATTCTTCCTTTTATTACATTTTCTCACCCTTCAACTTAATTGTAATGATAGCTATCGCTTTTATATTATAGAGAATTGGGTTATTCCTTAGTTTGATATACGAGAGAGTTATGAATTAAAATATCAGGCGAAAAATAAATTTAGATAAAAAAATTAAATTTATTCAGAATATGAATTGAATTTAGATCGAAAGATTTAAATATTCAGTGTGAGAGTTTAACTTGATTCAT
Organism: Gossypium australe; assembly: GCA_005393395.2. NCBI lineage: Eukaryota > Viridiplantae > Streptophyta > Magnoliopsida > Malvales > Malvaceae > Gossypium > Gossypium australe. The sequence continues at coordinate 102,182,519 of CM016619.1, read as the reverse complement.
TTTTTAGTTTATAATAAATTATTTTTATGTTACTTTATATATTACGGAAAAACAAATTATATTAGTAGACGAATCTAAACATTTCTTTAGTCTAATCAGAAATGAACAAATCGATTAAAAGATTAATATGTCGTCTCTCGAGTCCAGTTGAGGAGATGCTTTTGTCTTGGGCATTAGAGCGGATGACTCCCAAAAAATAGATGTATAGATGTGACTGCCTGGACTGGTAGTATATCGGACTGGACCCAAGAAGAATAGATCCTGAATTTGTTTATGGATTTATTCACTTGTGACGTTCATAGTGTGGCATACCTAAATCCTGAATGGATAACAGACTATGTATGCATGACTCGTACACTTTGATGTAAGTAAAAGTCTAAGTTCAAATAGATAAGAAACTGAAAGTTGGTGCGTTGGGTGTATGACTTCTGCAGTCTGTATCGTCATTCACAACTGTGGAATTCATAGCCCAAGACATAGGTAAATGATATACTCTCATTGGCATTACATGGTTGATGAAAAGTAAACGTGGTCACGGGTCATTCGTCTTTGTGATGGATGACTTAATCACTATTTGATAGTGATTGACTTTTAATGAAGAGAGATGTAATGGTTACCATGAGATAAAATAATATTATATTGGGAGAACGAATATTATCCCAAAGAGATTAAAGATGTCATATGAGGGTAACACACTTATGATAAGGTCATTGGACGAGCACTGATCAAATTGCTATGTAATGGTATGTCGTTGAGGAGAGCTCGGTCACGATACTATAGTGGAATGATTTTGTGACTAAATGAGTTTATAATTAAAAGGAGAAAATGATACATGCATGGATGGGGTGAAATTTATTAAATTTCATTCATCGAATGTGCCAATTTTCAAGTTTAGGAAACTAGCAAACTTGCAACGACTTTTTAGATGGGATCCTGGCTTTTTTGGGTTGAGATGTCTTCATGACGTTCGAAGATCTATCTCTTAACTTCGAAACACACTTTGAAACACTGATTTTAAGTTTAGGAGCTCAAGTTATCAAAAAGGTTTTCTTCATTGCTGGAATGACTTCGTGACTAAATGAGTTTATAATTAATAGGAGAAAATGATCTTTTTCTTCTTCTTCCTCCACCCCTCCTTTATCATAAAAGCTAGAACTTAATTATAAATCATTTGAGCCTCAATTGTATATGTCCAATCAGTCCCTCCAAAATGGAAATGAAAATGAGAAATGAATTCATTTAGAAATGAACAAGAAAAGCCCGAAAATGAAAATAAATCATATGATCATAATGAACAAGTTGAATGGTGAAATATTAAATATATTTTCTCAAAAACTTTATCAGGGATAAAATCGTCATAATCTTATCGAGGGTAGAATTAAGATGAGAAAATTATTTAATTAAATATAAATATTGAAGTTTATTTTGGAAAATAAAAAAACAGAATCAGATTGGACCATATTACAAAGTATTGAGTTGAAAAGTTTGGGAAGTACTTGTAATTGGGCCTGATGTGAGAGAGACCCAAAATCTCCTTATGGAATATGAAGCGGCGACAACCCTAGTAGGAATACTAGGGTTGTGTCACCCTCCCTAATCCTACTCTAAGTAGGAAGTGTTCTTCTATTTGAAATAAACTTCTCCAATTCAATAAGGGTTTTACCTTCTCTCCTTATAAATAGATGGCACCGAAAGAGCTATTTACACACAACTTTTCGATATTGTTACTCTACCCCAAAAATTGAGAGATTTTTATTCTTTAAGAATTAAATATAATTTTTAGAATAACAATTCAACTGGTTTTTATTTGAGAAGAGAATTTTTGTTTTTACCTTAAAAGAAAAGAAAACTATTTCTAGTTTCTATGTTTGATTTAAATCGTTTGAGCCCACACTCAAAGCAATTCGTTGTACGAGAATAGCCAAGAAGATCATTTGTTTGAAAGTCAGGAACGATAAAGATCTGTCTATTCGAAAACACATGTACAATTTTAGTTTAAGGTTTATTGCTATAAATATCACAAACTTAATCGATTTTCAAAATTTTTATTTTTCCCTATGTTAAAAAACTTTTTGTAAATTGGATCTTTTTCGGACTCTCTTTAGGTGGAATTTCTCTTCAGTCACTCTCTTTTTAAGTATCCTTAGTTTAATTTAATGACTAATTATGTTTGGTATCTGGAAGGTTATTATGACAACAACACTAATTAAGAAAATCAACACTCTTTTTGTAATGGCTTGGGTCTTTTCATGCTTCTCTTGATTCCTACAATCATCAGTTGAGGTATTATGAATTTAATCATTTTCATTTTGTGGCAGACAACCCACAGCAATTCCAACACCTAATTCCCTTAATTTAATTATGGGTTTAACAAGTTAGATATAATTATATTAGTGGAGGGTCCGGTTTCCATGAATGCAATCATGACCGGGTTTTCTAAGTTATGCCCATTCAATTTTATGCGTTGCAACAAATTTTTGCAACTTGGAATGAAGCACGTTTTCATTCTTGCAGGTTCTCATTATTGTTAAGTTTAAAAAAATAAAGTAATTATCTTCCTTTTTATTTAACTAATTTAATTAATGTTACAGAATAAAACAATAATGTGTTTCATTTAAGTTGTCAACTTAATGCACATACATATGATTGATGCCCATAATGTCTTGTCAGTGTCATTTCATTGCTATAGCATATGAAAATTAATCAGTTGAAAATTTGAAAGTGGTCGTTTGAAATTTGACTTAATTTTCGAGCCATCATCTACATCATTGACTAAAATTTTGAAAATTAGCCAAAGGTCTATTCCTGGTAAGTCAATTTTTTTCCCTTCAAGTTTAACGTTAAATTTACATGTGGGTAAGGTACAAATATTTTCTTGGGCTGCATCGCACTCACGTCGTGAGTACAAATTAATATTGATGTTTGATGCTTTCAAGATTTTATCATTTAAAGATGTATTTTTCATATTTGAACTCAATTAAATTTTATATAAAATAAATTTTATATAATTACAATATTTAACTTATAAGATCACGTTATAATGTATAATTCAAATTTATTCATTTATTTTACTTAAAAGCCCTTTAAGATTTTGTTACTTTTAAGTCAGACTTGGACAATAACTTTTGTAACTTCATGTTGTCCTATAAGCATCTCTATCTGTGACTCTGCATGTTTTAACCCACGTCTTCATACATAAAAGTATGCAGTTTGCATTATAGATGAAGCCTTCAGGTATCATAATTATAAAAAAAAAAAAAAAAAACTCTTATATAAGGTTATAGGTTCGACCCTGAAGAGAAACACTTTCACATTTCAAAGCTTTTAGAGGCTATTAGGCATCCAAAGAAAACAATATTAAGTTAATCTCACAACATTAGTATGGAAAGACAAAGCCAAAAAAAATATTAGGGAATCGAAATAAAATAAAATAAACTAATGGCAGAATAGAGTTAAAAGAATTGTATTGAATTTTTAAAATTAAATTATTAAGTTTTTGAAGAGGCAAAAATAGAAATTTCCATTTAACCAATGAGCTAACCAAAATTAGATTGAATTATTAGTTATTAAAAAGAAATTAAAATTATATCATTTGAGTGAGAAGGTCAAATTCTTGCTCTGTATCTTCATCCTTTAAAATTAGATTTGTTTATAAGTTGAGTTATTTGCTCATATCTAAAGGTTCATTAAAATTTAGAAGGATTAAGATAAAAATGTTAGTCTCGAAAAATGAATTTAGGTAACAAATATAGACCCATTTAAAATATGAATTGGACTCGGGCTTGAACATTCAAGACTTGAGAGTCCAACCCAACCTGTTTTTCAAGTTTGTAATGTTTTATACAATGTTATTTTTATATAATATATAATTTATAACACATAAAAATTAAATCTATATTAATATATAGTACTACTATAATGTAAACATTAAAAATTTTAAGATGATTGTCGAAACCATCCTTTTTTGAAAAGGCGAGAATCGGACTTGGATTTTGAAGATAAAAGCGGGAGTCGTCACCGACCTTTTATTAGGTGCGATCGGGTCACCTATAAAACATTTTAGTCTACGAGTTTCGAGAAAATGGGCTCGGGAGTCGGTTACGTACGAGGAAGGATTAGCATCCTCGGCACGCCCAAAATTGGTACCAGATTGATTAATTAATGTCCTTATGTCGAAAGTCGGAAATTATAAAAAGATTTTAAAAAAGAACCGATCTCTTTCTGGAAATATTTGAGTTTTCTCGAATTGAATAGCAAGATTTTCTCGTTCCGAAGGAATAAAATATCACATCCAATACTTTAGGACACAATAATTTAAATCCTCGAATCCAAGATGAGTATTGCTTTATTTAGAAAATCTTATCTCGAAATAACGGAATGTCACATCCAGTAAGTTAGGACACGACATATCGAATTCTCGAGGACAAGCTTTTATTTTTATTCAAAAACTTTTTATTTTTAAAACGATATTTCGCTACTTAGGTTAAACAAGAAAAATCGAAACCTAGTAAGTTAAGGCGCGATTTTCCCAAATTTCTAAACACGAAATGTTGCCTTTACGAAAGAAATCAATATTATATCAGGCAAAATGTAGCACGAATTTGTGACAAAATGCGGAAAATGAAGTACAACGCTAGCAAGCATATAGAATACATGTTAAATACAAACGGTAATAATAAGACGAAGATGGAAATAAAGTGAGTAGAATCGATATGCTAAAAGGGATAATAAACAGAAAACGAAAGAATAGTAAGCAACATGGCAGCTTCACAAGCAGACAGGAAAACAAAGACGATAACGATAACAATGACGATAATAATGATGACGAAAATGATATTGAGACGTAAACATAAATATGAATATGTAAAATGTGATGATATGAATGCAGATAGAAGTATATATGAAATAATATAAGTACAAATATATGAATGAAAAATAAGTAATAATGTATACACACATATATATATAACATAATAGAAGTAACAATAATAATAACAACAACGATAAAAATAATAATAATAACAACAACAATAATAATAATAATAGCAATAATAATAATAATAATAATATAATGATAAGAGTAATACGAAATATATATACATATATATATACAACATACTAATATGACTATAATAATAATAATAATAATAATAATAGTAGATACACGTATAATAATAATAATAGTGATGATAAAAAATAAAGCAAATAATAGTAATAAATAAAAATAATTCTGTAATCTTGAAGAAAAATAAACAAATGAACCCTTTTTTTTTAAAAAATAGGTTGGAAACTAGATTGAAACCAGGATAGACTCCAAGGATCAAAGCTGCAATAAACTAAAAGTGGATAGGGGCCCCAACAGCACGCGCGTGGAGTTATGGGGACTGATTGGGTAAATAACCCATCCTCTAGTGCGCTGCGTTTAACGCTGGACGAAATCGAAATAGCATGTAGGATTTGGGGCAAAATTTAAATAATAAAAAGGGAATCTACTGCAATTAAATGAGGGCGCAAAGAGGGGGGGCCAAACGCATAATTTGCCCATTCGAGGCAAGAACGCGCGGATCCCCTAGCCATGCGGGTCGGGTCACACGAGTCTCCCTGAAACGACGTCGTTTCAGCGACCGGGGAGACCCCCTAAACGGTGTCGTTTCGTTATATGCATATAAGCCCCAAACTCTTCTGAAATCCCCATTTCAAAACCCTAAGATTTTTTACAAACGTTAGCAGCCAACAGTTTTCTCCCCTCCTTCTTTGCTCCAGACATTCGACCATTGAGCTCCCCTCATCATCGTCGCGCCACCATAGTTTTGTGACCAAGGTTCGACTGCGGAGGGGGAGGACTCCGAAGCCGCGATGAAGGGATCTCCGGTAAGTCTCTTTTCTCCTTTTTTGTTGTTGGTTTATTGGTCAAGATTTGAAACTAAAGAAATAAAATAGCGGAGATAGAAACGGGCAGTGAACAAATAATCAGAAAATGAAAACCAAAAAAGGAATCAACCTTGATCTTTCTATTGCCAGTTTTGCTCGTGTTCGAAGAAGCTTACAAGAGTATTTTCTTCCGTTTTTATAACGGATTTTACACCATTTTTCTATTGTTTCTTGGGTTGTTTTTGTTTGTGCTCTCTGTTCTTCTTGCAGGGCATGGGCGCGAGGCACGCGGCGATAGAGGCGTGCGGGGAGTGGCAGACAAGGCTCTCAGGGCATAGTGCGCTCGTGGAGTCTGTGATCGAGGCATGGGAAGGCACGCGTGGGTGGTGTAAAAGGTCGCGCGTGGGATGCACGCGGTAGCTGGAGGGTCACGCGCGGGGAGTAGCTGAAAGGTGTGAAGGCGGCTGGTGGGGAAGGAACCCCTAGGGTTCCTGATTGTTTAAAATTTTGGGCCATTGGGCCTCTGTAGTTTTTGGGTTAGGGGAATTAGTTTGGGCTGAGTTTTGTTCTATTTGGGGGTCTTGGTAATCGGGCCTGTTAGCCCGGGTCTGTTTTGTAAATGGACATTGGATTATTTATTTTTGGGCTTAAGCGGGCCGGGCAAATTATGGGTATTACAGCTGCCCCTCTTTACTCGTTGTCGTGAAACAGGAACGGAGCAAAACTTTAAAAGACCCAAATTTGCCCGGTCTTGTCTAGCCTTGATTCCTTTGGGTACTCTTCTTTGTCAAGTAGCTCCAAACTCCACTGTAACTTGTTGCTTCGCTCCACTCTTCTGCTACTTCTGTGAGAGAGGGCTTGTAGCTCTAATCTGCTTTATTGTTTCATCATTTTTGCGATCTTTGGCCTATTCTATTGCTTGTTAAGGCAACATGACTGTGGCTTGAATCACATTCCACTATCGTTAATGGACAATGTTCGCCTTCGATCTCGTCTCACCACTGTTTATGGTTACAATCTTCAATCTCTTCCACCGTTGGTTAGTGGCAATATAACCCATTCCACTACTATTCAGTGGCAACAGGATAATCTTCAACCCATTCCACTGCTATTCAATGGCAATAGGACAATCTTCAACCCGTTCCACCGCTGTTTAGTGGCAACAGGACAATCTTCAACCCATTCCACCGCTATTCAATGGCAATAGGATGATCTTCAACCCGTTCCACCGCTGTTTAGTGGCAACAGGACAATTTTCAACCCATTCCACCGCTATTCAATGGCAATAGGATAATCTTCAACCCATTCCACCGCTGTTTAGTGGCAACAGGATAATCTTCAATCCGTTCCACCGCTGTTTAGTGGCAACAGGACAATATTCAACCCATTCCACTGCTATTCAATGGCAATAGGATAATCTTCAACCCGTTCCACCGCTGTTTAGTGGCAACAGGACAATCTTCAACCCATTCCACTGCTATTCAATGGCAATAGGACAATCTTCAACCCGTTCCACCGCTGTTTAGTGGCAACAGGATAATCTTGCTAGCGTTGCTTACATCGTCCACTAGGGAAAATATCCTATAGACTTTTTAATTTGCTTCCTTCAATCTTCAAGAAGACTTCTATCTTCAACCTGCTCCACTATCATCTTTATGGAGCAAAATCTGAACTTGCTACGTTATTCCTTGAGGAACCTATCCTGCAGAATGTGCTTATGCTTAAACAAATGATGAGGATGCCATGACCGGAACGACTCAAATACTGCTGATTATGGTCGACATTTGCATGAATGCAGAATCTCATGAGAATGATGATTTTTCAATGATTAGGATGCAATGATCAGAATGAATCGAATGCCCCTAAATAGGTGTGTCTTGCATGAATGTAGAATTTCATGAGAATGATCCTTTTCTAACAGTTTAAGGTGGTCATCTCTGATGTCTTATGCCACGATTTTGTTCGGCTGGTATTCGTGACGGAAAATCCAGGAGAACAAATATCTTGCTCAACAAATTTGCCCCCTGTAACTTCAGGGTTCACCTCGTTGTGACTTAAGGGTATGGGATCTAAACCTTTACATTCGTCCCAACGCAATTTCAAACCGTAGGATTTGTTTCTTCTTCAACCCATCTCATTGTCATTTGAGGGTACAAGATCTGTATTCTTCCATCTATTGATCACCCTTCGGGTGTCCCAACCAGATGTGTATGCATGATGCTCGCATGAATGCAGAATATCATTTCCTTTCGACAATACTTGGGCTCACCAATCCCGTTTTCGTCAGGATTGTATTATTGGAGCAATACCTTGTCATTTTGTTCAATCGTCATTTTGTCAAAGATCTAAAGAGATAAACTTAATTTGGACTCATGATGTTTCCAACCCATAAGCTTGGTGAATCCTAAACAATAATCCTGTTTCAGACTCCTGTACTGTTTAGAGGTTCCAGAGTAATATACAAAACTTCTTTCATGAAAGTATTATTAGTCCAATAATCGTTATTTCAATGCAAAATGCTTGAAAAGGATCATAATGATGGACGAAACAGAAATTTATTGGGGGCATAGCTCGCGACAAACAAGTTGATCAAAGCTAGCAAATGCAAAGAAATTTATTTAGAGTGTATTTTGAAAAGACAAAGATAGCAAACTCAGAATGGGTAAGGTAGAAGCTAGGTGCCCCAGATATCGTAGCCTGAGCTTCTCTGTTCAAACTTCTTGAGGATCATTTTAAACTCAATATGTGTCTAGGGGATCTGGAGTACTCTGTCGATGCCCTAAGGCGTAACATACCTCTTCATTATTGCTTCAAGCATAGCGAGACTACTGTTTGCCCCATTTTCATCAAAATTTGAGCCGCCCTTTTTAGATTTTCAACTGAAACCCACCTTTGGTCCCAAGGCGCCCTTTGCGGGTTTTCGCCTTTGGCCTCTCCTTTTCTTTCCTTTCTTGCTGAAAATTTCCTTCTTGCTCGTTTTTTGATTTTTTGATTTTTTCTTCTTTCTTTCTTTCTTTCTCTCTCTTTTTTTTTTTGGACAAATCCTTACCATCCATTTCGATCGATATTCATGTTTTCCCAGCACAGCCTTCTTCGCCGTATAAGGTCCTTCCTAGTTTGGTATTCACTTCCTTCTGAAGTCTCTTTTGCAGGAGAGAATTTTTCTTTCAAAGCCCTATCATGAAATTTTCTAAGGTGATTCGCATTATCTGATCGTGACAGATAGCTCTCAACAATTACTTTTCAAATTCACTTGATCACATTAGAATTGGATCCATCCTACCTCATCCAATTTTGGCTCGGCCCGTGCCTAGGGAACAAAGAATTTGACTTCACTAGGCGAAACCTAATGAGAAAGGGGTTGCCCCAGCAGAGGTCCTAGCCAATGTTTAATGAGCATAAAGGGTAAATATAACTTCTATATGCCAATATTCACAAGTTTAGGTCATGTTCCTAGCAATCTTTGTTTTGTTGCCCCTTTTTTTTTTTTTGGGTCTAATGGCTATCGACTTTGTAATATTGGCATACGAAGCGACCCTCACCCTCTTAGTGAAGAGATCGACATCCACGAAGATGAATTGATGCGGACCAGAAGCTTTCTAGGAGATTGGCTTGATAACTTCCATGCCCCATGTGTAGAAAGAATGGAAGAGGCACATAAGTTCTGTCCTCCTCGATTCGGCGTTTGATGCAATTTTCTCCTTCTTTTTTTGGGTAGACCAGTGGCTCGAACCTCTTGATTGGCTTAGTCCGGGTAGAATTATCAGCATGTGATCTTCAAATATCCTTATGGACTTCTTCTGTGACTTCCTTAGCTTGGACAGCATACTCATGCCTCAGTGGTCCCGGCGTGATCATACGAAAAGACTTTTGAACTCTTGGGGATAACTCACTGATTCCTTGCCTTGTTCCTGCGGCCAGCTAAGCTTCCATTTTCATCTCCCTTGTAGTGAGTGCTGACACTTTGCAGGATAGGATCTACCATTCTTAGTAATTTAGGAAATAAGTTGTGGCCTCTGCCATCTCCACAGTCCTCCAATCCCTTTAGACACATATCTCGTTAAAAAGAGAGTCGGTAACAGCGTCGCTCATGTCATTGATATCTAGGGGACCTATTGTGGGTATGAAGGTGGAAAATTAAAAGTATGATATGTGCATGAAACGATGTAGAGTGTGAAATGTGAAGAGTGAAAATAAAGATGCATTTTATTGAAATAACAATTCTGGAAACAAGCCTATTTCACAAAAGGACTCTTGTTGCCTTTAGGCTTAAAGCAACAAGCATGTTTTGAATATTACTCCAGATTAGCTAAAATACAGGGATCCCATCCACAGTCACATTGTTCAAAACACTCTAAGCATGTAGGGGTTTGCAAAGTTTGATTCTTCGGTTCATTCTCCAGATACGTCATGCGCGTTCCAATTCCTCAGTATCAGGTTTTGCACCAGAGCTCTGAATTGGATGTACTCCTGATCTCACACCCCCATTTATCACGGTACTCCAAATAGTTTCCTTTTTAACAACATGGTTGAGCAATGAATTTTCTATACCAGAAGGGTCATCGAATCTTATAGCTCCTATTTTGATGAGTTTTTCGACTAATTTCTTGAAAGCGGTGCAGTCTTCTATCCAGTGACCTGCTGTTCCAGCATGGTAGTCGCATTGAGCGTTCGGGTCATACCATTTGGGGTACGGGGGTTGGAATGGTTTCAAATAGTGAGGAGACACCACATGCGCATCAAATAAATTTTGATAGAGCTCCTTGTATGTCATCGGGATGGGTGTGAACTGGAGCCTTTCCGTGTTAGGCTTTGGATTGGAATCTTGTCTAGGGGGACCTTGATGACTGGTAGCCATTGTCCTTGGCTGTCTCATTGCCATTGGTTTTGGATAGCTCTCATCATGCTTACTCGTACTACCCACTTTCTTTTCCTTCTTTTTCAGGGTCTTCAACGTTCGCTCCCTCTTTTCTTTTGCCTCTGCCCAAACAATCGGTTTGACTCGATCATCCCTAAGGTTAAAACATGAGCCCGTTGGGAAGTTTGACTGGGTTGAGGTATTGGTCTGGCATTGGGGTCCGATAATGATGGGTGCCCCTTGCGATTGTGTATCTGGTTGAACCGAAATATTCATTATCATCCGCACTGTTGACCTCTTGGCCACTCCTTTTTTCAAATCCTCCAACTATTAACCGGGTTAGCTGACCTATCATATTCCTTTGCAGTTCTTGCATTTGTTCCCGCATCTCTTGTTGAATTTTGGTCAATTGATCTTGCATCCGTATTTGCATTTCCTCTACTCTTTCCAACCTTTGCTCCATGTTTTCTAGCTAACTGAAATAACTTAACTTAATCAGGGTCTTTCTACAAATTTTAATGCATGTGATATGATGTAATGCAAATGCATGCAACGCAAATGCATGCAATGCAATTCAAATGCATGAAATGCAATGCAAATGCATGCAATGCAATGCAAAAAGAAAGAGAGGCATTGATTATGAATTCGATTCCTATTAGAAAAACTTGTCTAGAAAATACATTCCTTTAATAAAATGGACCGTATATATGGCCTCTTCCTCTCAGTCCAGGTGAAGACACCGATCCTCTTCTTTGTACCCGAATATTGTGGTCGTGTCCCATCTCCTCTAGCTCTTCGTTTGCTTGATTTAGGTTGTTCTTCATCACTTACTTACCTTTTGCGATGCTCATAATCTTCTGATGACTTTCGAACAATCTTTGTCGGCTTGAATTTTCAGACAAATCTTCTTCTTCTTATCCGGATGTTGTGGTCATGTCCCGTAGCTTCCTTAGTAGACGTCTCTTCTAACTCTTTGTTGCTTGATCTAGATCGTACCTTATCACTCCCTTATCCTTCTCGGTGCTCATAATCTTCGGATGGCTCACAAACAATCCTCGTCGGCTTGAAACCTCCAGTAATGTCTTATCTCGTTGTTTACCTAAGCCGTGTTTAGATGACCGTATCGTATTCCACTTTATCAAGTAACACATCTTCTTATGACAAATTTTTCCATTTAGCAATCAAACGCTAATCAACACTTCCTTTCTAAGATGATGTAATGCAATGCCAATGCATGGAATGAATGCAAAAAGAAAGGGAGGCGCTGATCATGAATTCAATTCCATTAGAAGAACTTTTCTAGAAAATAAAGCTCTTTACATAAAATGGATTACATATACGGTTTTGTATTCATAGTCCAAGCAAAACACCAATCCCTTCCTTCGTGACCGAATATCATGGCCATATCTTGTGCGCTTTCTTTGTAGATGCATCTTCTGGCTCTTGGTGGCTTGGTTCAGGCCGTATCTCTTCACTCGTTCATCCTCTGCGATTGTTTATAAGCTTCTTAACCCAGCAAGTCAAGATCTGACGACTCTTGAATAATCATTGTTGGCTTGAATCGTAGAGCGAAGCCTTGTATTCTTCCGTGGACTATACGCTTTTTTCCGTTGTTTACTTGGACTATATTCGAGCAACCGTATTATAATCCACTTTATCAAGAAATTCATTTCCTTATGACAAACTCTTCTATTTAGCAATCGGATATTAATCAGCACCTCCTTTCTATGATGATGCAATGCAATGCAATCAAGACAGAAGAAAACACGTTAGCGCAAGAGTAATAATCTAAAAAGAGCATTTATCTGGGTGGTCACTAGGGTTTGGAATGACTCTACCTAAGGCGGGCTCTTAAGGCTCACAAAGTGAGGTTCGATTCTAAAGAAGGGTACCCGAACCAGCAGATTCCTCGATCCTCACCTATTATAGGCTCATATGGATCAAGTCCGGTTCAGGGGAACACATTTCCCTATGGCCATGCGGAGGTGAAAACCTCACGAAGCACATAGGTACAGATGTGTCCCGAAAGCAGTCCACTAGCCCATGCGGAGGTGAAAACTTCACAAAAGCTTAGTTTCTCACTCCCACTTAAAGGTGCGACTGCGATGGTCATGCCATATGATGCGCAATAGTGAACTAAGTGTGATAAAAAAACCATTCAACAAAATAAGTCAATATTTCACACAAGCATGAAATAAAACCCCTACTCGGGTGACCACTAAGGTTTGGCGTGGCTCTACCTAAGGTAGGCTCTTAAAGCTTGCTATATGAGGTTCAGTTCTAAAGAAAGGTACCCGAACCAGCATATTCCTCGATCTTCACCCATTATAGGCTCATATAGACCGAGTTCAGTTCAGGGGGTACATTTCCCTATGGCTGCACGGAGATAAAAATATCACGAAGAAATAGGTACGGATGTATCCCAAAAGCGATCCACTATTTTGCACGGAGGTAAAAACCTCACGAAAGAGTAGCTTCTCACTCCCACTTAGAAGGGTGTGACCCAACGGACATGCAATACGAATGCAGAAATATCCTACGAGACTCAACCTTATTACGACCCTAGCACCTGCAAAGTTGAAAACAGAGATCGGATTGAAAAATACGACCATTTTATTAATACTATTTTGAAACATTTGAATGAATTGGAAAAGGACTTCTCATCCTGAAGTGTCGAAATGCCATATCCAGTAAGTTAGGACACAGCACCCCGAATTCTCGAGAGTAAGATAGGACACAATTCGGATCATTGTCATTTTGAAAATTCTTATCTCAAGGTAACGAGGTGTCTCACCCAGTAAGTTAGGGCACAACACTTTGTACTCTCGAGGATAAGATTTTTATTTTAAATCAAGAGAAGAATGATCTTTGAAAACAATTTTCCAAATTTTAACAAAAGGACAAAAAGTAATCAATTTTATGGCCTGACTCTCTTATTGGTTCCCCAGTGGAGTCGACAAGCTGTCGAAACCATCCTTTTTTGAAAAGGCGAGAATCGGACTTGGGTTTTGAAGATAAAAGTATGAGTCGTCACCAACCTTTTATTAGGTGCGATCGGGTCACCTATAAAACATTTTAGTCTACGAGTTTCGAGAAAATGGGCTCGGGAGTCGGTTACGTGCGAGGAAGGATTAGCATCCTCGGCACGCCCAAAATTGGTACCAAATTGATTAATTAATGTCCTTATGTCGAAAGTCAGAAATTATAAAAAGATTTTAAAAAAGAACCGATCTCTTTCTGGAAATATTTGAGTTTTCTCGAATTGAATAGCAAGACTTTCTCGTTCCGAAGGAATAAAATATCACATCCAATACTTTAGGACACAATAATTTAAATCCTCGAATCCAAGATGAATATTGCTTTATTTAGAAAATCTTATCTCGAAATAACGGAATGTCACATCCAGTAAGTTAGGACACGACATATCGAATTCTCGAGGATAAGCTTTTATTTTTATTCAAAAACTTTTTATTTTTAAAATGATATTTCGCTACTTAGGTTAAACAAGAAAAATCGAAACCTAGTAAGTTAAGGCGCGATTTTCCCAAATTTCTAAACACGAAATGTTGCCTTTACGAAAGAAATCAATGTTATATCAGGCAAAATGTAGCACGAATTTGTGACAAAATGCGGAAAATGAAGTACAACGCTAGCAAGCATATAGAATACATGTTAAATACAAACGGTAATAATAAGACGAAGATGGAAATAAAGTGAGTAGAATCGATACGCTAAAAGGGATAATAAACAGAAAACGAAAGAATAGTAAGCAATGGCAGCTTCACAAGCAGACAGGAAAAAAAGACGATAACGATAACAATGACGATAATAATGATGACGAAAATGATATTGAGACGTAAACATAAATATGAATATGTAAAATGTGATGATATGAATGCAGATAGAAGTATATATGAAATAATATAAGTACAAATATATGAATGAAAAATAAGTAATAATGTATACACACATATATATATAACATAATAGAAGTAGCAAAAATAACAATAATAATAACAACAACGATAAAAATAATAATAATAACAACAACAATAATAATAATAATAGCAATAATAATAATAATAATAATATAATGATAAGAGTAATACGAAATATATATACATATACATATACAACATACTAATATGACTATAATAATAATAATAATAGTAGATACACGTATAATAATAGTGATGATAAAAAATAAAGCAAATAATAGTAATAAATAAAAATAATTCTGTAATCTTGAAGAAAAATAAACAAATGAACCCTTTTTTTTAAAAAAATAGGTTGGAAACTAGATTGAAACCAGGATAGACGCCAAGGATCAAAGCTGCAATAAACTAAAAGTGGATAGGGGCCCCAACAGCACGCGCGTGGAGTTATGGGGACTGATTGGGTAAATAACCCATCCTCTAGTGCGCTGCGTTTAACGCTGGACGAAATCGAAATAGCATGTAGGATTCGGGGCAAAATTTAAATAATAAAAAGGGAATCTGCTGCAATTAAATAAGGGCGCAAAGAGGGGGGGCCAAATGCATAATTTGCCCATTCGAGGCAAGAACGTGCGGATCCCCTAGCCATGCGGGTCGGGTCACACGGGTCTCCCCGAAACGACGTCGTTTCGGCGACCGGGGAGACCCCCTAAACGGTGCCGTTTCGTTATATGCATATAAGCCCCAAACTCTTCTGAAATCCCCATTTCAAAACCCTAAGATTTTTTACAAACGTTAGCAGCCAACAGTTTTCTCCCCTCCCTCTTTGCTCCAGACATTCGACCATTGAGCTCCCCTCATCATCGTCGCGCCACCATAGTTTTGTGACCGAGGTTCGACTGCGGAGGGGGAGGACTCCGAAGCCGCGATGAAGGGATCTCCGGTAAGTCTCTTTTCTCCTTTTTTGTTGTTGGTTTATTGGTCAAGATTTGAAACTAAAGAAATAAAATAGCGGAGATAGAAACGGGCAGTGAACAAATAATCAGAAAATGAAAACCAAAAAAGGAATCAACCTTGATCTTTCTATTGCCAGTTTTGCTCGTGTTCGAAGAACTTACAAGAGTATTTTCTTCCGTTTTTATAACGGATTTTACACCATTTTTCTATTGTTTCTTGGGTTGTTTTTGTTTGTGCTCTCTGTTCTTCTTGCAAGGCATGGGCGCGAGGCACGCGGCGATAGAGGCGTGCGGGGAGTGGCAGACAAGGCTCTCAGGGCATAGTGCGCTCGTGGGGTCTGTGATCGAGGCATGGGAAGGCGCGCGTGGGTGGTGTGAAAGGTCGCGCGTGGAGGCGCTGGAGGGTGCGGGGGAAGGAACCCCCTAGGGTTCCTGATTGTTTAAAATTTTGGGCCATTGGGCCTCTGTAGTTTTTTGGGTTAGGGTAATTAGTTTGGGCTGAGTTTTGTTCTATTTGGGGGTCTTGGTAATCGGGCCTGTTAGCCCGGGTCTGTTTTGTAAATGGACATTGGATTATTTATTTTTGGGCTTAAGCGGGGGGCAAATTATGGGTATTACAATGATTATATAAAAACTATAATAAATAAAAATATATAAAATTATTAAATATTGAATATAAATATATGTTTTTTAAAATTTTTAAAAATATATATGAACGGGTTTAAAATAAATTTGGGTTAGCCATTTACAAATATAGACAGACATGAACAAAATTTTATATTTATATTCCAAACCAAACCGAAATTAAACAAATATAAAATATATTAATATCATAATTAAACTCGACTCAACCATGAAAACGTTTACTTAAAATTGATAATACCTTACCGATGGTATTTTAAAATTTCCCCGTTCGTGCTAAAATCGAAAATAGAATTTCCCAAGCAAGAGGGTGGCATATTCGGACACTTGACGACAAACAACCCAACTTGAACAAGACGGTCCATATAATTACAAGGCAAATAAAGTCATGAATAAATATTAATAATCTCACTCACAAAATCCAAATACGTTGATGTCTTCATTGAAAATTTTGGATTAAACAAAGATTTCTATGGGTTTCAACTGTTATTTTAGCATTGAGGTTGGAGAAATATGAGGAAAACTTGGTAAAATATTGGATTAATAATTGTTGCATGAAAGGGATGATGGTGGTGAGTGAGTCAGATATAGTGTCCATTTAGGTACAAGTTTTTATCCATTACATTACATTACATACTGTTGATACAAAGATACGGAGAGGATGTTAGGAGCTATACATCCCGCATACTGACAGTCGTGTCGTGGCTTAAAGTCGAATTAGATTGGAGATGAGGGTAAAAGTCAGTCTCCAAGGAGATATTCAACGTGTAGAACAAGTAGAGCCCATTATATTAATATTTTTAAATATTAGAGAGTAATGGTTGAATCAGTACATCATCTGATTTTTGTTCAATCAATTCGACAGGTTTGATCGTGGATCAATAATAATTAAATAAACAATAAAATTATTAAAAATTTCTAAATCAGTTCAATAGTTGTTTTGTTTCTCTTAATTTTTTTTCTATCGATTTCAAGTAATTTACTTAAAGGTTGGTTCAATTTCTTTGTTTGAATTGGTATATTAAGTGGTTCTCGATGCGACCAATCAATTCATTCTGATTCCAACGTCTGTATATTAAATTTTATTAGATTTCCATATCACTTAAAGAACCTTATTAGATTATCCGTCATAAACGAAAATCACTTGATCAATCTTAGAGATGACCTTGGCAGCATCTCACATTGCCAAGTTCTACTTGGCTGTGGACATGTGGACCCTAAATGTTATACACGTGGCTATATAACCCTCGTTTCTAGAGAAAACGAGAGACTCCTCTCTCTCTTTCTTGGTGACTAACTTTTCCTCCTTTCTTCTCTAATCTAAGAATTAGTTCTCCATTACTATTACTTTTGAAAAACATAGTATAAAAGTGCTGTAAAAAAATGTGGTATGTTAATTATTGCTCCCTATTGCTGATAAAAATTATGATTGAACGTTAAAATATCATTTTTGGACTTGATAGTGAAAAATTAAAAATTAGTTAAATTATATATTTAAATAATTTAATATAACAGTACATATGTTATACATTTTAATAATTAATATAAATTATTTGAAAAATTAATAAAATATTTTTAAAAATTAAATATAATAAATAATATTTAAATAATTTAATATGATACATAAATATAAATTAATTTAAATTTTATATACCTTTTAAATAGTTAATATAAAAAGGATATTTTGAAAATTTTCACTTTCAAATGAAAAAGTTAAAAACATTCAAATCTCAACTTTTACATGTGGATAGAAAAACACTTTTCTTATGAAGTTTTGATCCCAAAATTAAATATTTATCTTTACTTCTATGCAGACCTATTCATAGGTCGGGTCACTCGGCCTGGCCCAAAGGCCCGCTCGAAATGTGAGAGGATTTGAGCAAAAATATAGGTTCGAAAATCGGCTTGGACAAAAAAACAAGGCCCATTTAAACAATGGGTTGGGCTTGGGTAAGGCATTTTTGGCCCAGACTCGACCCGAATTTACAAAAAGATAAAAAATCTGCTTTTTTTTGTTTTTTAATATTATTTTCTTGTTGTTTTCTCCCTATTTTGCTACCACTTTACTATTATGTTGCTACTATTTTGTTGTTATTGTTTGGATATTGTATAAAACTTATTTTATTGTTAATTTTGTTATTATTTTAAAGACATTTGTTAATTTATTATTTAAAGGCATTTTCTTGTTAAGTTGCATCTTAGTGTTATTTAACTATACATATTTTTTAAAAATTATTTTCAATTTGTTGGAAAATATTTATTTTGATATTTTTAGTATTTTTGATGTATTATATATTTTAAATTATATAAAAATTATATAAAAATTAATAGGGGCGGGCCGAGTCAGGCTCGAATTTTAGCATTTTTATCCTGGTCGGGCTTGAAAAAAAATTTATGCCCTTTTTCGGGCGGGACCGAGCCCAGGCCTAACAAACGGGCCTAAATTTTTAGTTGAACCCGGCCCGACCCATGCACACCTCTACTTCTACGGTGACAAAAATAATTTTAAAACTCAAAACAAAAATAATTTTAAAACTCAAAACGTAATAAAAAAGGATTCAATTCTTGACCTCCTGGATAAACATTCCATATCTTTCTTTCAGCACATACTAATCAAATTACCATATTAATTTTAATAAAGAAAAATCTGACTCACGATGAAGAAATTTTAAACTAAAAAATGGCAAAATAGTTTTGTGTGCGATGGACAACATATAAATATTAAAAAACCATATTTTATTAGAATATGCAATAAAAGCTTTGTAGAGATTGAGTCGTATTGCTTTGTCTCGTTATAAAAATCCCCTGTTATACCTTACGTACACATGGTATATACTCGTTTTTGATGGTGCTAGCTAGATGCTCAAACTTAAAACTTTTGTCCTGAAATATATGGTTCTATAGAATTATAAATGTATATATTTTTATTGGTTGTTCTAACAAGTTAGCAATCCTTCTTTGTATGTATTTAACCTCGGAAAGAAAGATATCCAAAAGTTTTACATATTAATTTGCAATTTGTTGATAATTAGTGAACTTCGTGAAAAAAAAGTTAGGAAATAGGTTCATTGACATGGATCACACTTAAGAAACTTCTTTTAATCAAATTAATAATCCTTCGACCTAATTTAATTTTTCAATGTGTGCATGTTCAAAGTGATCTAGAAACTTTATCTGCTCATACACGTTATTGGATTAGAATTTATTTCTATTTCTACCTTTGTTGATTTCGCAGTTTGAATTTATTTACAATTAAAGTGCTAAAAGTTTAATTTCTGATTTGGGAGTTTGGAATTATTTACAATTAAACTGCTAAACCTATCAATTGTACAAGGATAACTTTGGATCTAAGTAAATTTAGATTTTAAAACTTTCACATTATATTTTGGTTTTGGTCAAGTTTGTGTTAGCTGATTTTGGGTTTGAGTAGGGCTCATGGGTTTAGGATATGAAGATCATTGGTTTGCATAATTTTATATTTTGATCACTTTGGGTTTTAGAGAGTTTGAGTTTAAGTTTCAATTTTGGATTTGGGTCCGTTCAAGTTCTATTTAGGTTTTAGAGATTTTGAGTTCAAGTTTTAATTTTAGATTTGGGTCAATTTGAGTTCCAGTTGAAAAATTTTGGATTATTAACATTTTATGATCAAATCAAATTAAATTGAATTTACCTTTTAATTAATTGAATCGAGTTTTTTTTTCTTTCTCGTTGGTTGAGAGCATATATCTTGTCGTGTGAGATTTCTCTCTCTATGAGAGCTTGGTGGTTATGTGATGATTTTTTCTTCATTTTTCTTTGTTTCTTGATTTCTAGAGTCTGGACACTCTTAAGATATATGTTTTTTTTTCTTGGGTGTGTTGATTTCCTTTTGGTTCCAACGCTTAGGTTAATTGAATTTCAAGATTAGTTGTTGATTGTGTGTCAATACTTTCGTGTCTTGTTAAGCTTTGCTTTTTTTTTTTATTTGTTTGTAGGGAAATTGGTGGCTTGACCTACAATTAACAAGGACGCAGAAGGGGTGGACTTTAGAGTAAGTTAAATAATTTGGAATAGAGTTCATTGAGCCCTAAAGGTGTGGGGATTATGTTAAAAGTAGCTCAAGAAGTTGTTGTGAATTCTACTTAGTTTATGGTATTAGGGAAGTTGCTTGTTGATAAATCAATTAATAGAAGAGGGATTCGAGGAGTTCTTCAAAATGTATGGTCATCGAAGGAGGTGATTGATATTAGGAATTTGGATATGAATATATTTGCTACTTCATTTGTGGATGAAATTTCTATGAATAATGCTCTTGAAAATAGTCATTGGTTTGTGATGGGGTATTGTCTTAGTTTAAAGAGGTGGAAACCTAATAAATCTTTGAAGGAGATAAACTTTGATTGTATTGAATTTTGGATACAAATCCTTAAATTGCCATTAGAATTTTTTACAAAATCTAATGTTATTAAAATTTCTAAAACCTTGGGAACTCTGGTTAAGATTGATGAATGTCTATAAGATAAGGGTATGGGGAAAAGTTTTTTAAGGATAAGGGTTGGTATTGATGTGAAGAATTCACTAGTTGAGGGGTTTAGTGTTTCAAAGAAGGATGAGGGGAGGATCTGGGCTACTATAAAATATGAAAAAATAAAAAATTTTTGTTTTAAGTGTGAAAAATTAGACCATATTGGTGGGAATTGTGAGCAAAAGGGAATTTGTGGTAGAAAGGGTGAGGGGAAAGGTAAATTTGGGATGTGGATGAAGGCGACACCTTTGAAAGGTATGAGTTTGGGAAATAAGGTGGTTTGAGGGGGGAAGAAAAGTGGTGGGAAGGGAATTGAGAGTAATTACAAGGGATAGGATCAATGTAAAAG
This sequence comes from Gossypium australe, assembly GCA_005393395.2. Taxonomy (NCBI): domain Eukaryota; kingdom Viridiplantae; phylum Streptophyta; class Magnoliopsida; order Malvales; family Malvaceae; genus Gossypium; species Gossypium australe. The sequence goes on along the minus strand of CM016619.1, from coordinate 102,161,404 downwards.
GGAGTAGAGGGATAGTAGAGAGGATTTACCAGTTGAGAGAGGAAAAGGTATAGGGAGAGGGGTGATTAGTAGTAGTAAGGATGATAGTTGTTTGGGTAATGGGAAAGGAGTGGAGTTGGATCAAGTAGGAGATGTACAGTATTGGCAAAAGGGTAATGGTAGTTTTTCTTATAGGGGAATGGAGGGTTTTAAAGATAAAGATAATTGTGTGAAGTTAGAGATTGGGGCAGACAAGGGTAAGGTTGTTGAAAGGGAAAATTTTGAAGATAAAGAGAATGAGAGAGTTGAGAGTCAAACAAAAGATGAAGGGAAGGAGAATAAGGTACATGGAATATAAGTTTATAGGAACCAAAGGGTAGTGTGGGATATGATTAGATGGGTTAAGAGGGTGGAGAGGGGAATGTAGACATTAGAGAAAGAAGGAAATTAGTATATTGTGGAGCTACCTCTTAAAGATGCTGGAGAAGATGAAAGTGAAGAGGAGCAAAAGGGACAATTGGATGTTGATAAGGAAAACTATATTGTTTCTGAGTTGAAAGAATTAAAGTTGAAAAGGAAATTTGAGGATAAGGAAGGGAAGAAAGAAAGAATGTTAAGTTTTTGGAGGTAAAGGTAGGTATGGTAGAAAGTGTGGGAAAGAATAATCATGACACTAGATGGAAGATGAGGAAGAAATATAAGATAATAAGTAGGAAAGTGGTAAGATAGTGAGGGGTAATAACAGGAGTCACTGGCCTCTAGGATGTGCTTGTTAATGGAAAAAATCTGGTTTTCTTACACATCGAAAAATAAAAATTTGGAAAACTAACCCAGTTTGTGATATTTATAGCAATAAACCCTAGACCGAATTCACATCTATGTTTTCAGATAGACGGATCCTTGCTCTTCCTAGTTTTCAACCAAACAATTTTCTCTGTTATTTTCATACCACAAACTACTTTGAGTATGGCTTTGAACAATTCGAATTAAACACAGAACTAGAAATAGTTTTCTTTTATTTAATGTGAAAACAAAAATCTCTTCTCAAATAGAAACCGGCAAAATCTTTATTCCAGAAAATATATATTTAATTCTCAGAGAATAAAAGTCTCTTTATTTTTGAGCAAAATAACGATATCTGATAGTTCTGTAAATAGCCCTACCGGTGCCATCTATTTATAGGGAGAGAAGGTAGAAGACCCTTGTTGAATTGTAGAATTTTATTTCAAATAGAAAAACGAACTCCTAGTCTAACTAGGAGTATAGGAGGTGGCAACCCTAGTTAATAATACTAGGGTCTATCTTCCCACCCTATTACATAAGGAGTTTTTGAGCCTCTTTCATATCAAGTCCAATTACAAGTACTTCCCGAGTTTTTGACCCAATATTTTATAATTTGATCCAATCGAATATTTATTTTTCTGTTTTCAAAAATAGACTTTAATATATTTCCAATTAAATAATTTTCTCAACCCAATGCTAATCCCGTTAAAATCATGACGATTTTACTATAAAAGAATCTATAAGAAATATATTTAATATTTTCGCATTCATTTGGTCACTATGACCAAATGATTTATCGAACTTCGTTTAATTCAAAAAATATAAATTCATTTTCAGATCATTTTCATTTTTATTTTAGAGAAAACCAAATTCAAAAAATAATTTATAATTAAGTTTCTACTTTTCGCCTATTAATTATAAACTCATTTAGTCACGAAGTCATTCCACTATAATATCATGACTGAACTCTCTTTAATAGCATACCATTATGAAAGCAACTCAACTAGTGCTCGTCCAATGACCTTGACATAAGTGTGCTACCCTCATAGGGTATCCTTAATCTCTTTGGGATAATATTCGTTCTCCCAATATGATCCTATTTTATCTCATGGTAACCATTATATCTTCCGTCATGAAAAGTCAATTGCTATCAAATAGTAATAAAGTCATTCATCACAAAGACGAACGACCCGTGGCCATGTTTACTTTTCATCAACCATGTAATGAAAATGAGAGGATATCATTTACTCGTGTCTTGGGTTATGAATTTAATTGTTGTTAATGATGCTACATACTTTAGAAGTTGTACACCCAACACACCAGCTTCTGGCTCCTTATCTATTTGAACTCAAGCTTTTACTTACATCAAAGTGTACAAGTCACACATACATAGTCCGTCATCTACTCGGGATTTAGGTATGTCACACTATGAACATTAAAATGTCACACTATGAACGTAATATACTTCTCAACAGAATATGTATACAGAACCCCTTTTTTTTATTAATTTCCTCTTCAACAACACTTAACATTTTTCCTCAGAATGGTTCATAAATACTATTTCTTGGCGGACATTTACTAATTGATCATACATTTGGCAAATTCTCATATTGTAACACCCCTTACCCGTATTCAATGCCGGAATAGAGTACGAGGTATTACCGGACATACAACACAAACATTCATACAAATCAAATCATAAGATTTGCATCCAAATTAGAACCATCCATATTCAATCATAAAGTCTCTAATACGAGTCTAAGAGGCCCAAAACATGAATTGGAAATTGTTAGGGACTAAACCGGGAACTCAGAGAATTTTAATGAAACTTAGAAAATTTTTGTTAAAAACCGGGCTCACATGCCCGTGTGGTCTAAGGGACATGCCCGTGTGACACTGGGACACGCCTGTGCTTCAGACCGTTTTTGATTTAGGGTGCTCTCTGACTTGTGCCACACTGTAACACCCCTAACTCGTATCCGTCGCCGGATTAGGGTTATGAGGCATTGCCAAGCATAATACAAATCATATCAATTATTAACATCTCAAATAAACATGACCGAATACAATAAATGTAATGTGCTTTCATAGCATAGTTAAACATTTATATACAATTCATAAACTATTTATCCAAGATTTACAAAGAAACATTTTTCATTGACTATCCCCCTTACTGTTCATTTAGTCATCAAATTTTCAATAACCGAAAATGCCCATACCATGTTTAATATACCTAGGTAAGATATCAAATAACAAAACTAAATATACATGTATATGTATAACCATGCTTACCTTATATATAATCAAATTTATCATTTATCAATTAATAACCTAAATCAAGTTCATATGCACATATACCAATTTCCATAATGCAACTCTTAATGTTTTTTAAACACGTAATATGACCAGTTACCATTCAAGCATAATTAATAACATTCAACAATTATCTTAACCATAATGAAACACCCCAAACCCGGCCCACGAGCTTTGACCAGATTTGGTATGTTCCTCAAGTAAACTGGTTTCAAGTTCTTTTGTGACTTAGGAAAAACTTGTGTGTTTTGAAAGAAAGATTGTTTTGGGTTGGGCTTGAGTTAAAAACGAATTCAATTTTTATGTTAAAAACCCTTTTATTTTAGGTGACAAAATATTTGGGGTTTAGTTTAAAAGAAATTATTACTTAAACTTTAATAGATAAACTCATCATAATAAATAAATGGAAAACATTCAACTAGGCCTTATGGCCTTATTACATCAAAAATCCCCAAAATTAAATTAAAGTGCTTAAATAAAATAAAAGTCCCAAATAAAAATTTTTCTTGCTGTGCATTGCCACCTTTAAGCTCCTACCGACCCGGTCCATTACTGCTCATCACCTGAAAAGAAATATTCCCCAACGGGGTGAGTCAAACAGACTCAATGTGTATATAACACTAAATCATAATCGAATCAGGCATAACATTTATTACACATTCATATCATAGCATACAAGTTATGATGCATTCCCAAAACCCAAACCTATTAAGCCATCCGCTAGTACCAACCTGTACACCGTGGGGACTACTAAGTCGACCCTCCTTCCGCTACACTCCATATCGCGGTCTTAGGTCACCGCATTCGTGGTCTTAGGTCACCACGTTCAGATTACCGTGGTCTTAGGTCACCACATTCAGATTACTGTGGTCTTAGGTCACCACATTCAGATATCACGGTCTTAGGTCACCGTGTTCGTGGTCTTAGGTCACCACATTCACTTCCCCTTCAAAATAAAACCCATATGCCCCATATAATAGTAATATGCATAAATATGCCAGAGTTCACATTCTTATTCTTATTCTCATGTTAAATAACATATTTCAAATTCCTAGTAGGAGTAGGAAACGTACCTGAGTACTTTGTACCATAACATGGTACCTTAACCACTTTCATATTCTTAATATCACATATATTAATTATACATGCCATGACACATATTAAGAAATAGTGTGAGGTACACATTTGATTCGCTTAGCAATTCCTTGAGATCCCGAAAAGCTTGATCTAATGCTTAGATCCTTAATCCCTACATTTGATTTATCACTTATTACTTTAATAAAAAGCCATTCGGCCACAATTCCAAATCCTAGTAGGATTAGTATTCTTAAAAGTTACCTTTGATGCCGATTTGATGATTATTCAAATCCCGAAATAGATCCTTGCTTTTTTTTTAGTGCTATCGAAAATCCTATAAGCACATGTTAGATTGATTTCTAACACTTAATCATCATTAAATGGCCTATGGCCGAATATCAGATGTCTTACCTTAATCTTAGAAATCCCGAAATATTCTTCCTTGTAGTCGACAGCTGCCGAAATCCAAAAAAGAACCCTTCAAAGTTTCGGCCATGGAATCCTAAAGGAGCTAGATTCCTATATTTCGGCTAAAAAGGAGGGATTGGAAATCAAATAACAGTTGATCTTACCTCTAAGGATGAAATCGGCAACACCCTTCTGTCACAACAAAGATTCGGCTTTGGCTTTAGTGAACAATCGGCTAGGTTCCAACAAATACTTAGTTTCGGCTTTTGAAAGAAAACTATGAGAAGAGAAGGGATATGATCTTAAAGAAAATCGGCAAGGGGAACTAAGGGTGAAGAGGAATTCGGCTAGACAAAAGAAAAAGAGGAGAGAAGAGAGGCTAGGGAATTCGGCAGAGAAAGAGGAGGAAGAAAATTGATGAGTAGCCCTATGTTGTTCCTTTTATAGCCGAATATATCCCTTAGAATCCTTTACTTGGCCACCACTCTTCTTTATTTGATAACTTTATCTCTTTAATAAAAGATAAATAAAGAATAATCCTTATTATCTTAGAAATAATCCAAAACAAAATTCTTTATTTATCTCCTAATTAGCCGAATTAAAAGAGAATGAAACTCCTCTTTTGCAAGCCTTGTGCCGTCCACCTCTGTGCATCCAGAAGAAAAAATAAAACTTCTTTTATTTGCTTCCCATGTGACTCGAACTCAGGCCCAACACCCTTGCATGTGGCGCCATTTCTAGAGGCCTTAAGTGGCATCTTCAGGCCACTTTTCCAAGCTCGTTTGTGTGTCAAATTTCACATACTTTTTCTCTTAAGACCACATTGCCTCAGTTTCCTCTTTTAAACTTTAAAACTCGACATTTCTAAGTCATTTCTAAGTTTCCAAAAATTTTCGTTTGGCTCTTTAAACTTGACATTTCCTTACATTTCCAAGTTTCCAAAAATGTTCACTTTCCATTTTTAAACTTAACATTTCCATACATTTTCAGGTTTCCAAAATGTTCATTTCTAAATCTTTTCCATACTTTTCCGGGTTTCCAAAAATATTCAAAATTTATTCATAATACTTAAGACATGTCATTTCGTACAATTAAACCGAAAATGCATAGGCCCTTTTCAGGATGTTACAGTTCTACCCCCTTAAAAATAATTTCGTCCTCGAAATTACTTACTAACGAACAATCGTACGGTCTAACTCACCCCACTACGCTACTGCTGCGCACTCTGATCTTAAAGAACTATCATACTTTCTAGGCACATTCTCTAGGTTCACTTCCCTAGCAATACAAGAATAAGCTAGCCCTATAATAAGCAAAGCAATTAAGGGTATTCCAGAAATAAGGAACGTACCCGTTGTCATATCTGGCACATCTTCCTCCTCGCGACAGCCAACTGCATAAACCAACCTTGGTTGCCTCGCGTCTGCACCTTCAGCATCTCTGCTTGGTGCTCCATGTCCTCGGCCCGAACCATTTCCTCCATGGTTCGGTCCACGACCTTGCTGAGGCTGCTGTCCACCTCTACCGGCCTGATTAACATTCTGAGCTGCTGGCCGTCTCCCTTCCGGTTCCATAGGACAGTCCTTAATCATATGGTCCTTTAACCCACACTTAAAGCATCCTCCCGTCTTTTTCCAACATTCTCCTAAGTGTTTCTTTCCACACTGATCACAAGGACGATACTGTCCTCCTGTAGCAGCTTGCTGACCTCGCAGCCCATCAACTCTAGGCCTCTTATTCCCATATGATCCAGATGATCCAAAACCTCTTTCCGGCCTATTTCGATCAGTGTTCTGCCTTGTAGAATCCTTAATCCCTTCAGCTACCTTAGCTTTCTCTACTAAGGCAGAAAACTCCCATTCCTGATGTGGAGCTATTAAAAACCTCAAATCATCCCTTAATCCGTCCTCAAAACGGACACAACGCTCATGCTCAGTTCCCACTACCCCTCGAGCATACCGGCTCAACCTCAGAAATTCAGCTTCATATTCCGCAACAGACTTGTTCCCTTGAACCAGTCCTAGAAAAGCCTTCCTTTGCTCATCAGTATACCTTGTTCCAACATACTTCTTTTGAAATGCTTCCTTAACATATTCCCAGGTCAGATCCTCAGCCGTGGCACTGTCCCGCACAGTTAACCACCATTGATACGCTTCATCGCGTAACAGTGCCATCATTCTTTTTAACTTCTCCTCCGGGGTCAGATCAAGCTCATCCATGATGCGCTCAGTTGCTTTCAACCAGTACTCGGCTGTACTGGGTGCCACACCAGATACTCCACGAAACATTTCGGCTCCATTAGCTCAAAGCCGTTCAGGCACAGACTTTTGATTTCCCGAATTTCCTCCTGCACCAGCCACCAAATCCAAAACTCGCAGCACAGCCTGCGACACAGCATCTTCCCCCGTCTGAGCCTGCTGCTCAACACCAACAGCTGGGGGTGGTGGTGGCGGTGGTACCTCATTATCAGACCCTTGACCCGATCTAACGGGTTCTGACCTAGTCATTCTTCCTCTACTACCACCCGACGACCACGTCCTCTAGAGCTCATTTCTAACGTCGAGATCTGATTAAGAAGTTTTATGAATTAGTACTTTTGTTTCACTTGATTACCCGCGAAGAAATTTTATGAAAAGAGTTTTAGGAGTGGTTCTTTCGTATTCATACATGCACACAGTCTTTCCATTCATTCATACATCCATCAAACAATTATGAACCTTCGTTTATTCAAAGAAACATTGTAGTTTTCATTGTTATTGTTTTTCCTCTACCCAGGGGTATTTTCGTAATTTGTCCTACAGGGGTATTTTCGTAATTTTTCAAAAGAAAAGTTCCTTGGTGATTTTTGTCAAAAAGTATTTTGGAATTTTTAAATTCCCGGGGTATTTTGGAAAATCTTGAAATCCGGGGGTATTTCGGTAATTTTTGGACCTCGGGGGTACTTTGGTAATAAACCAGGGTAAATTTGTAAAGTTCAATATTTCCGGGGTATTTCCAAACTTTGCAAAACTTTGAGAGTTCTTTTTGAGACTTGTACTTCCCAAAACGGTGATGTTGCAAAATTTTGGAAACCAGGGTCATTTTGGTAATTTTGTAAGTTAAGGGCAATTTTGAAATTTTTCAAAAATCAAGGTATTTTTGATAGTTTGCAAATTAGGGTTTTTGAACATTTATAAAATAATGAAAATTTGGCAAAAACTGTTGAGTAGTTGGTCATTTTATAAATCAAGGGCATTTTGGTAATTTTACCACTAGGGGTATTTTTGTAATTTCATAAATCGGAAATTTTTCGGAATTTTTTTTTTGTAAAGATAGTTTTCACGAATTAAAGAAAATATGATTTTTAAGAGTTTTAAAATTAGGGTTTCCATAAAAACACGGCTAGTTCCCTTTCGGGTTTTAGTCATTGTGTTTAGCCTATGACCGAGTCCTCTTGGTCAGGGTGAACCAAAGCTACGCACCAGGTAGGATTCCTGCGAAGAGGAGGTGAGTCACTAGGACTGCTTAAATACCAAGCTCTTCCGGATCCAATCCTAGACATGTGCACAGGGGTTACCACACCCTAACTCAGTGACTTAGCCATAGGTTTGTTTAATGGTCCTTAAGTCTTATGTATTTGTGTTTGAGTAGACTAATCCTAGAGTTCAAGTTCCTATCATACTATTCTACATTCCATTCTATTTCTACCCTTCTACAGATCACAATATAAATCACTCAAAGGTTAGGGGTACTTACCTGGTGGACTTCGGGTCGGAGACTTAGGTGCCATGCCAGAAAACCTGCTTATCATCAAAAACTCATTTGGGCTCGATTTGAAAACATTTTGGGCCTTAAACCCCAGGCCAAGGGTTTGAAATTGGGCTCTGATACCAAACTGAAACACCCCAAACCTGACCCACGAGCTTTGACCAGATTTGGTATGTTCCTCAAGTAAACTGGTTTCAAGTTCTTTTGTGACTTAGGAAAAACTTGTGTGTTTTGAAAGAAAGATTGTTTTGGGTTGGGCTTGAGTTAAAAACGAATTCAATTTTTATGTTAAAAACCCTTTTATTTTAGGTGAAAAAATATTTTGGGTTTAGTTTAAAAGAAATTATTACTTAAACTTTAATAGATAAACTCATAAACATAATAAAATAAATGGAACACAATTCAACTATGGCCTTATGGCCTTATTACATCAAAATAATCCCCAAAATTAAATTAAAGTGCTTAAATAAAATAAAAGTCCCAAATAATAAAATTTTCCTTGCTGTGCATGGCCACCTTTAAGCTCCTACCGACCCGGTCCATTACTGCTCATCACCTGAAAAGAAATATTCCCCAACGGGTGAGTCAAACAGACTCAATGTGTACACAACACTAAATCATAATCGAATCAGGCATAACATTTATTACACATTCATATCATAGCATACAAGTTATGATGCATTTCCAAAACCCAAACCTATTAAGCCATCCGCTACACTCCCCCGTACCAACCTGTACACCGTGGGGACTACTAAGTCGACCCTCCTTCCGCTCTACACTCCATATCGCGGTCTTAGGTCACCGCATTCGTGGTCTTAGGTCACCACGTTCAGATTATTACTGTGGTCTTAGGTCACCACATTCAGATTACTGTGGTCTTAGGTCACCACATTAAGATATCACGGTCTTAGGTCACCGTGTTCGTGGTCTTAGGTCACCACATTCACTTCCCCTTCAAAATAAAACCCATATGCCCCATATAATAGTAATATGCATAAATATGCCAGAGTTCACATTCTTATTCTTATTCTCATGTTAAATAACATATTTCAAATTCCTAGTAGGAGTAGGAAACGTACCTGAGTACTTTGTACCATAACATGGTACCTTAACCACTTTCATATTCTTAATATCACATATATTAATTAAACATGCCATGACACATATTAAGAAATAGTGTCGGGTACACACCTAATTCGCTTAGCAATTCCTTGAGATCCTGAAAAGCTTGATCTAATGCTTAGATCCTTAATCCCTACATTTGATTTATCACTTATTACTTTAATAAAAAGCCATTCGGCCACAATTCCAAATCCTAGTAGGATTAGTATTCTTAAAAGTTACCTTTGATGCCGATTTGATGATTATTCAAATCCCGAAATAGATCCTTGCTTTTTTTTTAGTGCTATCGAAAATCCTATAAGCACATGTTAGATTGATTTCTAACACTTAATCATCATTAAATGGCCTATGGCCGAATATCAGATGTCTTACCTTAATCTTAGAAATCCCGAAATATTCTTCCTTGTAGTCGACAGCTGCCGAAATCCAAAAAGAACCCTTCAAAGTTTCGGCCATGGAGTCCTAAAGGAGTTAGATTCTTATATTTCGGCTAAAAAGGAGGGATTGGAAATCAAATAACAGTTGATCTTACCTCTAAGGATGAAATCGGCAACACCCTTCTGTCACAACAAAGATTCGGCTTTGGCTTTAGTGAACAATCGGCTAGGTTCCAACAAATACTTAGTTTCGGCTTTTGAAAGAAAACTATGAGAAGAGAAGGGATATGATCTTAAAGAAAATCGGCAAGGGGAACTAAGGGTGAAGAGGAATTCGGCTAGACAAAAGAAAAAGATGAGAGAAGAGAGGCTAGGGAATTCGGTAGAGAAAGAGGAGGAAGAAAATTGATGAGTAGCCCTATGTTGTTCCTTTTATAGCCGAATTTATCCCTTAGAATCCCTTACTTGGCCACCACTCTTCTTTATTTGATAACTTTATCTCTTTAATAAAAAGATAAATAAAGAATAATCCTTATTATCTCTTAGAAATAATCCAAAACAAAATCCTTTATTTATCTCCTAATTAGCCGAATTTAAAAGAGAATGAAACTCCTCTTTTGCAAGCCTTGTGCCGTCCACCTCTGTGCATCCAGAAGCAAAAATAAAACTTCTTTTATTTGCTTCCCATGTGACTCGAACTCAGGCCCAACACCCTTGCATGTGGCGCCATTTCTAGAGGCCCTAAGTGGCATCTTCAGGCCACTTTTCCAAGCTCGTTTGTGTGTCAAATTTCACATACTTTTTCTCTTAAGACCACCTTGCCTCAGTTTCCTCTTTTAAACTTTAAAACTCGACATTTCTAAGTCATTTCTAAGTTTCCAAGAATTTTCGTTTGGCTCTTTAAACTTGACATTTCCTTACATTTCCAAGTTTCCAGAAATGTTTACTTTCCTCTTTTGGATCATTTCCAAATCATTTCCTAGTTTCCAAAAATGTTCACTTTCCATTTTTAAACTTAACATTTCCATACGTTTTCAGGTTTCCAAAATGTTCATTTCTAAATCTTTTCCATACTTTTTCGGGTTTCCAAAAATATTCAAAATTTATTCATAATACTTAAGACATGTCATTTCGTACAATTAAACTGAAAATGCATAGGCCCTTTTCAGGATGTTACAGTTCTACCCCCTTAAAAATAATTTCGTCCTCGAAATTACTTACTAACGAACAATCGTACGGTCTCTTAAGACCACCTTGCCTCAGTTTCCTCTTTTAAACTTTAAAACTCGACATTTCTAAGTCATTTCTAAGTTTCCAAAAATTTTCGTTTGGCTCTTTAAACTTGACATTTCCTTACATTTCCAAGTTTCCAGAAATGTTCACTTTCCTCTTTTGAATCATTTCCAAATCATTTCCTAGTTTCCAAAAATGTTCACTTTCCATTTTTAAACTTAACATTTCCATACATTTTCAGGTTTCCAAAATGTTCATTTCTAAATCTTTTCCATATTTTTCCGGGTTTCCAAAAATATTCAAAATTTATTCATAATACTTAAGACATGTCATTTCGTACAATTAAACTGAAAATGCATAGGCCCTTTTCAGGATGTTACACATAAAGTCAAGTTAAGAACATCCACCATGAATAATGTACTTTAAGATATGCTTGCTTACATTGCCGATTTTACCTGTTTAATGATCATGCATCAAAGCTGAATACAACTGAACCATAGCACCATAATTTAATCATCTCATTACTGAATCACATCAATTGAATTTAAAAAAAAAATACACATGTACCAATGTCATTCATAACCGAATATACTATCCCATATATATATATATATTCACCTTCCAAAGAACTAGTAAAGATTCATATATGTAATTACATATCAAACATACATATACAAACATTATGCTTGGCATGATTTTAAACTCATCCATATTCATCATCCAAATAAAACTTGCACTCTTACTTTAATCAAGACTTGCATAACCTTAGAATATTTAATAATAAGACAAGCCATTTTCGCATGGCTTATAAACATCGACAAAATATCATTCAAACGTTAAGCTAGCCTATACATGCCTTAAGTTTGAAAATTCAACTTTTAAGGTACCAAAATATGTCGATAGCATGGTAGACTTCGATGACGACCCCCTGAGCTCGTAGCTGGAACAAAATCTCGACTATCGACGGACTACGAAGACCGACTATTCGTTAACTTTCGCTTTTCCCCGATCCAAGTCTGTTTTTCTTTGTTCTTGATCAGAACATATTCAAATTAAGCTTATTCAAGAAAATTTCATTTCAATTTAATCCAAAAACACCTAAATGGGCAAATTACCATTTTGCCCCTAATATTTCACACTTTTACAATTTAGTCCTATTTGCACAAAACACAAATTAAGCAAAATCTCACAACAACCTAGTTAGGCCGAATCTTCCATATGATCATATAAGTCCCTACATTTCATTTATTTTGCATTTTAACCCCTCAAAAATTTATTTTCTCAATTTAGCCCTATTTAGCTAAATTCATATAAAATTCATGAACAAAGTATGTTCATCAATTACGTATCTATCATTTAACACCATAAAACATCACAAAACTCAACATAGCATCAATGGCATTATACACAAACATCATCAATTCATGAAATTGAGACATCGGTTTTAAAGCTTTCGAAGCAACGATTACAAAAACGTAGAAATTATCGAAAACCGATCAAAAACTCACCCTGAATCAAGTTGGAGAGTAGCCGAACCTTAAAACCTTTTTCTTTTCCTTTACATTCAGCAAGAACAAGATGAACACTAATGGCTTTCATTTTTTTATGTTTTATCATAACATATATTATGTTTTTACTAAATTACTTAATTAGCCTTTTAATAAAAATAAATCTAACATATTAACCAAGGGCATTAGTGACCTTTGCCGTCCACTACCCTTAAAAATGGGCAATTTGCCCTCTAAGGCTTTCATATTAAAAAGCCACTAACAAATAGACACTTTTTACTATAGTTTGTAACTTTTACACTTTACGCGATTAAGTCCTTTTATTTAATTAAGCACACAAACAATCAAATTTTCATACGAAACTTTCACACATAATAATTCACATATAATAAACACAGAAAATAATATTTAAATATTTTTTCAGACTCGGATTCGTGGTCCCGAAACCACCGTTCCGATTAGGGTCAAATTCGGACTGTTACAACTCTCCCCCTTAGGGATTTTCGTCCCCGAAAATCTTACCGTTAAACAGAGTCGGATATTGTTGCCTCATTGAATCCTTAGGCTCCCACATAGCCTCTACTATTCCATGACGATTCCATAATACTTTTACTAACAGAATTTTCTTGTTTCTCAGCTCTTTTACTTCACGAGCTAAGATACGAATCGATTCCTCCTCGTACGTCATAGCAGATCGGATTTCAATTTCAGACGGGGCAATCATATGTGAAAGATCTGATCGATATCTACAAAGCATCGAAACATGGAAGACATTATGAATCTTTTCTAGCTCGGGTGGTAACTACAGTCTATAAGCAACTGGCCCAATTTGCTCTGTTATTTCATATGGTCCAATAAATCTCGGACTCAACTTGCCTTTACGACCGAATCTGAGTACTTTCTTCCACGGTGAAACTTTCAAGAATACTCGATCTCCAATCTAAAACTCAATGTCTTTACGTTTTAAATCCGCATATGACTTTTGACGACAAGATGCAGCTTTCAAACTATCACGGATCACTGCCACTTCCTGTTCAGTCTCTTTAATCAAGTCAACCCCGAGTATCTTATTTTCACTGAGCTCAGTCCAGTATAGTGGTGTACGACATTTATGTCCGTATAGAGCTTCGTAGGGTGCCATTTTGATACTAGATTGAAAGCTATTATTATAAGCAAATTCAATCAAAGGTAAGTATCGTTCCCACGTACCTTCAAACTCGAGGAGGCAACATCTCAACATATCCTCAAGTATCTAAATGTTTCGTTCAGATTGACCATCTGTCTGTGGATGAAAAGCTGTACTAAAGTGTAGTTTAGTACCTCAAGCATCTTGCAATTTCTTCCAAAACCGCGACGTGAATCTCGGGTCTCTGTCCGAAATAATGGAAATCGGCACACCATGTAATCTCACAATTTGAGATACATACAGCTCAGCAAGCTTATCAAGTGAATAGTCTGTACGAACTGGAATAAAGTGAGCTGATTTGGTTAGTCTATCCACTATAACCCAAATTGCATCTTTCTTGCTCGGTGTTGTAGGCAGGCCGGATACAAAATCCATAGCAATTCTGTCCCATTTCCATTCAGGTATCATGATTGGTTGAAGCAATCCAGAAGGCACCTGATGTTCAGCCTTTACTTGTTGACAAACTAAACACTTCGAGACAAATTCAGATATGTCCCATTTCATATTAGGCCACCAAAAGAACTGTTTCAAATCATTATACATTTTCGTACTACCCGGATGTACAGACAATCGACTACTGTGAGCTTCATTCAATATCATCTGAATCAATTCTACGTTTCTCGGAACACACAGTCAGTCTTTGAACTTCAAACAGTCATTCTCATCAATTCGAAACTCTGATTCAACGTTACTTTCACACTGAACTCACCTTGCCAACAAATCTTTGTCAACTTTCTGGTCATCTCTAACTTGTTGAATAAACAACGGTCTTGCTTTTAATTCGGCTACTATCGAACCATCACTAGACATAGCCATATGTGCGTTCAACGCACGAAGAGCAAATAATGACTTCCGACTTAAAGCATCTGCAACAATGTTAGCCTTTCCCGGATGATAGTCAACCACTAGCTCGTAATATTTCAACAGCTCTAACCATCTGCTTTGTCTCAGGTTCAAATCTCTTTGTGTCATGAAATACTTGAAACTTTTATGATCTGAATAAACATGACATTTCTCACCAAACAGATAATGGTGCCATATCTTTAACGCGAACACAATGGCTACTAGCTCTAAATCATGCATCGGGTAATTTCTTTCATGAGGCTTTAATCGTCTCGAAGCATAGGCTACCACTTTACCTTCCTGCATTAAAATGCAACCCAAACCATTCAAAGATGCATCACTATAAACAACAAATTCTTTACCCGGTTCAGGTTGAACTAACACTGGAGCTTCGGTCAAAAGAGCTTTCAACTGATCGAAACTTTTCTGACACTTTTCCGACCATTCAAATCTAATATCTTTCTGTAATAGCTTTGTCAACGGGGTAGCTATTATAGAAAAACCTTTCACAAATCGTCTGTAGTAGCCAGCAAGTCCCAGAAAACTTTGAATCTCAGAAACATTCTTCAGTGGTTCCCAATCAAGTATAACCGATATTTTATTCGGATCAACCCGAATGCCTGATGCTGAAACAACGTGACCCAGAAAACTGACCTCATTCAACCAGAACTCACACTTACTAAACTTTGCATACAACTGTTTATCACACAAAGTTTGTAGCACAAGTCTCAGGTGCTCAGTATGCTCGGTTTCATCTCTAGAATAGATCAGAATATCATCTATAAACACTACTACAAACCGATCCAAAAACTGTCTGAAAATCTGATTCATCAGATCCATAAAAACAGCAGGTGCATTAGTAAGTCCAAAAGGCATGACCAAAAACTCATAGTGTCCGTACCTCATTCGAAAAGCAGTCTTTGGCACATCGAAATCTCTGACCCGCAACTGATAATAACCCGATCTCAAATCTATCTTTGAAAACACTGAAGCCCCTTTCAACTGGTCGAACAAGTCATCAATCTGTGGCAACGGGTATTTATTCTTTATATTCACCTTATTTAGCTGTCGATAATCAATGCACATTCGCATCGTCCCATCTTTCTTTTTCACAAATAAACTGGTGCTCCCCAAAGAGAGAAACTCGGTTGTGCAAAGCCCCTATCTGTTAACTCTTGCAACTGTGCTTTCAACTCTTTTAATTCTGTAGGTGCCATTCGATACGGAGCTATCAAAATCAGAGTCGTCCCCGGTACTAACTCAATGCCAAACTCTACTTCTCGGACAGGTGGTAAACACGATAGTTCTTCCAGAAACACATCTGGGTACTCACACACGACTGAAACAGATTCAATCTTCTTCTTAGTCACTTTACTATCAAGCACATAAGCAAAGTAAGCTTCATACCCTTTTCTCATATACTTCCGAGCTAGCATCGAAGATATTACCGCTGGTAACCCATTCAGATCATTAGATTCAATCCGAATAATTTTACCGTTATGACATCTTAAATCAATGGTCTTTCTTTTGCAATTCACAATAGCATCGTGCAAAGTCAACCAGTCCATTCCCAGAATTATATCGAATTCATCGAAAGGCAACAACATCAAATCAGCTGGGAAACATGAATCCCGAATCATCAACGGGCAACTTTTACATACTTTGTCAACCAGAACGCATCGACCCAAGGGGTTTGATACTCGAATCACAAACTTAATAGACTCAACAGGTAGAGTCTTACTGGATACTAACGTTTCACACAGGTAAGAATGAGTCGAACCAGGATCAATCAATGCAACAACAATAGTGTCATAAAGAGTGAAAGTACCGGTAATAACATCTGGTGAAGAAGCATCCTTCCGGGCGCGTATAGCATATGCTCTAGTAGGTGCACGAGCCTCTGATTGAACTGCAGTGTCTTTGGTTCCTTTCTGGCTGCCACTTACATTTCCCAATTGCCTAGGTGGTCTGCCACGCACTGATACATTGCTCGGTCTTGTATTCTGAGCAGTATTTTGCTCGGCTAGCATCGGACACTCCCGAATAAAATGATCCAATGATCCACATTTAAAACAGGATCGATCACGAAATCTACAAATCTCGGAATGCCATTTCCCATAATGCTTGCACTCAACCCGGTTCTGCTAAACATTACCAACACTAGCCATCGAAGTAGCTCGGGAACCCATTGGAGGTCGATGTCGTCTAGAGAAATCTGAAGTAGCTTTATGTTGGCCAGATTCATCTTTGAACTTCTTCGATACAGAATGAAAGGTTTTACTCGATGATCTTTTACGAATGTCTCTAGCTTCAAATTCGGCTTTTCTTTTCTCTTTCCCAAGCTCTTCGGCTTTACAAGCTCGTTCAACAAGTACCACGAACTCTTTAATCTCGAGTATGCTGACCATCAACTTAATGTCTTCATTCAAACTGTCTTCAAATCTTTAACACATAATAGCCTCAGTTGACACACATTCATGAGCATATCGGCTCAGAATCACAAATTTCCGCTCATACTCAGTCACGGTCATACGACCTTGTTTCAATTCCAGAAATTCTTTTCGTTTTTGATCAATGAATCTCTGACTGATATATTTCTTACGGAACTCGGTCTGAAAGAAATCCCAAGTCACTTTCTCTTTCGGAACCACCGATATTAGTGTATTCCACCAGTGATATGCGGTGTCCCTCAATAGTGATATAGCACACTTTAAGCGTTCATCGGGAGTACATGATAACTCATTGAGCACACGAATAGTATTATCAAGCCACAACTCAGCTCGTTCTACGTCATCATCATCATTAGCTTTAAATTCTTTGGCCCCGTGTTTCCTGATTTTATCAACAGGAGGCCTGCTAGATCTCAGCGGATCCAACATCGGAGGTGCTGAAGGTATCGGCGATGGATTATTCGGGGGTAGAGGTTGTTGCACAGCCGGATTAGTCCGGATGTATTGTGTAAACCATTCGTTCATCATCCGGTAGAAGGCTTGCTTAGCCTCCCCCTCATGGCTACCCGAGATAGGTCGAGAGTCTACCGACGCAGTCGCATGCGCAGGATTAGTAGCTACGCTCTTGATATCATCAGCTACAGCTCTGTCAGGATCCATTTACTATATAAAAACATAATTTAAAATGCCAAAAGTCTCCACACTATCGCATTATAAAATTAAGGCATGTATAGCTAGACTCACACACGCTATAGTAGTCCTAGAATCGACTAATCCGTAAGCTCTGATACCAACCAAATATAACACCCCTAACCTGTATCCATCGCCGGATTATGGTTATGAGGCATTGCCAAGCATAATACAAATCATATCAATTATTAACATCTCAAATAAACATTATCGAATACAATAAATGTAATATGCTTTCATAACATAGTTAAACATTTATATACAGTTCATAAACTATTTATCCAAGATTTACAAAGAAACATTTTTCATTGACTATCCCCCTTACTGTTCATTTAGTCATCAAATTGTCAATGACCGAAAATGCCCATATCCATATTTAATATACCTAGGTAAGATATCAAATAACAAAACTAAATATACATGTATATGTATAACCATGCTTACCTTATATATAATCAAATTTATCATTTATCAATTCATAACCTAAATCAAGTTCATATGCGCATATACCAATTTCCATAATGCAACTCTTAATGTTTTTTAAACACGTAATATGACTAGTTACCATTCAAGCATAATTAATCACATTCAACAATTATCTTAACCATAAAGTCAAGTTAAGAACATCTATCATGAATAATGTACTATAAGATATGTTTGCTTACATTGCCGATTTTACCTGTTTAATGATCATGCATCAAAGCCGAATACAACCGAACCATAGCACCATAATTTAATCACCTCATTAGCGAATCACATCAATTGAATTTAAAAAAAAAATACACATGCACCAATGTCATTCATAACCGAATATACTATCCCATATATATATTCACCTTCCAGAGAACTAGTAAAGATTCATATATGTAATTACATATCAAACATACATATATAAACATTATGCTTGGCATGATTTTAAACTCATGTATATTCATCATCCAAATAAAACTTGCACTCTTAACATACATATACAAACATTATGCTTGGCATGATTTTAAACTCATGTATATTCATCATCCAAATAAAACTTGCACTCTTACTTTAATCAAGACTTGCATAACCTTAGAATATTTAATAATAAGACAAGCCATTTTCGCATGGCTTATAAACATCGACAAAATATCATTCAAACGTTAAGCTAGCCTATACATGC
Organism: Gossypium australe; assembly: GCA_005393395.2. Taxonomy (NCBI): domain Eukaryota; kingdom Viridiplantae; phylum Streptophyta; class Magnoliopsida; order Malvales; family Malvaceae; genus Gossypium; species Gossypium australe. The sequence continues at coordinate 102,142,535 of CM016619.1, read as the reverse complement.
CTTAAGTTTGAAAATTCAACTTTTAAGGTACCAAAATATGTCGATAGCATGGTAGACTTCGATGACGACCCCCTGAGCTCGTAGCTGGAACAAAATCTCGACTATCGACGGACTACGAAGACCGGCTATTTGTTAACTTTCGCTTTTCCCCAATCCAAGTCCGTTTTTCTTTGTTCTTGATCTGAACATATTCAAATTAAGCTCATTCAAGTACATTTCATTTCAATTTAATCCAAAAACACCTAAATGGGCAAATTACCATTTGCCCCTAATATTTCACACTTTTACAATTTAGTTCTATTTGCACAAAACACAAATTAAGCAAAATCTCACAACAACCTAGCTAGGCTGAATCTTCCATATGATCATATAAGTCCCTACATTTCATTTATTTTGCATTTTAACCCCTCAAAAATTTATTTTCTCAATTTAGCCCTATTTAGTTAAATTCATATAAAATTCATGAACAAAGCATGTTCATCAATTACATATCTATCATTTAACACCATAAAATATCACAAAACTCAACATAGCATCAATGGCATTATACACAAACATCATCAATTCGTGAAATTGAGACATGGGTTTTAAAGCTTTCGAAGCAACGATTACAAAAACGTAGAAATTATCAAAAACCGATAAAAAACTCACCTTGAATCAAGTTGGAGAGTAGCCGAACCTTAAAAACTTTTTATTTTCTTTTTCTTTTCCTTTACATTCGGCAAGAACAAGATGAACACTAATGGCTTTCATTTTTTTATGTTTTATGATAACATATATTATGTTTTTACTAAATTACTTAATTAGCCTTTTAATAAAAATAAATCTAACATATTAACCAAGGTCATTAGTGACCTTTGCAGTCCACTACCCTTAAAAATGGGCAATTTGCCCTCTAAGGCTTTCATATTAAAAAGCCACTAACAAATAGGCACTTCTTACTATAGTTTTTAACTTTTACACTTTACGCGATTAAGTCCTTTTATTTAATTAAGCACACAAACAATCAAATTTTCATACGAAACTTTCACACATAATAATTCACATATAATAAACACAAAAAATAATATTTAAATATTTTTCAGACTCGGATTCGTGGTCCCGAAACCACCGTTCCGATTAGGGTCAAATTCGGACTGTTACACACACGCCCGTGTGCTAGACTGTGTGGTTAATTAATTTAATTCGAATTAGGTGTAGGTTTCACACGGCTGAGACACACGACCATGTTCTAGGCCATGTAAAACACACGGCTGAGACACACAGCCGTGTCTCTTCCCGTGTGCTATATTCTGGACATTTTGTTTTTCAAAATTAAGGTGCAGGGGACACATGACTGGAACACATGCCCGTGGGGTAGGCTGTGTGTCACACACGGCCTAGACACACGCCCGTGTGTCTACCCGTGTGGACAAAAATAAGGCTATTTACCAAGATATTTTGCCACCCTCAGTTGCACATACTTATACAGCATTACATGGCACAAACCCAATCATATAGATGCATTCCAAAACCACCACAACCAAGGCAATAACCTGGCATTCACATGCCAACATCTAACATGCACATAACTTCATACATTTATCAACATAAACCATGCAAGTTTCCACATTCATGAATGGTATCATCATATAAATATACTCATAACTAACATTAGCCAACTTACATGGCCATATACAAAATGAAATCATTAACCATTATAAGCCAATACATTTGGCCACATCATAATGACATATATAACAAAATGACTAAGTCCCTATACATGCCATAACTCAAAATATTGACATTTCAATGGTACCCAAAATAATGGTTGATATTGTGAATGGATCTCTGACAATATCCAATCCCGAGCTAGCTTGGTGACATTATAAGATAAGGGAAAGAAAGGGGAGTAAGCTATATAGCTTAGTAAGTTCATATGCAAATAATAAACAACATTAATTATGCATTTATCATATGCATAACATAACATGAATCAACATAAATGTCATTAAAACTTTACGAACATAACATACTCAATCATATTCTTACTAATAGTTCATCATATACTGAATCTATTTCCTTTGAATTTTTCGTACATACCCGTACCAACTCGTAACATAATCACAACTTTCTCATCTTTGACATACCTATTGAACCACTTGGAATACTATTGGATACACGAAAAGGTTTGCACATAAGTGCCACATATGTAGACAATGCTAACACAAACCTCATAACACATATAGGCTCGCTCTCGAGCTATCCACGGGCCTACTCACACAAGCTGTCAGTCGAGACGTAGCTACGCGGTGCTGCTTACACAAGCTGTCAATTATCCGCAACATATGCCTGTATATCCAGCCACCGGTAGGACGTACAAGACCAGCACCTGAGTCACATAATCACATAATAACATGGGTTCCTAGTGACATGTCACTTGTATCCTAATCTATTCCTAAGGTTAAACTGGGATTTCTCTCTTACTGGAACTGTAACAGCCCGTTTTTGAGTTAAATTGAAACAGTGGTTTCGAGACCACAAATTTGAGATTAAAATATTATTTAATATTTTATTATTTTTGAAAGCATGATAGAATTATTATGTGTAAGTTTCGTAAAGAAATTTTACCGTTTAAATGCTTAATTCAGTAAAAAGGACTAAATCGCGTCAAGCGTAAAACTTGTGTGCCATTAGTTTAATATGCCTAATAGCTATGGTTTATTAAATTAGAGGTCCTTATGTTGTAATTTGACCATGAATAAGGTTAGTCTACATTTATGTCCATGAATTATATGATATATTAATGTTTTATAATAAGGTTATAATGGTAATTTAGTTAATAAAGTTTAATTTAATAAAACAAAACAAATTAAAGCTTTATTCTCATCTTCATGCACTGAATATTGAGGCGAAAAACCATGGAAGAGAGCTTGCTAGGGTTCGGCTATGTTGATGCTTAATTAAAGGTCCATTTTTGTCCTGTTTTTGATGATCTCTGCGTTTTTAATCATTGCTTCGTATTCTAGCTAGCCCGTGCCCTAATTTTTGAATTTGTTAATGATTTCATGAAGTGCCATTGTTGAATGCTTGAGCTTTTAGATGATTGATGATGGATTTTGAATATTTGTTAATAGTTAAACTAGTTTTGTAAAGTGATTTTTTGACAAAAAATGCAAAATAGGGATTAAATTGTGAAAATGTAAAATGTGGTGGTTAAAAGTGTGAAATAATGAAAGATATGGGCTGCTAGTAGTATATAATGAATTTGGCTAGGCATGGATTGATACTAAATTGCATGAATTTGCAATTTTATGTGATAAGGACTAAATTGCAAAAATTGAAAAGTATAGGGGCAAATGTGTAAATTTGCTAAAATATGAATTATGGACTAAATTGAATAGATTGAAAGCTGAATGTATTGAATTTGATAATATATAGATCATGATAAGTCGAGATCAAGTTTAGATTGGGGAAAAGGAAAGATTGACGAATAACCGATAGTTTTTATCCGAGCAATATAAGGTAAGTTCGTATAATTAGAATCGAACTTTTAAATACTTGTAATTATTGAAATGAATGTATGTGATTGAATAATTGATATATGTGAAATATGAATGCTTTATTGATATAATCTATTGGTTACCAAGCCCCGTTTGAACTGTATGAATTCATAGGATATGAGTGACATGTCACTAGGGTTACTGTTTTGGTTGAGCTCCTGCATTTGTTGCATACTCACCACAGCTCGTATGAGCTTACTGTTCAGCTCGTTAGAGCTTACTGTTCAGGTCAATAGAGCTTACTGTTTCAGTTCAATTGAGCTTACTGTTCATCAGCTTAGGAGGAGCTTACCGATCATGGCTCAAAAGAGCATAAATGATAATGAATTGACGGATTACTGATGTCTATCACCCAAGTACTTTGGAGTTCTAATATGATCAACTGGCATAAATTCTATTTATATGGATGAGTACTGTTATTGAATGAATTATTGGTTATATGATAGAGAAGGAAATGTTGAATGCTAGTTATATTGATTATTGAATTGTGATAATGGATGATTTCATGTATTAATATGTTTAACCTATGGATGAATACTTGTGATAGGCATTTCGAAATTGTATGGAGTTTGCTTTAGTTATTTGCCTTGATTATGTATAAATGGTAAGTTTAATTTTAAATTATACGGGCTTACTAAGCTATAAAGCTTACTCCGTTTCTTTTTCTATGTTTTATAGAGGTTCGATAGCTCGCTCGTTTCGGACAAGTCGGAGTTACACATCACACTATCCAATTTTCGATTGGTACTTTTAAACTTGTGGATATATGTAAATATAGCATGTATAGGCTAGTTTAAAATATGTTAGTTATGTTACTCGACATCATGATTTTGGCATGTTTTGTGTATAAGTTAAGCCATGTGATTTGGCTTATTTTGGTATTATGTTTTAATTGTGTATAAGTGTGCAATTATGGTATGTTTTTGGCAAGGAATTGATGGAATAAAATGTGCAAAAGATATCTTGTTATGTAGTTGATATATGAATGGATTATGCATGATGTTAATTAGACATTTGAGAACTAAGTTGAATTGGTATAATATAGGTGTAACACCCTTAACATGTATCCATCGCCGGACTAGGGTTACGAGGTATTACCGGTCGAATCATAACAATTTAAACCACCATGGCTCACACATTAGCATATCATAATTAATCAATAACACAAAGTCCCTTTTTTAAAGTCTACGAGGCCTTAAACATGCTTTAGAGAAGGGTCAGGACTAAGCCGATCTCATACTGAAACTTTGCAGAACTTAGAAATTTTTGCTTTCAAAACAGGGCACATGCCCGTGTGGCTAGGCCATGTACCTCACAGGGCCATGCCTTAGACCATGTCTTACCCCGTGCTCAACACTGACTAGGGTCACAAGGCCTGGTACATGCCCGTGTGTCTGGCCCGTGTGCAACACTAACTTAAACCACACGGCCTGTCACACGCCTGTGTGTCTGGCCCGTGTGCAACACTAACTTGCTTCGAATTGGGATAGTGAAGGACACGGTCGAGACACATGCCCGTGTGCTTACCCTTATGGACAATTATAGGCCATTTACAAGGCCAAATTTCCACCCAATTTGGGTCATCCCTACATATTCAATTCCAATATCAAATAACATACAAATCATTCACCATATCAAACACCAAATCAAGTATGAAACATATCATTTCTAATTCACCAAAGCATACCATAACGGCCATTCACACAAGACCATATATACACATCACATACACAATTTTCACATAGAAAAATATATACCAAAATCAATCCATTATCAAGCCATATCATATGGCAAGATTTATACATCTCAAAACATTTCATAACCTCACTAGCCTATACATGCCATAAACTATAAATACAACTTCCAAAAGGCACCAAAATAGATGTTCGATAGTGTGATTGAGTCACTGACGATCCCCAGATTCGAGCTAGCTTTAATAATACTGTAAAACAAAGAAAGACTTCACACAGTAAGCTTTAAAGTTAAGTAAGTTCGTAATATAACATAATTAACTCAACAATTCAAATTCAATATGCAAAATGAACTAACACTTAGTTCAATTCACATCACGATTCAATATCACCCATGGCTATTACTCACTTTCATACCATATCTATATGTTCATGTACAAGCATTTATAATGCTACTCAATTCAACCCTTTTCATCATTCACTCATATAACCTTCCATCTATCTCATACACAATATCATCAACCACATAGGTTTTGTACATACATGTACTATCACGTAGTTATCTATCATTTTTACCACTTCAATGCTCGATGCCATAATTCATTCGATCCTCTTTAAATGTTCGATGAACTCGCACACTTAGTGCCAATTAATTAGACGAAGCTATAATAATATCGCACACTTAGTGCCATCACATTAAACTGAAGTTGTCTCGGTATCACACACATAGTGCCAAATAATATAACCGATGCTTTTCTTATTCTCCCACACTTAGTGCCATTCATCACTGTAACCATTCTATGTACGCACACTTAGTGCCACATATCTTCTAACTCACATTTCACATTACCAAACTCCACAATCACATTTCCATTCATTTATCACATATAAGCATTGTTTAAACAATACGTATTATACACGAACTTACCTCGGATGTAGAAACAACGATACTAGTCGATCAATCGAGAACTTTGTTCTTGCTTCGATCTAAGCCCGAATTTCTCTTTTCTTGATCTATATAATATCAAATTCAACTCATTCAATCTCATCATCATCCAAAACAATCCATAACACATAGTTAGTTCATTTTACACTTTAGTCCTCATAATTACACATTTTGACATTTTAATCCTTATTTCACAATTACACAAAATACACATAATTTACTCACACCCAAGCTTGGCTGAATTTCATACTAGTCCCTAACAACCCATTTTTCACATTTATTTCACATTTTAGCCCCTCAATTTCTCAATTTAATAATTTAGCTCATAATACTCAAATTCATCAAAAATCCAAATACGAAACATGTTAACCCAACATATATCTTTCATTTTTCATCAACTAACATCACAAAGCTCACAATTTCATCAATGGTATAACTCAAAATCTTCATCAAATTCAGAAATTGAGGCATGGGCTTGATAGAACACAAAACAACAATAAAAAAAATGTAAAAATTATCGAAAACGGATCAAAACACATACCTTAATTAAGCAAAATTCTACCCGAACCCTAGCTAGCTTTCTTTTCTTTTCGTTCTTTGTATTTTTGGCAAGATGAACACAAAAATGGACACCAATTCATGTTTTGTTTTAATTGAGTTAACATTAAAACATCAATTACTATTTTATCCTTAATGAATTAACATGAAAACCATTTAATACAAGCCCATTTATGACCATTAACCTTATTAAAGGTATAATATCATCATAAGGATATTTGGTTTAATAAACCATAGCCATTAAACAATTTTAACTACTAGCACACAATTTTTGCATTTTTCGTGATTAAGTCCTTTTTCACAAATCGACACACAAACGATAACATTTTCACACAGAAATTTCACACATACTTTATCACATGCCATAAGCATAAAAAATAATATTAAATTATTTCTCCAACCTCAGATTTGTGGTCCTAAAACCACTATTCCGACTAGGGTCTAAACCGGGTTGTTACAACTCTCCCTCTCGTAAGAATTTTCGTCCCCGAAAATCTTACCAGTGAATAGATTCAGATATTGTTCCCTCGTAGCATCCTCAGGCTCCCATGTAACCTCTTCAACCCCATGTTTATGCCACAACACTTTCACTAAAGAAATTTTATTATTTCTCAATTCTTTGATCTCATGAGCCAGAATTTGAATTGGTTCTTCGTTATACGATAGATCAGACTGAATCTCAACTTCAGTAGGGGCAATCACGTGCGGTGGGTTAGATCTGTATCGTCGAAGCATCGATACATGAAACACATTATGAATCTTCTCTAACTCAGGTGGCAACAACAATCTATAAGCAACTGGCCCGATACGTTCGATAATCTCATACGGCCCGATGAATCTCGGACTCAACTTGCCTTTTCTACTAAAACAAAGTACTTTCTTCCACGGAGACACTTTCAAAAACACTTTATTACCGATCTCAAATTCAATATCTTTTCGTTTCAAATCAACGTAAGACTTCTGACAATCTGATGTCGCTTTCAAACTGTTTCGAATCATTTTCACTTTTTGCTCAGTCTCTCTGATCAAATCTACACTGTGAATCTTATTCTCACTAAGCTCAGTCCAATACAATGGTGTTCTGCATTTACGACAGTAAAGAGCCTCATAGTGCCAATTTAATGCTTGATTGAAAGTTATTATTATACGCAAATCAATCAACGACAGGTATTTTCCCCACATACCTTCAAACTTAAGAATACAACATTTCAACATATCCTCGAGAATCTGAATGGTCCGCTCGGATTGACCATCCGTTTGCAGATGAAAAGCAGTACTGAAGTGCAACTTTGTACCTAAAGCCTCTTGTAGTTTCTTCTAGAATCGCGATGTAAACATCAGATCTCTATCTGACACTATAAAATTAGGCATCCTATGCAATCGCACAACCTCAGAAACATACAATTGAGCTAACTAATCAAGTGAGTAATCCATTCTTACCAGAATAAAAAGAGCTGATTTCATTAATCTATCAACTATTACCCATATTACATCTTTCTTTCTCAAAGATAGGGGCAATCCCGACACAAAGTCCATCGCGATTCTCTCTCATTTCCACTCAGGAATCATGATCGGTTGTAATAAGCCCGAAGGTACCTGATGTTTAGTTTTGACTTGCTAACAGACTAAACATCTTGAAACAAACTCTAAGATATCCCGTTTCATACCAGGCCACCAATAAAACTGTTTCAGATCATTGTACATTTTTATACTTCTCGGATGAACCGATAAATGAATGTTATGAGCTTCGTTCAAAATCAACTAAATCAACTCTGAATTTTTTGAAACACAAATCCAATCTCAGAATTTCAGACAATAATTATCATCAACTCGAAATTCTGAATCAGAATTCAAATCACACTGGGCTCGTTTCGCTAGCATTTCATTGTCAACTTTTTAAGCATTAGAAATCTGCTGTAAAAACAACGGTCTTGCTTTCAATTCGGCTAAAACCTAACCATCATCAGACAGAACTAAATGAGCATTCATTGCAAGTAAAGCAAACAACGATTTCTGACTTAAAGCATCAGCAATAACCTTTACTTTTCCCGGATGATAATCAATCACAAGCTCATAGTCTTTTAACAGTTCTAACCATCTTCTCTATTACAGGTTCAAATCTCTCCGAGTCATCAAATATTTCAGACTTTTATGATAAGTATAAATGTAACATTTCCCACCAAATAAAGAGTGACGCCAAATCTTCAATGCAAATACAGTAGCTGCTAATTCAAGATCGTGCGTTGGGTAGTTCTTTTTATGTGGTTTTAACTGTCTCGATGTATAGGCTATAACTTTTCCTTCTTGTATCAACACACAGCCTAAACTATTCAACGATGCATCATTGTAATTTATGAATTCTTTACCCAATTCAGGTTGAACTAACACTAGTGCCTTTGTCAACTATGCTTTTAACTGTTCAAAACTTTGCTGACACTTTTCTGACCACTCAAATTTAATATCTTTCTGTAGTAATTTCATCAATGGAATTGCAATCATCGAGAAGCCTTTCACAAACCGTTTGTAATATCCCGCTAGTCCTAGAAAAATGCAGACTTCAAACACATTTCTCGGAGGTTTCCAATCTAAAATTGCTGAAATCTTACTCGGATCAAGTCGTATTCCCACAGCTAACACTATATGTCCCAGAAAACCAACCTCGCGCAACCAGAACTCACATTTACTAAAATTTGCATACAATTGCTTATCAAGCAAAGTTTGTAGCACAATTCTCAAATGCTCGGCATGTTTCGTCTCATCACAAGAATAAACCAAAATATCGACAATAAACAAAATGACAAATTGATCCAAATACGGCCTGAATATCCGGTTCATCAAATCCATAAATACTACAGGGGCATTCATTAGTCCGAAAGGCATAACTAAAAATTCATAATGTCCATACCTCATTCGAAAAGTAGTTTTTGGTACATCTGATTCTTTGACTTTCAACTGATAATAACCTGATCTCAAGTCTATTTTCGAAAACACTGTAGCCCCTTTCAACTGATCAAACAAATCATCAATTCGCAGTAGAGGATACTTATTCTTTATTGTCACTTTGTTTAACTGACGGTAATCAATGCACATTCTCATCGTACCATATTTCTTTTTCACAAACAGAACAGGTGCACCCCAAGGAGAAAAGCTCGGTCGTGCAAAACCTCTGTCTGTCAATTCTTGCAACTAAGACTTCAATTCTTTCAATTCTGTTGGAGCCATTCTATACGGAGACATTAAGATAGGGGTCGCCCCCGGCACTAACTCAATGCCAAATTCAACTTCTCGTATCGGAGGTAATCCCGGTAATTCTTCAGGAAACACATCAGGGAACTCACAAACCATAGGCACAAATTCAACTTTCTTTTCTGTCACATTCGTATCAATCACATACGCAATATAAGCTTCACATACCTTTTTCACATAATTCAGAGCTTTCATCGAAGATATTATGATCGGTAGCCCATTCAAATCACTGATTGAATTCAGACAATCTCGTCATTTTGACTTCTCAAATCAATAGTCTTCCATTTGCAATTTACAATAGCATTATGCAAAGTTAGCCAATCCATACCTAGAATCATATCAAATTCATTAAAGGGTAGTAGCATCAGATTAGCCGGGAAACATATATCTCGAAACATCAACGGACAATTTTTGCTCACTTTGTCAACCAAAGCACACTTGCCTAAGGGGTTCAATACTCTAATTACAAATTCAGTAGAATCAACAGGCAAAGTCTTACTAGATGTAACACCCCTTACTCGAAACCCTTGCCGGAATCGAGTACGTGGCATTACTAGACTTGACTATTAACTCGGGGTGTAAGATTTTAAAGCTGTCCAACTGCGTCATGCTGACTAAATCGACCATAACTCGAGTTTCAAAACTCGAAATTTAGATCCGTAAATTTTCCTTGAAACTAGGCTCATATAACTTTTCACCATAATTTTTTCAGAATTTTTCATGTGGCCAATTAGTACAGTTTATTCATCAAAATTTCCCTTATTACACTGCTTGACAATTCTGACCTGTCTCTACAAAAATACAGTTATCTCATTACACAAATTTCCTATAATGTTCTTGTTTATACCAATGAAAAATAGACTCATGAAGGGTTCTACATATATAAACCATTCTTCTTAATTATTTTTGTACAATTTTTGACAATTTTTCTAAAACAGAACAGTGACTCCCGAATTCATTCAGGGCAGGTCTCACTGAAACTTAATTATCTCATAATATATAAATCTTTTGCCTACCCTGTTTCTTTGATGTAAAAATAGACACAATGAGGTTTAATTTCATATCTCATTCACCTTCTAATTCAATATACCATATTTTTGGTGATTTTTCTAACTCACATCACTGCTGCTACTACAAGCTGTTTTTTTGCATTTTATGAAAGACTAGCTTCTAACCGAACCTACCTACATCCCTAATTCAAGGATCCATTTCGTATACAAACATTTCCTTAACAAAAACGATTTAACTTTGATTAAGAATGCATAAACATTGCCATCATGAACCAACATACATATCAAGACACAACAGCGTACTTAACTAAAAATTTAGCCATATTCGCATGGCTATTATATACAAGGTCAAACATCATATGTTTCTAAAACTTCATCTAGCCTATACATGCCTTCTAATTCGTAACCAAAATTCAAAATACCAAAGGAAGGCGATAGTGTGGTTGACTTCTTGAAGATCCTTTACGAGCCTGCAACGTGACCAAAATCTATAAAACAAAGGAGAACATTTCACATAATTAAGCTTACTAGCTTAGTAAGTCCTAACTCATGATAATAAAACATTTAATTATTTACGAAATGAAAGCAATCAACTTATGGCATTTCACATAGGCAATTAAGTAAATTATTTATACAAAGCCAGATACTAGTAATTCATTAACCCAAGTAAATTAGGAATCATTTCCTTCAACCAACATTTCTTTGTAGTTCATATAAGCATATCGCATGAAAATCTCCTTTCTTAACATTTAAACTTGAAAACCAATTGTTCCATAATAGCACATTCTAAGCTCGAATTCCATCATATTACATCCATCAATATTAACTTCGAACACATATAACACAATTCTCATAATATTAATTTGACCCAAGTAATATTAAGCATAGCATACCTTACATGCTTATCTGAACCGTATACTCAATAAATTAGCTTTAAGTTGTCTTGAACAAAGATTTAATTTCTCTTTTATAAATTACATCACCGGCATCAAGCCTGCTAGGCGTAAAAGCCTGAAAAGTAACACCGGCACAAGGCCTGCTAGGCGTAAAGCCCGATAAATAACACCGGCACAAGGCCTGCTAGGCATAAAAGCCTGAAAAGTAACACCGGCACAAGGCCTGCTAGGCATAAAGCCCGATTTTGTCACCGGCACGAGGCCTGCTAGGCTCAAAGCCCGAATGTCAGAATAATTTTACATGCTTTTCACATTTCACTATCACATATCTAACCATATGCATTTATTCACATTGCATAAAATATATTCGAAATCAATCCAATCCATCATCATCACATTCGGCCAACTCATGGTTTTACACCAAACTTATACAAATTCTATCATTCATTAGATTTGTAATTAACCCTTAAACATAAGGTAGCTCAAGAACTTACTTATACACCTTGCATTAGCCAAAATAAATTCACTTCAATACTATACATTCACATTCGGCTATATCATGAATTTATACTCTAAATTTCCACAATTCATCATTCACTAAGTTCATAGTTAATTTATTGACATATTTTAGCTAAAGGACTTACCTCGGTTGTCGATAGTCCGTGCGAATCGGCTATTCGAGAACCTTCGTCTTCCCCCTGTCTAATTCCGTTTTTCTTTGCTCTTGATCTAAAACACATTAGAATTTAGCTCATTTAATCGCATTTCATCTCAATTTAGTCCCAAAACACACAAATGGGCAATTTACTATTTTGCCCCTAATGTTTCCTATTTTTACAAATTGGTCCAATTTACACAAAACTCAAAATATGCAAAATTTTCTAACACCATGGCTAGGCCGAATCTTCCCCATATCCATGGGTGTTCATGCATTTCATCTATTTAACATTTTAATTTTTCACAAATTTATTCTTTTCAATTAGCCCTATATACTCAAAATCACCAAAAACTCCAATACAAAACTTGTAAATCCTTAACATACCTTTAATCTAGAACCATTAAACATCAAAACTATCTAAACATGTTAATGGCCGAATCTTATATACATGGTATTTTCAAAAATTTAGACATGGGTCGGATAATATACGAAGCAACGATCTCAAAAACGTAAAAATTATCAAAAACCAAAAACCGACCATACCTCAATCAAGCTCCTTATCTTGCCGAAAATCAAGCTTCAACAATGGAGTTTCTACTTTCTACATTCGGCCAAGAAGAAGAGAACAAGGTATGTTCTCTTTCTCCCCACTTGTTTTTATTATTTAATGATAAAACAAACACATATTATTAACATTATTTTAACACATTAATATAACTATATAATAAACTAAATTAACATATAATTTGGACTTATAAAGGCCCATTGCCGTCCCTTAATATGGTTAATGGGCTAATTGCCCTTTTGGTACACCCACTTAAAAAGCCACAATCAATTTAGTACTCCTCACTTTAGCATGCAACTTTTGCACTTTTCTCGATTAAATCCTTTTTATCAAATTGAGCACTTAAACGACTAAATTTTTCTACGAAACTTTCACACTCACTAAATCACATATAATAAACACAAAATATAATATTAAAATATTTCTCAGGCTCGGATTCGTGGTCCCGAAACCACCATTCCGATTTGGGTCAAAATTGGTCTGTTACAACTCTCCCCCCTTAAGGATTTTCGTCCCCGAAAATCTTACCGTTAAATAAGTTCGGATATTGTTGCCTCATTGACTCCTCAGGCTCCCACGTAGCCTCTTCAACTCCGTGACGATTCCATAAAACCTTTACTAATGGAATTCTTTTATTTCTCAACTCTTTTATTTCCCGAGCTAAGATACGGATCGGTTCCTCATCATATGTCAAATCAGATCTAATTTCAATCCCTGACGGTGCAATCACATGGGACGGATCCGATCTATATTTGCGAAGCATCGAAACATGAAATACATTGTGTATCTTTTCTAAGTCAAGGGGCAATTTCAATCTATAAGCAACAGGCCCTATACGCTCTATGATTTCATACGGTCCGATAAATCTAGGACTCAACTTGCCTTTCTGACCGAATCGGAGTATTTTCTTCCACGGAGAAACTTTTAAGAACACCCGATCTCCGACCTGAAATTCAATGTCCTTACGTTTTAAATCGGCATAGGACTTTTGACGATCCGAAGCAACTTTCAAATTACTCCTAATAACAACCACTTTCTGTTCTGTTTCTTTAATCCAATCAACCCCGTGTATCTTATTCTCACTGAGCTCAGTCCAATACAACGGTGTGCGACATTTTCGACCATATAAGGCTTCATAAGGCGCCATTTTAATGCTAGATTGAAAGCTATTATTGTAAGCAAATTCCATCAAAGGTAGGTATCGTTCCCACGTACCTTCAAACTCGAGAACGCAACACCTCAACATGTCCTCAAGTATCAAAATAGTTCACTCAGACTGACCGTCTGTTTGCGGATGGAAGGCTGTACTAAAATGAAGTTTAGTACCTAGAGCATCTTGCAATTTCTTCCAGAACCGCGATGTGAATCTTGGGTCCCTATCCGAAACAATGGAACTCGGCACACCGTGCAACCTTACAATTTGTGACACATACAATTCGGCAAGCTTATCAAGTGAATAGTCGGTACGTACCGGTACAAAATGGGCGGATTTAGTTAGTCTATCCACAATAACCCACACAACATCTTTCTTACTCGGTGTCATAGGAAGACCGGATACAAAATCCATTGTAATTCTATCCCATTTCCATTTGGGTATCATGATTGGTTGCAGTAGTCCGGACGGTACCTGATGCTCAGCTTTTACTTGTTGACAGATTAAGCACTTAGAAACAAATTCAGATATATCTCGTTTCATGCCAGGCCACCAATAGAACTGCTTCAAATCGTTATACATTTTAGTGCTACCCGGGTGTATCGATAATTGACTACTATGGGCCTCACTCAGAATCATATGTATCAAATCGGAGTCCTTTGGAACACAGAATCGGCCTTTATAATTCAAACAATCATTTGCATCAATCTGAAAATCTGATTCGGTACCACTTCCACACTGACTCCGAATAGCAATCAACTTTTTGTCAATTTTCTGTGCATTACAAATCTGCTGAATAAACATCGGTCTTGCTTGTAATTCGGCTAGGATCGAACCATCATCAGACATAGTCATCTGTGCATTCAATGCACGAAGAGCAAATAATGATTTTCGACTTAACGCATCCGCAACAACATTGGCTTTCCCCGGATGGTAGTCAATCACTAATTCATAGTCTTTCAGCAATTCTAACCATCTGCGCTGTCTCAAGTTTTTTTTTTGTGAGTCATCAAATATTTTAAACTTTTGTGATCCGAATAAATATGACATTTTTCACCGAATAAATAGTGACGCCAAATTTTTAATGCGAACATAATGGCTGCTAACTCCAGATCGTGAGTTGGATAATTTTTCTCATGCGGCTTCAATTGTCTCGAAGCGTAGGCTACCACCTTGCCTTCTTGCATTAAAACGCAACCCAACCCATTCAAGGAGGCATCACTAAAAATAATAAATTCTTTACCCGATTCAGGCTGAGTTAACACTGGAGCTTCGGTCAAAAGGGCTTTCAACTGCTCGAAACTTCTCTGGCATTTTTCTGACCACTCAAACTTGACATCTTTCTGTAGTAATTTCGTCAAAGGTGTAGCTATTACGGAAAAACCTTTTACAAATCGTCTATAATATCCCGCAAGGCCTAGGAAACTTCGGACCTCGGAAACATTCTTTGGTGGTTTCCAATCGAGTATGGCTGCTATTTTGTTTGGATCCACCCGAATACCTGACACCGAAACAACATGACCCAAGAAGCTGACTTCATTCATCCAGAACTCACACTTACTGAATTTTGCATACAATCGTTGATCTCTCAAAGTTTGTAATACTAATCTCAAATGCTCAGCATGTTCCGTTTCATTTTTGGAGTAGATCAGTATATCATCAATAAACACTACTACAAACCGATCCAAAAACTGGCGGAAGACTCGGTTCATTAGATCCATAAAAACAGCAGGTGCATTAGTGAGCCCAAAAGGCATAACCAAAAACTCATAATGTCCGTACCTCGTTCGGAATGCAGTCTTTGGCACATCTGAATCTCTGACTCGCAACTGATAATAACCCGATCTCAAATCTATTTTCGAAAACACTGAAGCCCCCTTCAACTGATCAAATAAATCATCAATCCGAGGTAACGGGTACTTATTCTTTATAGTTACCTTATTTAGTTGTCGGTAGTCGATACACATTCGCATAGTCCCATCTTTCTTTTTCACAAATAAAACCGGTGCACCCCACGGAGAGAAACTCGGTCGCGCGAAGCCCTTATCTGTCAACTCTTGCAACTGCGCTTTCAACTCTTTTAATTCAATAGGTGCCATACGGTACGGAGCTATCGAGATCGGAGTCGTACCCGACACTAACTCAATGCCGAACTCAATCTATCGCACTGGGGGTAAACCCGGTAGTTCTTCAGGAAACACATCGGGGTATTCACATACAACTGATACAGATTCAATTTGTTTCTTGGACATTTTATTATCCAGTACATAGGCCAAATAAGCTTCACACCCTTTTCTCACATACTTTTGGGCTAACATTGAAGATATTACTGTAGGCAACCCATTTATGTCACAGGATTTAATTCTGATGGTCTCACCGTTTTGACATTTCAAATCGATAAGCTTTCTTTTACAATCCACTACTGCCTCGTGCGAAGTTAACCAATCCATACCCAAGATTATATCAAATTCATCAAAGGGCAACAACATTAAATCAGCTGGGAAGCAATAATCTCGAATCGTCAACGGGCAACCTCTACACACTTTATTAACAAGCACACATCTACCCAAAGGGTTGGACACACGAATCACAAACTCGGTAGACTCAACTAGCAGAGTCTTGCCAAATTTTAAAGTTTCACACATATAAGAATGAGTCGAACCAGGATCGATTAGTGCAATTACAGTAGTATCATAAAGAATGAAAATACCGGTAATGACGTCGGGGGAGGAAGCATCCTCTCTAGCTCATGCAGCATATGCTCTAGCCGGAGCTCTAGCCTCAGATCGATCTGTAGTGTTCTTCGTTCCTTTCTGACTACCACCTACCTTGCCTGAATGTCTGGGTGGTCTACCTCGCATTGACACGTTGCTCGGCTTAGTGTTCTGAACTGTATTCTGCTCAGCTAACTTCGGACACTCTCTAATAAAATGATCTGACGATCCACATTTATAGCAAGACCGATCATGAAATCTACAACTCCCTGAGTGCCATTTCCCACAGTGCTTGCATTCAACTCTATTTTGTGGAACGTTACCAACACTGGCTATCGAGGTAGCTCGGGAGCTCATAAGAGGTCGATCCCGTCTAGGTGGATCTGTAGTAGCTTTTTGTCGGCTGTAGTCATCTCTGGGCTTCTTGGTCGTGGAAAGAAAGACTTTACCCGAAGACCTTTTTCAGATGTCTCTAGCTTCTGTCTCAGCCTTTCTTTTCTCTTTCCCGAGCTCTTCAGCTTTGCAAGCTCTCTCAACTAAAATTACAAACTCTTGAATTTCAAGAATGCCAACAATCATCTTTATATCTTCATTTAGGCCGTCTTCAAATCTTTTACACATAGTAGCTTCAGTAGAAACACACTCTCTAGCATATTGGCTGAGCCTGACAAATTTTCTTTCATATTCCGTTACGGTCATTCGCCCCTGTTTCAGCTCGAGGAACTCCTTTCGTTTTTGATCAATGAATCTTTGGCTAATATACTTCTTGCGAAATTCAGTTTGGAAGAAATCCCATGTCACTTTTTCTTTCGGAACCACTGATACTAGTGTGTTCCACCAGTGATATGCAGTGTCCCGCAGTAAAGATATAGCACACTTCAGGCATTCATTCGGAGTACAAGATAGCTCATCAAGTACCCGAATAGTGTTATCAAGCCACATTTCGGCTCTCTCTGCGTCGTCATCATCATTGGCTTTAAATTCTTCGGCCCCAAATTTTCGAATTTTATCAACTGGGGGCCTACTAGATCTCATCGGATCTATCATCGGGGGTGATGAAGGAATCGGAGTTGAATTATTCGGGGGTGGAGGTTGATGTACATTCGGGTTATTCTGAATAAATTGGGCAAACCACTCGTTCATCATCCGATAAAAGGCTGGTTTAGTTTCTCCTTCGTGGCTACCCGAAACAGGTCGAGAGTCGACCGGCGCTGATCCGTGTGCACGGTCAGGCGCTACACTCTCTACGTCATCAGCTACGGCTCTTTCAGGATCAGTGTCCATTTACTATATAAAACAAAGTTCAGGCTGTCAGAAGTCACCACACTATCAATATATATATTAAAGGCATGTATAGCTAGACTCACACGCGCATACGGTAGTCCTAGAATCGGCTAAACCTTAAGCTCTGATACCAATCAAATGTAACACCCCTTACTCGAAACCCTTGCCGGAATCGAGTACGTGGCATTACTAGACTTGACTATTAACTCGGGGTGTAAGATTTTAAAGCTGTCCAACTGCGTCATGCTGACTAAATCGACCATAACTCGAGTTTCAAAACTCAAAATTTAGATCCATAAATTTTCCTTGAAACTAGGCTCATATAAATTTTCACCATAATTTTTCCAGAATTTTTCATGTGGCCAATTAGTACAGTTTATTCATCAAAATTTCCCTTATTACACTGCTTGACAATTCTGACCTGTCTCTACAAAAATAAAGTTATCTCATTACACTAATTTCCTATAATGTTCTTGTTTATACCAATGAAAAATAGACTCATTAAGGGTTCCACACATCTAAAACATGCTTCTTAATTATTTTTGTACAATTTTTGACAATTTTTCTAAAACAGAACAGTGACTCCCGAATTCATTCAGGCCAGGTCTCACTAAAACTTAATTATCTCATAATATATAAATCTTTTGCCTACCCTGTTTCTTTCATGTAAAAATAGACACAATGAGGTTTAATTTCATATCTCATTCACCTTCTAATTCAATATACCCTATTTTTGGTGATTTTTCTAACTCACATCACTGCTGCTACTACAAGCTGTTTTGTTGCATTTTATGAAAGACTAGCTTCTAACCGAACCTACCTACATCCCTAATTCAAGGATTCATTATGTATACAAACATTTCCTTAACAAAAACGATTTAAATTTGATTAAGAATGCATAAACATTGCCATCATGAACCAACATACATATCAAGACACAACAGCGTACTTAACTAAAAATTTAGCCATATTCGCATGGCTATTATATACAAGGTCAAACATCATATGTTTCTAAAACTTCATCTAGCCTATACATGCCTTCTAATTCGTAACCAAAATTCAAAATACCAAAGGAAGGCGATAGTGTGGTTGACTTCTTGAAGATCCTTTACGAGCCCGCAACGTGACCAAAATCTATAAAACAAAGGAGAACATTTCACATAATTAAGCTTACTAGCTTAGTAAGTCCTAACTCATGATAGTAAAACATTTAATTATTTACGAAATGAAAGCAATCAACTTATGGCATTTCACATAGGCAATTAAGTAAATTATTTATACAAAGCCAGATAATAGTAATTCATTAACCCAAGTAAATTAGGAATCATTTCCTTCAACCTACATTTCTTTGTAGTTCATATAAGCATATCGCATGAAAATCTCCTTTCTTAACATTTAAACTTGAAAACCAATTGTTCCATAATAGCACACTCTAAGCTCGAATTCCATCATATTACATCCATCAATATTAACTTCGAACACATATAACACAATTCTCATAATATTAATTTGACCCAAGTAATATTAAGCATAGCATACCTTACATGCTTACCTGAACCGTATACTCAATAAATTAGCTTTAAGTTGTCTTGAACAAAGATTTAATTTCTCTTTTATAAATTACATCACCGGCATCAAGCCTGCTAGGCGTAAAAGCCTGAAAAGTAACACCGGCACAAGGCCTGCTAGGCGTAAAGCCCGATAAATAACACCGGCACAAGGCCTGCTAGGCATAAAAGCCTGAAAAGTAACACCGGCACAAGGCCTGCTAGGTATAAAGCCCGATTTTGTCACCGGCACGAGGCCTGCTAGGCTCGAAGCCCGAATGTCAGAATAATTTTACATGCTTTTCACATTTCACTATCACATATCGAACCATATGCATTTATTCACATTGCATAAAATATATTCAAAATCAATCCAATCCATCATCATCACATTCAGCCAACTCATGGTTTTACACCAAACTTATACAAATTCTATCATTCATTAGATTTGTAATTAACCTTTAAACATAAGGTAGCTCAAGAACTTACTTATACACCTTGCATTAGCCAAAATAAATTCACTTCAATACTATACATTCACATTCGGCTATATCATGAATTTATACTCTAAATTTCCACAATTCATCATTCACTAAGTTCATAGTTAATTTATTGACATATTTTAGCTAAAGGACTTACCTCGGTTGTCGATAGTCCGTGCGAATCGGCTATTCGAGAACCTTCGTCTTCCCCCTGTCTAATTCTGTTTTTCTTTGCTCTTGATCTAAAACACATTAGAATTTAGCTCATTTAATCGCATTTCATCTCAATTTAGTCCCAAAACACACAAATGGGCAATTTACTATTTTGCCCCTAATGTTTCCTATTTTTACAAATTGGTCCAATTTACACAAAACTCAAAATATGCAAAATTTTCTAACACCATGGCTAGGCCGAATCTTCCCCATAACCATGGGTGTTCATGCATTTCATCTATTTAACATTTTAATTTTTCACAAATTTATTCTTTTCAATTTAGCCCTATATACTCAAAATCACCAAAAACTCCAATACAAAACTTGTAAATCCTTAACATACCTTTAATCTAGAACCATTAAACATCAAAACTATCTAAACATGTTAATGGCCGAATCTTATATACATGGTATTTTCAAAAATTTAGACATGGGTCGGATAATATACGAAGCAACGATCTCAAAAACGTAAAAATTATCAAAAACCAAAAACCGACCATACCTCAATCAAGCTCCTTATCTTGCCGAAAATCAAGCTTCAACAATGGAGTTTCTACTTTCTACATTCGGCCAAGAAGAAGAGAACAAGGTATGTTCTCTTTCTCCCCACTTGTTTTTATTATTTAATGATAAAACAAACATATATTATTAACATTATTTTAACACATTAATATAACTATATAATAAACTAAATTAACATATAATTTGGACTTATAAAGGCCCATTGCCGTCCCTTAATATGGTTAATGGGCTAATTGCCCTTTTGGTACACCCACTTAAAAAGCCACAATCAATTTAGTACTCCTCACTTTAGCATGCAACTTTTGCACTTTTCTCGATTAAATCCTTTTTATCAAATTGAGCACTTAAACGACTAAATTTTTCTACGAAACTTTCACACTCACTAAATCACATATAATAAACACAAAATATAATATTAAAATATTTCTCAGGCTCGGATTCGTGGTCCCGAAACCACCATTCCGATTTGGGTCATAATTGGTCTGTTACACTAGATACTAAGTTCACTCACACATATGAATGGGTTGATCCTGGGTCTATCAACGCAATCACATCAATATCATAAAGAGTGAAAGTACCAATAATGACATCGGGGGATGACGTTTCTTTGCGAGCGCAAATAACGTAGGCTCTGACAGGTGCTCTCGCCATGGATCTCACAGCTGTATCTGTTGTTCCTCTCTGACTACCACTCACAATTCTTGTGTTTCTGGGTGGTCTACCCCTAATTGTCGTTTTACTAGGCCTCGCACTTTAAATATTATCTTTTTCAGCCAACTCCGGGCAATGTAACAACCCGATTTAGGGGCTAGTCGAAAATAGTGGTTTGAAACCACTAATCTGAGGTTAGAGAAAATTATTTTCATGATATTTTATGAGTTATAGTATGATTGTATAAGTACATGAAAATTTTGGTGCTTTAATTTTAGCGATTTTGTGCTAAATCGCGAGAAAGGACTAAATCACATAAAGTGCAAAAGTTTAAAATTTCCAGCTGAGGGTGCCAAATAGCTATGGAATATTAATTGGAGGTCTTTAAAGGGAAATTAGCCCTGTAAATAAACGTTGTTCAGCCATAGGGGACAAGAAAGTCAAAAATTTGGTCAAGTAGGTGGATTATGTGGACTAAATTGGGATTTTATATTAAAATAAAAAAAGAAAAGATATCATCTTTTCTTCTTCACTCCTCCACCGAAAATTAGCAACAAATAGGGGCTTGAAAGCTTCAAAAATTTCAGCGAACTCTTCTCCCTACAAGTAAGTGTTCCAGTGATCATTTCTTGATAAAAATAGTACTTTTGAAACCCCTAAAGCTTAAGCTTTCTAAAGACGAGACTATTTTGTAAAATGGTGAAGAGTTTAGAGTTTTGCCATGAGAGCTTTTAAGTTGTTTGCTGCATTTTTATTGAAGAAAATGGGTCTTAGTTGTTAAATGAACAACTTTTGTGAAAGGTGTTACCATGAAAACACCTAAAAGCACCTTTTTGTAAAGGTTGTAAAATATGTAGTAAATGTGTGAAATGTTCAGTTTTGATGGTATTCATAAGAGGAATAAATGTTCACCTAGGCCTGTTGAAGGTAGAAATTTGATTAGAATTAATTTCCGAGCCTAGGGGTAAAATGGTCATTTTGCCAAAGTCTAAGGGCAAAATAATAATTTTGCCAAAGCATGATTATTGAAATGATTTTATTAATGTGATGATTAAAATGAGCTAATTCGCTATTATAGAGCAAGAAGAACCAAGAAACAACCTCGAACGGGGAAAGAACAAAATATCAGACTAAACCGACAATCTAGCCTATTTTGAAAACGAGGTAAGTTTGTATGTGATAAATTCAACAAATACTCCAGGATGTTTGAGAATGTTTGATATTATGATGATAAATGATATTCTACTAAATTGAGTATTTGATGTTGAATGAGTAAGTTGAGATGTTGAAGTCCTAGTTGGACTATAATGAATGTGCAGACACTATCATTGAGACATTAGATGGAAGAGGTCCTGTATAAGACCATGTCACAGACATGGCCTCGGCACCGAACTGAGATCCCGTATATGACCATATTTGGGATATGGCATCAGCATTGAATATGAAAAATCGTATAAGACCATACCCGGAATATGGCATCGCTATTAATATGAGGTTCCATATAAGACCATATCTAGGATATGGCATCGATATTCAGAGATGATCCATGTGAGACCACATCCGGGATGTGGCATTGGCTTCGCGTTTATGCTAATGATAATGAATACGCATCTTTGAGTATTCCTAATGTTTTATTGGGATAAATAAATCAGTTAGAAATAGAAACAAGAACTGTATTTAAGCTATGTGATTGAGTTAACACAGGTACCATGAGTAATTCACGAAGAACATTTATGATACGTGGCATGGTGTGTACTAGATAAGGGCTAGTATGAGTAAGTATGGCAAGGAGCCTATGACTTTGTGTGTGGTTATTTAATGCCATGGATGGATATTGTCATGAGCTTATGGTTGCTATTTATTTCCATGCAAACTTACTAAACTTTATGCTTATTGCCCTTTTCCTTGTAGTATTGCCAAGTTAGCTCGAGAATTCGCGGACGTCGGAGTTGGAGATCACACTATCGACTACTTTTTGGTGTAGCCAAATTAGACTTAATTTGAGTATGGCATGTATAGGACTCGAATGTGTTGGTTGTCATTTTGCAAGCCAAATGTGTTGCCTACTATGGTTGTTTCAATTCATTTTGTAAATGGTCATTAAAGTTGGGCTAATACTTGACTAGGTCTTATATATATATATATTCATTGAGGATGAATCATGAAGTTTATGCTTGATTTGAGTTGGTGTTAATATGGTTGCCATGTATGGTGGCATTTGGCTTGGAATATAGCCTTTTTAATGTCCATACGGGTAGACACACGAGTGTGTGTCTAGGCCCTGTCTGATACACGGTCAGCCCCATGGGCGTGTTGATTAGCCGTGTGTCCCCTTGTGAGCTAGGTTTACAAGTCAGTATACTCAGTAGCAAACACACGGGAAGAGACATGACCGTGTGGCTCAACCGTGTGGGAGGCACGGCCTTAGACATGGGCGTGTGCCCATGCCGTGTGATGTCTGCACCTGAAGTTAGGAATTTAATTCGACACATGGCCTAAGGACACGGGCGTGTGCCTTGGCCGTGTGACTTTAGTGAGGTGATGACGTCATAAATAGAATGCCAAGGTTTTGGCACACGGGCTAAGACACGGGCGTGTCAAGGCTGTGTGAGGAACACGGGCTAGGGACACAGACGTGTGTCTGGCCGTGTGAAATAAGTCAGTGTCGACCACTGGTGAAGAACACGGGTGAAGAACACGGGCATGTCTCAGGGGCACAGGGTGTGTCCCTGAACAACACGGGTGTGTGGCCCCTGTTTGGACAAAAATTTTCTAAGCGCGTAAAAGTTCTCGGTTTAATTTTGAAATCTCCCGGAAGTATGTTTAGGGCCTCGTAGGCTCAGCATGAGCAGGTTATGAGTTTAAACAGAAAGTTTCTAAGCTGCAGTGAAATTTTATAGCCCGATGTGTTATGTTTAAGTATGTTAAGTTAGGTAATGCCTCATATATGGTTCTGGCTTCGAACACGGGTAAGAGGTGTTACAGGCAATCCCGAATGAAGTGATCTTGTGATCCACATTTATAACAAACTCTATTATTATACTTGCCCCATCATTCACCAATATGACGTCTCCCACACTGTCTACACTCAGGCTTATTGTTTTTGACACTGCTAACACTTGATTCCATTGGAATTTGAGCTTTAGAACTCGTATATTGTTTCACACGATCTCTACTCGAATATCCAATCAAAACATTTGAGCGACTGGTTGCATCTCTAAATCTCTTTGATGAAGAGTGATACGGCTTGCTCATCGACCTTTTTCTCTCTTCTCTAACTTCTGAGTCTGCTTTCTTCTTTTCTTTACTAAGCTCCTCGGCTTTACAAGCTCTTTCAACCAATACCACAAATTCAGTTAAGTCAAGAATTTCGACCAGAAGTTTAATATCTTCATTCAACCCTTCATTAAATCTTTTACACATAGTAGTTTCTGTCGAAACACATTCTCGTACATACTGGCTCAATCTCACAAAGTCTCGCTCGTATTTTGTAACAGATATACGGCCCTGTTTCAGCTCAAAAAACTCTTTGCGTTTCTGATCTATAAATCGTTGACCGATATATTTCTTCTAGAATTCAATTTTGAAGAAATTCCAGGTGATTCGTTCTCTTGGAACCACATATATCAATGTTTTCCACCAATGATACGCTGTATCTTTCAACAGTGAAACAACACACTTAAAGCATTCATCATGAGTACATGATAATTCATCAAACACTCTAATAGTATTCTTAAGCCAAAATTTAGCTCGCTCAACATCACATCAACTGTGGCCCTGAAATCTTCTACCCCATACTTTCGAATCTTATCAACTAGAGGTTTACTCAATCGAATCGGGTGTATAACTTGTGGAGCTACAGGAACTTGTGGGGGTGGAGGTTGTTAAGCAGCCAAATTCGTTCGAACGAACTCCGTGAACCACTCATTCATCATTTGGAAGAAGGCTTGCTTTGCCTCTCCCTCATGACTACTAGTAATCGGCCTAGATTCAGCCGACGCTGTCCCTTGAGAGGGAGCAGGCGCATTACTTTCAACATTATCAGCTACAGTTTGATCAGGATCCATTTGCTATACGAAAACACAATTTATCTGTCAGGATTATCACTCTATCACAGTTCGTATATATGGGACTTATAGCTAGACTCTCACCTGCTACGTTAGTACTAGAATCGACTAAAATGTAGCTCTGATACCAATAAAATGTAACACCCTTAACCTGTATCCATCACCGGACTAGGGTTACAAGGTATTACCGGTCGAATCATAACAATTTAAACCACCATGGCTCACACATCAACATATCATAATTAATAAATAACACAAAGTCCCTTTTTTAAAGTCTACGAGGCCTTAAACATACTTTAGAGAAGGTTCAGGACTAAACCGATCTCATACTGAAACTTTACAGAACTTAGAAACTTGTTCTTTTAAAATAGGGCAGACGCCCGTGTGGCTAGGCCGTATACCTCACACGGCCATGCCTTAAACCATGTCTTACCCCGTGCTCAACACTGACTAAGGTCAAACAGCCTATCACACGCTCGTGTGTCTGGCCCGTGTGCAACATTGACTTAAATCACATGGCCTGTCACACTGCTGTGTGTCTGGCCCATGTGCAACGCTGACTTGCTTCGAATTCGGCCTGTCAGATACACCATTTTTGTAACACCCCAAACCCGGCCCAAACATTACGACCGAATTTGTTTGTTACAGTGGAAAACATTTTTGAAAAAATCCCTTTAGCCAATTCAATTTAAGGTGAAAGATATTGTCTTGTTTTAAAAACAGTTGAGGTGTATAAAGAAAACAATACTTAGTTTAGTTGTTAAAAAAAATATCTATTAAGTCAGATTGTTACCGATTTCAGATGTACCTGATGGCACAAAAAACATTTACGCCCGAATTTAAGAAAACTTGTGGATTCATTTTAAAGTCATTAAGTGGTTTAAAACAAATTATCCAAACATGTAAAATAGTAAAAAATAATCTTAGGAGGCCTTATTACAACTTGAACAAATAGAACCAAAATAAAGTAAAAACAATTCAAAGTTCATTTAATCCATATTTTCACTGCATGGCCACCTCGAGTCCATCCGGCTCCTCATCCGCAGTCTACGAGTCACCTGAAAATGTTAAAGGAAAAGGTGAGTCACCAAGACTCAATACGTAACCCTTTTTCTCGGTTTAATGTAATAACATACACACAAATCATAACCAAGTGTAACATGCACCCAACCTAGCCATCCAAACACCTTTCTCTACCCCGTGTGGTACCAAACCACTGGTGGTGCCAAACCACTGGTGACCCAAAGTCACGATATCCATCAATATTGTGGTGCCAAACCACTGGTGGTGCCAAACCACTGGTGACTCGAAGTCACAAATCATAAGTTGTGGGGCCAACCCACGTGTGATACCAAATCACTAGCGTCAATCCCATAATATCATCTGTGGGGCCAACCCACTGTGGTGCTAAGCCACGGGGACAAGACGCTATGAGGTGCGAAACCTCTAGTGACCGAAGTCACGAAATGTGGTACCAAACCACTGGTGTCCCTCGACACGAATATCACTTCCCCCTCCTCTCATTCAACCCACATCAATCAATGATATGCATTTAACAGAAAACATGCCAACATGCTTGTTTAGCAACATACATAGGATTATCACCAGCCATATATTATATGCCACATATACCAAATATGTCATGCTTCCATAAGCATCAGATAGTAAACTCATTTTGACAAGGACTTACCTGAAGCCTTGCTTATACCTTTATGGTATAAAATCCGAAGCTACACAAATCCGATTTAGCATACACAAAATACTTAACACATTAATTAGTTATAAAGTGTGTATGTACACACCTGTTACCAACGACAGCCCTAAATCCCGAAGAGACAAATCGGCCACACAAGATTCCCTTGCCCTATATTCGGCCAAACATAAGGTTAGTGATATGGGCTATTCGGCCAAACTAAAATATACCCAAAGGGTTACACATGAACCCGAAACCTTACCTACACGTCCTTTGAATACTAGCCAACACACACCAAGTGTTTCTGCTTCCCTATAATCGGCAATCACATACCCATATTAATGGCCTTCAGCTTTCGAACACTAAATAAATAATTTACTAAAATAGATCCTTACCACCACTTACCAAGTTCGATTGCTAACAAATGGAGGCTTGATTGAATACTTCAAAATCCCAGAGTACCTAGATAGAATCGGTTTCAACACTGATTAGCCACCCTTACAATTCGACTTATCCCATCCATTCAAGTCGACAGAGAGACAGAAGAGAAGAAAAATAAGCATTCGGCTATAACCACTTACCTTTTCAAATCGATTGAGAAAGAAAATCCGAAGAGATTTATCCCACTTAATATTCGGCCAAGGTGAGTTTAATAGGAGGAAAAGAAATTTCGGTCACCAAGATAGGGAATAGATTCGGCTAATAGAGAAAGAAAATAATGAGAAAAGGGGGATAGGGGTTTCGGTCAAAAGGTTTGATAAGAGAAAAGAAAGGTATGAGATGAGAGTATTTTCGATTTAGCACAAATGGAAGAAAAGAGAGGGATAAGAGAGTAGGTGATTCGGCCAAGAATCAAAAAGAAGAAAAGAGGTAGATGGCAATGGAGTTTCGGTTTTGAGAGAGGGTGAAAAAGGAAGAAAAAAGAGATGAAATGCTAGCCGAATTTTGTTAAGTAACTCACTAAGAAAATTCGGCCACCCCCTCTACATAGCTCCCTTGCCGTCCACTCTTCTCTAACAAAGAGTTCAAAATTCGGCCACTTCCTTGAATCACTCTTGACCAATAGTTTAAAATAATTCAAAAGAATTTGAATTAATCACATGCCTACTTCTTCTCCTTGCCACCCTTTTAAAATTAATCAAATAAAATCCAATTAAATCCTCATAATATCCTTATTATCCTAAAGTTTAAAATTGAGCAATTCTCTCTCTCTCTTGCCGTCCAAAATAAAGAGCAAAAAGGGAGATTCCCTGACTCGAACATAGGCTCCCCTTGCTCCTCTTATGGCGTCAATTCCAGCTCCTAAGTGGCCTCCCTCTTGCCACTTTACCAAGGCCTTACTAGCGTCAAATAATCCCTCATTTAAACTTGTAACCCCTACCTACTGAGGCTCCCTATCTTTAAAGCTTACAAATAAATTTTTCTACTATTCCGAGCCTACTCAAGATCCATAATTAAGTCCTATTACACCACAAATAACATCACAGCAATCCAATCACAACCAAAATAATTTAATCACAAATAACCCCTATTTTAGGATGTTACAGTTCTACCCCCTTAAAATAATTTCGGCCTCGAAATTACCTGATCAAAAGAGGTGGGGGTATTGTTGCCGCATCACATCCTCGGGTTCCCACGTCGCTTCCTCTGAATCATGGTTTCGCCATAGCACTTTCACCAAAGGTACTGACTTCCTGCGAAGAACTTTAATATCTCGATCCAAGATCTGGACTGGCTCCTCCTCGAAAGATAAGTCTGTGTTAACCTCAATCTCTGCCACTGGCACAACGTGTGATGGATCTGACCGATATCGCCTAAGCATCGACACATGGAAGACATCATGAATTTGCCTTAACTCTGCTGGCAACTCAAGATGATAAGCTACCGGTCCCACTCGCTTCAACACTGTATATGGCCCAATGAACATAGGGCTTAGCTTCCCTTTTCGCCCAAACCGCAACACCTTCTTCCAAGGCGACACCTTCAGAAAAACCTTATCTCCTACCTCATATTCCATTTCCTTGCGCTTGAGATCGGCATAAGACTTTTGCCTATCTGATGCCTCCTTGAGACGAGCCCGAATCATCTTAACTTTATCTTCAGTTTCTGCTACCAATTCCGGACCCAAGACATGTTGTTCACTTAATTCCGTCCAACACATAGGGGTACGGCACTTCCGTCCATACAGTGCCTCGAATGGTGCCATCTGAATGCTCGCTTGATAACTATTGTTATAAGCGAACTCTGCCAACGGTAGATACTCTTCCCAACTACCACTGAAGTCCAAAATACAGCCCCTCAGCATATCTTCTAAGATCTGAATCACTCTTTCCGATTGACCGTCAGTTTGCGGGTGAAAAGCTGTGCTGAAGTCCAATCTCGTTCCCAAAGCCTGATGCAAAGGTCTCCAAAACCTTGACGTAAACCTCGGATCTCTATCCGAGATAATCGATACTGGCACACCATGCAATCTTACTATCTCGGCTACATATAACTTTGCTAGCTTCTGAAGCGAATAATCTACCCTTACTGGTATGAAATGCGCTGACTTGGTTAGTCGATCCACAATTACCCAAATCGAGTTCTTTTTACTAGGCGTGAGGGGTAGTCCGCTGACAAAATCCATCGTGATCCTCTCCTATTTCCACTGAGGGATCTTCACTGGTTGAAGTAGACCTGATGGCAACTGGTGTTCAGCCTTAACCTGCTGACATGTCAGACACTTCCCCACAAATTCAGTCACCTCGCGCTTCAACCAGGCCACCAGAACTGTTTCCGCAAATCTCCATACATCTTGCTACCTCCCGGATGCATAGCGTATGGGCTGCTATGTGCATCCTGAAGAATTCTCTGCCTCAATTCCACATCTTTCGGCATACAAGCTCGCCCTTGAAAGCATAATACTCCATCCTTCTAAACCACTATCTTGAACTTGCAATCTCCGTGCATTCAAACTTTCATCTACTAACTGTTTTTCCTTAATCTCCTCGATCCAAGTCGGCTTAACTTGCAGTTTCGCCAAAATACTTCCATCGTCATATAGACTCAAATGGGCAAACATCACCCTTAAGTTCGCCACGACCTTCCGACTTAACGCGTCAGCCATCACGTTAGCTTTGCTCGGATGGTACTCAATTGAACAGTCGTAGTCCTTCAACAGCTCAATCCACCGTCGCTGCCTCAAGTTCAAATCCTTCTGAGTTAAAAGATACCTCAGATTTTTGTGATCCGTGTAGACTATCGACTTCTCCCCATACAAGTAATGCCTCCACATTTTCAAAGCGAAGACCACTGCCGCTAACTCCAAGTCGTGAGTTGGATAGTTAACCTCATGCGGTCTTAACTGACGGGATGCATAGGCCACTACCTTCCCTTCCTGTATTAACACACATCCCAAACCAGTATGGGACGCATCACAGTAAACCGTAAATAACTTCCCTGCCTCAGGCTGTACCAGAACCGGAGCTTCTGTCAGAATCTTCCTTAGCTTGTCAAAACTTTCCTGCTGTTTTTCTGACCAAACGAATGGAACTCCTTTTCTTAATAACTTGGTCAACGGCGCCGCGATTAAAGAGAATCCTTCCACAAACCTTCGATAGTACCCTGCCAGACCTAGAAAACTCTGAACTTCTGCCACCGTCCTAGGTGGTTTCCAACCCAACACCGCTTCAACCTTGCGAGGGTCCACTCTAATCCCTTCAGCTGATACTACGTGACCTAAGAAAGCCACCTCACTAAGCCAAAATTCGCACTTACTGAATTTGGCGAATAACCGCTTTTCCCTCAAGACTTGTAAAATTATTCGCAAATGCATATCATGCTCTTCCTCCGTCCTTGAGTAAACCAATATGTCGTCTATAAACACTACGACAAATTGATCCAAATACTGTTGAAACACCCTATTCATTAAGTCCATGAATGCTGCTGGCGCGTTGGCAATCCAAATGGCATCACCAAAAACTCGTAATGCCCATACCGAGTACGGAATGCCGTCTTATGAACATCAACCTCCTTCACCTTAAGTTGATGATACCCCGAAGATCTATCTTCGAGAAAACCGACGCACCCTTCAGTTGGTCAAACAAGTCATCTATCCAGGGTAACGGATACTTGTTTTTGATCGTTAACTTGTTCAGTTGACGGTAGTCGATACACATCTACATTGAACCGTCCTTCTTCTTGACAAACAGCACAGGTGCTCCCCATGGAGATATACTTGGTCGGATGAATCCTCGGTCTAAGAGCTCCTGAATCTGAGCCTTCAGCTCCACCAATTCCTTTGGTGCCATTCGGTACGGTGCTATAGACACTGGCGCTGTTCCGGGCAACAAGTCTATACTGAATTCAACTTCCCGATCCGGAGGCAAACCCGGAAGTTCCTCTGGAAACACATCAGCGAATTCCCTTACTGTTCGGACCTTCTCAACTGCTGACTCCTTAGCCTCCAAGGCACATATTCGAACCAAAAACGCCTCACAACCTTTCTTGACCATTTTCTCCGCCTTCAGAGTAGACACCACACTGGATAGGTAATCTCTTCTATTACCTATCACGACCATTTCATCACCCTCAGCCGTCTTTAGAACCATGCGCTTAGCAGCGCAATCCAACCTTGCCTGGTACTTCACCAGCCAATCCATTCCGAGAATCAAATCGAATTCTCGAAACGGCAGCTCCATCAAATCCGCTAAGAACACTACCCCTTGGAGTTCTAGGGGTACGTCTCTATATAACTTGTTTACAACTACAGAGTGACCTAAAGGGCTAATTACTGTCATCACCTTAAAAGCAGTCTCAAAGTCTAAGTTCATAGTCTCTACCACGCTACTAGCAACGTATGAATGCGTCGAACCCACATCAATTAATGCAACATATGGAAGACCAAAAATTAGGAGCGTACCGGTTATGACGTCCGGTGCGTCACCCTCCTCTCGACGTCTCGCTGCGTAGACTAAGCCAGGCTACTTTGCCTCTGTGTTGCCTGCACCTCTGCCCGGAATTCCGCGACCTCGACTAGAACCATTACCTCCTCTACCATTACCACGACCCCTCTGTGGTGGTCCTGCATTTCTAGCCTGAGCACGGTTCTGACCCTCTGGCTGATTCTTAGTTAACTTCCGAGGACAATCCCGCACACGGTGATCCAACGATCCACATTCAAAGCATCCTCTTTCACCGGTCCAACATCCTCCCCAATGTGATTTCCCACAGCGATTACACTGAGCTGGTCTCTGATTAGTAGCCATGGGCCTCCCTGTCTGATTCGGCCCACTCTGTCTAGCCCTCTTCTGTGTGTTACTACCCGATCCAGACGACCCAAAGCCTCTTTTCTGCTTATTCCTATCGTAGTTTTGTCTCACGTACTCCTTGACCCCTTCGGCTACCTTAGCCTTTTCCACCAAGACAACAAACTCACGCTCCTGCTGTGGAGCAATCAACAATCTTAAATCATCCCTAAGTCTGTCTTCAAAGCGGACACAACGATCATGCTCAGTTGACACAATTCCCCGAGCATAGCGGCTCAGCCTCAAGAATTCTGCTTCATACTCCGATACTAACTTATTTCCTTGTACTAACCCCAGAAAAGCTTTCCTCTGTGCATCAATGTAGCCGGTGCCCACATACTTCTTCTGATAAGCAGCTTTGAAATATTCCCAAGTAAGATCATATGCCGTCGCACCATCTCGAACCGTGAGCCACCACTGATATGACTCATCCTTTAGAAGCGACACCGCTCCTTTCAGCTTCTCCTCATGCGTCAGGTCGAGATCATCCATAATCCTTTCCGTCGATTCCAACCAGTATTCTGCCATACTGGGTGCCACACCCGATACACCCCGGAACACCTCAGCTCCGTTAGCTCGAAGTCTTTCAGGTACCGACTTCCGAGCTCCTCCACCTCCACCCATTCCAGCTACTCTTTCCAGGACCCGCAGCATGCTTGTGACACTGCGTCATCTCCCGTCTGGTCCTGCTCCTCAGCTCCAAAAGTTGGGGGTGGTGGTGGCGATGGTACCTCATTCTCAGATCCCTGACCCGACCTAACGGGTTCTGACACGGTCATCCTACCCCTACCGCGTCCTTCATTTCTAGCGATTGAGGCTTAGTCTGATTAAGAAATTTTATGGATTAGTAACTGTTTCACTGATTATCCGCGACGAAATTTTATAGAGAAAGCTTAATAGGGATTCTTTCGATCAATCAAAGTTTTAAGTCCTCTGTCTTAGTTCACACAGAAAAGCACTTCCGTTTCCTAGTACCTTTCATACACATTCACTCTTCGGACATTTCTGTCCGTTTCTAACCCAGGGGTATTTTCGTCATTTTCCTACAAGGGTATTTTTGTAATAAACCGAAGAAATTTTGAAAGCTCTAGTAAATCAAGACATTTTGTAATTTCTAAAACTGAAGAGTGTTTTCAAAAAAAAATTCTCAATTTGAAGGTATGGTAGAATTTTGAAAACCAGGGGTATTTTGGTAATTTCGTCCATCGGGGGTACTTTTGTAAATTTCCAAGTCAGGTATTATTCTGATATACAGGATTTTTGGATATTTTTGGAAAGTAAGAAGTTTGATTGAAATCAGGGCAATACGGAAATTTTAAAAGCAAGGGCATTTTTGAAATTTTGCCACTAGGGGCATTTTGGTAGTTTTGCAAATCAAAAATATTTTGAGAGTTTTCTAAAAATAAATTTTTGCTACTATTAAAAAGGAGTACTTTAATGATTTAAAACTAGAATTTTCATCAAAACATGGCTGATCCCTTTCGGGTTTTATTTATGGGGTTTAGCCTGTGACCGAGTCCTCCTGGTTAGGGTGAACCAAAGCTACGCACCAGGTAGGATTCCTGCGAAGAAGAGGTGAGTCACGAGGACTGCTTAAATACCAGGCTCTTCCGGATCCAATCCTAGACATGCGCACAGGGGTTACCACACCCTAACTCGGCGACTTAGCCACAGGTTTGTTTAATTAAGCCATTAAAGTCTTATGTGATTTGTTGGGGTAAACTAGTCCTAGGGTTTAAACACTTATCATACTATCTACGTTCCATACCTACCCTTCTACAGATAATAATAGTTCACACACAGTAGTTAAGAGTACTTACCTGGGCGGATTAGTGCCGGAGACTCGGTGCCATGCTGTTCAAAAACCCAAAAATATTTCACAATGGCCTACCAAAACATTTTGGGCCTTGGGCCCCCACAGCCGAGCTTTGAACTGGGCTCTGATACCAATTTCGTAACACCCCAAACCCGGCCCAAACATTACGACCGAATTTGGTTTGTTACAGAGGAAAACATTTCTGAAAAAATCCCTTTAGCCAATTCAATTTAAGGTAAAAGATATTGTCTTGTTTTAAAAACAGTTGAGGTGTATAAAGAAAACAATACTTAGTTTAGTTGTTAAAAAAAAATATCTATTAAGTCAGATTGTTACGGATTTCTGATGTACCCGATGGCACATAAAACATTTACGCCCGAATTTAAGAAAACTTGTGGATTCATTTTAAAGTCATTAAGTGGTTTAAAACAAATTATCCAAACATGTAAAATAGTAAAAAATAATCTTCGGAGGCCTTATTACAACTTGAACAAATAGAACCAAAATAAAGTAAAAACAATTCAAAGTTCATTTAATCCATATTTTCACTGCATGGCCACCTCGAGTCCATCCGGCTCCTCATCCGCAGTCTACCAGTCACCTGAAAATGTTAAAGGAAAAGGTGAGTCACCAAGACTCAATGCGTAACCCTTTTTCCCGATTTAATGTAATAGCATACACACAAATCATAACCAAGTTTAACATGCACCCAACCTAGCCATCCAAACACCTTTCTCTACCCCGTGTGGTACAAAACCACTGGTGGTGCCAAACCACTGGTGACCCAAAGTCACGATATCCATCAATATTGTGGTGCCAAACCACTGGTGGTGCCAAACCACTGGTGACTCGAAGTCACAAATCATAAGTTGTGGGGCCAACCCACGTGTGATACCAAATCACTGGCGTCAATCCCATAATATCATCTGTGGGGCCAACCTACTGTGGTGCTAAGCCACGGGGACAAGACGCTATGAGGTGCCAAACCTCTGGTGACCGAAGTCACGAAATGTGGTACCAAACCACTGGTGTCCGTTGACACGAATATCACTTCCCCCTCCTCTCATTCAACCCACATCAATCAATGATATGCATTTAACAGAAAACATGCCAACATGCTTGTTTAGCAACATACATAGAATTTATCATCAGCCATATATTATATGCCACATATACCAAATATGTCATGCTTCCATAAGCATCAGATAGTAAACTCATTTTGACAAGGACTTACCTGAAGCCTTGCTTATACCTTTATGGTATAAAATCCGAAGCTACACAAATCCGATTTAGCATACACGAAATACTTAACACATTAATTAGTTATAAAGTGTGTGTATGTACACACCTGTTACCAACGACAGCCCTAAATCCCGAAGAGACAAATCGGCCACACAAGATTCCCTTGCCCTATATTCGGCTAAACATAAGGTTAGTGATATGGGCTATTCGGCCAAACTAAAATATACCCAAAGGGTTACACATGAACCCGAAACCTTACCTACACGTCCTTTGAATACTAGCCAACACACACCAAGTGTTTCTGCTTCCCTATAATCGGCAATCACATACCCATATTAATGGCCTTCAGCTTTCAAACACTAAATAAATAATTTACTAAAATAGATCCTTACCACCACTTACCAAGTTCGATTGCTAACAAATGGAGGCTTGATTGAATACTTCAAAATCCCAGAGTACCTAGATAGAATCGGTTTCAACACTGATTAGCCACCCTTACAATTCGACTTATCCCATCCATTCAAGTCGACAGAGAGACAAAAGAGAAGAAAAATAAGCATTCAGCTATAACCACTTACCTTTTCAAATCGATTGACAAAGAAAATCCGAAGAGATCTATCCCACTTAATATTCGGCCAAGGTGAGTTTAATAGGAGGAAAAGAAATTTCGGTCACCAAGATAGGGAATAGATTCGGCTAATAGAGAAAGAAAATAATGAGAAAAGGGGGATAGGGGTTTCGGTCAAAAGGTTTGAGAAGAGAAAAGAAAGGTAGGAGGGGAGAGTATTTTCGGTTTAGCACAAATGGAAGAAAAGAGAGGGATAAGAGAGTAGGTGATTCGGCCAAGAATCAAAAAGAAGAAAAGAGGTAGATGGCAATGGAGTTTCGGTTTTGAGAGAGAGTGAAAAAGGAAGAAAAAAGAGATGAAATGCTAGTCGAATTTTGTTAAGTAACTCACTAAGAAAATTCGGCCACCCCCTCTACATAGCTCCCTTGCCGTCCACTCTTCTCTAATAAGGAGTTCAAAATTCGGCCACTTCCTTGAATAACTCTTGGCCAATAGTTTAAAATAATTCAAAAGAATTTGAATTAATCACATGCCTACTTCTTCTCCTTGCCACCCTTTTAAAATTAATCAAATAAAATCCAATTAAATCCTCATAATATCCTTATTATCCTAAAGTTTAAAATTGAGCAATTCTCTCTCTCTCTTGCCGTCCAAAATAAAGAGCAAAAAGGGAGATTCCGCGACTCGAACATAGGCTCCCCTTGCTCCTCTTGTGGCGTCAATTCCAGCTCCTAAGTGGCCTCCCTCTTGCCACTTTACCAAGGCCTTACTAGCATCAAATAATCCCTCATTTAAACTTGTAACCCCTACCTACTGAGGCTCCTTATCATTAAAGCTTACAAATAAATTTTTCTACCATTCCGAGCCTACTCAAGATCCATAATTAAGTCCTATTACACCACGAATAACATCACAGCAATCCAATCACAACCAAAATAATTTAATCACAAATAACCCCTATTTTAGGATGTTACAATTTTCACATGGCAAAATATATACCAAAATCAATCCATTATCAAGCCATATCACATGGCAAGATTTATACAACTCAAAACATTCTACAATCTCACTAGCCTATACATGCCATATACCATAAATACAACTTCCAAAAGGTACCAAAATAGATGTCTGATAGTGTTATTGAGTCGCTGACGATCCCCGGATCTGAGCTAGCTTTAATAATACTGTAAAACAGAGAAAGACTTCACGCAGTAAGCTTTAAAGCTTAGTAAGTTCGTAATATAACATAATTAACTCAACAATTCAAATTCAATATGCAAAATTAACTAACACTTAGTTCAATTCACATCACGATTCAATCTCACCCATGGCTATTACTCACTTTCATACCATATTTATATGTTCATGTACAAGCATTTATAATGCTACTCAATTCAACCCTTTTCATCATTCACTCATATAATCTTCCATCTATCTCATACACAATATCATCTACCACATAGGTTTTGTACATACCTGTACTATCACGTATTTATCTATCATTTTTACCACTTCAATGCTCGATGCTATAATTCATTCGATCCTTTTTAAATGTTTGATGAACTCGCACACTTAGTGCCAATTAATTAGCCGAAGCTATAATAATATCGCATACTTAGTGCCATCACATTAAACCAAAGTTGTCTTGGTATCACACACATAGTGCCAAATAATATAACCGATGCTTTTCTTATTCTCGCACACTTAGTGCCGTTCATCACTGTAACCATTCTATTTATGCACACTTAGTGCCACATATCTTCTAACTCACATTTCACATTACCAAACTCCATAATCACATTTCCATTCATTCGTCACATATAAGCATTGTTTAAACAATACGTATTATACACGAACTTACCTCGGATGTAGAAACGATGATACTAGTCAATCAATTGAGAACTTTGTTATTGCCTCGATCTAAGCCCGAATTTCTCTTTTCTTGATCTATATAATGTCAAATTCAATTCATTCAATCTCATCATCATCCAAAACAATCCATAACACATAGTTAGTGCATTTTACACTTTAGTCCTCATAATTACACATTTTGTCATTTTAATCCTTATTTCACAATTACACAAAATACACATAATTTACTCTCACCCAAGCTTGACCGAATTTCATGCTAGTCCTTAACAACCCCTTTTTCACATTTATTTTACATTGTAGCCCCTCAATTTCTCAATTTCATAATTTAGCCCATAATACTCAAATTCATCAAAAATCCAAATACAGAACATGTTAACCCAACACATATCTTTCATTTTCATCAACTAGCATCATAAAGGTCACAATTTTCTCAATGGCATAACTCAAAATCTTCATCAAATTTAGAAATTAAAGCATGGGCTTGATAGAACACAAAGAAACAATCACAAAAACGTAAAAATTATCGAAAACAGATCAAAACACATACCTTAATCAAGAAAAATTCTAGCTGAACCCTAGCTAGCTTTCTTTTCTTTGCTTTCTTTATATTTTCAGCAAGATGAACACAAAATGGCCACTAATTCATATTTTGTTTTAATTTAATTAACTTTAAAACATCAATTACTATTTTATCCTTAATGAATTAACATGAAAACCACTTAATACAAGCCCATTTATGACCATTAACCTTATTAAAAGTATAATATCGTCATAAGAACATTTGGTTTAATAAACCGTAGCCATTAAAAATACTTTTAACTACTAGCACACAGTTTTTGCATTTTTCGCGATTAAGTCATTTTTCACTAATCGGCACACAAATGATAAAATTTTCATAAAGAAACACACTTTATCACATGCCATAAGCATAAAAAATAATATTAAATTATTTCTTCAACCTCAGATTTGTGGTCCCAACACCACTTTCCGACTAGGGTCTAAACTGGGTTGTTACAATATGTATGAAATGTTATGGAATGGTTGCTTATTGGGTTATGAAATGTTATCATTTATGCTTATGTTTGCTTGGGAAAATAGGGTGGCAAAGTGGCTTGGCAAATAGCCTATTTTTGTTTACACGGTAGGGACACGGGCGTATGTCTCAACCTTGTGTGACACCTGGTCATGTTACACGGCCGTGTGTCCCCTGGTGCTGAAATAGAATTGAAGTCAGAATGCTTCACATGGCCTCACACACAGCCGTGTGACTGGCCGTGTGGTACAAGTCAGTATACCCCTTTAAATGGCACACGGCCTAGCACATGGACGTGTGACTTGGCCGTGTTGATAATTTAGTATACCCTATAGTTTTGGCACGACTTGACACACGGGCGTGTGTGGCCATTTCGAAGGGCATGTGGTTCGCTGTTTGACCCGAGTCAGTATACTCTCCAATTTTCACACGGCCTGGCACACGGATGTGTCTTCAGCCGTGTGTTTCAAGTCAGTATGTATGCCTTGTTTCCACACGGTCTAAGACACAAGCGTGTCTATTAGACGTGTGAGACACACGGCCTATTTACACGGGTGTGTGATACTTGAAATGTTGAAATTTTTCTAAGTTTCCAAATTTTTTATATTTTACCGATTTAGTCTTGAATGCATGAACTAAGCTTTGTATCCTCGATTTGAATATATATTGAATGTGAATGAATGATATTTACTGAAATGAGATGATATTTGACAAATGATTGTTCTAAACTGAGTTACTAGTCCGGTAATACCTCTTAAACTATTCTGACGACGGTTAGGGGTTAGGGGTGTTACAGTTATTGGTATCAGAGCTACGGTTTAGTCAATTCTAGGACTAACGTAGCTTATGTGTGTCTAGCTATACATGCCATATATAAAACTGCGATATTGTGATGACTCCTGACATTTTCAAATGTGTTTTTATATAGTAATGGATCCAGAACGAGCTATAGCAGATGATGTAGAAAGTAACGCGCCAGCTCCCGCTCAAGGAACTGCTCCTACTGAATCTAGACCCGTGTCTAGTAGTCACGAGGGTGAGGCTAAATAAGCCTTTTTTCAGATAATGAGCGAGTGGTTCACACAGTACATTCGTATGAATCTGGCTGTTCAGTAACCTCCACTCACACATGTTCCCCAACTGATCCCTATAGTTCATCAAGGTATTAATCCTCTGCGATTGAATAAATCACCTGTTGACAAGATACGAAAACACGGGGCTGAAGACTTCAGAGCCACTGTTAACGATGACCTTGAGAGAGCTTAGTTTTGGCTTGAGAACACAATTTGTGTATTTGATGTACTGTCCTGCACACCTGAAGAATGTTTAAAATGTGCTGCATCACTGTTACGAGATACTGCATATCAGTGGTGGAATACCTTGATATCTGTAGTTCCACGAGAAAGGGTTAATTGGGAGATCTTTCAAGTTGAATTCAGAAAGAAATATATCAGCCAAAGGTTCATTGATCAGAAAAGAAAGGAGTTTCTTGAATTAAAACAGGGTCGTATGTTAGTCACAGAATATGAAAGAGAGTTTGTACGACTCAGCAAATATGCTCGTGAATACATTTCTTTTGAAGCTATAATGTATAAAAGATTCGATGATGGATTGAATGAAGAAATCAGAGTGTTAGTTGGAATTCTTGAGCTGAAAGAGTTTGTTGTTTTGTTTGACCGAACTTGTAAAGCCAAAGAGCTTTGCAAATAGAAAAGAAAAACTGATTCTAAGGTTAGAGATTCTAGAAAGAGATTTGTGGGCAAATCACATCAATCACCATAAAAAAAAATTAGAGAATATCATCCTTGTTCTACGGCTTCTGCG
The DNA here is from genome assembly GCA_005393395.2 of Gossypium australe. NCBI lineage: Eukaryota > Viridiplantae > Streptophyta > Magnoliopsida > Malvales > Malvaceae > Gossypium > Gossypium australe. The sequence goes on along the minus strand of CM016619.1, from coordinate 102,101,457 downwards.
GGAATTTTGATTAGAGACAGAGATGCGAGACATTTCAGTTCTAAACCTCAGGCAACATCCGTTGCCAATGTGGGAAGCGTTAGAAATGCTGGACCTGAATGTGAACATTGCAATAAGAAACATTGTGGTGAATGTAGATTAGTGAGTGGAGCTTGCTTCAAATGTGGACCTGAATGTAGATTAGTCCAGAAAATTTTACAGCTGAAAGAGAACAACTGGTGAAAGTAAGTAACATGACTACTAGAAGGAGTCCACTCCAAAATACTGGAAATATGAGTCGTAACAGAGGTGCTATGAGAGATTCGACTGTGAAATTTGAGGCACGATCACCTGCCAGAGCTCATGCTATTCGTGCAGGAGAGGAGGCATCATCTCCAAGCGTTATTACCGGTACTTTTTCTCTTTTTGATACTGATATAGTTGCTTTGATATATCCTGGATCAACTCATTCATATGTCTGTATGAATGTAGTATTTAAGAAGAGTTTATATGTCAAGTCTACAGAGTTTGTAATTAAAGTATTGAACCCCTTAGGCAAGTCTGTTTTAGTTGATAAAATTTGTAAGAATTTCCCTTTGATGATTCTAGGTTACTATTTTCGGGCTGACTTGATGCTTCTACCGTTCGATGAGTTTGATGTGATCCTTGGTATGCATTGGTTGACTAAGCACGATGCGGTTGTGAATTGTAGACAGAAGACTATCGAATTGAAATGTCAAAATGGTGAGATTTTTCGGATTAAGTCTGATGATTCAAATGAATTACCTATTGTGATATCGTCTATGTTAGCTTAAAAATATTTGAAAAAGGGTTATGATGCATATCTTGTATACGTACTAGATAGAAAGGTGTTTGAATCAAAGAATGAATCTGTACCTGTTGTTTGTGAGTTTTTGGATGTATTTCCAGAAGAATGATCGGGTTTGCCACCGATCAGAGAAGTTGAATTTGGTATCAAATTAGTACTCGAAACAACACCGATATCGATAGCTCCATACAGAATGGCTCCAACAGAATTAAAAGAGTTGAAAGCTCAGTTGCAAGAATTAACATACAGAGGGTTTGTACAATCGAGTTATTCTCCCTAGGGTGCACTGGTTTTGTTTGTGAAAAAGAGAAATGGTACGATGAGAATGTGTATCGACTACAGACAGCTGAATAAAGTGACTATAAATAATAAATATCCTCTACCGCGGATCGATGATTTATTTGATCAGTTGAAAGGGGCTACAATATTTTCAAAGATTGATTTGAGATCAGGTTACTATCAGTTGTGAGTTAAAGAGTCGGATGTGTCGAAGACTGCATTCAGAACAAGGTATGGACATTAAGAATATCTTGTTATGCCTTTCGGTTTAACTAATGCTCCTGCCATTTTTATGGACTTGATGAATCGAATCTTCAGACCGTATTTAGACAGATTTGTTGTTGTATTCATTGCCGATATTTTGATCTATTCACGAGACGAATCTGAGCATACTGAACACTTGAGAATTGTGTTATAGACTCTACGTGATAAGAAACTATTTGCAAAGTTCAGTAAATGTGAGTCTTGGCTCAAAGAGGTTGGATTTTTGGGGCATATTGTCTCAACTAACGGTATTAGAGTTGACCCGAGTAAAATTTCTGCTATTGTTGATTGGAAATCTGAAAGAAATGCATCTGAAGTTCATAGTTTTCTGGGCTTAGCGAGATATTACTGAAGATTCTTGAAAGGATTTTCTATGATTGCGACACCAATGAAACAACTGCTACAAAAAGACGTGAAGTTTGAATGGTCAGAAAAATGTCAACAGAGTTTTGAATAGTCGAAAGTACTGTTGACTGAAGCTCCAGTTTTGGTTCAACTGGAAACAGGGAAGGAATTTGTAATTTATAGCGATGCATCATTAAACAGTCTGGGATGTGTTCTGATGCAAGAAGGAAAGGTTATAGCTTATGCTTCTTGACAATTGAAACCGAATGAAGAGAATTATCCGACGCATGATTTAGAGCTGGCTGTGATTGTATTCACATTGAAGGTTTGGCGGCACTACTTATACGGTGAAAAATGCCACATCTATGCAGATCATAAGAGTTTGAAATATCTGATGTCACAGAAAGATTTGAATTTGCGACAACGAAGATGGCTCGAGTTATTGAAACATTACGACTTTGTGATTGATTATCACCTGGGAAAAGCTAATGTTGTTGCTGATGCCTTGAGTCTGAAATCTTTGTTTACATTACGAGAAATGAACACCCAGTTGATGATTTATGATGATGTATCTATTTTAGCGGAATTAGAAGCTAAATCGATATTTCTTCAACAAATCTATAAAGCTCAGAAAGATGACCGTGAATTGCAAGTTAAACAGATTCAGTGTGAGAATATCCCGTAAAAGAATTTGTGTACCGAGAAATTCAAAACTCATTCAAAAGATTTTGCACGAAGCACACCATAGCTAATTTTTTGTTCATCCAGGTAGTACCAAGATGTATAACGATCTGAAACAGTTGTATTGGTGGTCGGGTATGAAACAGGATATATCGAAGTTTGTATCGAAATGTTTGATATGTCAGCAAGTCAAAGCTGAGCATCAAGTACCATCGGGATTACTATAGCCTATAATGATTCCTGAGTGGAAATGGGATAGAGTTACAATGGATTTCGTGTCGGGACTGCCCCTATCTCCAAAAAAGAAAGATGCTATATGGGTTGTCGTTGATCGACCAACGAAGTCTACTCATTTCATACCAGTATGTATAGATTACTTACTTGATAGATTTATAGAATTGTACATTTCTGAGATTGTTCGGTTACACGGAGTGCCAATATCTATTATTTTTTATAGAGATCTGAGATTTACGTCGTGATTCTGGAAGAAATTGCAAGAGGCTCTAAGAACAAAGTTGAATTTTAGTACTGCTTTTCATCCTCAAACTGATGGTCAGACTGAGAGAGTTATTTAGATTCTCAAAGACACGTTGAGATGTTGTATTTTAGAGTTTGAGGGTAGTTGGAAAAAAAATTATCATTGATTGAATTCGCGTATAACAACAGTTTCCAAACGAGTATAAAGATGGCACCGTATGAAGCTTTATATGGCCGCAAGTGTCGATCTCCGTTACACTAGACTGAATTGAATGAGAAAAAGATTCACGGGGTTGAATTGATCAGAGAGACTGAAGAAAAAGTGAAAACGATTCACGACAGTTTAAAAGTAGCTTCAGATCGACAGAAATCCTACGCAGATTTGAAACGTAGAGAAATTGAATTTCAAGTTGGAGACAGAGTGTTTCTAAAAGTGTCAGCATGGAAAAAAAGGTTCTTCGATTCGGCCGTAAAGGAAAGTTAAGTCCGCGATTCATCGGGCCATATGAGATCGTTGAAAGAATAGAGCCTGTAGCATATCGACTAGCTTTACCATTAGAACTTGAAAAGATTCATAATGTCTTTCACATTTCTATGCTACGTCGATACAGATCTGACCCATCACATGTAATTTCTCTGGTAGATGTTGAGATACAAGTTGATTTGACGTATAACGAAGAACTGATCAAGATTTTGGCTCTTCAAATCAAAGAGTTGAGAAATAAACGCATAGCCCTAGTAAAAGTTCTCTGGCATAAACACGAGATAGAGGAAGCTACATGGGAGCCCGACGAAGCTATGAGAAAATATTACCTTAACCTATTTACCGGTAAGATTTTCGGGGACGGAAATCCCTAAGGGTGAGAGTTGCAACAGCCCGTTTTTGAGTCAAATCAGAACAGTGGTTTCGGGACAACAAATCTAAGGTTAAAATATTTTTATTATTTTATTATTGTTTACAGCATGATAGAATTATTATGTAAAAGTTTCGTAAAGAAATTTTACCGTTTAAATGCTTAATTCGGTAAAAAGGACTAAATTGCATAAATCGTAAAACTTGTGTGCCATTAGTTTAATATTCCTAATAGCTATGGTTTATTAAATTAGAGGTCCTTATGTTGTAATTTGACCATGAATAAGGTTAGTGGACATTAATGTCCATGAATTATATGATAAATTAATGTTTTATAATAAGGTTATAATGGTAATTTAATTAATAAAGTTTAATTTAATAAAATAAAAAAAATTAAAGCTTTATTCTCATCTTCATGCACCGAATATTGAGATGAAAAACCATGGAAGAGAGCTTGCTAGGGTTTGGCTATGTTGATGCTTAATTAAAGGTCCGTTTTTGTCCCATTTTTTATGATTTCTACGTTTTTGTAATCGTTGCTTCGTATTTTAGCTAGCCCGTACCCTAATTTTTTAATTTGTTATTGATTTCATGAAGTGCCATTGTTGAATTCTTGAGCTTTTAAATGATTGATGATGGATTTTGAATATTTGTTAATAGTTAAACTAGTTTTGTAAAGTGATTTTTTGACAAAAATGCAAAATAGGGATTAAATTGTGAAAATGTAAAATGTGGTGGTAAAAGTGTGAAATAATGAAAGATATGGGCTGCTAGTAGTATATAATGAATTTGGCTAGGCATGGATTGATACTAAATTGCATGAATTTACAAAAATATGAATTATGGACTAAATTGAATAGATTGAATGCTGAATGTATTGGATTTGATAATATATAGATCAATGATAAGCCGAGGTCGAGTTTAGATCGGGTAAAAAGAAAGATTGACGAATAGCCGATAATTTTTATCCGAGCAATACGCGGTAAGTTCGTATAATTGGAATCGAACGTTTAAATACTTGTAATTATTGAAATGAATGTATGTGATTGAATAATAGATATACTTGAAATATGAATGCTTTATTGATATAATCTATTAGTTACCGAGCCCCGTTTGAACTGTATGAATTCATAGGATACGAGTGACATGTCACTAGGGTTACTGTTTTGGTTGAGCTCCTACATTTGTTGCGGACTCAACAGCTTGTATGAGCTTACCGATATATCAGCTCGTATGAGCTTACTGTTCAGCTCGTTAGAGCTTACTGTTCAGCTCGATAGAGCTTACTGTTTCAACTTAATTGAGCTTACTGTTCATCAGCTCAGGAGGAGCTTATCGATCATGGCTCGAAAGAGCATAAATGATAATGAATTGATGGATTACTGATGACTATCACCCGAGTATCCTTTGGAGTTCTAATATGTTCAACGGGCATAAATTCTGTTTATACGGATGAGTACTGTTATTGAATGGATTATTGGTTATATGATGGAGAAGGAAATGTTGAATGGTAGTTATATTGATTATTGAATTGTGATAATGGATGATTTCATGTATTAACATGTCTAACCTATGGATGAGTGCTTGTGATAGGCATTTGGAAATTGTATGGAGTTTAGTTTAGTTATTTGCCTTGATTATGTATAAATGGTAAGTTTAATTCTAAATTATACGGGCTTACTAAGCTATAAAGCTTACTCTGTTTCTTTTTCTATGTGTTATAGAGGTTCGATAGCTCGCTCATTTCGGACAAGTCGGAGTTAGACATCACACTATCCAATTTCCGATTGGTACTTTTAAACTTGTGGATATATGTGAATATGGCATGTATAGGCTAGTTTAAAAGATGTTAGTGATGTTACTCGATATCATGATTTTGGCATGTTTTGTATATAAGTTAAGCCATGTGATTTGGCTTATTTTGGCACTATGTTTTGATTGTGTATAAGTGTGCAATTGTGGTATGTTTTGGGCAAGGAATTGATGGTATGAAAATGTACAAAAGATGTCTTGTTATGTAGTTGATATATGAATGGACTATGCATGATTTTAAATAGACATTTGAGTACTAAGTTGAATTGGTATAATATAGGTATGAAATGTTATGGAATGGTTGCTCATTGGGTTATGAAATGTTATCATTTATGCTTATGTTTGATTGTGAAAATAGGGTGGCAAAATGGTTTGCAAATAGCCTATTTTTGTCCACACGGGCAGGGACACGGGCGTGTGTCTCAGCCGTGTGTGACACATGGTCATGTTACACGGCCATGTGTCCCCTGGTGTTGAAATAGATATGAAGTCAGTATGCTTCACACGACCTCACACACGGGCATGTGACTGGCCGTGTGGTACAAGTGAGTATACCCCCTAAATGGCATATGGCCTAGCACACGAGCGTGTGGCTTGGCTGTGTTGATAAGTCAGTGTACCCTATATTTTTGGCACGGCTTGACACACGGGAGTGTGTGGCCATTTTGAAGGGCACACGGGTTAGACACACGGGCATGTGGTTGGCCGTGTGACCGAAGTCAGTACACTCCCGTTTTCACATGACCTAGCACACGGGTGTGTCTTCGGCTGTGTGTTGCAAGTCATATGTATGCTCGGTTTCCACACGGTCTAAGACACGGGCGTGTCTATTAGCCGTGTGAGACACACAGCCTGTTCACATGGGCGTGTGATACTTGAAATGTTGAAATTTTTCTAAGTTTCCAAAATTTTTATATGTTACCGATTTAGTCTCGAATGCATGGATTAAGCTTTGTATGCTCGATTTAAATATATTTTGAATGTGAATGAATGATATTTACTGAAATGAGATGATATTTGATAAATGATTGTTCTGAACAGAGTTATTAGTCCGGTAATGCCTCTTAACCTATTCTGGTGACAGTTACGGGTTAGGGGTGTTACAGGAACTTTATCGAATATGCTCGTAGAATCAATCATACAGTTCATGCAATATCAAAACATTAAAATACAAATATAGCGTTGCATTTTTAATATACGAACTTACCTCGATACAAATATAGTGAAAATGGACCTAATCGTCAAACACTTTATTTTTCCCCCGATCTAGGTCCGAACTTCATTTTTCTTGATCTACAATAGCAAATTTAACTCATATAATACTCACATTACTCAATCCAGTCCAAAAATCATATTATGGAAAAATTACATTTTTGCCCCTAACTTTCAACATTTTACACTTTAGTCCTTAAGCTCGTAAAATGAAATACAGTCAATTTCTTCAAAACCCAAGCCTAGTTGAACCATTTTCATACTCATAACAGCCCACATTTTTCATTAAACCACACTTCTACTGCATATTTTACAACTTTTACAAATAGGTCCTTTTTGACATTTTCATCAAAAATCACTTAGTAAAAGTTGTTTATCCAACATCAAATTTGCATAATATACCATTAAACATCAAAATACACCCATGTATAACATGGGTAAAACCCTAGACGTCGATCATATCTTGAATTGGTGGTAGAAATAGATAGATCCGGTTACAACGACTTCAAATATGTAAAGAGCATTAAAAATGGGGTAAGAACAGACTTACAATCGAGCTAGCAAGCTTGGCCAAAACCCTAGCTATGGTGACCCTTGAAATTCAGCTATGGGGGATGAAATTGAAGAAGATGACATCTTTTATTTTAGTTATTTTGGCTTTATTTACCAAATGATAAAAATGCCCTTCACTTAAACTTTGATACTTTTCCCTAACCATGTCCATTTTTGTCCATACTTAGATATAATGGTCTAATTACCATCTAAGGACCTCTAATTTAAAATCTCACAGCAATTGGACACCTTTAATAATTAAAGTTTTGTACTTTTTTTGCATTTTAGTCCCTTTAAGTAAATTGAGTGCCTAAACGTCAAAAATTTCAAACAAAATTTTCACGAAATCATTCCATAAAATTGTAGACCATAATAATATAATAAAAATAATTTTTTTCTACATCAGATTTGTGGTCCTGAAACCACTGTTCTGACTAGACCCAAAATTGGGCTGTTACAACTCTCCCCCTTTGGGATTTTCGTCCCTGAAAATCTTACAGAAAAGAGGTTTGGGTATTGTTTTCTCATAGCTTCCTCAGGTTCCCATGTAGCCTCTTCAACTCCATGTTGTTGCCATAAAACTTTCACTAGAGCTATACTTTTATTTCTCAACTATTTGACTTCCCGAGCCAAAATCTTGATCGGTTCTTCACCATAAGTCATATTGGGTCGAGTCTCAACCTCTGTCGAAGAAATCACATGCGAAGGGTTTGATCGATAACGTCGCAACATCGAAACATGAAACACATTATGGATTCTTTCAAATTTCGATGGCAAGGCTAACCGATAAGCCACTAGCCCTAGTTTTTCAACTATCTCATACGACCCAATGAAACGCGGACTCAACTTGCCTTTGCCGCCAAATCTCAGAATTTTCTTCCATGGAGATACTTTTAGAAATACTTTATCACCAACTTGATACTCAATCTCTTTTCTTTTCAAATCCGCGTAGGATTTCTATTGATCTGAAGCTGCTTTCAAACAGTCACAAATTACTTTAATTTTTGCTTTGGTCTCTCTAACCAAATCAACCCCGTGAATCTATCTCTCACTGAGCTCAATCCAGTACAACGGAGTTTGGCACTTACGGCCATACAATGCCTCATACGGTGCCATCTTAATACTCAATTGAAAACTATTTTTATAAGCAAATTCGACTAAAGGTAGATATTTTTCCCAACTATCTTCAAATTCTAGAACACAACATCGGAGCATATCTTTGAGAATCTAAATCGTTCTTTCAGATTGACTGTCGGTTTGCGAATAAAATGTGGTACTAAAGTTTAACTTTGTACCCAAAGCTTCTTACAACTTCTTCCAAAATCTCAACGTAAACTCGGATCTCTATCCGAAATAATAGAAAGAGGCACCCTGTGCAATCTAACAATCTCAATAATGTACAGTTCAACTAGCTTATCAAGGGAATAGTCAATACGTACTGGAATAAAATGAGCATATTTCGTCAATCTATCAACTATGACCCAAACGACATCTTTCTTCTTCGGAATCAGAGGTAATCCAGTTACGAAATCCATTGTAATTATGTTCCATTTCCATTTGGGTACCATCAGTAGCTGAAGTAAACCCGAAGGTACTTGGTGTTCGGCTTTTACTTGTTGACAAATCAAACATCTTGAAACAAATTCTGAGGTATCTCGCTTCATACCCGACTACCAATACAATTTCTTCAAATCATTATACATTTTCGTATTGCCCAGATGAACGAATAAACAACCATTATGTGCCTCACAAAGAATTTTTTTTAAATAATCTCATCATTCTTTGGTACACATACTCTATCTTAGAACATTAAGCAATCAACCGATCCAAAAGTCTGAATCACTACCCGATTCACACTGAGCTCTTTTGGCTTGCAATTCACTATCACTTTTCTGAGCTTCACAAATTTGCTGAAGAAATACCGGTCTAGCTCTCAACTCATCTAGAATCGAACTATCCTTAGATAAAGTCAACCTTGTATTCATAGCTCTCAAGGAAAAGGACTTTATGCTCAAAGCGTCTGCGACTACATTCGCCTTTTCGGGATGGTACTCAATTACCAACTCATAATCTTTTAGTAGCTCAAGCCATGTCCGTTGTCGTAAATTCAAATCCTTTTGAATCATCAAGTACTTTAAACTTTTATGATCCGAAAAGACATGACATTTCTCACCATACAAGTGATGTCTCCAAATCTTCAAAGCAAACACAATGGCATCCAATTCTAGATCGTGCATCGGATAATTCTTCTCATGCGGTTTCATCTGTCTCGAGGCATAGGCTATCACTTTGCCCTCTTGCATCAATACACATCCTAATCCATTCAATGATGCATCGCTATAAATCACAAACTCTTTTCCCGGTTCAGGTTGCAGTAAAATCGGTGCCTAAATCAATAAGGCTTTCAACTGTTCAAAACTCTTTTGGCATTTCTCGGACCAATCAAATTTAACATCTTTTTGCAATAGCTTAGTCATAAGAATAGCGATAATCGAAAAACCCTTAACAAAACATCTATAATAGTTGGCTAATCCCAAAAAGTTTCTAACCTCTGATACATTTCTCTGCGGTTTCCAATCAATAATTGCTGAAATCTTATCGAATCAACCCAAATACCATCTCCAGAAACAATATGTCCCCAAAATCTGACTTCTCAGAGCGAAAACTCACTTTTACTGAATTTAGCAAATAATTTATTATCTCTCAAAGTCTACAATACAGTTCTTAAGTGCTCGGCATGCTCAGTCTCATCTCGAGAATAAATCAGAATATCGTCAATAAACACAACCACGAATTTGTCTAAATATGGTCGAAAGATTAGGTTCATCAAGTCCATAAAAATAGCAGAAGCATTAGTTAGTCCGAAAGGCATGAAAAAAAAATTCATAATGCCTGTACCTTGTTCTAAATGTTGTTTTCAGTACATCCGAGTCCTTAACTCTCAACTGGTAGTAGCCAGACCTCAAATCAATCTTCGACAACACTGTTGCCCCTTTCAACTGATCAGACAAGTCACCAATTCTTGGCAAAGGATACTTGTTCTTTATCATTACCTTGTTGAACTGTCGATAATCGATACAAAGTCTCATAGATCCGTCTTTCTTCTTTACAAATAATACTGGTGCAGCCCAGGGAGAAAAACTCGATCTTACAAAACCTTTATCTGTCAACTCTTGCAACAGAGCTTTTAATTCTTTCAATTTGGTTGAAGCCATTCTATACGGAGCAATTGATATCGGTGAAGTCCCTGGCAGTAAATCAATACCAAATTCAACTTCTCTAATCGGTGGCAGCCCAGGCAACTCTTCTGGAAAAACATCCGAATATTCACAAACTACCGGCACTACTTCAATTTCCAATTCAGACACTTTTGTATTCAACACATAAGTTAGATAAGCTTCACAACCCTCTTTTACATATCTCTACGAAGACACCAGAGAGATCACAACAGGTAACTCACCCGACTTATCTGAATCAATCTAAAGAATTTCACCATTTTCACATTTCACTTTAATAGTTTTTTGTCTACAATTCACTACCGCATCATGTACTGTCAACCAATCCATACCCAAAATATCGTCAAACTCATCAAATGGAAACAACATTAAATCAGTCGAAAAATAGTGACCTCGAATCATCAAGGGACAATTCTTGCAAACTTTATCAACTAATACATGTTTGCCTAAGGGGTTTGACGCCTTAATCACAAACTTAGTAAAATCAACAGGCAAGCTCTTACTAGCTACCAATTTCATGCAAACATAAGAATGAGTTAATCCAGGATCAATCAATGCAACTATATTAGTATTATAGAGAGAAAAAGTACCAGTGATAACATCAAGAGATGTCGCTTCTTTGCGAGCACAGATAGCATAGGCTCTAGTAGGTGCTCTAACCTTGGATCTTACAATTGAATCTTTGGTCATACCTTTACTACTGGTTGCATTCCTCGTATTCCTCGGGGGTCTCCCTCTAGTGGCAGTGTTGCCCAATCTTGCATTCTGAATCTTGTCTTTGTCAGCCATCTCAGGGCAGTCCCGAATAAAGTGGTCTTAGGAGCTACACTTAAAACAAGCCCGATCATTCATTCTACATTCACTGGGATGTCGCCTACCATAGTGTGACATTCAGGTCGATTGGATCTAACATTACCAACACTCACTATCGACGTAGTTTGGGATTTAGAACCCAAATATTGTTTCCCACGATCTTTGTTAGAATTCCCAGCTGAAGCACTCGAACGAGCATACAAATCTCTCAATTTCTTAAACTGAGATTGAAATGACTTACTCATCAGCCTTTTTTTGTATCTCTAGCCTCAGACTCAACTTTCCTATTCTCCTTGCTTAATTCTTCAACTTTACAAGCTCGGTCGAATAGCACCACAAATTCTTTCAGCTCAAGAACTCCAACTAACAATCGGATATCTTCATTCAACCCATCTTCTAACCCTTTGCACATGATAGCTTTGGTGGAAACACACTCTTGAGTGTACTTACTGAGTTTGAAAAACTCTTGTTTGTACTCGGTTATAGACATTCGACCATGTTTCAGCTCTAAAAGCTCCTTACGATTCTGATCAATGAATCGTTGGCTGATATATTTCTTCCTAAATTCATCTTGGAAGAATTCCCAGTTAACCCTCTCTCTCGGTACTACTGATACAAGAGTTTTCCACCACCGATATGCTGAGTTTCTTAAGAGCAATACATCACATTTCAGACATTCATCTGGTGTGCAAGACAGTTCATCAAATACCCTGATGGAATTTTTGAGCCAAAACTCAGCTCTCTCGGGATCATCATCGACATTATCTGTGAAATCTTTAGCCCTATGCTTTCAGATCTTATCAACCAGAGGCTTATTCCATCGTACAAATTCCATACCTTGTGGAGCTAAGGGAACCGACTGAGGGATAGATGAGGCTGGAGGGGGTTGAGCAGTTGGATTTTTTTGAACAAACTCCGTATACTACTCGTTCATCATGTGGAGGAAGGCTTCCATATCCCTTTCCCTTCCTCCCTAACTAATCGTGGGAGGTATTCTTTCAGACGGCACTGCCCCTTGAGCAGGAGCCGATGCATTACTTTCTACATCATCAGCTTCAGCTCGATTGGGATCCATTTATTATATAAAAACACAATTTAAAGTTGTCAGGAGTCATCACACTATCACGGTTCATTTATGGCATGTATAGCTAGACTCTTACACACGCTATGTTAGTCTGAGAATAGACTAAACTGTAGATCTGATACCACTAAATTTAACACTCCTTACTCATATTCAAAGCCGGAATAGAGTCCGAGGCATTACTGGATATACAACACAAACATTCATACAAATCGAATCATAAGATTTGCGTCCAAATTAAAACCATCCATATCCAATCATCAAGTTTCTAATACGAGCCTAAGAGGCCCAAAACATGCATTGGAAATGGTTTGGGACTAAACTAAGAACTCAGAGAATTTTTATGAAACTTAGAAAATTTTTGCTAAAAGCAGGGCTCACACACCCGTGTGGTCCAAGGGACACGCCCGTGCTTTAGACCGTGTTCGATTTAGGGTGCTCTCTGACTTATGCCACACGGCTGTGCCACATGCCCGTGTGCTAGTGTATCATCCTAACTTTAGGTCTAGTCAGAATAGTGGTTTTGAGACCACAAATCTAAAGTAGAAATATTTTTTTATGATTGTTTTGAGGTCCATGACTTGTTTGCATGATTGTGTGAAAGTTTCATGAAGAAATTTTGTGAATAAGTGACCAATTTGACTTTTAGGACTAGATTGCAAAAGTTGCAAAATATGAGATTCCAGAAGCTTTAAGTATGAAATTGCTTTGGATTATTAATTAGAGGTTCTTGAATAGAAATTTGCCCAATTTCTATTTTTATGGACAAAAATGGGCATGAGTAGGTAAAATTTAAAAGTTTAGTAAAAAGGGCAAATTGGTCATTTGGTTAATAAAAGAATAAAAATTTACCCATGTGTGACATTCATGTGTTTTGATGTTTCATGGTAGATTATGCAAGTTTGATGTGTAATAAACATCTTTTACTAAGTGATTTTTGATGAAAACACCTAAAAATGATCTTTTTTGTAAAAGTTGTAAAATGAGTAGTAAAAATAAGATTTGAAGGAAAATGTGGGAAGTTATGAGCATGTGTTAGGTTTGTCTAAGCTTGGCTAACAAAGAAAATGGACGCATTTCATTTTACGAGCCTAGGGACTAATTTGTAAATATGTGAAAGTTTAGGGGCAAAACTATAATTTTTCTAAAGTTTATTTTTTGGATTGATTTGAAAACTATGATAACTAAATGAGCTAAATTTTCTATTATTGATTAAGAAAACAGAGTCCGGACCTAAACCGAGGAAAGAACAAGGTTGTGGACTAAATCGAATAATTAGCTATATTTTGGTACTGAGGTAAGTTCATGAGTAAATAATGCAACATTACATTTTTAAGTGATTAATGCTTTAATATTGCATGAATTGTGTAATTGTCCTTGTGGACTTGATTAATGTTGACTCGATGACGATTCGACGAAGAATTGATACCTCGAAATCTCGGTTGAACCTTAGGAATAGCTAGGATACAAATGTCATGACATTAGGGTTATGAGTTTACGTGTAAGACCATATCTGGGTTATGGCATCGTTATGAGATTTCGTGTAAGACCATGTGTAAGACATGGCATCGATATGAGAATCGTGTCAGACCATAGCTGGGCTATAGGCATCGATATGTGATCCCATGTAAGACCATATCTGGGATATGGCATTGGTATGCTTTTATGTGTATGTGATTCCCGAGTATCCTTTAGTATTCCAAGCGGTTCAACGGGTAGTCCAAAGATTACATCAACGAAATGATAAGGTATGAACATGTTTAAAGGGTATAGGTATGTACACAAAGCTCATACATATTGAGATTGTAAATCGATGAGATCTCGGTAAGAAGTGAATGAATAAATCATGATCATGAGTTCTATTGTACATTATGTAAATGACATGATTTAAAATGTATCTATGATACTTGATGACATTGTGATAGGTTATATTATGTTATCTGCACAATAATGCATGGTAAATGTTGTTAGTTATTTACATGCAAAATTTGTAACATCCCAAAATAGGGGTTATTTGTGATTGAATTATTTTTCTTGTGTTTGAATTTCTGTGATATTATTTGTGATGTTATAAGGCTTAATTAGGGGTCTTCAGTAAGCTCGGTTTAGTAGAATAATTTTTAGTTTGGCTTATTTAATGAAGTGGATTATGTGAGCTTAGCACTTAAGTTAATTTAAGTAGCAATAAGTGACATAAGTTGAGTGCATGGCAAGTTGGTAGTGACGCATGGAGTTTAGCTTGAGGGGAGTGGTTCGAATCCCTTAGTAAGCATTTAGAGAACTTTTATTTTTATATTATTATGGTAAGTGTCGGCCAAGGATAATTAAGGTAAGTGTTGACTATATTATTTTTGGTTAGTAGACTATAGGTTTAAGGCAAGTATTAACTTATGGAAGGGAATCAAGTAATTAAGGAAAATATGGAGACATGGGGCTAGTATCAAGGATTATGTTTTGGAAACAAATTCATGGCCTTTATGCCATGAACTTGGACGGCAATGTGGCTAGGAGGGGAGTTTTGGCCGAATATGCTAGTGTTGGTAAGGCTTAGGAATTCTTTTTGGTCATTTCTTTCATTTGGTGCAAAAGTTGCAAAACAATTCTCTCTCAACTCTTTTCTTTCTAGCCGAATTTTACCATTTGCTAAGCCTAATACTTTTTGACCATTTGGTCATTTTATGCTCAATTTTTATTTTCTTCATCTTAATCTCTCAAAACCGAAACCTTCATCAACCTTTTTGTTCTCCCATTTGTTTTGATTAAACATCAAAAACCTCCTATACTTACTTCATGCCGAAACTCTATTCTTTTCCTATTCTTTTCTTTTTGTCATAAAACCGAATATACCTCTTGTTGTGCCGAAAATATTCTTCTCCTATCTTGATCAACTTTGGCCGAATATTGAAGGTAAGATAGTTATCATCGGGACTTCTCTAGAAATCGGTTTTGGTAAGGTGGTAAGGTTTATTTCGAAGGATTATTATTTTAAGTTTCGTTTAAGCCGAAGGCTAATAAACCTTATTGATGATGGTTGATTGTAGGGAAGTGAGGCCGATTCTTTTAGGAGTGTGTTGGATAAGTGTTCGAAGGCTTTGGGTAAGATTTTAGGTTCACAAGGAACCCTTCTCAATTCTTTTGGTTTGGCCGAATAGGCCATGGTTCTAATATTCATTTTTGGCCGAATATAGGGGCAAGAATACTTGTGTGGCCGATTTGTCTATTCGGGATTTAGAACTCTTAGGTGTGTACATACACATTTTATGACTTTTTAATATGCTAAGTGTTATTTTATGTCTAATCAATTTGTGTAGACATGGATGTAATACCTTCATGGTATTAACAAGGATTCGGGTAAGTCTTTGTGACTATGAGATTATTATTTGATGCTTTTGGGAAGCATGACACATTTGGTATGTGTATTATTGATTTATGGCATTGATAAAATATACAAATGATGTTAAATGAAATTTTAGCATGATTTCTGTAAAAGCATGTATTTGATTGATATGGGTTGATGAGAGGAGGGGGCAGTGATATTCGTGTCGACGGACACCAGTGTTTTGGTAACACATCGTGACTACGGTCACCAGAGGTTTGGTACCTCCAGAGGTTTGGCACCTCATAGCGACTTGTCCCTGTGGTTAATTCCACCGTGGGTTGGCCCCACTTTGAGATATGGGATTGTCTGCCAGTGATTTGGTATCACACGATGGGTTGGCCCCATCATCTATTTTGTGACTTCGGTCACCAGTGTTTTGGTAACACAATAGTGTCTTCGGACACCAGTGATTTGGTATCACAAATGTGACTATATGTCACCAGTGTTTTGGTAACACAATTGTGTCTTTGGACACCAGTGGTTTGGCACCACCAGTGGTTTGGTACCACACGGGGTAGAGAAAGGCGTTTGGATGGTTAGGTTGGGTGCATTTAAACTTATGCATGTTAATTGGTTATAATTTGTGTATGTTATTGCACTAAACCGGGGAAGGGTTACACATTGAGTCTTGGTGACTCACCTTCTCCTTTAATTTTTCAGGTGATTCGTAGATCGCGGGTGAGGAGCCGGATGGACTCGAGGTGGCCATGCAGTGGAGACTTTTTAATAAATGAATTTTGGATTTTAACTATTTTTCTTTTGGGTTTATGTTTGTAATAAGGCCTCCTAGAATTATTTTATTATTGCTGCGTGTTTTGAATATTTGGTTTAAACTACTTGATGATGTTAAAACGGATGCACATGTTTCTCTCAAATTAAACGCAAAATGTTTTAAAGTACCATCGGGTACCTCTGAAATTTTTAAACAACCTGACTCAACAAATATTTTTAAGTTTGGTTTTTAACAAAGAAAATTTTAATAGCTATGAAAGGCAATTTGACTAAGTTTTAAATGGTTTTCAAAAAAATGTTTTCTCTGTAGCAAACCAAGTTCGGTCTTATGGTTTGGGCCGGGTTTGGGGTGTTACAAAATTACTAAGCTTTATGCTTACTCCCCTTTCTTTTCCATTTCCTTATAGTATTGGCAAACTAGCTCGGGGATCGAAGGACGTCGGAGACTCGATAACACTATCAATTGGAACTGTTGGGTATAGTTAGTCTCAACATTTTAAGTATGACATGTATAGGGACTGGGTCTTTTTGTTATATGTCATATTGGTTTAGCCAAATGTGTTGGCTTATGATGATATTTGATTCATTTTGTATAAGGCCATGGGATGTGGCTCATATTGATTATTGGGTTGTAAACCTATTCATATATGCATGCATGTACCAATGTCATTATGATATGGCCTATGGTTGTTGATGGTTGAATGATGATGTGTTGCATGTGATTACGGATGTTTTTTGATGGTGAAGTACTTAGTTTTTCCATGTTATGAGCCTTGAAGTTATATATATATTTGGATTGGTGTGGTTTTGATGTTGGGTAGGTTGGTGCAAGTTTGGGTGGCAGAAAGGCTTGGTAAATAGTATTATTTTGTCTACACGGGCGTGTGTCTACACCGTGTATGACACACGGCTTGCCCATAGGCGTGTGTTATGACTATGTGTCCCCTACACCCTAATTAATGTAAAACAGAATGCCCAGTAGGAAACACACGGGCACGAGACACGGCCGTCTGTCTCGTCTGTGTGAGAGACACAGTGATAAACCGTAAAAGTAACATATTTTAATCCCACATTTAGCTTACATTTTGATGATTTATTCCTTGATTTGTATAAAAAGGTGCTTGTAATCCTTTCTTTTCATGTCTTAGACCCAAGAAAGCACCCGAGGATGAAAAGAACACAAAACAGGCCTAAAACAGAGTAAATGGGCCTTTGTAATATCCCGAAATTGGGCCTAGTAGGATTGGGCCGATTGGGCCTTAGGCTTTAGGAAAACTTTGAGTATTATTTTATTATTTGTGTTAGCTTGGGTATGAATTATGTGTGTTTAGCATAGTCTTGTGAAGGTTTGATTTTATTAATAAGGCTAGAATAATTCTTTGTATTAAAAATTTAGTGAAGTGGATTAGGTGAACTTGACACTTAAGTTAATTTAAGTGTTAAATTAAGCACATGTGGAGTTAGTGGCAAGGTGGTTAAGATGCATGAAGAGTTGCTTGAGGGAAGTGGTTCCAGTAGCATGATTAGCATTTTGAAGACTTTATATTTATGTATCCTAGCATTAATGGACGGTCAAGCTCTAATTATGGTAAGTTAGACTTTAGATTTTATGGTAAGTTGAATATTAGTTTAGGAAAGCTAGTATTTTGGGATAAGAATCTTAAGATTTATGGAAGGATGGAGGGATAAGGGGCTTGAATGATGGAGAGTTGTTTTGGAAATATTTTTATGGTCATTTTGACCATGAATGTGGACGCATAGATGGCTAGGGGGGTTGGCCGAATTTTTGGAAGGATTTAGGAGGAATTAAAGAGGAAATATGGGATTTGGGTGAAAGAATTGGTGTTGGCCGAATTTGGGACTTGGTAGGATGGCATTTTCGGTTTGGTAATAGTAAGATAGGTGTGTCAAAATTCATAGTTAATAGTTTTGGTTTTTCTCTTTTTCTTCAAGTTTCGGTCAAGAGGGTTATAGGCAAGTCATTTGGGTATTTGGTGCATTAAGGTGTGTTGTCAATATTTTTCTAACCTTCTCCTATTCATCATTTCTTTCTTTCAACCCCAAATCCATACCTATTCTCTTGTGGCCGAATATCCTATTTTTTATTCAATATGAGTCATAGCCGAATCTTGTAAGTTCTTTTGTTCTCTTTTCTTTTCTTGAAACTTTAAAGCTGAAACACTATTCATCTTTCTCCTCTATTCATTTCACCATATTCAAAATCTGAAACTTTGATCTAGTTTATTCTTGGCCGAATCCTCTAAGCTTTCAACTCTCTCCACTCTTGCGTTTACTCTTTTCATTAGTAAAGTGCCAAAACACCATCTCAACCTCGTTTCTATACCTATCTTTGTGTTAGCCGAATATCTCATTATCATTGGGAAGGTTTAGCCGAAACCTTTTTCTCTTTTTGGTCTCTTCAAGCAACGTGGTGGTAAGTAATTTCTATCCTAGCAATCGGTGTAGGTTCTCTTTCTTTTATATGTGTCGAATCAAGGATTAAGCCTTGGTTTAGGGATGGCCGATTATGCTTGTGCCATGATATGTGTTTCTTGTGATGGTAGCTAGCATTAAGGAGCATTAAAGGAGAAGCTTTCGGGATTCGATTCTTCAAGGTAAGTAAGTGTAGCATTCGGCCAAGGGCCATTCTTTTGGATTATTGCTTAAAGCCGATTCTGAAGTGGGTTGTTCAGGGAATTTCGACAGAGTTCATAATCAAGTGGCGTTTTCGGGATTTAATCAACTGTACCAAATAGGTGCGTAGTTATCGCACTGTCTCTTGATTGTGTGTATGTGTTATATTTATGTTATATTGTATGTGTTGTGTAAATGCTAATATGTGCAGTGGCGATTATGAATGGATACCCTTAAGGGGTATATCGGGAATCAGGTCAGTGATTAATTATTAAGAATGTGAATATGTTAATGAGAATATGATTGTGTGCCGAATAGCATGAGCATGCATTATTATATTATGTTATGACATTATCGTATGATGCATGTGCATGGGATGGGATGTGAATGTGACTATCGAAGGACAGGGAGTATATTTATGTACGTGGTCTGATGTTAGCCTTGTGCTACATTGGCGCTTGATGTTAGCTGTGTGCTTCATCAAGGGAGGTGTTGGCTAGGTGCCACATCTCGGCGGATGATAGCTGTGTGCATCACCGTAGATTGAGGATGACCTCGAGTCACCTCGTGGATACAGATATGTGGATCACTATGTGATCGGTGGCTTAGCCACGGCCTTGGGCAGCAAGTCTACCAAGGTAAGATATGTGGATCACTATGTGATCGGTGGATTAGCCACGGCCTTGGGCAGCAAGTCTGCCAAGGTAAGATATGTGGATCACTATGTGATCGGTGGATTAGCCACGACCTTGGGCAGGGAGTCTGCTAAGGTAGGAGTAACGGATGGACTCTAGGTTGGGTTGGGCTTCATGTTGCATATTTATGCATTTTGCATGGCTAATTATGTGGATCAATGTGGATATGGGCCAAGCCCAACATGTGGAATTATGTGGATATAATGCCTTATCATCTGATATGCGATTGATGTGTGGATATGGGCCAAGCCCATACGTGGAGACATGTGAAATAACTATGCACTGAGTCTGTGTGACTCACCCAATTTTTCTCAAACCTTACAGGTGATGCATAAAGCTTGGACCGGGTTGGAGTGGTTACGAGGTGGCCCATGCAGAAGATATTTTATTTGTTTTACACATTTTATTTATGAAAGGTTATTTATTGTAATAAGGGCCACTTTAAGTATTTAAGGACTTTTTATTATGTTTTAAGTTGGATTGTAAATTATATTATTATTTGAAAATGTTTTATTTTAAACAACTTAATTTTATTTGGAACTTTAATTACACAATGTTTTAGTAAAGACAACAAATTTTTATGTTTTTAACTCTAAGTCAAAAGTTTTTCAAACGTTTTCCGCAGTGGCATTCTGAATTAGGCCGTGGCTCGTGGGCCGGGTTTGGGGTGTTACAGCCTTAGCATGAAATTGACACAGCCTGGCCCATAGCCCGCACGGCCGTGCCTCAACGAACACCTAGAGCACGGCCTCAACTCCGCCTCACACGGCCGTGCCTCACTTTAGAAGTCCGAACACAGTCTGGTCTCGATCCACACGGGCGTGTGACATGGCCGTGCCTCTGCCGCTGGAAAGAGCAATTTCAGTCGGAAAAGGATACTTAGGGAGAAAGAATCGCATTCCAAGAGCCTATATATATCCCTCAAGTACCACCTTTGAAGGGCATCGAAAGCTAGGCCAAGGAGCCAAGCCGAGAAGGTCAGAGTTAGGGGAATAACACGAGGATAGCCAGTTGATCCATCCCAAGAAGCCAGAGTTATACTAAAGCCGATGGAATTCTCCTTCAATTCCTTCAGGGGGTTTTAGGAATTTCTTATGTTCTGTTTTATCTTTTCTGTTGCGATGTTTTCTTTATTCATTATGAACTAAACCCCTTAGATAACTGAAGGGGATGAAACCTAGACGAATCTTGTTATTTGATTTTTAATTTATATGATGAATTACTTAGTTTGTTCTTAATTATGTTGCTTAATCCAAATCTAATGTGCTTAGGTGGAGAATGAATAGACCCTGCCTAAGAGAAGATCTAACATAATTAAGCAGAGTTGATCGAACGCCTAGAGATAGGGTTACGAGATTTTGCTAGATTAGGGTGAAACCTAATATGGGAGTCCATTGATCGATTTACTGTTATCCTGGGGGGTTATTATAAGCAAACGAGAGTTCCACTAATTAACCTAGGGTTAGACGTTATTCGCCTCGAGAGAGGGTTTAATATAGGTTAGGGAGTCTACGGATCAAGCTAAGTAAATAGATCATACAATTAAAGGTTAGATAATAAGTGAAGTCTAGGTGGATTCTTCCTGAGGGTGTCGTTGTGATCAATTGAGTTTCTTCAAGTTATTTTCCAATTCATCCTTTTTGTCTTTGGGTTCCTAGTTTAGTTCTTGTCAATTTAATTTAAAAGCAATCTTCACTCTAATTTTAAGGTTAAATAATAAAAAGAAAGTTAGTATTAATACTTTTAGTTCCTTTGGGTTCGATAATCCGGTCTTGCCTAAGCTATACTACTGTTCGATAGGTACACTTGCCTTTAATCGTTGTTAGAGTTAGTCTCCAGGTTTGATCATTATTTTATAAGCGATCAAGTTTTTGGCGTCGTTGCTGGGGAACTAAAATATTAAGAAAACTCTATTTTTATTACTTTACCCATAACTTTTTATTTTTATTTCTATTTTTATTTTGCTGAAAATTTCATTCTTTCTTTTTCCAGCAGGTACTTCTAGTTTATGACTAGAAAGAACCCGAGAGGACCTTTGGTATACGACAGTGATATTGAAGCGACCACTCGTAGGAATCGTCGGGAAACCAGGCGAGCCCTAAATTACATAGAAAGGGAGGAAGAAGGCAGATCCAATCCTACTGAAGGGATGGACGAAATCAACCCACCACCACGTGATGTGGGGGAAAATAATGCTCCACGCACAATGTTTGATTATGTGAAACCACATTTGACAGGAGCGGAATCAAGTATTGTTAGGCCTGTTGTATCTGCTAACAATTTTGAATTAAAGCCTAACACAATACAAATGATTCAACAGTTTGTTCGATTTGATGGTTTGTAGGACGAAGATCCAAACACGCATATAGCTAACTTTTTAGAGTTCTGTGGTACTTTCAAAATAAATGGCATTTCTGATGATGCCATACGTCTTCGGTTATTTCCTTTTTCATTAAGAAATAAAGCTAAATAGTGGTTAAACTCATTACAATGAGGGTCAATCACTACATGGGATCAAATGACCGAAAAGTTTTTAATGAAATATTTTCCACCGGCCAAAACAGCCAAATTACGGAATGATATCTCTTCTTTTGTGCAGATAGATTTAGAGACGCTATACGATGCATGGGAGAGATTGAAGGATCTCTTAAGGAGGTGCCCACACCATGGCCTACCCTTGTGGTTACAAGTCCAAACTTTCTATAACGGCGTAAACCCCTCAACAAGGCAACTGATCGATTCAGCCGCCGATGGAACCTTGAACAATAAAACTCCAAAAGCAGCCTACGAGTTCATTGAGGAGATGTCACTAAACAATTATCAATGGCAGGCTTCAAGGACTAAACCGACGAAATCAGCAGGAGTTTTCAACGTCGATGCCATGACCATGCTATCAACGCAGATCGAGATGATGAACAAAATGCTTGACAGCTTATGTTCTTCACAAGCACATCCAGTCATGCAATGCGACACAGGTGGAAACGTAGTGAATCCTGAGTACCCACCTTACCAACCAGGAGCAGAGGACGAACAGATGAACTATATAGGTAATAATTTCTGATCCAATAATAATTCTTATAGTAACACTTACAATCCAGGTTGGAGGAACCACCCAAATTTTTTCGTGGGGAGGTCAAGGCAATCAAGGAAATCAAAGGCAACAACCTCCTCAGAACTTCCAAAATTTTCCCTATCCACAAGAGAAGAAACAAACCCACGAGGAGGAATCAGCAAATACAGAAAAACACCTACAAGATATCAAGAGAACCCTTAAAGATCAACAACCGACAATTGAAAAATTTACAGAATCATTTGGGGAACTCCCTAAAACAGTTGGAATGCTTACGAAAATGGTCTGTGAGGTATGAGCTGAAATTTTTCCTAAAAGGACAGAACAGGTAAAAGTAGTCACACTAAGAAGTGGAAAGGAATTAGGAGAACCGAAGAAACAAACCCCAAACGAGAACAACAAGGCAAGCAATGAGAGGATTGAAGAAGTAACTCCATTATGCAATGAGAACAAACCACCGATTCCATATCCAACAAAGTTAAAAAAGGAACGAATTGATGCCTAATACGGTAAGTTTCTTGAACTTTTCAAACAAATACATATTAACTTACCCTTTGTTGAAGCAATCTCACAGATGCCGAAGTACGCAAAATTTTTAAAGGAACTCTTGACGAATAAGAGGAAGCTTGAAGAAGTGTCAACTGTGGAACTTAATGAGGAATGTTCAACCATCCTCCAAAATAAGTTACCAACCAAATTAAAAGACCCAGGAAGTTTTACTATCCCTTGTTTAATTGGTAGCTTGAATATTAAGAAAACATTAGCTGATTTAGGTGCCAGTATTAATTTAATGCCTTACAAAATGTTTAAACAACTAGATCTTGAGGAACCAAAACCCACTAGGATGAGTATTCAGTTAGCAGATAGATCCATTAAATATCCTAGAGGAGTTATCGAAGATGTCTTGGTAAAAGTTGATAAATTTATTTTTCCTGTTGCTTTCGTTGTGTTAGACATGGATAAAGACATTAATGTTCCTTTAATATTAGGCCGTCCTTTTTTAGCCACTGCTAGAGCTGTTATTGATGTAGGTGATGGTAAACTCGCACTGAGGATAGGTGATGAAGAAATCATTTTCCAAATTTATGATGCCATGCACTATTCTAAAGAACAAGATGATTCCTGCTATTTTGTTGATACTACTGATCATATCATTCAACATTCATTATAGGAAATCATACATGACGACACATGGAACTGTGCCTGACTCAAGAAGAGGGGGAAGAAGATGAGGAAATTGAGTTGAATCTGAATACATCACCATCCAAACAAACGAAAGAAGAAAGCATAGAAAATGATGACGAATTAAAACAGAAACCCTCCATCGAAGAGCCCCCTAAGTTAGAATTAAAATAGTTACCAAAACACTTAGAATACGCATTCCTCGGGGACAATCTTACGCTACCAGTAATCATCTCTGCAGAACTAGAACCCAAGGAAAAAGAGAACTGATAAAGGTACTAAGAGAGCACAAAAAACCATAGCTTGGAAAATTTCTGACATCAAGGGAATAAGCCCCGCATTCTGCACCCACAAAATTTTAATGGAAGAAGAATATAAGCCGTGTGTGCAACCTCAGAGACGGTTAAATCCCAACATGAAAGAAGTTGTCAAAGCTGAGGTAATTAAACTTCTAGATGCAGGAATAATTTATCTAATTTCTGACTGCACTTGGGTAAGTCCTGTGCAGGTAGTTCCAAAGAAAGGAGGAATGACGGTAGCGCCCAATGAAAAGAATGAGTTAATTCCCACAAGAACAGTTACAGGTTGGAGTGTCTGTATAAACTATAGAAAGTTGAATGATGCCACTAGAAAAGATCACTTCCCTCTGCCTTTCATAGACCAAATGTTGGAAAGATTATCCGGGCACATGTACTACTGCTTTTTGGACGGACTCTCCGGCTACTTCCAAATTCCCATAGCTCCTGAAGATCAAGAGAAGACGACATTTACATGCCCATACGATACGTTCGCTTATCGTAGCCTTTTGGATTATGTAATGCTCCTACTACTTTTCAGCGTTGCATGTTTGCAATCTTTGACGAACTCGTAGAAGACATCATGGAGGTATTTATGGATGATTTCTCGGTATTCGGTAATTCTTTCCAACTTTGCCTTAAAAAATTAAAACGAGTTCTAATGAGATGTGAGGAAACAAACCTTGTTTTAAACTGGGAAAAATGTCACTTTATGGTTAGAGAAGGAATTGTGTTAGGACATAAGATTTCTAGTAAATGGATTGAAGTAGATAAGGCAAAGGTTGAAACCATAGAAAAACTACCTCCCCCTAGTTCTGTTAAGGCTATTAGAAGCTTTTTAGGACATGCAGGGTTCTATAGAAAATTTATCAAGGATTTTTCTAAAATAGCTAAGCCTTTGACAAAATTACTAGAAAAAGATGTTCTTCTTAATTTCAATCAGGAATGTTTAGATGCATTTAATATCCTTAAGGATAAATTAATAAATGCGCCGATTATAATTGCACCTGATTGGAACTTACCCTTTGATGCGCCGATTATAAATGTGTGATGCAAGTGATTTTGCAGTAGGTGCAGTTTTGGGACAACGAAGAGACAAGCATTTTCAGCCAATTTACTATGCTAGCAGAACATTAACACCCGCACAAGAAAACTATACCACCACAGAGAAAGAATTGTTAGCCGTAGTTTCTACTTTTGATAAATTTAGACAGTATTTAATAATGTCTAAAGTTGTCGTTTACACTGACCATTCAGCTTTGCATTATCTTTTAAACAAACCTGATGCAAAACCCAGACTCGTACGATGGATTTTACTCTTATAGGAATTCGACTTGGAAATACAAGATAAGAAGGGAACCGAGAATCTTGCAGCAGATCACCTTTCTAGACTTGAAAATCCACATTCCAAAGAGCTCGATGAAAGTGAAATAAATGATTCATTTCCCGAAGAACAACTCTTTTCTACAACACATTCTGAGGTACCATGGTTTGCAAATATTGCGAATTACCTAGCAGCTAACATCTTACTAAAAAAATTAACACATCACCAAAAGAAGCGATTCTTTGCTAATGTGAAAAATTATTTTTGTGAAGATCCCTTTCTTTTCTGCATATGTGCAGATGAGGTAATTCGAAGATGTGTTACAAAGACAAAAGCAAGCAAAATCTTAGAGCATTGCCATTTTGGACCGTCAGGAGGACACTACAGTGGGATTAAGACAGCACACAAAATACTCGAATCATGTTTTTATTGGCCCACCCTATTTAAAGATTCCAACAGGTATGTTACCTCATGTGATAAATGTCAGAGAACAGGTAATATTTCTAAACGTGATGAAATGCCTCAAACATATATGTTATCATGTGAAATATTTGATGTATGGGGTATTGATTTCATTGGATCATTCCATAGTTCGTTTGGAAACAAATACATTTTAGTAGCAGTGGATTACATGTCAAAATGGGTAGAAGCGGAAGCTTCACCTACCAATGATGCTAGGGTAGTAGTCAAGTTCCTCAAGAAACTGTTTTCCCGATTTAGCACACCAAGAGCCATCATTAGTGATATGGGTACTCATTTCTGTAATACTCAATTTGAAAAAGTCCTAAAAAAAATACGGAATATACCACAGGACAGCCACCCCATATCATCCTCAAACCAGTGGGCAAGTTGAGGTAGCAAACCGAGAACTTAAGCGTATTCTAGAAAAAACGGTTGAATCAAATAGAAAAGATTGGGCAATCAAGGTGGATGATGCCTTATGGGCCTATAGAACAGCATTTAAAACACCTCTAGGAACATCCCCTTACAAACTTGTATACGGGAAAAGCTGTCATCTACCATTCGAATTAGAACACAAAGCTTTTTGGGCAATAAAATTTTTGAATTCTGACCTCAAAATTGCAGAAAAGAGAAGAATGATGCAGATGAATGAGCTGGACGAATGGAGAACAGAAGCCTACGAGCACTCAAAACTATACAAGGAAGCAACAAAGCGACGCCACGATTCTCGTCTCAAGAGATTAAAACAATTCGAAGAAGGAGACCTGGTCCTACTATGCAACTCAAGGCTTAAACTATTCTTGGGAAAGCTGAAATCAAGATGGTCAGGCCCGTTTATGATCAAAACAATTTTCCCATATGGCACCATCGAGGTAACTCATCCCACTAAAGGCACACTCAAGGTAAATGGTCACCGACTTAAAAATTATAATGGTGCAGGTTTTGGAGATATAAGAGAGGAGCTTATGCTCCATGAGCCTTCTTTTAGAACGAAAACGGGGAAAGTCTAGCTTAAGACTATAAACAAGCGCTTAACCCACTAACATTTTTATTTTCATTCTCTAACACCACACTAAAACAGCCAAAAGAAGTGTATTTTTTTAACACGGCCTTGAACACAGGCATGTACATGGCCGTGTGCAAAATAGGGGACAACCCATGGTCGTGCTAAGGGCAGCAATACCAGACCACGCCCGTGCCATCTAAGCGTGCAAAGACACTGACTTATCGAGCACGGGAAGTACACGCCCCGTGAGCCACAACCGTGCGAAGCTACAGACTTGCACACCACGGGCAAAACACGGCCGTGCTAAATAGCTGTGCGAAGATACTGACTTGCCATGCACGGGATACACACGCCCGTGCGCCTTCACCGTGCCAATATAGTAATTTATCAAGCACGGGCGTGCCCAATGGACACACGGCCGCGCTAAGAAACCTGAACGCAGCCAAACCTGAAAATCGCGAAAAACACGGGAAAATTCAAATTGACACGGGCGTGGCGAGGCCCGTGCCCCCTCCCCTATATATAGAATTTAACCGTCAATCCCCCCAAACCAAACCCTAAAATCATTTTTATCCTCCCTTCTTTCAAAATCCGGCCACACACCCAAATCTCTCCACCCAAAACCGCCTCCCCTCGTCGTTTTTCCTCCAAAAAACTGCACAAAACTAGCCACACGCCCACACCACAACCGTGCTACCAAGCCCCACGGCCACGCCATCACTGTGTTCGTGCCACAAAAGCTCATGCCACCGCCGTGCTACGCCCGTGCTGATCGTCTCCCCCACCCCTAGTTCCCTTTTCTTGAATTTATTCTTGTTGAAAATTATGGCATTTGTATTCATTTTCATATTTTGTTAGATTTAGTTTTGAAAAAGCATAATTTCTTTTTAGTTTAAGTCCCCATAATACTTTGATTACAGCTTTATTTTTTCATTTTGTTTCAAATTAGCCCTGATTTTTTTAATTAGTGATTGTTCTCAAAAACATTCATCAATAATTTAATTTTTGGTTGCTGATTGATTCCATTCTTAGACATAAAATTTAACATTTTTCTTGATAAAAAAGAATCACTGATATCAAATACATATTGATTATAATTTGATATGAAATACATTGGTCATAATTTTGATTAAGGAATTTGTTCTTTTTATTATCTGATAATTTTTTCAGGTACCATGTCGTCATCACGAACCAAAGGATCCACCCCAAGCAAAAAAAAGAAAGGGGCCTGGATCATCGCCCGCAAGTGCCTCCACCGAACTTCGACACCCATTTCTCCGATTCCCTCAATCAACTCAAGACGAAAGGTACAAAGCAATACGGAGTAGACCCATAGGCATAGGTAGACGCATTGACTGGAACGTAGTGCGGCAAGTTGGGCTCGAAACTGACATTCAAGCACTCCTCTGAACCGAACTATGGGAGAACCTCTTCAATATCAACGAACCCACATATATGGAGCTTACATTAGAATTCTGCACCACCTTTACTTTGCAAGCAGTGACGACTCAATTCGACGACCCAGGTGCTATTCAATTCCGTCTAGGGGGCTTAGTGCATCGATTAAGTGTACCACAATTCGGCACGGCTCTCGGACTTTACACGCCAGACTTCATAGAAGAATACCCACTTGCCGGATTAAAACGTGAGCTCCACTGCACTCCGCTCGAATGTTGGCACAGCCTACGCCCCACTACAAGCTAAGACGACCCCAGTCGCTCTAAGGCGACGGCACTTCCCCCGGCCCTAAGGTATATTCACGCCATTCTCGCGCATACCATCACAGGTCGCAGAGAAAGCACCGGCATCGTAAACAAGCACGATGTCTACTTCCTATCATGCATGTCTGAAGGACATGTTTTCGACTTGGCATATTTTATCGCATGCGCGATTCAACATCAGACAGAGCCGCACAGGAAAGGGATTTTGTCAATGGGGCCATACATTACGAGGTTGGCTCGACACTTCAACCTCCTAAACACAGATGATCAGATCACCTCCCTCACACTGATAGGCAACATGGTACCTCAAGGCATCCAGACGATGCTACACATGAGGATGATCAAACAACGTCGAGGTACCAACCCCCCTCAGTACAAACTGCAGACACCCATGAACGAGGGAGAGGATGAGGACATTCCTGCTGATATCCCACCACCATCAGAGGAGGCACCAAATTCGAGCCAGCACTCATACCGAGTAGCAACATCATTAGCAGACATCTCCGCTCGACTTGATCGGTTCGAGATGCATTTCGCTGAAAACGCATGGCGCTTTGATTGATTAGAGGCGATGATCCACCAAATATGCCAGCACCTCCACATTTCATCATCAGCACCATCACTGGCTCTAACCAACGATGAGGACCTCTGAGTCCTTTTAATTTGATTTCTTTAATTTTGTTTTCTTCATTTTTAAGACTTTATTTTACATTGTTTAATTTGAACTTTTATTGCAAATTTTTATCATTGACTATCCAATTATTCAAGCATCCCTAACAATATATCGATGTCATCAAAAAGATCATTAACAAGTGACTTTGCAGAATAAATCATATATTCCACCTACACAAAAGCACAAATAGGCGAAATACAAAAAGTCACCTGATGCCACACACTGTCCACATCCTCAAGGATCTCGTCAGTAAATCTAGGAAGTACACTTGCCCCTCTTATCTATTTGATTGATCACTAATTATCATTATCTATCTTTGTACATTGAGGGCAATGTACATCTTAAGTGTGGGGGGTAAATATACCTAACTTTTTGCATTATTCTCAAATCCCTAAGGGTAAGACTGGAATAAAAGTGCCAAACGTTTTTCAGTATTCTCAAATCCCTGATTTAGTCTTGTTTTTATGCAAAGTTTTCATATTACAAATTAGGATGAAATTTTTAATGATTTGAAATTTTTATTGACATGTTTTAAAATAAGTCATAGTTAATTATGCATTGATAATTGAAATTGAAAAATACTAGAGAATTAAGCATAATAAGTCTATTTTTCAAGAATTAAAATTTTGCTAGGTTGTTGACCTAAATTTGAATACTACCTTGAAATTTGAAATCCACAAGGATAATGTCAAAACACCCATAATTTTTGTGAGTATTTGAACCTTATAAAGCATATATTCTTTTTCATGCTCTTTTTTTTTATTATGAGTGTGTCAACTATGAACTGTTATTCCAGAACTTGCCTCGTTTATGCATGTTGAGACCATATTTTTGATTTGATATTACAGAGATGATAAAGGCACCTAGGTTTTAACCCACTTACACCACTAAATAGCCCACCTTTACAATTAACCCCTAGTGAACCCCGTTGAGCCTAACAAGACCCTTCTTATTGACTTACCTACTAATATTAACCCAAAAGCCTCTTTGTATTTGTTATTACCCTCTCTTTTGACTATCCCTTAATCGAGATTTGATTTGATCAGTTATTAAAGTTTATTATTCTGATATTTAATTTTTGTATTACTTAGTTTGTTCTTAAAAAAATTAATATCAGTGATGAGCTTACCAAATCAAAGTCTAAATTTCAAAAGAAAAGCTCGTATTAGCAGGATTATTACTTTTCAATGGATAATATTTCAGTTTTTAGGTACTCGTCGATTTGATCTCGATTCTAACCTTCTAATTTAACCACACCTTTAACCCTAGCCCTGTTACAACCCTAACAAAGACCTTTTGATCTGTTTATCATCTCATATTACAGTGGTGGAGATTTGATTTTCAGGCAAGCCTATGGGATTAACTTTTCAAGTTCGACTTATGAGCGATCTTTTCCTGAACCTTAAACACTTTAGAGTGATTTGAGTGAAACCTTAGTGAGGACATCAATCCTTGTCGGCTTTTGAATTGAAAAGGTAATCATTTAAATAAAGGGAGGCACCTATGTTTTCAAGGTACAAA
Source organism: Gossypium australe (assembly GCA_005393395.2). Classification (NCBI taxonomy): domain Eukaryota; kingdom Viridiplantae; phylum Streptophyta; class Magnoliopsida; order Malvales; family Malvaceae; genus Gossypium; species Gossypium australe. Next base: position 102,070,349 of record CM016619.1, on the reverse strand, counting down.
ATCATGACTTATCTCGTTTAAATCTTTAGGACTCTTTCAATTGAATTATCCATGTATGAATTATCTATGAATTATGATGAGGCATTGTTGATAGGAATTGGAAATCATGGAAAGTTTGTTTTAATTGTAAATTGAGAATTTTGCTTGAGGACAAGCAAAAGCTTAAGTGTGGGGGTATTTGATAAACCGTAAAAGTAACATATTTTAACCCTACATTTAGCTTACATTTTGATGATTTATTCCTTGATTTGTATAAAAAGGTGCTTGTAATCCTTTCTTTTCATGTCTTAGACCCAGGAAAGCACCCGAGGATGAAAAGAACACAAAATAGGCCTAAAACGGAGTAAATGGGCCTTAGCATGAAATTGACACGGCCTGGCCCATAGCCCGCACGGCCGTGCCTCGACGAACACATAGAGCATGGCCTCAACTCTGCCTCACACGGTCGTGCCTCACTTTAGAAGTCCGAACACGGTCTGGTCTCGATCCACACGGGCGTGTGACATGGCCGTGCCTCTGTCGCTAGAAAGAGCAATTTCAGTCGGAAAAGGATACTTAGGGAGACAGAATCGCATTTCAAGAGCCTATATATATCCCTCAAGTACCACCTTTGAAGGGCATCGAAAGCTAGGCCAATAAGCCAAGCCGAGAAGGTCAGAGTTAGGGGAATAACACGAGGATAGCCAGTTGATCCATCCCAAGAAGCCAGAGTTATACTCAAGACGGCGGAATTCTCCTTCAATTCCTTCAGGGGGTTTTAGGAATTTCTTATATTTTGTTTTATCTTTTCTCTTGTGATGTTTTCTTTATTCATTATGAACTAAACCCCTTAGATACCTGAAGGGGATGAAACCTAGACGAATCTTGTTATTTGATTTTTAAGTTATATGATGAATTACTTAGGTTGTTCTTAATTATGTTGCTTAATCCAAATCTACTGTGCTTAGGTGGAGGAGGAATAGACCCTGCCTAAGAGAATATCTAACATAATTAAACGGAGTTGATCGAACGTCTAGAGATAGGGTTACGAGATATTGCCGGATTAGGGTGAAACTAATATGGGAGTCCATTGATCGATTTACTACTATCTTGGGGGGTTATTATAAGCGAACGAGAGTTCCACTAATTAACCTAGGGTTAGACGTTATTCGCCTCGAGAGAGGGTTTAATATAGGTTAGGGAGTCTTACGGATCAAGCTAAGTAAATAGATCATACAATTAAAGGTTAGATAACAAGTGAAGTCTAGGTGGATTCTTCCTGAGGGTGTCGTTGTGATCAATTGAGTTTCTTCAAGTTATTTTGCAATTCATCCTTTTTTGTCTTTGTGTTCCTAGTTTAGTTCTTGTCAATTTAGTTTAAAAGCAATCTTCACTTTAATTTTAAGGTTAAATAATAAAAAGAAAGTTAGTATTAATACTTTTAGTTCCTTTGGGTTTGATAATCCGGTCTTGCCTAAGCTATACTACTGTTCGATAGGTACACTTACCTTTAATCGTTGTCAGAGTTAGTCTCCAGGTTTGATCATTCTTTTATAAATTTTTAAGGCTCTGATTGTAGCGATCACACTGCCATAGGACATGGGCATGTGCCCAGGCCGTGTGAAGTCTGCACTTACTTTTTGGAATTTAATTCGCCACAAGGCCTAAGGACACTGGCGTGTGCCTTGGCCGTGTGACCTTATTTGGTTGATGATGTCATAAACAAAATGTCCCCTATTTTGGACACGACCTGAAGCATGGGCACGTGATATGCCACACGGGCGTGTCCATTCACCCACACGGCGTGTGGACCTTTTTGATGAAAATTTTCTAAGTTTTCCCAGAAGTTTCTAAAGTTCTCGATTTAGTCCCGAACTACTCCTAATGTATGTTTTGGGCCTCGTTGGCTCGTTTAAGGGATGATATGAATGTTTATGAAAAGTTTTAAATTTGAGTGGATATTCATGTCTCAGTTTTGTATGATTACTTGTGTATAAGTTCGGTAACGCCTCGTACCCCATTCCAGCATCGAATACGGGTAAGGGGTGTTACATTTAGTAGTATCAGAGCTATAGTTTAGTCAATTCTCAGACTAACGTAGCATGTGTACGAGTCTACCTATACTTGCCATAAATGAATTGTGATAGTGTAACGACTTCTGACCTTTTAAATTGTGTTTTCATAAAGTAATGGATCTCAATCGAGCTGAAGCTGATGATGTAGAAAGTAATGCACCGGCTCCTGCTCAAGGGGAAGTGCTAGTTGAAAGTAGACTCGTAACTGTGAGTCAAGAAGGAGGAGAAGAGGCTAGGGAAGCCTTTCTTTATATGATGAATGCCTGGAATACGGAGTTTGTTCGAATGAACCTGAACGCTCTACCCCCTCCACCCCACCTATTCCTCAACATATTCCTGTAGCACCTCAAGGTATGGTTTTTATGAGATTGAATAGACCTCCAGTGGATAAAATTTGAAAGCAAAGGGTTGAAGAGTTCCAAGCTAGTATAGATGATGATCCTGAAAGGGTAGAGTTCTAGCTCGAGAATACCATCAGGGTATTTAATGAGTTATCATGCACACCCGAGGAATGTATCAAATGTGTTGTGTCACTTCTGAAAGACTCAGCTTATCAGTGGTGGAACACCCTTGTGCCAGTTGTGCCAAGGGAGAGAGTTAATTGGGAATTTTTCCAAGAAGAGTTTCGTAAGAAGTATATTAATAAGAGGTTTATTGATCAGAAGAGAAAATAATTTATTGAGTTAAAAATAGGGCCGAATGACGGTAACGAAATATGAGCGTCGGTTTGTGAGACTGAGCAAATACACTCGAGAATGTGTTTTGACTGAAGCCATCATGTGTAAAAGATTTGAAGATGGGCTGAACGAAGACATCCAATTATTGGTTAGCATTCTCGAATTGAAAGAATTCGTTGTGCTTGTAGAGAGAGCTTGTAAGGTCGAGGAGTTGGCCAAAAAAAAAAAAAAGAAAAGCTGAGTTTGAGTCTTAATATTCGAAGAAAAGACATATGGGAAATTCATTTCAGTCATTATCTAAGAAACTGAGAGAGTTTAATACTCGATCTAGTGCTTCAATTGGGTTTTCAAATAGAAACCATGGGAAACAGTATTCGGGTCATAAGGCTCAGACTACTTCGATAGCGAGTGTGGGTAATGCTAGACCTATTAAACCTGAGTGTCCATATTGCGGTAGACGTTGCCTCAGCGAGTGTCGGGTGAATGATCAAACCTATTTCGAGTGTGGTTCCCAAGACCACTTCATTAGAGATTGCCCTGAGATGGTTGAAAAAGAGAAATTTTAGAGTGCAAGATCAGGTAATACAACTCCTAAAGGGAGGCCAAAGAGAAATCTGAGAAATGGAGCGAGTAGCAAGAGTGCACCTAGAGATCCTGCTGTGAGGCCCGAAGGTAGAGCACTTGTGAGGACTTATGCCATTCGCACTCGCAAAGAGGCTTCATCTCCTGATGTGATTACGGGTACTTTTTTCTCTTTATGATACTTCTATTATTGCTTTGATTGATCCGGGATCTACCCATTCGTATATATGTATGAAATTGGTATCTAGTGTGAATATGCCTGTTGAGTCTACAGAATTTGTGATAAAAGTGTACAACCCTTTAGGCAAGTATGTGTTAGTTGACAAAGTATGTAAAAATTGTCCTTTGATAATTAGTGGTCACTGTTTTTTGACTAATCTTATGCTTTTTCCATTTGATGTAATTCTTGGTATGGATTGGTTGTCCATTCATGATGTGGTAGTAAATTGTTGAAGAAAATTTATTGAGTTGAAATGTGAAAGTGGTGATATTTTTCGGATTAAATCAGATGAATCGGATAGCTTGCCTGTAGTGATTTCTTCTATGACTGCTCGGAAATGTACAAGAAAGGGTTGTGAAGCTTACCTTGCTTTTGTGTTGAATACAAAAGAGTCTGAGTTGAAAATTGAATTAGTGCCGGTAGTACGTGAGTATCCAGATATGTTTCTAGAAGAATTGCCCGAATTGCCTCTAGTTAGAGAAGATGAATTTGGTATTGAGTTAGTTCCTGGTACTGCATCTATTTCGATTGCTCCGTACAGAATGGCTCCGACCGAACTAAAGGAGCTGAAAGCTCAGTTACAAGAGTTGGCGGATAAAGGTTTTGCAAGACCTAATTTTTCTCCATGGGGTGCACCGGTATTATTTGTAAAAAAGAAAGATAGATCTATGAGGCTTTGTATTGACTACCGACAGCTCAATAAGGTGACCATAAAGAATAAGTATCTTTTGCTGAGAATAGATGATTTGTTTGACCATTTGAAGGGAGCCACAGTATGTTTCAAGATTGACTTGAGGTCTGGTTACTACCAATTGAGAGTTAAAGACTCGGATGTGCCAAAAACTGCTTTTCGGACGAGGTATGGTCACTATGAATTTTTGGTTATGCCTTTTGGTCTAACGAATGCTCCTGCTGTATTTATGGATTTGATGAACCGTATTTTCTGACCGTACTTGGATAAATTTTTTGTTGTTTTTATTGATGATATATTGATTTATTCTCGTGATGAGACCGAGCATACTGAGCACTTGAGAATGGTTTTGCAAACTTTGAGAGATAAACAGTTGTATGCTAAATTTAGTAAAAGTGAGTTTTGGCTTCGAAAAGTCAGATTTTTGGGGCACATTGTTTCGGGTGATGGTATTTGAGTTAACCCGACTAAGATTTCAGCAATTGTTGATTGGAAACCGCTGAGGAATGTATCCAAGGTTAGAAGCTTTCTAGGCTTAGCCAGTTATTATAGACAGTTTGTTAAAGGATTTTCCATGATTGCTACTCCGATGACAAGGTTGCTACAAAAAGATGTCAAGTTCGAATGGACAGAAAAGTGCCAACAGAGTTTCGAGAAACTAAAGGCATTGTTGATTGAGGTTCCAGTTTTAGTACAACCTAAACCGGGAAAAGAATTTGTAGTTTATAGTGATGCATCCTTGAATGGATTGGGTTATGTACTTATGCAAGAAGGCAAGGTATTATCTTATGCCTCAAGATAGCTGAAACTACATAAGAAAAATTATCCGACACATGTTTTAGAGCTAGCCGCCATTGTGTTTGCATTGAAGATTTGGAGACACCATTTGTATGGAGAGAAATGTCGAGTATTCAGTGATCCTAAAAGTCTAAAGTACTTGATGACTCAAAGGGATTTGAACCTAAGGCAACGGAGATGGCTAGAGTTGATAAGGATTACGAGCTAGTGGTTGACTATCACCCAAGAAAGGCAAACGTAGTCGCCGATGCCTTGAGTAGGAAATCCTTGTTTGCATTGAGAGCTATGAATACACAGTTGGCTTTATCAGATGATGGTTCTATTCTAGCTGAGTTGAGAGCTAGATCGATATTTCTCCAAGAGATTTATGAAGCTCAGAAAAGTAACAGTGATTCGTAAGACAAGAGAGTTCAGTGTGAGTCAGATCTTGAATCGAACTTTTGGATTAGTTTTGATGGATGTTTGATGTTTCGAGATAGGTTTGTGTACTGAGAGAGGATGAGCTTATTCGGAAAATTTTGCACAAGGCACATAGTGGATGTTTATCTGTTCATCTGGGCAATACAAATATGTATAATGACTTGAAGAAAATGTATTGGTGGTCAGGAATGAAAAGAGAGATTCCAGAGTTTTTGTCGAGATGCTTGGTTTGTCAACAAGTAAAGGCCGAACACCAAGTACCTTCGGGTTTACTTCAGCCTGTGATGGTTCTTGAGTGGAAATGGGACATTACTATGGATTTTGTGACGGGTTTACCTTTGACACCGAGAAAGAAAGATGCTGTTTCGGTTGTGGTTGATAGGCTTATGGAATCAACTCATTTTATACTGGTATGTACCAACTACTCACTTGATAAGCTAGCTGAATTGTATATTTCTAAAATTGTGAGATTACACGGAGTGTCTTTTTTGATTATATCGGATAGAGATCCGAGGTTCACTTCGTGATTTTGGAAAAGTTACAAGAAGCATTGGTACGAAATTGAATTTTAGTATCACTTTCCAGCCGCAAACTGATGGTCAGTCTAAACGAGTAATTCAAATTCTTGAAGATATGCTGCGGTGTTGTATTCTTGAGTTCAAAGGTAGTTGGAAAAAGTATTTACCATTGGTGGAATTTGCCTACAACAATAGTTTTCAGTCAGGTTTGAAAATGGTGCCTTATGAGGCATTGTATGGGCGTAAGTGCTGAACACCCTTGTATTAGACCGAATTCAGAGAGAATTAGATTCACGAAGTTGATTTAGTCAGGGAAACCAAAGAAAAAGTAAAGGTAATTAGTGATTGCTTGAAAGCTGCATCGGATAGACATAAATCCTACGCAGATTTGAAACGAAAAGAGATTGAATTTCAGGTCGGTGATAAGGTATTCTTGAAAGTATCTTCGTGGAAGAAAGTTTTGAGGTTTGGCCGGAAAGGCAAATTAAGTCCACTCTTTATTAGAGCGTATGAGATTACTGAAAGAATAGGGCCGATAGCATATCGGTTGGTTTTTCCCTATGGGTTGGAAAAGACCCATGATGTGTTCCACGTGTCTATGTTGAGCCGTTAGCGATCAGACCCTTCGCATGTGATTTCACCAACAGAGGTTGAGATTCGACTGGATATGACTTATGTTGAAGAGCAGGTTAAGATTTTGGCTTGGGAAGTCAAACAGTTGAGGAATAAAAGTAGAGCCCTTGTGAAAGTATTATGGCAAATACATGGGGTTGAAGAGGCTACATGGAAACCCGAGGAAGCCATGAGAAAACAGTACCCAAACCTTTTCACCGGTAAGATTTTTGGGGATGAAACTCCCTAAGGGGGAGAGTTGTAACATCTCGATTTTGGGTCTAGTTAGAATAGTGGTTTTGAGAACACATATTCGAAGTATAAATATTTGTTTTATGATTGTTTTGAGGTCTATGACATGTTTGCATGATTGTGTGAAAGTTTCATGAAGAAATTTTGTGAATAAGTGACCAATTTGACTTTTAGGACTAAATTGCAAAAATTGCAAAATATGAGATTCTAGAAGCTTTAAGTATGAAATTGCTTTGGATTATTAATTAGAGGTCCTTAAATAGCAATTTGCCCAATTTCTATTTTTATGGACAAAAATGGGCATGAGTAGGTAAAATTTAAAAGTTTAGTAAAAAGGGCATTCTAGTCATTTGGTTAATAAAAGAATAAAAAAGGAAAAAGAAAGCAAAATTTGCTCATCTTCTTCAACTGTGTGCCGAAAATTAGAAGAGCCATAGCTAGGGTTTTTCTTCAACTTCCAAGGTTGATAGTAAGTGCATCCTAGCCCCGTTTTTAATGTTCTTTATGTTTTTGAAGTTTTTATCAACCGATCTGGCTGTGTTTTGATGTTTCATGGTAGATTATGAAAGTTTGATGTGTAATAACCATATTTTACTAAGTGATTTTTGAGGAAAACACTTAAAAAGGACCTTTTTGGAAAAGTTGTAAAATGAGTAGTAAAAAATCATATTTGAAGAAAAATGTGGGCTGTTATGAGCATGTGTTAGGTTCGGCTAGGCTAGGGTAACAAAGAAAATGGACACAATTCATTTTACGAGCCTAGGGACTAATTTGTAAATATGTAAAAGTTTAGGGGTAAAACTATAAATTTTCCAAAGTATGGTTTTTAGACTGATTTGAACAATGTGATAATTAAATGAGCTAAATTTTCTATTATAGATCAAGAAAAAAGGAGTCCGGACCTAAACCGAGGAAAGAACAAGGTTGTGGACTAAATCGAATAGTTAACCCTATTTTGGTACTAAGGTAAGTTCGTGTATAAATAATGCAACATTACATTTTTAAGTGTTTATTGTTTTAATATTGCATGAATTGTGTAATTGTCCTTGTGGACTTGATTAATGTTGACTCGATGACGACTCGACAAAGAATTGATAGCTCGAAATCCCAGTTGAACCTTAGGAATAGTTAGGATACAAATGCCATGACATTAGGGTTATGAGTTTACGTGTAAGACCATATCTGTGATATGACATCGTTATGAGATTTCGTGTAAGACTGATCGTCGAAATCAGAGCTTTAAAATTTATAATAAAAATGATCAAACCTGGAAACTAACTCTGACAACGATTGTAAGGCAAGCGCACCTATCGAACAGTAGTATAGCTTAGGCAAGACCGAAATATCGAATCCCAAAGGAACCAAAAGTACTAATACTAACTCTCTTTCTATTATTTAGCCTAAGAATTAAGTGAATGTTTATCTAATCTAAGTTTAACTATCAACTAAACTAAAGACGCAAAGACGAAAAGAGAATGAATTGGGAAAAATAACTTGGAAGAAAAACCAATTGATTAAGACGATACCCTAGGAAGAATCCACCTAGACTTCTCTTGTTAACTAACACTGAACCAGACGATTTATTCATTTGACTTGATCCGTAAGATCCCCTAAGTTATATTAAACCCTCTCTCGAAGCGAATAACGTCTAACCCTAGGTTGATTAATTGAAATCTCTTTCTAATTAAAACCCTTAGAATCGTATGAACTCGATCTATGGACTCCCATATTAGGTTTCACCCTAATCCGGCAAAATTTCATCACCCTATCTCTAGGCGCGTGATCAACTCTGCTTAATTATGCTAGATCTACTCTTAAGCAGGGACTTTTGCTCCACCACCTAAGCACATCATACTTGAATCAATATCCCGGAAATATCAACACAAGAATTAAGCACACATAATTAAGAATGAGTCAAATATTTATCATATAGTTCAGAAAACAATAACAAGATCTGTCTTAGGTTTCATCCCCTTCAGGTATTTGAAGGGTTTAGTTCATATAAAATAAAGAAAACATCTCAAAAGAAAAGATAAAACAAAACATAAGAAATCTCTAAAACTCCCTAAAGGAATTGAAGGAGAGATCCGCCGTCTTGAGTAGAATTCTGGCTTCTTGAGATGGATCCACTGGCTATCTTCGAGTGGTTCTCCACAAATCTGGTCTTTTTGGCTCTGCTCCTTGGCCTAACTAACCGCCTTCTTTTAGTAACACTTAGGGGGTTTATATAGGCTTTCGAAATATGTTTCTTCGCCTCAAAGTATCCAAATCCGAATGAAATTGCTCTTTGCCACGATAGGGACACGACCATGGCACACGCCCGTGTGGATCGTGGCCAGGCTATGTTCGGACTTCTTTAATGAGGCACAACTGTGTAAGTCGAGATCAGACCGTGTTCTAATAGATTGGCATGGCACGGCGGTGTGGGCTTAAGTCCAGGCCGTGTCGATTTCCTCTTTGGCCCAATTTGTTCAATTTTAGGCCTGTTTCTCGTTCTTTTCATCCCCGGGTACTTTCTTGGGTATAAAACATGAAAACAAAGGATTAAGAGCACCTTTTTACATAAATCGAGGCTTAATTCATCCAAAAGCATACTTAATGTGGGCTTAAAATATGTTACTTTTATGGTTTATCAAATACCCCCACACTTAAGCTTTTGCTTGTCCTCAAGCAAAATTCTCAACTTACAATTAAAACGAACTTTCCATGATTCATAATTCCTACCGACAATGTCTTATCATAATTCATAGATAATTTATACATGGATGATTTAACTCAAAGAGTCCTAAAGTTTCAAACAATATAAGTCATACATTTGTATTACAAAAACTTAGGTGTTTCCCTTTACCTGAATAATTACCTTTAATTCAAAATCTACAAGAATTGACATCCTCACAAAAGATTCACTCAAATCACTCGAAGTGTTTAAGGTTCAAAATTAAGCACTCAAAATTCGAACCTGAAAAGTTAATCCCATAGGCTTTCCTGAAAATCAAATCTCCACCACTGTAATATGAGATGATACATAGATCAAAAGGTCTTTAACAGGGTTGTAACGGGGCTTTGGTTAAGGGTATGGATATAGGCTGAATTAGAAGGTTAGAATCGAGATTGAATTGATAAGTTACCTACCTAGAAAAAAATGAACTCATCCTAAATAATTACATCAATTGGAAACTAATAATACTACTATTGATAATACTCTAATACGAGCCTCTTCTTCAATAATTGAAATTTAATGCATAAGCTCACTTAATTACACAACTAATAATGAATATAATTCGATTTTTTAAGAACAAGTTAAATATATAAAGGGTAAATTTAACAACTGAAATAATATAATTAGGTAACTAATCAAATCAAATCTCGATATAAGGGTAGTCAAAAAGGAATGGTGATAATCAAACACAAAGGGTTTTGGGTTAATATTAGCGGGTGAGTCAATAAAAAGGGTTATTAGGATCAACGGGGTTCACTAGGGGTTAATTATGAAGGTAGGCTTTTAGTGGAGTAAGTGGGTTAAATCCTAGGTGCCTCAATCATCTCTGTATATCAAATCAAAGGTGTGGTCTCAACATGTATAATTGAGGCAAGTTCTAGAATAACAGTTCAAAGTTGACACACTCATAATCAATAAAGTGAGCATGAAAAAGAATATATGCTCTAATAGGCTCAAAATCTCACAAAAATTATGGGTGTTTTTGACATCATTCTTGCAAATTTCAAATTTCAAGGTAACATTCAGATTCAAGTAGACAACCTAACAAAAATTTTAATTCTGAAAAATAGACTTATCATGCTTGATTCTCTAATATTCTTCTAATTTAATCATCAATGCACAATTAACTATGACTTACTCAAAAACATGTCAATAAAAATCATAATTCATCAAACATTTCACCCTAATTAGTAATATGAGGAAATTACTTAAAAACAAGACTAAATTCAGGGATTTGAGAATAATGCAGAAAGTTAGGCATTTTCTCGAAATAACTATTCACCCCCCCACACTTAAGATGTACATTGCCCTCAATGTACAAAGATAGATATTCAATTTAAGAGAGAGAGGGAGGCGAGACTCCCTGAATTTGGATGGTTTCCCGGAGTTGGAAGTCGATAGGGATGGTTGCTGCTACCGAGCTCTGTGCTAGATGAAGAAATTGGGGAGCTCGTAGAGAGTTAGCCATGAGTTATTAAGACGCATTTAAAATAAATATACTAAGACTAAGAAGGAAAATAAACTAAGACTAGAAGATAAAAGGGCTTGAGAATCCTTATTGGTAGATGGTTCGTGAGTTGGGTGTGACTTCTAAGGCAACGGAGGTGTTGGCGGTGGCGGAAGTGGCGTGATTCCCAAGCAGCCTTTTGAACGTCTGAGGCTACGGTGCTGGTGGTTGTGGTTCCCAAGGTGTGATTCCCTAGCAGCCTGAAGAACCTAACACTAAGAAACTAAAATATATTAAACTAAATTAAGCATAAGATTGTCAAAGAGAAGGAAATTGAAGCAAAAGAGAAAAGAAAAGAAAAGATAAATGGTCTCAAAGACCCTTGGTTTGTTGTTTGGATGAAGCGGCCGGGATGAGCTTATGTATATCGATCTCTCTAAGGAGACTATGCTTGCTTTCTTCCACATATTTTTCATGGCTTTAGTGTGGCTCAAGGGTTTAGAGACTTGTTATGGAGAGGAAAATGTGAGAAAAGGGGATAAGAAAAGAAGTAGAAAGTGGATGAGAAGAATAGGGAGGGGTTGGTGTTTAAATAGAGGCTCAATTCTGGTACTTTCCTACGCTCGTGGACTGAGGGCGTGTCATTTCACACGGCCGCCTCGCACGACCGAGTGTCTAGGTGTGTTGATTCTCCATGCCCGTTTTTTAGACAGCCACGCCCGTTTCTGAGAAATCAGTGTTGTCCATGGCTGCCTCGCACGACCGTGGCGCTCTGTCGGTGCCTTTGGTGGGGTGGTTAGGTCCGTGATTTCGAAAATTAGTTGGGATTTGATTTGTACCGCCTTTGCCATGTTAGTACAAAGATTCTTGAGGTACATACGGCCATGGCCACGAAAGTGTGCTAGGCCGTGTGGCCTGGAAATCTGCACCTTTGGTTAGTTTACAACTAGGTATAAAGAAAAGAAGAAAACAAAATGAATTGAAAACAAAATGTGAAAATAAATTGTGTTAGTACTCGGGTTGCCTCCCGAGAAGCGCTTCTTTATAGTCTTAAGCTAGACTTTCCTCGTATTGAAAAATCAGGGAGGTTTAAAGGTTTGAATATCTTCCCTCATGCTGACAGTTCTATTTTCTTGATGAATTTTGAGTCGAGAAGCGTGTACTTTAAAAGTGCCAAATATAGGATTGCTTACGTCGACTGTTCCATATGGGAAGATATTGTGTACCTCAAGGAGGATTTCTTTGTTTGCTTTCAGGTCTGACATGGTGATTCGAGGATCTGATTTATCTAACAGTACCTGGTCTCCTATTTTGAAGTGGTTTGATGTTCCTATGAGCTCTTCTGGAGGCTCTTTCGGGTTTTCTTCGTGTGGTTCTGGTTCCTCTTTAAAGTGCGTCGTCCACATTTCTAATCTGTAGATCTCAAGGCTTCAATCTTTGTGTGATCTTTCTGTGTCGACATGGGGGCCATGCTTCGGTTCAGGTTTGTAACCTTGTGGTGTTTCCTGTGTTGAAAGTTGAACAACCTGGTTATCAACTATTTTTACTTTCTCACCTTCATCAATTATTGCCCTGGCTGAGTCGAGAGCTTGTAAACTGATCGATTCGTCACCTACCTGAAGTATGAGTTCTCCTGTGCTAACATCAATTTTAGTCCTAGCAGTTGCTAAAAAGGGTCTTCCTAAAATTAAGGGAATCGAATTATCCTCACCCATGTCTAAGACAACAAAATCTATTGGGAAAACAAATTTATCAATTTTTACAAAAACATCTTCGATAATACTCATAGGAATTCTAACAGTTTTATCAGCTAATTGAATGCTCATCCTAGTTTGTTTGGGTTTCCCTAGACCTAGTTGTTTAAACATTTTATAAGGCATGATATTTATACTTGCCCCTAAATCAGCTAATGCATTATCAACAGTTAGTCTACCAATTAAACATGGAATTGTAAAACTCCCTGGATCTTTTAGCTTCCGTGGTGGTCTATTCTGTAACATTGCTGAGCATACTGCGTTTAATTCCACATGTGGCTCCTCGTCTAATTTACGCTTGTTCGTCAAGAGCTATTTTAAAAATTTCCTCGAATTCGTCATCTGAAAAAGAGCTTCAAGAAGAGGTAAGTTAATACGTAATTTCTTTAAAAGTTTAAGAAACTTACCGAACTGCTCCTCTGTATCGTCTCTCTTCATTGCTTCGGGATAAGGTATGCGGGGTTTGTAGTCTTTGATTACCGGTTTCGACTTGTTATGGACCTCAACCATATCTTCTTCTACCACCTTCTTTTGTTTTGAATTAGGCTCGTCTAACCCTTCACTATCTTATCAAGTTTCCTGAATTGATCCTTGAACTCTTGTGACAATGCCTCAATTTTTGTTTCTATCTTCTGGAAACATGTGTCTGAGGCTGTTATGAAGTTTGTTAGCGCCTCTTCAAGGTTCGGCTTCTTTTCCTGTGGGTAGGGCTGTTGTTGGAAGTTTTGGGATGGTTGTGATCTTTGATTTCTTTGACCACCCCATGAGAAATTGGGGTGGTTCTTCCAACATGGATTATAAGTGTTACTATAAGGGTTATTGTTAGATCGAAAATTATTACCCATATAGTTCATTTGTTCGCTCTCAATGCCCTGTCCGTAGGGTGGGTACTCAGGATTCACCACTCCTTCACTTGCGTCGTACTGCATAACTGGATGTGCCTGCGAAGAACCATAGAAACTATCAAATTTTTTATGTAAAAATTCCACCTGATTTGATAGTGCGGTCACTGCGTCAATGTTGAAAACTCTGGCCGCTTTGGCTGGCCTTGTCCTTGTAACTTGCCATTGATAGTTATTCAGTGACATCTCCTCTATAAACTCGTAGGCTGCTTCAGGAGTTTTGTTGTTTAGGGTTGCACCTGCAGCTGAATCGATTAGCTACCTTGTTGAAGGGTTCACACTATTGTAAAAAGTTTGGACCTGTAGCCACAATGGTAATCCGTGGTGTGGGCACCTTCTCAACAAATCTTTGTATCACTCCCATGCATCGTATAGTGTCTCTGAATCTATCTGCACAAAAGAAGAGATATCATTCCTTAATTTGGTCGTTTTGGCCGGTGGAAAATATTTTAATAAGAATTTTTTGGTCATTTGATCCCATATAGTGATTGAGCCTCGTAGAACAGAATGCAACCACAGTTTGGATTTATTTCTCAGGGAAAAAGGAAATAACCAAAGACAGATGGCATCATCAAAAAAGCCATTTATTTTGAAGGTGTCGTAAAATTCTAGGAGATTTGCTAAGTGTGTGTTAGGATCCTCATCCTGCAAACCATCAAACTGAACAAACTGTTGTATCATTTGTATAGTGTTAGGTTTCAGTTCAAAATTATTTGCGACAATAGTAGGCTTAACAATACTAGATTCAGTTTCTGTTAAACTAGGTTTAGCATAATCATACATAGTACGTGGAGCATGATGTTCGGCCATCTCTGGAGGTGGCAAATTATTCTCTGCCATCTCTTCTATGGTATTTATTTCAGCTTCTTGCTCTTCGTTTATGTAGTTTAGGCTTCGCCTTATTTCTCTGCGATTTCTACGAACGGTACCTTCAATATCACTGTCGTAAAGTAGAGGCCCTGTCGGGTTCCTTCTAGTCATAAACTAGAGGTACCTGAAAGGGACAAAAGAAAGAAGAAAGAAAATTTAGAAAAATAAAATTTAATTGCAAAAATAAAAATAAATATGGCTAAAGTAATAAAAATTAAGCTTTCTTAATATTTCAGTTCCCCGGCAACGGTGCTAAAAACTTGATTGTCGAAATCAGAGCTTTAAAATTTATAATAAAATTGATCGAATTTGGAAACTAACTCTGACAACGATTGTAAGGCAAGCGCACCTATTGAACAGTAGTATAGCTTAGGCAAGACCGAAGTATCGAATCCCAAAGGAACCAAAAGTACTAATACTAACTCTCTTTCTATTATTTAGCCTAAGAATTAAGTGAATGTTTATCTAATCTAAGTTTAACTATCAACTAAGGTAAAGACGCAAAGACAAAAAGAGAATGACTTGGGAAAAATAACTTAGAAGAAAAACCAATTGATTAAGACGATACCCTAGGAAGAATCCACCTAGACATCTCTTGTTATCTAACACTAAACCAGACGATTTATTGATTTGACTTGATCCGTAAGATTCCCTAAGTTATATTAAACCCTCTCTCGAAGCGAATAACGTCTAACCCTAGGTTGATTAATTGAAATCTCTTTCTAATTAAAACCCCTAGAATCACATTAACTCGATCTATGGACTCCCATATTTGGTTTCACCCTAATCCGCCAAAATCTCGTCACCATATCTCTAGGCGCGCGATCAACTCCGCGTAATTATGCTAGATCTACTCTTAAGCAGGGACTTTTGCTCCATCACCTAAGCACATCATACTTGAATCTATATCCCGGAAATATCAACACAAGAATTAAGCACACATAATTAAGAACAAGTCAAATATTTATCATATAGTTCAGAAAACAATAACAAGATCTGTCTTAGGTTTCACCCCCTTCAGGTATCTGAAGGGTTTAGTTCATATAAAATAAAGAAAACATCTCAGAAGAAAAGATAAAACAAAACATAAGAAATCCCTAAAACTCCCTGAAAGAATTGAAGGAGAGATCCGCCGTCTTAAGTAGAATTCCGGCTTCTTGAGATTGATCGACTCACTGTCTTCGAGTGATTCTCCACAAATCTGGTCTTTCTGGCTCGGCTTCTTGGCCTAGCTAACCGGCCTCTTTCAGGTAACACTTAGGGGGTTTATATAAGCTTTCAAAATATGTTTCTTCGCCCCAAAGTATCCAAATCCGGATGAAATTACTCTTTTCCACGACAGGGACACGACCATGGCACACGCCCATGTGGATCATGGCCAGCCCGTGTTCGGACTTCTTTATTGAGGCACGGCCGTGTAAGTCGAGATCAGGCCGTGTTCTAGTAGATTGGCGTGGCATTGCAGTGTGGGCTTAAGTCCAGGCCGTGTCAATTTCCTCTTTGGCCCAATTTGGTTTGTTTTAAGCCCGTTTCTCGTTCTTTTCATCCTCGAGTGCTTTCCTGGGTATAAAGCATGAAAACAAAGGATTAAGAGCACCTTTTTACATAAATCGAGCCTTAATTCATCCAAAAGCATACTAAATGTGGGCTTAAAATATGTTACTTTTATGGTTTATCAAAGACAATGTCTGGGACATGACACGATATGAGAATCGTGTAAGACCATAACTGGGCTATAGGCATCGATATGTGATCCCATGTAAGACCATATCTAGGATATGGCATTGTTATGATTCTATGTGTATGTGATTCCCGAGTATCCTTTAGTATTCCAAGCGGTTCAGCGGGTAGCCCAAAGATTATGTCAACGAAATGACAAGGTATGAACATGTTGAAAGGATACAAGTATGTACACAAAGCTCATACATATTGAGATTGTAAATAGATGAGATCTCGGTATGAAGTGAATGAATAAATCATGATCATGAGTTCTATTGTACATTATGTAAATGACATGATTTAAAATGTATCTATGATACTTGATGACATTGTTATAGGCTAAATTATGTTATATGCACAATAATACATGGTTAATGTTGTTAGTTATTTACTTGCAAACTTACTAAGCTTTATGCTTACTCCCCTTTCTTTTCCATTTTCTTATAGTATTTCCAAGCTAGCTCAGGGATCGAAGGACGTTGGAGACTCGATCACACTATCAATTGGAACATTTGGGTATAGTTAGTCTCAACATTTTGAGTATGGCATGTATAGGGAATAGGTCTTTTTGTTATATGTCATATTGGTTTAGCCAAATGTGTTAGCTTATGATAATATTTGATTCATTTTGTATAAGGCCATGGGATGTGGCTCATATTGATTTTTTGGGTTGTAAACCTATTCATATATGCATGCATGTGCCAATGTCATTATGATATGGCCTATGGTTATTGATGGTTGAATAATGATGTGTTGCATGTGATTACAGATGTTTGATGATGGTGAGTACTTAGTTATGCCATGTTAAGTGCCTTGAAGTTATATGTTTTTATGTTGTGTAGGTTGGTGCAAGTTTGGGTGGCAAAAAGGCTTGGTAAATAGCCTTATTTTGTCCACACGGGTAGACACACGGGCGTGTGTCTAGGCCGTGTGTGACATAGGCTTGCCCCATAGGCTTGTGTTATGACTGTGTGTCCCCTGCACCTTAATTAATGCAAAATAGAATGCCCAGTAGTAAACACACGGGCACGAGACACGACCGTGTGAGAGGCACGGCCGTAGGACATGGGCATGTACCCAGGTCGTGTGAAGTCTACACATAATATTTGGAATTTAATTCGCCACAAGCCTAAGGACACGAGAGTGTGCCTTAGCCGTGTGACCTTATTTGTTGATGACGTCATAAACAGAATGTCCCCTATTTTGGACATGACCTAAAGCACGGGCGTGTACCTTCACCCACACGGGCGTGTGGACCTTTTTGATGAATGTTTTCTAAGTTTTCCTGAAGTTTCTAAAGTTTCCGGTTTAGTCCCGAACTACTCCTAATGTATGTTTTGGGCCTCGTAGGCTCATTTAAGGGATGATATGATTGTTTATGAAAAGTTTTAAATTTGAGTGGAAATTCATGTCTCGGTTTTGTATGATTGCTTACGTATAAGTTCGGTAACGCCTCGTACCCTGTTCTATCGTCGGATATGGGTAAGGGGTGTTACAGCTAGACCCTGTGGTTAATTAATTTAGTTTTAATTAGGTGCAGGTTTCACACGGCTGAGACACATGCCCATGTTCTAGGCCGTGTAGAACACACGGCTGAGACACACGCCCGTGTCTCTGCTCGTGTGCTATATCCTGGACATTCTATTTTTCAAAATTAAGGTGCAGGGAGCACACGGCTGGAACACATGCCCATACCTACACAACATTACATGACACAAATCCAAGCATATAGATGCAATCCAAAACCACCACAACTAAGGCAATAACCTAGCATTCACATG
Organism: Gossypium australe; assembly: GCA_005393395.2. NCBI lineage: Eukaryota > Viridiplantae > Streptophyta > Magnoliopsida > Malvales > Malvaceae > Gossypium > Gossypium australe. The sequence goes on along the minus strand of CM016619.1, from coordinate 102,052,333 downwards.
CCAACATCTAATATGCACATAACTTCATACATTTATCAACATAAACCATGCAAGTTTCCACATTCATGAATGGTATCATCATATAAATATACTCATAGCCAACATTAGCCAACTTACACGGCCATATACAAAAAATGAAATCATTAACCCTTATAAGCCAATACATTTGGCCACATCATAATGACACATATAACAAAATGACCAAGTCCCTATACATGCCATAACTCAAAATATTGACATTTCAAGGGTACCTAAAAAAATGGTTAATAGTGTGAATGGATCTCCGACGATCTCCAATCCCGAGCTAGCTTGGTGACACTATAAGATAAGGGAAAGAAAGGGGAGTAAGCTATATGGCTTAGTAAGTTCATATGCAAATAATAAACAACATTAATTATGCATTTATCATATGCATAACATAACATAAATCAACATAAATATCATTAAAGCTTCACAAACATAACATACTCAATCATATTTTTACCAATAGTTCATCATATACAGAATCTATTTTCTTTGAGTTTTTCGTACATACTTGTACTAACTCGTAACATAATCACATACTTTCTCATCTTTGACATACCCGTTGAACCATTTGGAATACTACCGGATACACGAAAAGGTTTGCACATAAGTGCCACACATAGCCAATGCTACCACAAATCTCAGAACACATATAGGCTCGCTCTCGAGCTATCCACGGGCTTGCTCACACAAGCTGTCACTCGAGACGTAGCTACGTGGTGCTACTCACACAAGCTGCCAGTTATCCGCAACATATGCCGGTATACCCAGCCACTGGTAGGACATACAGGACCAGCACCCGGGTCACATAATCACATAATCACATGGGTTCCTAGTGACATGTCACTTGTATCCTAATATATTCCTAAGGTTCAACTGGGATTTCTCTCTTGATGGAACTTTGTCGAATATGCTCCTAGAATCAATCATACAGTTCATGCAATATCAAAACATTAAAATAAAAATATAACATTGCATTATTAACATACGAATATAACATTGCATTATTAACATACGAACTTACCTCGGTGCAAAAATAGTGAAAATGGACCTAATAGTCAAACACTTTATTTTTCCCTCGATCCAGGTCCGAACTTCATTTTTCTTGATCTATAATAGCAAATTTAACTTATTTAATACTCACATTATTCAATCTAGTCCAAAAATCACATTATGGAAAAATTACATTTTTACCCCTAACTTTTCAACATTTTACACTTTAGTCCCTAGGCTCGTAAAATGAAATATAGTCAATTTCTTCAAAACCCAAGCCTAATCTAACCATTTTCATACTTATAATAGCCCACATTTTTCATTAAACCACACTTCTACTGCATATTTTACAACTTTTACAAATAGGTCCTTTTTGACATTTTCATCAAAAATCACTTAGTAAAAGTTGTTTATCCAACATCAAATTTTCATAATCTACCATTAAACATCAAAATAAACCCATGTCTAACATGGGTCAAGCCCTAGACCTTGATCATATCTTAAATTAGTGGTAGAAATAGATAGATCGGGTTACGACTTAAAAAATGTAAAGAGCATTAAAAACGGGGCAAGAACGGACTTACAGTCGAGCTTGGAAGCTTGGCCAAAACCCTAGCTATGGTGACCCTTGAAATTCGGCTATGGGGGATGAAATTGAAGAAGATGACATCTTTTACTTTAGTTATTTTGGCTTTATTTACCAAATGACCAAAATGCCCTTCACGAAATCATTCCATAAAACTGTAGACCATAAAAATATAATAAAAATAATTTTTTTTTTGCATCGAATTTGTGGTCCCTAAACCATTGTTCCGGCTAGACCCAAAATCGGGCTGTTACACATTGAGTTTGGTAATCATCAAACCAGAACTGAGATCATACCCTATTTCAAACCCAAAAAAAGCTCATATTGATGATGAAACATTCAAAAGAATTTCAAAAGTCTATGTTACATAACAAAAGAACGCCCAATTTGATAATCAGCTCAAATTCCAAGTAACCTGTAACAGCCCATTTTTGTGTCAAATCAGAACAGTGGTTTCTGGACCACAACTTCAAAGTAGAAATATTTATTTTATTATTACTTTAAGGTCTACAGTATGATTGAATGATTGTGTGAAAATTTCATTAAGAAATTTTATCGATAGGGTGTCCAATTTGACTAATAGGACTAAATTGCAATAGGTGCAAAGGGCTATTATGAGCAACGAACAGGTTCGGCTAGGCTTGAGTGTGATGAAATTGAATGAAAATAATTTTACGAGCTTAGGGACTAAAATGTAAAAATTTCTAAAGTTTTAGGTTTAGTCCTGAACCACCTCCAAAGCATGTTTTGAGCCTCGTAGGCTCGTATTAGGGACTTTATGATTAATTTCAAACGGTTTTAATTTGGACGCAAATTTATGACCTAGAATTATATGATTGCTTCTGATGTGAGTCTAGTAATGCCTCGTACCCTATTCCGGTGTAGAATATGGGTAAGATTTATTATATTTAGTGGTATTAGAGCTACGGTTTAGTCAATTCTTGGACTAACGTGGTGTGTGTAAGAGTCTAGCTATACATGCCATAAATAAATTGTGATAGTGTGACGACTTTCTTGACAATTTAAATTGGGTTTTCATATAGTAAATGGATCCCGAACGAGAAGTAGCTGATGATGTTGAAAGTAATACACCGGGTCCCGCTCAAGGGACAGTGCCATCTAAAAGTAGACTAGTGACGGTCAGTTAGGGAAGAGAAGCTAGGGGCTGAAGAATTTTTAAGACTGAATAAGCCTCCAGTTGATAAGATTTGGAAACACGGGGCTAAAGAATTTAGTGCCAATATTGATGATGATCCTGAGAGAGCAGAGTTTTGGCTTGACAACTCTATCAGGGTATTTGATGAACTTTCTTACACACCGGAAGAGCGTTTGAAATGTGCTATATCACTTCTGAGAGACTCGGCATATCAGTAATGGAATACTCTTATATCTGTGGTACCGAGAGAAAGGGTTACCTGGCATTTCTTCCAAGAAAAATTCAGAAAGAAGTACATCAGTCAACAATTTTTTTAATCAGAAACGTAAAGAGTTCCTAGAGCTAAAACAAGACCGTATGACAGTGACTAAATATGAGTGAGAGTTTGTTAGGCTTAGTAAGTATGCTCGGGAATGTGTTTCCACCGAGGCTATCATGTACAAGAGATTTGAGGATGGGTTGAATGAAGATATTAGACTATTAGTTGGGATTTTGGAACTGAATGTATTTGTTGTACTAGTCGGACGAGCTTGCAAAGCAAAAGAGTTGAGTAAAGAAAAGAGAAAAGCTGAGTTTGAGACTAGAGATTCGAGAAAGAGGTCGATGAGTAAGCCGTTTCAATCTTCATCAATGAAATTGAAGGATTTGTATACTCGTTCGAATGCTTCAGCTGGGTACCCCAACAGATATCATAGGAAGTAATATTTGGGTTCTAAGGCCCAAACTAAGTCAATAGCGAGTGTTGGTAATGCTAGGTTTAATGGACCTAAATGTCAACACTGTGGTAGACGACATCCCGGTGAATGTAGAATGAATAACTGGGCTTGCTTTAAATGTGGCTCCCAAGATCACTTCATTCGAGATTGCCTTGAAATGACTGAGAAAGATAGTTTTCAAAATGCAAGGCCGAGTAACACTGCCACTAGAGGGAGGCCACTGAAAAATACTGGAAGTGGGAAAAGTAACAGAGGTGTGTCAAAAGAATTAACTACAAGGTCAGAGGTTAGAGCACTTGCCAGAGCCTACGCTATTCGCACTCGTGAATATGCGTCATCCCCTGATGTGATCATTGGTACATTTTCTTTCTATGATACTAATGTAGTTGCATTGATTGATCCTGGATTGACTCATTCTTATATTTGCATGAATTTAGTATCTAATAAGAATTTACCAGTTGAGTCAACTGAGTTTGTGATTAAAGTTTCGAACTGCTTAGGCAAATATGTTTTAGTCGATAAAGTTTGCAAGAGTTGTCCTTTAATGATCCGGGGTCACTATTTTCTGGCGAACTTAATGCTTTTACCGTTTGATGAGTTTGATGTAATTCTTGGAACGGATTCGTTGACTTTACATGATGTCGTAGTAAATTGTAGATGAAATATTATTGAATTGAAATGTCAAAATAATGAAATTCTTTGGATTGAACCGGATGAGTCGGGTGAGTTGCCTATTGTGATTTCGTCGATGTCGGCTCAGAGGTATGTAAGAAAAGGTTGTGAAGCATTTCTTGCATATGTGCTGAATACGAAAGTGTTTGACTTAAAGATTGAATCGGTACCGGTAGCTTGTGAATATCCAGATATGTTCCTAGAAGAGTTGCCAGGGTTACCACCGATCAGAGAGGTGGAGTCTGCAATTGATTTAGTACCGGGGAATACACCCATATCGATAGCTCCATATAGAATGGCTCCAACCGAGTTGAAAGAATTGAAATCTCAGTTGCAAGAGTTCACAGATAAGGGTTTCGTGAGACCGAGTTTTTCTCCCTGGGGTGCACCGGTGTTATTCGTCAAGAAGAAAGACGGATCCATGAGACTTTGTATTGATTATCGTCAGCTTAACAAGGTTACGATAAAGAACAAGTATCCCTTATTGAGGATCAACAATTTGTTCGACTAGTTGAAAGGGGCAACAGTGTTCTCGAAGATAGATTTGAGATCCGGCTATTATCAATTGAGAGTTAAAGACTCAGACATGCCGAAAATCGCGTCTAGAACAAGGTATGGGCATTATGAATTTCTTGTTATGCCTTTTGGATTAACTAATACTCCTGCTGTTTTTATGGACTTGATGAATAGGATCTTTAGACCGTATTTGGACAAGTTTGTAGTTGTGTTCATTGATGACATTTTGATCTATTTTCGAGATGATTCTGAGCATGCCAAACACTTAAGTATTGTATTGCAGACTTTGAGAGATAAGAAATTTTTTGCTAAGTTCAGTAAAAGTGAGTTTTGGCTCCAAGAAGTCAGATTTTTGGGACATATTGTCTCAGCGGAAGGTATAAGGGTTGATCCGAGTAAGATTTCGATAATTATTGATTGGAAACCGCCAAGGAATGTATCCGAGGTTAGAAGCTTTTTGGGCTTAGTCGAGTATTATCAAAGATTTGTCAAGGGATTCTCGATGATTACTACCCCTATGACAAAACTATTACAGAAAGATGTTAAGTTTGAATGGTTCGAGAAATGTCAAAAGAGCTTTGAACAGTTGAAGGCATTGTTGACTGAGGCACCAGTTTTAGTGTAACCTGAGTCGGGAAAAGAGTTTGTAATTTTCAGGGATATGTCTTTGAACGGTCTTGGTTGTATGTTGATGCAAGAGGGCAAAGTGATAGCTTATGCCTTGAGACAATTGAAACCGCATGAGAAGAACTATCTGACGCACGATTTGGAATTGATTGCCATTGTGTTTGCTTTAAAGATTTAGCGACACCATTTATTCAGTGAGAAGTGCCACATCTTTACCGACCGCAAGAGTTTGAAGTATTTAATGACTTAAAAGGATTTGAATTTGCGAAAACGGAGATGGCTTGAGCTGTTGAAAGATTATGAGTTGGTAATCGATTATCATCCGGGAAAGGCGAACGTAGTCACCGATGCTTTATGTAGGAAATCTTTGTTTCCCTTAAGAGCAATGAATACACGGGTAACTTTATCCGATGATGGTTCGATTCTAGCTGAGTTAAAAGCTAGACCATTATTTCTTCAGCAAATTTGCGAAGCTCAGAAAAGTGACAAAGAACTTCAAGCTAAAAGAGTTTAGTGCGAATCGACTAGTGATTCAGACTATCAGACTGGGACCAATGACTGTTTGATGTTTCGAGGTAGGATTTGTGTACCGAGAGATACTGAGCTTATTCAGAAAATTCTTCATGAAGCACACAGTGGTTGTCTATCTGTTCACCTAGGAAGTACGAAGATGTACAATAATTTGAAGAAACTGTATTTGTTGTCAGGTATGAAACGAGATATCTCTGAATTCGTATTGAAATGTTTGATTTCTCAACAAGTAAAGGTCGGACATCAAGTGCCTTCGGGTCTAGTTCAGCCAGCAATGATTCCCGAGCGGAAGTGGGATAAAATTACAATGGATTTCGTAACCGGGTTACCTCTAACTCCAAAGAAGAAAGATTCCGTTTGGGTTGTTGTTGATCGGTTGACGAAATAGGTTCATTTTATTCCAATACGTACCGACTATTCACTTTATAAGCTAGTTGAGTTGTACATTGCTAAGATTGTTAGATTGCACGAGGTGCCTATTTCTATTATTTCGGATAGAGTTCCGAGGTTTACTTCATGATTTGGAAGAAGCTGTAAGAAGCTTTGGGTATAAAGTTCAACTTTAGTACCGCATTTCACAAACTGACAGTCAATCGGAAAGAACGATTCAGATTCTCGAAGATATGCTTCATTGTTTTGTTTTAGAGTTCGAAGGTAGCTAGGAAAAATATCTACCTTTAGTCAAATTTGCTTAAAACAATAGTTTTCAGTTGAGTATAAAGATGGCAATGTATGAGGCATTGTATGGTCGCAAGTGTTGAATCCCGTTGTACTGGATCGAGCTCAGTGAGAGACAGATTCACAGGGTTGATTTGGCTAGAGAAACCGAAGAAAAAGTGAAAGTAATTCGTGATTATTTGAAAGTAGCTTTGGATAGACAAAAATCGTATGCGAATCTAAAATGAAATGAAATTTAATTTCAAGTTGGTGATTTGAAACTGTCTCCGTGAAGAAAATCATTAGATTCGATCGCAAGGGTAAACTGAGTTCGCGATTTATTGGTCCGTATGAGGTTATTGAAAGGATAAGGCCAATGGCTTATCGGTCAGCCTTGCCGTCAGACTTAGAAAGAATCCATAATGTGCTTTATGTGTCCATGTTGCGCCTTTATCGATCAGATCCTTTGAACAGAATTTCACCGACAGATGTTGAGAATCGACCTAAAATAACTTCTGGTAAAGAACCGATCAAGATTTTGGCTCGGGAAGTTAAATAGTTAGGAAATAAAAGCATAGCCCTAGTGAAAGTGTTGTGGGAAAGACATGGGGTCAAAGAGGCTACGTGGGAACCCGAGGAAGCCATGAAAAATAGTACCCAAACCTCTTTTCCGGTAAGATTTTCGGGGACAAAAATCCCTAAAGGAGGAGAGTTGTAACAACCCATTTTTTGGGTCAAATCGAGACAGTGGTTTCGAGAAAACAAATCCAAAGTTATTTTATTATTAGTTTAATGTCTACAGTATGATTGAATGATTGTGTGAAAATTTCATTAAGAAATTTTATCGATAGGGTGTCTAATTTGACTAATAGGACTAAACTGCAATAGGTGCAAAATGTAGTTCTAGAAGCTAGAGGTGTTTAATTGTAATAAATTCTTAAATTGGAGGTCCTTAAATGGTAATTAGACCATTATACTTTATCTTGGACAAAACTGGACATGGTTAGGTGAAATTTCAAATTTTACCATTAAGGGCATTTTGGTCATTTGGTAAATAAAGACAAAATTAACTACTAAAAAGATGTCATCTTCTCAATTTCATCCTCCTTGTGTCGAAAATTGAAGAGTCACCATAGCTAGGGTTTTGGCCAACCTTCCAAGCTCGATTGTAAGTCCGTTTTGTCCCGTTTTTAATGATTTTTACGTGTTTGAAGTTGTCACAACCTAATCTAGCTATTTCAAGGACTAATTTGAAACAAAATCAAAGTCTAAAATTTTACCCATTTTAGATATTTGAGTATTTTGATATTTCATGGTAGAAAATGAATGATTGGTTTTAGGTAAACAACATTTACCAATTGATTTTTAATGAAAGTGCCAAATAAGGACCTATTTGTAAAAGTTGTAAAATGTGTGTAAAAATGT